>JBAJHW010000006.1:70414360-71014360 GCA_037013535.1 Intellagama lesueurii
CCTGTTCAGAAGCAGCTAAGTTTAGTTTTCTAGTCCAAAAGATATAAGAAACTACGGATAACTGAAGACATCGCACTGTATTTGCTTGTGCCATGAAGTACCCTGAGACCCCCTATAAAGGGGCCACATACAGAGACAAAAGGCTAATTCACAGTGGTATAGTCATTACACTTCATGGGAGGTTGAAGTGCTGGCACTTTTCCTGTAGCCAGGACCCTCCAGTGTCACTCCCTATTGGCTCTTTCAGATCATTCCCTCCCTCTCCTCCCCTCAGGTACCCAACAGCTCACATCTCTTCTGTCTGGCTTTTACTTCAAAACCAACCTCCCTTTGCTTCTCAAAGGGATATTCCCCCCCACCCCTCACTTCAGACTGCTTTCCCCTTTGGTGAAAACAAAATAAAAAGTAAAAAGTAAAAAAAGTCAAAAATGTGATGGCACCTTTAAAACCAACTTATATATATATATATTTATATGAGCTTTTGTGGACAAGTCCACTTCATCAGACATAAGAGAAGGCACCCGTTGGGTGAGGGAGGAACCTTGTCCTGCCTCACACTCTGTCCAAGGTGGAAGAAGCCAGTTCACCCTCTCACTTGCCTGCCTGCCTGGTTGCTCGTGTGAATAAGATAGCTTGGGTGCTGCTTCACTTTCTGTACTCCAGTCTTTGCCAGCACACATGCACAAGATGTCAACTGAAACCCAGAAAAGGGGCCCAAAAGGAAGAAGAGGGGGCAGGGTAGAAGTGAGGGAGAGTAGTAGGAAAGCCTGTCACTGCCTCCATATTTCACAAGATGTGCAAGAAGAAGGTGGGGGGGTTGATCTCTGACTGGCAGCTTCTCCCTTCCCTCCCTATGGATTCTTGCCTTCCCTCCAACGCAGTGGTAGGTGCAGCTAAGTCATAACTTAAGCGTGCAAATGTGTGGAGACACACACTCAGAAAGGAGGGAGAGAGAGTTTGTGTGTAAAAATCTCATAGAAGGACCCTGCACTTCTCAATTTGTGTTTACACTACTGCTCATTCATATCAAGGCCGGCTAGGATATGGCAATCCAGATTGGCTCATTGTCATGTTTATTTCAGGTTCATTCATTCCTTAATTCATTTAAAGCATTTATATGTCATCCTTTAGCCTAAAACACCCTACAGGGAGCTTGCAAGGTAAGTATCTTGACAGATCTTGCTCTCAGGGTTACAGTCTTAAATTTAAGATGCAATGCTGGAGGTGGTAATATTATATTCACTGCTGAGTGAAATGGTGCAGACTGTTTACTGGGATAGTTACTGCTAATTTTAGAAGAGGTAGCCATATTAATCTGCGCAAGCATATCAGACAAAAGCAAAATAAAAATAAGAAATGTTGTGGCACCTTATAGACTATATTTTGTGGATCAAATCCATGAAAGCTCACATTAAAATATAATAGTTAGTCTTTAAGGTGCCACAGTGCTTTCATCTTTTTTATTTTTCTTTTGTTTTTACCTGATATTACTGCTAATTGACACTAGAGGGAAGATGACAGAGATACGTTCCTCTGTCCTGGCTTGCTTCTCCTCTCACAGCTGCACTGTCTAGCAATAGCCAGGTGTAAAAGGCTGTCCCAGGTTGTTCTGCAAGTAAATAGTCAATGTTTTTTGTGAGCTCCTGTGACATCTAGGTCCCCAGCAGGTAGCTAACTTCATTCCATTGCCCACTGGTTGCTCAACTCAATCGTGAAATGGAAAGGAAGAGTCCTTGTGTGACTGTCAGTTGATAGTTAGAGTGAGGGTTACTGGCCACTGCTGTTAGGCTCAGGTGTGTCTGGGTGCCGCTCTTCTTCCTCTGATGCTAGAGCAATGGTACTGAGAGCAGAGGTGAGGGGAGTCCCACAGCTGTTGGGTCCAGACATGATGGAAAGTGTCATTACATGCATTGAAATAGTATGCTGTAAGTAATGCCTCACAATATGAACTTTTATGTGCCTTTCCCCCCCCAGCTGCACACATTTTTGTATGTATTTTTCACTGGGGAACTGAAGTACATTTGGAAATGCACAGATTCCAAGATCTAAATATATTTTATTTGACATTTAGGTTTGGAAAGTGTGGATTTGGTTTCTCAGCGAAGGGCAAATTGAACAAATCCCTTGCCCATCCCTACTCAGAACTAACTTTTGTCTAATAGCTGACATATTACATCATCATCCATTTAATGAAAACTAGCTCTGCAACTGGGAACCTGAATGTCACCAACACGAAGTGGCCCTGGCTCTTATTTATTGGTATGACACAGTTTATTATGATGATGATGGTTCATGGCCAGCAAAAGACATTAAACATAATGCAGATTACATTTATAAGGCAGCCACAACACTAAAACAAAGGAAAAAAGAGTTAAAGGAAAGTTACCACTTAGAATCATTATTCATTAAATTTTTCATATCTTGCATGCAGCTGTGAGAAATTTTGCACAGATAAGTGTAATCTGGGGATTAAGACCTAAAAGTAGTTTGTGTGAGATCTTTGTTTTGCAACAGTCCAAAAACTGGATAAATGTGCAGCGTTATGTGTGTAGTTGATTCTACTGTGCCATCAACACAAAGATAAACCCTCTCTGCCATAAGGTCATTTTTATGCCTCCCATTTAGAGATGGGGGTACTCGTATTCATATATGAATACCCCTGCACAGCTGGATTTAACAAGGGTCCGGAACCCTGGGGCCGGACCGTCCACTCACAAGTCTGCCGGTGGCAGCCCCTCTCTTCCTTCCAAGCACTCCTGGAGCCCCGCTCAGCTAGCCACTCCTGGCAATGGGAGGGAGGACGAGTCTCTCTGCAAGGCTGCTGAGTCGCCAGCCAAGCAGCGCTCCGGGACTGATTGGAAGGAAGAGCAAGGCTGCTGCTGCTGGCAGATGTGTGAGTGGACAGTCCAGCCCCGGGGGCCAGACCGTTGTTAAGTTCAGCTGTGCGGGGGTATTTGTATTTGTACACAAATACGAATACCCCCATCTCTACTCTCATTGATAACTTCTGAGCCAAGAGCATGCTATCTAGATAATGAGAAGGCCCTGCATGGGTTGGCAATTTCTGGAGAGAAAGGTAGGCAACCAGAACTACAATATATCTGGAATTATCTGCTGTGAGAAAATTGGGGGCTCTCTGTGTCAAACACCATCTGTTTGACAAGTGTATTTTCCTTGTCTAATCCCATTGTAAAGAGGGACTGAGGGGAGAAGCCTATAGATGTTAAACTTCTGATGTACTGCTTTTAGCCAAGGAGAGCAGAAGTGGTCTTGGAGAATTAAAGATGTTAATTCTTGTGGGTAGTAATTTAACTTAAGACAGAAATCAATGGAGGCAAGACTTACTCTGGCTTCAATTTTAAGCAGGCCAGATTCTAGGCATAAGCTGGTGTTGGAAACACATCTGGACATTTGAAAGACTGCACTTTTTAAATATAAGTTCTCTCTAATGGGGCAAAACTAAGAGCTGGAAGCCCCAGGATTGTCCTATACAAAGGTTGTGAAAGGGTTTTAGTCTGAAATAGTTTGAGGTCTGCAGGGATATATTGTCCTTCTCTAGTTTGAAAGAATTTTAAGATGGTTTGTGCAGATGTTTGTCTTATCTTGGCTACATGCTCATAATGGACTTTTCTTGCCCTTTTTTATTGTAACACTACCCCTAGGTACTTATAGCTCATTACCTGCTTTAGTGTGTGACCATTAATTCTTCAGACTATGGCTTTAGTTCTCTTCCCAAAGACCATAATTTTCATTTTTTCATAATTAATCTCAAATTGGCTCTCCCTACAATAGGTGCTAAATGCCTGCAGAGCTCTTCCAAGTCCTACAGGGGTTGTATTCTCGACACATCCCTGTTTCACACCTTTAGATGTTATGATGGGGTTAGTAAGTTGGCCATTCCTTTGCCCCCTTACCCCGGAATAAATATGTGAGACCAGAAATATGGATTAAACATGGGGCACACTTTATTGAATATAATCATTGTTGCCAATCATTTGGCAAAGGGGGGTCCTGCCATAGTGCGGATTCAGGTTTCAAACGTAGGTCTAAACGGACCCTTCTCAACACCCAATGTGCTAGTCCCTGGCCTCAGTTTTCCCAGTCCTGAAGACAGTGGGAAACTCTGCCGGCCCAAATTTGACCACCCCGGACCTCGAGCCACTCTCTCCATGCTGACTGTTGGTCCGGGTGTTTCCCCAGCGCATCTTTCCCCCCAAGCACTGTAGTTGCATGATCCCCAGTGCTGGGAGTTCAGATGAGCTATAATTACCTGCTATTACTATGTGACTCCCCTCTTAAAATACCTGTTTAATCCGCACTAACCACTACAGCATTGGGACTAGCCACGCCCGCCACCGAGCTGATCTAGCTCAAAAAGCAGGCCCCCCTTGATGCCTTCCAGGAAGACATCCAAACCTCGTTCGGAAAGATGTACACCATCTGACCGGAAAAAATCTGGCCTATCCATGCGGATCCTCTGGTGACCAATCACCGATCCTAGGCCGCTGCAATCAGCTCTGCAGACTACCCTGTTAACACTCCATCGGGCAGTGTTTACAGGCAAAAAACTCCTTGCATCCCTCCATGTCAGCCGAGGGATGGTTGTCAGTCATACAGTGTTCATAGCACGATACGGTGCCTTCACTGATCGGAAAACTCAGGCCTATCCGTGGATCCTTTGGTGACCAAGCACCGATCCAGGCCGCTGCAGGTAGCTCTGCAGCTTACCCAGCTAACACTCCTTCACGCAGTGTTAGCGGGTCAAAAAATGCCTCACATCCCATCGTACTAGCCGGGGGATGATCATCGGCCATACACTGCACATAGCAGATTACCGTGCCATCACCGATCGGAAAAAACTCAGGCCTATCCGTGGATCCTCTGGTGACCAATCACCGATCCAGGCCGCTGCAGACAGCTCTGCGGACCACCCTGCTAACACTCTTTCATGCAGCGTTAGTGGGCCAAAATTGCCTCACATCCCTCGCTGCTGGCCGAGGGATGATCATTGACCATATGATGTCCATAGCAGGGTACATAACCCTCAACCATGTGATGTCATGAATCGCATCGAGGATCAGGCCTTTCCGCAGATCAAAGTCAGGTCGTTACCGCCCAAGTGTGTTACCCACACATATGGGGGATGTTGACCAAGGCAGCCGCACGGCAAAGTTGTCCTCACCGCATCCCACGGCATCCTTTTCATTCGATAAGGTCTCTAGCTCCAAGTCCAAGACTGGTTCCCATAGGGGACATGGCAGCGTACTGAGCTGGCCCAAAAAACATATCTGCGGCCCACAAACATGATGTGCTTCCTTCTCATCATCACTATGGTATCTGCAAAATAAAACAAACCAGGCCCCTACCCAGACATCAGGGGGTGCCTCGCTAACCAGCCATGGATCGGTGGATGTGAATCTGCACCGTCCCGACAACTACGCAAACATCCTGCCATTGTAGAGCCACTCCGGTTCTGTCTCCCCATCCAGTGGCTACCTCTTTGCTAGTCCCGATGGCGCCGAAAAATTATTAAGGATGCGGCCCTGAATAAAACAACTTCCTAATCATCTCTAAATATAACCTACTACTGCTTACAAGTGTTTCTACTAGTCCCAGTGATATAGGTACTTTTGAATCGTTAGCGCTACCTCTCTCTTTAGACCAACCTCCAATCAGTTTCTGAAGGCGGTAATCTAAAGAATAATTCTGATACCATGAACTGTAGGGTAGAAAGCTTGTGCCAATAACCTACCCTGTATAGGTCCTGGCTACATAGGGTCTAAATCAACTAAGTCTTAAGCTCCAGAAACTCTATACTCACTGCCGAGTACACTTATCCTGCCCTCAGTGCCAGGGCCAGTCATATCGTCCCTTCACATCACCACGCCAAGTTGCCAAGCCCTGGGGGAAGAGTCTCTGTGAATTCATTAGCTCTTGGATCTAACTCCCTGAACCGCTCGATCTGTTGGCGTGATAATGCCTCGGCTAAGCTATTATCTACACCTGGTCTGTGTATAGCCTGCACTGGTGTCATGACACTGTCTGAATGCACGTGGGGTTATTGATTATACAGACCACCGTCAGATTGTCGCACCAGGGACATACCACAGAGTTGGCCCATTCGCTTGCCCAAAGCCACAATGCGCCAACTATGGAAAAAAACTCCAAAATTGTCAGGTCTCTGGTGACCCCGGCGTGGTGCCATTCCTCCATCCACTTGACAGCGCACCATCTGCCTCCAAAATATATTCTGAACCCCAAGGATCCTGCAGCGTCCAACTGGACCTGAAACTCCGCTCTCTAAGCATTCTATCTTTTCTCCAAAAGGAAATGCCGCTGAACTTGGCTAGAAATCGACTCCAGGCTTTCAATTCCTCTCGCATGCCATACGTAACTCTAGTTCTGTGAAATGGGCGATGTAGTCCCTTCATTGCATTTCAAAGCCGATGCAGAAAGGCGCGCGCAGGCGCTACCACTCTGCAGGCAAAAATTTAAATGTCCAACCATCTCCTGTAGCTCCCTCAGGGTCACTTTTTCATTTGCAGCAGTGAAGCTATCCTGGCCTTAAGGTCAGCTAATTTTACTTCTAGTAGCTTGGACGTTTGCTGTACCATGTCTAACTCGCTACCTCAAAATGTCAAAGACTACGCCTCTCCTTGTTTTTTCTTCTGCCAGAGGTAAACCCAATTTGTCCGTCATTGCACAGAAGGTATCTATGATAAATTTACATCTTCCCGTGTTCCGTTCACCACAGAAAGACAATCATCAAGGCAATGGGCCGTATTCTTACTTCCCACTCCACTCTTCAGCTTCCATTCAAGAAAAGAACTGTAATGTTCAAATACTGCACATGAAACCCAGAATACCATTCCCTTCTTTTGGGGGCACCCTAGGATTGAGCAGTTTACCCAAAGCCACCCAGGCTGGCTCTATGCGCAGGAGGCATAGTGGGAAATCAAACTCCCAACCTTTGGCTCCACAGCTCTATCTATATAGAAACAACCTTAAAATTAAAATCCTAACAAGTCAAAATCCTGCGGGTGGACTGACAAAATCCGAAATGCTAATTTATGTCACACTTCGTCAATTCTGTCCATGCATCACACCCACGTACCACGTTAACTGCCTCATCAAAGGCGGTATAGCGGACGGTACATAGCTCCTGAGGGATGGCATCGTTAACCGAGCCCCCTTCAGTATAAGCCGGGTGCTGTATCAGTCTGAACTCACCGGGTGCTTTCTTCGGCACCATTCCTAAGGGTGAGACCCTCAGTGTATTGAAGGAAGATGTCGTGAATGTTCCCAACACTCTCCCTTCTCGCACCTCCTTAGCTATCTTTTCTTGCACTACCCATTCCATACCGTGTATGGATTTAAGGTTTTTCGCAAAAATGCCTTCCATTCCCCAACTGCTGGGATCCTAAAACCTTCTTTAAAACCTAATAACCAATAACTGGCATCATCCCGCCTGGGGCAGTCCTGCAGCCAAGTTTCTAAGACTGCAACTTTAATTGGACTGGGCCCCTTTAGTCGGGTTACTGCCTCCACTATTAGTTTTCTTCCCACCTCCAGGGCCTTTTGCCTGCCTTGAAGCACCAGCCCTGAAGCATGTGGCACTGGGGTGCTGTCCTCCGCACACCGTGCATTCGTGTCTAAACATACACTGTTTCTTGGAGCACACTCCCCTTGAGTTGTACTCCCAACGGAGCAGGTGGGGTTGAACCACCTGCCCCGTGCCAACACGGGGAGTCACGTTTACAGCTGGTTTTCTAATTAAATGCCCACTATCAGTCCTATTGCCTAAATTGGGCCTGGCCGGGGTCATCAACTGTAACCAAGGGCCAGCCAGCAGCTTGTCCCATCTTAAATTGGGGTGAATGGCACTTCTCATACAGAACGCCTTGTCATAAGAAAGCCATGCCTGCCCCACAAAATCCACGTAAGCCCTATAAATAAGATCTAAATATTGGAATAGGGACCATGCCCGCCAAGGCTGGGCCTTTACTACCACTACCAGATTAAGAAACTGGGTAGCCAATTGGACCACGTTCTGTCCAGCCTCTTGTGCCTATGCCTCTCCTTTTCCTTCTCGTCCTCCTTTTATAAATCCTTCTTTTCTGCGTTTCTATTCAAAAGCTCAAACAAATCTACATACTTTCCTTCCAGCTCTTCTCCTTCGTCGCTGGTGTCAAGTGGTCGCCCAGGGGCATTGCTCAATCCCCAAATGGCAAGGCTTGCAAAGGCATGGTATTGTATCAGTGTCTGGCACCGAAGGGTAAGGCCAAACCCCCACGCCAGTGGCCGGAGTTACCGGGGCTGGCGCTGGATGATGTACCATTGGTGCAGCCCAACCGCCTAATTGGGCACCCATATAAGCCCAAGATGTACTAGGAGCCCCTGGCACCTGTGGATTACCTGCCAAATAGGGCTGCAGATCAAATTGGCCACTACCCGGCCAAGGCCAAGTCGGCAGTGCTGAAGCCGATCCTGGCGTAGAAGTAAAACTACTACCTGCCCAAGGCCATGTTGAAAATGACATAGCTGTGCCCTGTGTATGTGCTTGCCCCATGCTAGGCCCGGGCCATGCTGTGAAGTGTGATGATGTGTCGTGCATCAAGATAGACTCACCCGACGAAGAAAAGGTCACAGGCTCATCTCTGCCATCTGTCTCGTCCCGGCCAGCTTTTCCTGATGCCTCCTGCCTACCGGCGGTCATCATAGCAGACCCAGTCGTGATTGGCGTAGATCTTCCATCGTCGGTGTCCCTGTGTGTTGTCTGTCCTGACATCCCTTCGGTTTCGAATCCAACTGTACTCTCCAACTGCTGCTCCGCCTCTAAGACAGGAAATCTGGTCATTAAGTTGTCTGCCAAGGCCTTAAGTTTAGCCCTAATGTGGCCCTTAGATTCTCTTGCTGACCTACGAGGCTGCGCCTCAGCTGATTGAGGGGTTGACTTAGCCGCCCTAGCGGCTTCAAGAGCTGCAATCTTATTCTGTAGCTCTTCCCCAATAGGCCATGACTCCTCGTCTGAAGAGGGCTGAGGTGGTGATACCTGTGGCACTGGGCATTTCTTGGCCGGTGTTTTCCCCTCTTGGTACCTTGAGCCTTCCTCGACGTCATTTTGCACTCTAAATTCGCCCTTAGCCTCTTAACGACCCACTCGTCAGTAACCAGGCCCTTTAGCTAGCAACCGTGCAGATCATGTGTTGTACCACACCACTAGAAACAATCTAAAAGGTACAACCGTTTCCTACTTTATTATTCTCTCTCTCTCTCTTTTTAATTTGTTTATATTTATATGTATATAATTTTTATTTAAATTTTTAATTTAACAATTAATATTATATATTATTTATTTATTTATTATTTAATAATGATTCTAATTATTATTGTTATTGCTATTCCCTATATTTATTGTCCCTTCCTCTCCTTTTATTTTTCATTATTTATTTATTTATTTTTTCTTTTTTTTCTTTTCTTTTCTTTTTTTACTATATGTATAAGCCCCAAACGGCCCCTGCAATGGATTGTTTTCCGTAATATCTATGTCCTTAATCAATTCCGATCATAAATTAATTATGTAATTAATCTAATAAATGCTATGCCCTGCACTTTAATTAATTATCCAAATTGCTGACCAGTACCAATTATTCAAATTGCAACCTGCCCAATCAGTGTCTAAATAATCAAACCCCAAATCAACTTATGAATTACTAAATGATCTTTCGTGTAATCAATTAAAATTAACCCTACACCAGTAGACTGTTGCTAATCAATCCTGCTCCAAAAGGGGGGGCGGGAGGAGGAGGGGGTGTAGGGGGAAAAGGTGCGCTAAGCGCTAAATGGCCTAATGGCTGAGGCCGCTCACTGGAATGTAAGCGCAAAGATAATTACTAAATAATGAATTTCAATCCTTCTTTTCCCCTCTCTTCTCTTCTTTTTTGTTTTTTGTTGTTTTTTTAATAAATACCCCTATTCGCGCCTGTATCCCCTTAAAATCAACTAAATATATAATCAATTTCCACCCGCGCAGCCGCGTGGCTGGCGCAGACGCCGCTAAAGCACCCCCAACCCCCTCTCGCTGCTTGATTAGCTTGATTCAATATTAATATAGCAAAATAATCAATCAATTGTGAACAAATCAGTAACTTAAAACAAAGCTAATTGAAGAACCAAATGTTTTAATGAAAATCCAAACTGAGGGAGGGAGCCGATGCTACCCTCCCGATCGGAAGCTCAAAGCTGTGTGGTCCGGCCTATGAACTCCAAGGTCAATAGCGGACCAAACAGCCAACTCCTCTCGCAACTGATGTCAGCAAGAAAGAGGAAGCAAAGAGGGGGGAATGGCCCTTATATAATCTACCATTCCCCCCTCTTCCAAAGCTCCTCGTGCTAGACTGCAGCGAGGCCTCGCGTCCTCCAGGGAAGCTGGCAAAGGTAGGCCACGCTGCCGAAGCCTCGGCTCTGCAGCGGCTTATTCAATTGCATCTAACTCTTATAGAGGTTTCAGAATATAAGGCTTGTATTAGGTGGAGGAGCTCTCGATCAATAGATGTGGCCTCCAGTTTCCCCCACAATTTATCTCTTGGAATGGAGAGACATTCAGTCGATGAAGGCTGCATATAGGGATACTGTATTCCCAGACATTTATTTGTCAACAAGATGTTGCATAATCAGGCAATGTCCCTGGGTTGATCTTCCTTTCCTTAATCCTGTCTGAAATCCTACCATTATATTTTCTTGCTCTAGCCAAGTTTTAAATTTCTCCAAAAGGTGGCCAGTGTATCGTCTACCTATAACACTAAGAAGGCTGATAGGTCTATAGTTACTTGGGTCATCCCTCCTTCATTTTTTGAAGAATGGGACTATTAATGCTTGCTTCCAGGCTTCAGTGATATATCCTGTACTGTCTATATAGGTGAATAGTGCAGCAAGGGGTGGATAACACCAATCAACATTATTTTTCAATAATTCAGGGGGGATGTCATCTATGCTATGAGCTTTTCTGTTCTTAAGTTGCTTAATAAGTGATTAGATTTTATCCACCAAAACAGGGGGCATTCAGCAGTATCCTCTGGCTTCCTGACAGGAGGCTCATCCTTCAGACATATGCTTCCAATGCATCAACTGTATTTAGTGAGTCTAAGATTTTGAAATCAATTTCTAGAAACCTGTGGGATTTTATCTTTGGCTGCTTGGATTAGGTGTGCCCAAGACAGTTTTATTTCCACTTTTTTTTCTGTTCCACTATTTGATTGTAAATTCTCTTTTTCTCTAGTAATTGAGAATACAGATTTAAGGTATCAGGTCCAGAAGCAGTCTTATAAGAGTAACATCCTTTGATTATTGCTTTTCTTTCTTTTTTTCTTTTTGCATTGTGGCAATCTTTATTGAGCCAACTCTTTAGATGCTTACAGGCTCTTTTCGATTGGGGGCCGGTTTCTTGAAACAGTGAAGGGTTAAGTAGCTGTATTAAATAACTGTAGGAACGTAGTGGATCCCATCACTCTTTCTTTTCCAAAATAGCTGCTCAGCATTTTAACATCTCCTCTTCCGCTAGAGCTGTCTTTATCCTATGCTCCAATTGGGCCATCCAGTTGGCTTAGCAACCTGGTTATTCAGTGGATATGGTATGGAATGCAGTCAGAGTTTTAAGATGGATTTTGGATCCAAATGGGTCCACAGGAGCAAAAGAGGTAAGTAACCAATTCAGGGAGCACCTGCAGGTCCTTGGTAAGGGGGAGTAGGTTCTCATGTATTAGCATATAGTCAATGGCACTGCATCTCATTCCTGCCATAAATGTAAAGTCCCTTGGAAAATCACCTTGGGTTGAGCCATTTAGAATATACAGGTTCATTCTTCTGGCCATTGTGGCAAGGTGCATTCCAGTCCAGTTTGCCATGTTGTCCTTTCAGGAGTGATAGTACTGGATGCAAGACTGTTCTTCCTCATTAAGGACTAATGCCCTTTTAAATTTAGTAAAGATAATTTTATTATTTGGACCAATTCTAGAATTAAAATCACTTCCTATAAGGACTTTATCTGTTAAAAGTTCATCTAAATAATGTTCCAGGGCAGCCCAGGTGCCTGTAATTTTCCTTTTTCTTCGGTTTGGTGAGAGATAAATAATAACAACTAACATCACCTTGGAGCTGAATTCAATGTGTGCTGCCATGGCTTGATGGTTCAGTGGTGATAAAAGAGTACATTTTGCTCTAAGGGATGTAAAAACTAAGATCCCCAGGTCCCCATTATACCTTCCTTGGCCCTCACCTGGTATTGCCCCTATATTGAAAGAGTGGAAACCATTGCACCACAAATCATTGGCTATCCAGGTCTCCTGCAGAAGCAGTATGTCATAGTTCTGCTGAAAAAAGGAGAACTGGCTTCTACTCCAAGCCTATCCTGCTATATTCTATGTGCATATTTCCAGGGAATTTGATAAGTTGGATGGGCACTGACCTATTGCTAATCATGCATCAGCTGTATTGCTTAACTTTTGTTTTGGATGATTGCTCTCAATGTCTGGTAGGGGGGTTGCCTCTATCTTGCACAATTCTAGATGAGACTAACAGATGTGAGATAATTCCCCTCTTCTTTACTATCACGACTGGTTCCAAAACTATTTGATTTGGGTCATAGTCTTCAAGTTTCATACGCAGTCCACTAGTGAGTTGATGTAGGCTCTTTGTCCTCTCTTTATTGGAAGTAAACCACTTTAAGTCTTTTAAAGTTGATACCAGGCATTCTAAACAGTTTATTAGATGATCTTGGTCACTCATTGGTAAGGAGCCAAAGGAGGATAATAGGTTGATTTCGACCTTTTATTCTGGCCAGCTGTTTTCTGTAGTGCCCCTGTTTGTTACATAGTCAGAGTTTATATATTTTTAAAATTTATTTAAAATTTTTCTATCCTGCCTTTCTCCCCAAAAGGACTCAAGGTGGCTTACATCATTAAAACAGGATATAAAAGTTAAAAACAGTAAATATACAAATATTTAAAAAGAATTGAACAAATGTTATATTAAAATGTTAACTAAGATCAATATCAAAACACATTTAAAACAACAGAGCACAGCAGTCCATTTAAAACCCCTCTCATACCACAAGTCACTAAGGAAAAGCCTGCCTGAAGAGAAAGATCTTTGCCAGCCTGTGGAGAAGGTTTATATTGTAATCAGAGTTGGAGTATTTATAAAGTATCTTTGTGCCTTGCTTCCTAGTGTGTGATGTCTGGAGGCATGCTTGAACATAAACAAAGGGAATCAATATGTATGACAATGTAAAGAAAAATGTTCATAGTGAATTGGACCTGGTAATTTCTTAAGGTTTAGTAGATCAATGGACTCTGATGCTGAATAAGTGAGGAAGGCCAAATGTCTCTTTCCCCTCCCCTTTGAGGACCAGTCAATATGATTGTCCCAGAGGGGAAAGATGCACAAAACAATACTTTTTGGGTCATAGATTAGCTTGAGTCTTTCTTAACACAAGCACGGGCATTTTGGGTTTTCACAGATTTGATAAAAAAAGTTCTTAGGATTAGTTGTCTTGGCAGCTTCAGCTGGCCTTCAGGGATGAAAATGTTCACTGGTCCTGTGATTCTTATTCTTCTCCTGCAGAATATTTACGATCATCTCAAGCTTGCTAAAAATTCTTTGGAGAGTTTCTACCACCAAATTAGTCTGATGGGCTAAAAGTTCCAGCATCTCCGGACATTTACTTGTATTCTCGAGGCCTGTGAATGGTGGTGGATTCAAAACTAGTACATTTTTATCTGGGGTCTGTCTCCTGGGGTGAGCATTGTAACGCCCAAGTATCCCCGAGGAGGGTATGGGGTTTGGACAGGGAATTTCTCAGGCCACAAATCCACCACTTTTTCACTGAGGTAAGTCCATAAGCCTCAGTAGTGTGTAGCATCTGTGCCATGGACAAGCCTGACCATTAAAGAACACTTTACTCTGTACTTTTAAAGTACTTAAACATGGGCTTTGTGTTTCCTGAGAACACACAACAGCTCAGTAAGATAGGACTTCTCTATGGTAGCCAGTTAGTGACCTTTTCCACTCCTCTGGATTTAGTTTAACCTTGCTGTTTCAAGAGACTAGTCCTCAGTTGAGATTTTATAATTATTTTTAATTAAGAAAATAAAGATTCATAGAAACAGTTTGTTTGCAAAAGCAGTAGCATAAAACATCTCCAAAGATTCCAATAGTTAAATAAAGCTGCTATTTCTTATTAAAATAAGAAATATTAAAATCTAAACTATGGTGGGCTATTCCCACCCCCTCCTTCTTCTTACCATGCTACATTCTGTGGACATTCCTTCACATGGCACAATTCTTTCGAAAACTCTCCAAGCTGGCAAAGCTAAGAGAAGCTCTCTTACACATCCTATCATCCATCTTTTCTACATTCCTAACACCTCCCTCTTCCTGACACTTCATAGCTGTAAACCAATTAACTTCAAAGAGGAGTGACACATCTCTCCACCCATAATTCTCATGAGATGCAGGTGCGTTATCTTCTCACAATTAGGATGCTATGCTTGTTTGGGCTTCACACTGGGCCTCCTTTGTCCTTGCTCCCTTATCTGAATCCACACTGTACCAGGCTAACAGAAAAACACATTCCAATGCCTTCAAATCATTTCACACAGAACCTAACTGACTCCATTTTCTCTGACTACAAATCCCACTCTCCTTCAAATCATCACAAGCATCACCCTCCTCATCCATCTTCAGGCGGGCAAATTTATTTTGCTGCTCTATTGGGGCATAAAAATTCTTGAGTCTAGATTGTTCAATGGGATGGAGAGATGTTCTCATTCAAGAAAGGAAACACTGTTTTGTGCCCTATTATTGATAGATGGTATTCTTAATATTGATGAAAATTACAGATTAAAAATTAAGAGGACCATTCTCATGGTTACTTAGTAAGCTTAAAATCATTTAAAATAGTATGATTCACCTTTAGTTCACATGGCTCTTACACTGCATCTCTGTGGGTTTCTTAACTCAGCTCTTTGCACATCTATCTCTTTAAGGCTGCATCGTAATCAAAATGCCGTGAGAGGAGGTTGTTTTACTTGTTTTCTTGACCTGGTTTTTCTTGGCTTTTCTTAGCTTTAGATACTTTAATTGTTTGATACTTGGTAAGTATATGATAAATATAAAATATTTCAGCTTTATGCAGTTACTGGCTGCAGTTGCAGCTGCTGTTTGATGAGAGCCATTTGATAAGAACCCTTTGATGGCAAAGTTAGCAGACAGTCTTTGGAAAACTCCCCAGAGGCTAGCCAGTGATGAAGATGCTCCCCCAAGAAGAAAAATTTAGAAAGCAAATGTAGAGAGATTAGAGAGTAAAAATTTTGAAAAGTTAAAAAGAAACCTTGGGTCCCTGACATCCTGCTCTCAGCTGCCTGCCTCCCCACACTGGAGACTGGTATGGCATAGTAGTATGCATGACTTGGCTCACTTAGCATTTGCTGCCTACTTCATCTATTTCTACCATTTTGACCATTTCTTTGTGATATAGCATATTGAGTCTTAAAGTTATTTCTGTTATGAAACAATTTGATGCATCATTAGAAGGAGCAAGGTCTTAGAATGAGCAATAGAACATAAAATCATGGCTTTTCATATCTATTCTGAAATATATTGTTTAGCCAAGAACTATTCTTCCCACTAGTGCTACTTTCAGGAGTCCCCTTTTAGTCACAGATGCTTGGCTCTATTCAGTTTCCATTTTGCATTATTTAGCTGATATTGTTTACGTATTTACTGGATAGCAAGGCAGCAAAGACATATTTTTGTAGTACAATCCAACAGTTATTCAATGAACAGCAGAACTGAAAGCACAAAACAATAAGAACCTCAAAGGACTTCAGCATCAGTTTACATCAAATAACATGTTCAATATATTTCTAATGCCATTCCTTATTTGTGTTCTTTGATGTTGTACCCAATACATGGAATTTTCTTCCTCTGGATATTTATCTGGCTTCCTTCCTTTCCTTTTTTAGAAACTTCCTTCTCTTCTTGCATTCTTGCCCAACCTCCTTGCCTCCTACTGTTATGTGTGCCTTACTATATAAAGTCCAGTATATGACAATATTGCCTCTTCCTTTCCATTCTCTCTTCCTTGGACAACTTCTCCTTACTTAGACAGAAAAATGCTCAAGCAGGGCCTGGGCCATTACAGTAATACATCAAGGACATGCATTTGCGGTGGTTATTGCTCAATAAGATTTGGAGTTCCTGCATGGCAGGGGGTTGGACTTGATAGCCCCTGTGGTCTCTTCCAACTCTATGATTCTATAAAGATGATAGCTGTCACCAGGAAGTTTCCTTTGTGTGACTCTTTCACATGCCTCATGTTCTTCTAAAGCCCTGCAGAAACCCAACCAGTCTCAGCTGAGTCCTGCAACCTGAATCACCCAGCAGTTTCCAATCTCAGCAAGTCTAGGGTCTTTCCTCCAGAGCCTAAACCAGCCCTTCAAATGAAGCCCTTCACTTAATTGTGAATGGTTGTAATTCTGGAAATAAGTGATCCAAGTAATTAAGATGGATTTAAGATCAAGCTATTCCCAAACACACTAAAAAGAACACAATGTGAAGGGCTTTAATTTTATTTAAGAAAAGAACCAAATTACAAAATAGAAAAAAAAACTATTTTTAGAGTAGTAAGCCAATTCCAATAAATAAGAAAAGTTCAAAACAAAATTATTTTAAGCAAAGAACAGGGAAATCATGCCCACACAGAAAAAAAAAAAATAGTTAGACTATACCAATTCACAGTGTGACCTCCATGCAAGCAATACATGAAGCAGCCAATTAATTAAGTAATGAACAACTAGGAGTGTGGAGCACATTGGCCAGGAAGCTCTCTGGCTTGGCCAGGTTATTTAAGCATGGTGCTGTCTGAATGAAGTGCCGGCAGCAAGCTGAAGTGCTAGGTGACCACGTCAAGCTGCTGCAATTGCTGGAGTGACTGGCACCTCTGAGACCTGTCTCTATCTCATTCATGGCTTGTTTTTTCCACAGCCTCCTCTAATTAACCAGCAAGCTCATGGCTGCCACTGATATTTGTTGCTTTCCCATTAACCTCCTCAGGAGGAGCTCTCAAAGCTGAACACCTGTTAGCAACAGACAAGGCAAGCTCACAACTTTCAATGGAGGGAGTGGGTATAGGAATTCTTGAGAAGCCTTTATTAGATAATTGCTAATGTTTAGTGAGCATGCACATAGTTGTAACATTTCAGTTTGAACTGCGCAAAAGAGCCATCTTAACTCCTCAATATTTCCACAACTGCAGAATGGATTTATTCACAGTATAGAAGCTGGTGAGATTAGTAGTATTTTTTTAAAAAGACAAACAAGTTAAAACCCCTTGGATTTCTTGATGAATTTACTGTGTCCTGGAACTTAGGGTTGCTTGTTTCTGCATGGAAAGGGGGGTGGTTAACGAGTTTTACATTAAAAACTCATAACTCAAAAACTTTTGGCCCAAACTTTGCCAACTTTGCACAGAGCAATAACATACTGTCTGTTTCAACTAACAAGTTTGACACACCAAACCCCAGGTTAAATGTTATAATTTTTTTTGTTTGGGCTGCCTTCATTTTCGAATTGCACTATAGAATATGTTGCAGATTTTTGAAATTTTGGTTAAATTCCTCTAGCTGTGCAGCAGAAGTGCAGGGATTCACAGAACAGAATAGCTTCACATCCCCCAAATTAGTCCACCACTTTTCACATTAACTGGCACTTAGTCTCAATTACTCACTCTGAGACCTTAGTAAAAGAAAGAATAAAAACTATTTCTTCACTTGCAAACCAACAGCAAACTGAAAATTTGACTGCTTTCAGCAACAGACCTCAACAGACTCTGTGCTTTCAACAGACAAAAAAGAGGGGGAAAGCACTGAGCAGAGAGATGGGATTGTTTTTTAATTCAGAGGCAGGGAAGGAAAGATTGGATAAGCCCAGAAAGGTCCCTCCCAGCCACACCTACCAGAGGCAGTATGTGAAGTTATAAAAACTCAAACAGAATGTTGATATCCTCTTTTTTTTACTGCAATTTTTTAATTATTAAGTTACAGTCCTCTAGTCATGTAACAAAAAAGAAAAAAGTAATAATTACCTATAAATACAGTTACACTTCCAATAATTTTCTTACCTATAGTATACTAATAATATTTAAACATTTATATATGTTCTACTTCTAACCCTACAGTTATTCAAACTAACCAGCATTTCAGCCCATTTTCCAATTGATCTCCTGTATCAGAGGCCAACAAGGGATTCCATACTTCCATAAATTTATCTTGTTTTATATCACTTCTATAGAGTTTAATGCAATAGGTCAGTTTTTCCATCAGCGCCAGTCTCCATATTCTATTTTGAAATCTTTGCAAGGACAAGTCCTGAGCGTCCTTCCAGTGTTGGGCAATTTCATTACGGGCTCCTCCTAATGTAATTGCAATTAGTTCTTTATTCACAATGTTTTCGTTCCGTCCCATAAATAATGAAAAAAGTAGCAAAGTTTCATTTGAGATTATTATTATTTTTGTTATACTTTCCAACCAGTTAATTACCTCAGACCAGAAAATTTCCACTCTTGGGCATGTTAACCACATATGTTCCGAAGTTCCTTTATTCCTGAACTTCCTCCAACTGATATTCCTTTATTTATTCTATTTAATTTTACAGGGTATAAGTGCCATCTGTGCACTACTTTTAACACTGTTTCTTTAGCTTGAGATGAAACTGATTTGTAGGGTTGAGAGGTCCATATTCTTTTGCATGTGTTTTCTAATATTTCAGTTTTTAAGTTTGTCTCCCAAACTATCTTGGATCCCATATTGTCTCCAAATTGTTTATGTATAATACTTTTATAAATTGCTGAAATTAACCCTGTTTTCCTTTTATTTCCTATATACAATATTTCTCTATTTCTGTTAATGGTCTATTTGAGACCGGTGTTTTATGCAGTTGAGTTGCCAAATTTCTGATTTGGGTTATCTGATAGCAATTAGTTGCTGTATACCTAGTTTTCTCCTGGAGCTGTCTGATTGTAAGAGGTTTTCCTTGTATAGGTCTCTTATTCTTCTCTCTCCATTCTTGCCCATTCAGGAGCCTCGCAATCTTGTATAAGTTTGATTACTTGAGCCATTTGAAAAGCTTCATAATATTTTAGTAAATATGGTATTGCTAGCCCTCCATTTCTACATGGGCCATACTTAACTGTATTTATAAATCTCAGGGGTTTACTTTTCCCTGCAATAAATTTTTCCAATATGTTTTGCCATTGTTTTATCTTTTTCATTTCCAATTGTAGAAGAATATTTTGAAATAGAAATAGAAGTTTTGGTAGGATATGAGCTTTTACTATTGCAATTCTTCCCAATAATGTTAGATTTAATCTTTTCCAATTTTTAATTTTTTCCTTTATAGAACTAAATACTTCTTTGTAGTTCCTATAGACTATTTGCCTTATATTTTTTGTTATCCAAATCCCCAAATATTTGAAACTTGAATAACATAGGTCTAAACCTGCTCTTTTCTTCATTTCTTTTTGTTCTAGGATAGGAATATTTATGCATAGCAATTTAGATTTATCATAATTAATTTTTAATCCTGTATAACATTTGAATTCTTCCAATATTTGTTTCAGTGTTTCTATACTTTCCATCAAGGATTCTAGGAATAAAAGTATATCATCAGCATAGAAATTAATTTTAAGCTGTTTATTTCTAGCCATTATTGCCCTAATATTAATATTTTTTCTAATAAGTGCTCTATGGCCAGTGCAAATATTAATGGAGGCAATGGGTCTCCTTGTCTTCTTCCTCTATATAATTCAAATTTTTCAGATTCAATTCTATTTATTAATATTGAAGCCCTTTCCCCTTCGTATAGCTTTTTAAGAACACTGATAAATGTGCCACCCATATTCATTTTTTCTAATAATTTGAACATTCCACACAGTCAAAAGCTTTGAGGGCGTCTAATGAGAGAATTGCTACCTTCTGTTTTTTTTTTTCTGATGCAATATGTATAATATTTAATATTTTACGAATCACATCCGACATTTGTCTCCCTGGCATAAATCCGTATTGATCTCCGTGAATATAATTTGTAATGAAGCTATTTACTCTTTGTGCCATAATAGATGAGAATATTTTTTGATCTTGATTCTGTAAAGTTATTGGCCTATACGCAGATGGAGATGTAGTGTCTTTATCTTGTTTTGGAATAGCTATTATTCTCGCTTCTTTCCAGGAGTCTGGAACTTTTTTCTGATTCATTATTGAGTTATATACCCTCCATGATGAATTTCCCCCATAAAAATGCTTTAAGAGTATCCCATATAACTATTGATTTCACCTCTTCCTTGTTATTTAGTTCATAAAATAGCTTAATATCTTTTTTAGTTTTTTCAATAATTTGTGAATTTCCACATATATTAGTACCTAATCTCCAAATCCCCTTCACGGATTGCTGCCTTGTCGTGGCGAAGGGGCTTGAGTAATTCAGAGAAGCTATGGGCTATGCCGTGCAGGGACACCCAAGACGGACAGGTCATAGTGGAGAGTTCTGACTAAACGCGATCCACCTGGAGCAGGAACTGGCAAGCCACTCCAGTATCTTTGCCAAGAAAACCCCATGAACAGAAACAAAAGGCTAAAAGATATGACGCTGGAAGATGGGCCCCTCAGGTCGGAAGGCATCCAACATGCTACTGAGGAAGAGCGGAGGACAAGTACAAGTAGCTCCAGAGCTAATGAAGCGGTTGGGCCAAAGCCAAAAGGACGCTCAGCTGCGGACGCGCCTGGAAGTGAAAGGAAAGTCCGATGCTGCAAAGAAGAATACTGCATAGGAACCTGGAATGTAAGATCTATGAACCTTGGTAAGTTGGATGTGGTCAAACAGGAGATGGCAAGAATAAACATTGACATCCTGGGCGTCAGTGAACTAAAATGGACGGGAATGGGCGAATTCAATTCAGATGATTACCATATCTACTATTGTGGGCAAGAATCCCGTAGAAGAAATGGAGTAGCCCTCATAGTCAACAAAAGAGTGGGGAAAGCTGTACTGGGATACAATCTAAAAAATGATAGAATGATTTCAATACGAATCCAAGGCAGACCTCTCAACATCACAGTAATCCAAGTTTATGCACCAACCACCGATGCTGAAGAGGCTGAAATGGACCAATTCTATGAAGACCTACAACACCTTCTAGAACTGACACCAAAGAAAGATGTTCTTCTCATTATAGGGGACTGGAATGCTAAAGTAGGGAGTCAAGAGATAAAAGGAACAACAGGTAAGTTTGGCCTTGGAGTTCAGAACGAAGCAGGGCAAAGGCTAATAGAGTTCTGTCAAGAGAACAAGCTGGTCATCACAAACACTCTTTTCCAACAACACAAGAGGCGACTCTACACATGGACATCACCAAATGGGCAATGCCGAAATCAGATTGATTATATTCTCTGCAGCCAAAGATGGAGAAGCTCTATACAGTCAGCAAAAACAAGACCTGGAGCTGATTGTGGCTCTGACCATCAGCTTCTTATAGCAAAATTCAAGCTTAAACTGAAGAAAGTAGGAAAAACCACTGGGCTAGCCAGGTATAATCTAAACCAAATCCCTTATGAGTACACAGTGGAAGTGAAGAACAGATTTAAGGAACTAGATTTGGTGGACAGAGTGCCTGAAGAACTATGGATGGAGGCTCGTAACATTGTACAGGAGGCAGCAACAAAAACCATCCCAAAGAAAAGGAAATGCAAGAAAGCAAAGTGGCTGTCCAACGAGGCCTTAGAAATAGCAGAGAAGAGAAGGGAAACAAAATGCAAGGGAGATAGGGAAAGTTACAGAAAATTGAATGCGGACTTCCAAAGAATAGCAAGGAGAGACAAGAGGGCCTTTTTAAATGAACAATGCAAAGATATAGAGGAAAACAATAGAAAGGGAAAAACCAGAGATCTGTTCAAGAAAATTGGAGCCATTAAAGGAACATTTTGTGCAAAGATGGACATGATAAAGGACAAAAATGGTAGGGACCTTACAGAAGGAGAAGACATCAAGAAGAGGTGGCAAGAATACACAGAGGAATTATACCAGAAAGATCTGGATGTCCCGGACAACCCAGATAGTGTGGTTGCTGACCTTGAGCCAGACATCCTGGAGAGCGAAGTCAAGTGGGCCTTAGAAAGCATGGCTAACAACAAGGCCAGTGGAGGAGATGGCATTCCAGTGGAACTATTTAAAATCTTAAAAGATGATGCTGTTAAGGTGCTACACTCCATATGCCAGCAAGTTTGGAAAACTCAGCAGTGGCCAGAATATTGGAAAAGATCAGTCTACATCCCAATCCCAAAGAAGGGCAGTGCTAAAGAATGCTCCAACTACCTTACAATTGCACTCATTTCACACGCTAGCAAGGTTATGCTCAAAATCCTCCAAGGCAGGCTTCAGCAGTATGTGGACCGAGAACTCCCAGAAGTACAAGCTGGATTTCGAAGGGGCAGAGGAACTAGAGACCAAATTGCTAACATGCGCTGGATTATGGAGAAAGCCAGAGAGTTCCAGAAAAACATCTACTTCTGCTTCATTGACTACGCAAAAGCCTTTGACTGTGTGGACCACAGCAAACTATGGCAAGTTCTTAAAGAAATGGGAGTGCCTGACCATCTTATCCATCTCCTGAGAAATCTATATGTGGGACAGGAAGCAACAGTTATAACTGGATATGGAACAACTGATTGGTTCAAAATTGGGAAAGGAGTACGACAAGGCTGTATATTGTCTCCCTGCTTATTTAACTTATATGCAGAATACATCATGCGGAAGGCTGGACTGGATGAATCCCAAGCCGGAATTAAGATTGCCGGAAGAAATATCAACCACCTCAGATATGCAGATGATACCACTCTGATGGCAGAAAGTGAGGAGGAATTAAAGAACCTCTTAATGAGAGTGAAAGAGGAGAGCGCAAAAAATGGTCTGAAGCTCAACATCAAAAAAACTAAGATCATGGCCACTGGTCCCATCACCTCCTGGCAAATAGAAGGGGAAGATATGGAGGCAGTGACAGAGTTTACCTTCCTGGGCTCCACGATCACTGCACATGGTGACAGCAGCCACGAAATTCAAAGACGCCTGCTTCTTGGGAGGAAAGCGATGAGTAACCTAGACAGCATCTTAAAAAGCAGAGACATCACCTTGCCGACAAAGGTCCGCATAGTCAAAGCTATGGTTTTTCCAGTAGTGATGTATGGAAGTGAGAGCTGGACCATAAAGAAGGGTGACCGCTGAAGAATTGATGCTTTTGAATTGTGGTGCTGGAGGAGATTCTTGAGAGTCCCCTGGACTGCAAGGAGAACAAACCTATCCATTTTGAATGAAATCAAACCTGAGTGTTCACTGGAAGGACAGATCCTGAAGCTGAGGCTCCAATACTTTGGCCACCTCATGAGAAGAGAAGACTCCCTGGAAAAGACCCTGATGTTGGGAAAGTGTGAAGGCAAGAGGAGAATTGGACGACAGAGGATGAGATGGTTGGACAGTGTCATTGAAGCAACCAACATGAATTTGACCGAACTTCGGGAGGCAGTGGAAGACAGGAGGGCCTGGCGTGCTCTGGTCCATGGGGTCAAGAAGAGTCGGACACGACTAAACGACTAAACAACAACAACAATCTCCAAATCCTGGGTTTATTTTTTAAAGTATTATTAGTCCATGGAACTTTTAGTGGTGCATGGTCTGAGGTTATTATCGGTGCAAAGTCAATTTTATCTAACAGTGGTGCTAAGGATTCTGATATAATTATATGATCTATCCTTGAGTAGGTTTCATATTTCTTTGAAAGAAAAGTGTAATCCCTTTCTTTTTTTCCAATAATTTCCCAATTTTAATTCCATCCCCTGATAGTTTTCTATTTTTGGAGGTTGTATCCCTCTTTCCGTTCAAAACACAATTTGTATCTCTCCCCCCCCCCCCAGTATAATAACTTTTCCATAAATACTGCTTGACCTGCATTTGGTGCATAATATGACCCAATAGTCAATAGCTTATTTTCTAGTTTCCCTCTTACTAATATATATCTTCCCTCTGGATCCCTTAACTGATCTGCTACTACAAATTTTGACTCTTTCATAAAAATTATAGCTACTCCCCTTGATTTGTTTGTTCCCTTTGCAGTATATTGGCCTCCAAGAGATGAATGATTAATAATATCTTGCTCTTGTTTTCTCTGGTGCATCTCTTGCAACAAAATAACTTCGGCTCCCAAACTAAGTATTGTTTTCATTCCTCTTTGCTGGTGTTCCTAACCCATTTGTGTTGAAAGAAATTATATTGAGATTATCTACCATTCTACTCTTTAAGTTTACAAATTATATCACTATTATTCTTCTGACCTATTTTGGTACGCATCATATCTATATGCTCGTCTGTTACGTGCTCATAGTGTAACCATCTAAAGCAGGATTGTATGCATAGTCTCCTCTCAGTATCCCAGTTCCTTTCTTGCCTTCCACCTTCCCTCCCTCTCCCTATCCTTCTTCCCCCATCCCTTCTCTCCCCCACCCTCCCTCCCCCTCCAACCCCAGAGATGGTGATGAGGCAATACAGCCCCCAGCTCATTAAGACTGAGCTGAACCTTCTGGGGTATTTGTGAGGCTAGAAGCAAAGCTTCTAAGGTAAGACTTCCCCACTCTTTTTGCCTGCCTTTTACACACATTATACTGAAGTAAACATGTATTTACATATTGTTTCAGGTTCTTTCCTCTGCAAAGTTCTTAATTTTAAGTACTATTCAGTTCAAAAAGTCTTTATAAATCAACCTAAAATTATAAATCATCATCTTGCTTCCATTAGCCTAGTAGTATAATCTGAAACAGAGAAAAGAAAAGAAAAATAAGGGGGGGAAAGAAAAAAGAAGAGTCAATTGCTTATCATCTCTCAGCAGAGACAAAAGTCCAGCCGTGACCTTGAGGCAGCTTAGGGAGTGTTCAGGCAGGGTTTTTGCTTTTTAACTATTTTTTTTCCTGCTCTGTTCCACTGTAGTTGTCTTTCTTCTTCCTGAGCATTTTTATTACATCCAGTTTTCTCTTTTCCAGTCTCTGGCATTTGAATCTTCATCTCTCTCAAGAGATCTTGTAGCTGTATTGTTGTTGTTACAGTCTTAGGTCTCTGTCCATGCCAGACAATTAGTTTAAAGGGAAATCCCCAGGCATATCTCACTTTTTGGTTCTGAAGTGTTTCTGTGAACAGTTTCCATTCTTTACATTTCTGGATTGTCTCCACAACCAAATCCTGATAGACTTCTGTCTTTTCACCTTGGTATGACTGATCCTCCACTTTGTTTAATGCACGATGTACAGCCACTTTCACTGTATAGAAGGTAAACCTGATGATTATGTCTCTCGGTTGTTGTTGTTGTTTATAACCCACGCAATGAACTCGTTCCAAAGTATTCTCTGTAATTTGCAGGTCGAATCCATTTTAAAACTATACTTTTTAAGTCCTCTGTCTTCTCCCCCTCTTTAAAAAATCTTAAACGTAGATTTTGTTTACGATCACGATTCTCCTGGTATTTGATCTTATCTCTTAATAGTTTTAATTCTTTTTCCACAGTGTCAGTCCTTGTTTGTTGGTTTTGCGCCAATTCAAAAGCCTCCTTAGCAGTCTTTTCTATCTTTTCAGTACTGACTTTCTATCTTTTCAATACTGACTTTTCTATCTTTTCAGTACTGACTTTCAGCTCTGCTAATGCTTCCTTCAGTGGCGCTATAACAGTTTTTATTTTATTTTATTATTATTATTATTATTTATAAAATCCCTCCATGCTTATTTAACATTGTGTCACCTGGGTTCAGCTTATAATTTATTTATTTATTTATTTATTAAATTTATATCCCGCCCATTTAGACAACGTCTACTCTGGGTGGCTAACAATTAAAAAGACTAAAAATAATCTAATATATCAAACAACAATTTAACAACAAATACAATATGATTCAAGATGGGAAAATAGAAATCAAGCGGTGACAGGAGGGAAGGCCTGCCTAAATAGCCAGGTCTTGAGTTGGCTCTTGAAAACACCCAGCGAGGGAGCCAGGCGGATCTCGGGGGGGGGGGAGAGACTATTCCAAAGGCGAGGGGCCACTGCCGAGAAGGCCCGGTTTCTTGTTCTTTCTTTCCGGGCCTCCCTCGGCATTGGGCCCCTCAACAGCCCCACCTGGCTAGAGCGAGTGATTCAAGTAGATCTAGGTGGGAGGAGGCATTTGTTAATTGTTGGAGTCATGAACTTAGCAGGCTGATGGGCTTTGTGGTGATCACCAGATAATTAGGATAGCAAAGAGTCTCTTGGAGATAGACGTTAAAGAAGTAAGCCACACACACAGGGATGTCTGCCAGCAGTGCTCCTGGTGGGTGGCTAGTAGAAGAGGCAGAATAACACAGAATGGGTTCCCAATGAATTCTGCCCTGCCCCCAGGAGGACTGTGCTTTTATTAACCGTACAAGCTCACAGATAGTTGACAGTATACAGATAGGTTACAGAGTTCAGATAGGACAATGGTTACATCATGCCATTAGGATTGGCCCAGGGAAAGGCAATTAATCAAGCCCTCTATGATTGGCTTAAGGAAAGGCTTTTGGCAAGCTCTCTATTACAATGAGAAAGAGGAAGAATGGTGGGCCACGCCTCTCAGAAGCAGTCACATGTTGCTAGGAGAGTTTTCTCTCACTACAACACCCATGTGGCTTAGCAACCTGTCAGGTATTTGTTAAGACCTGTTGAATTGTTAATCCAGTTTGTACATGATTGTAAGTATTTATAAGGATGAAAACAGTAGAGAAAAGTCTGTAGAACTAATGATTTAAGATGTACAGCTGAGATAGGAACCAGCTAGTAGGCTGAATTAGAACAGCTGTGGAAACAAAATGCAGACGGAGCTACCTGCGGAAGCTAATCACTGACTGGCTGAATGGCGAGATAAAGCTGACAGTTCCAGCATACTCAATCTTGTGGGACGAAAGGAGAAACAAGGAGTAACGCTGCTGGATGGATTTATGGCATTGAACTGACCACGGAACTCTGATTTATTGACCAAGGAAACGGACTGACTAATTGCTAAACTGTGTTTGACCAAGGACTGAACAAATGGACTATGCTGTATGTATATACTGCAATATTAATTGAATAGAAGTTTATATTGCAAAAGCTGTCTGTCTGCTCAAATTCTTCTTGGCTTGCCTTAACCTCTGGTGAAGCTACGCCATCTAGTATCCACAACATTCTGCATTTTCGCACTCTGTCACAACCTTGGGAATGGCACCCCCACATTTCCCCTTTTTCTTTTTTATTAAGCAAAGGAATATATTCTTTAATATGCTTGTGGATTACATATAAGTCCTTTCTACGAAGGCCAGAAGGCGGAGGTTTGCAACAAGCAGTAATTACTGAAAAAAAGGTCGGAATACATTGAATGAAACAACAGCAGATTACAAGGAATGCGAAAATCATAATTGCATACATCAATACAGTGCGAAGCCATCTGAAGTTAGGTAGCCAGGACCATAAGCTGTCCCACCAGGAAGGAAGAATGTCTTGCTGTATGTTATTGGCAAGTTGTGTCAGCTGAGCAAGCTGATTGTTCACTGCATGACTATTATCAGATAAATTGAAGCAACAGAGATTATTAAAAGACTCACAACCAATATGATCGCGCAGCAGGAGATAATCCAAGGCTGCACGGTTGTCTAAAATAGCATTACGTAGTTGACGTTGTTCATGATTCAGCAGGGAAATAGCAGTGGAAGTGTGGTTAATGGTCTTAGCTAAGGTGCATGCAAGGTTTGCGAGTGTGCGAGCATTATAAATTGCGAGGCCAGGAATGCCAACAAGTGATGCAGCTAGTGAAACATATTCAGCTTTGGATAACAGAGTAACTTTACCATTACAGGTACTATCAAGAGATGAGCTTTCCCGTCTCAGCCGAGGTGAGGAGTTCTGCAAAGCAGGACGTTGCATTAAGTTGATTGCTATTCTACTAAGGCAGCATTGTGTGTCTGACAGATTGGCTGGAATGTAACTAAATGTATGTTGACCACATGTAAAAAACCAGCCGGGGGGCAGTATGATATGGGCCCAGTTAAATGTTATATTGACAACATGAGGACAATTCCATGTGGCTTTTGGTGTTGCAATGCATTTGTCAGAAGAGCAGTTAACTATTCTAGCACAAGTTGTATTTTCATTATTCGCTACAATGGGAGTGTAGAGAGAAAAAGCATCAATGGGTAGGTTTTTTGTTATTTGTCCCCATCCATGAGAATTAGAGTACCTAACAAGAGTAGCGTTAAACCATCGGCCTAGCGCCGTATGTCCAGCAATGTCAGATGGTTCCTTACAGACAGGAATTAAGCAAGTTCCCAGTAAACCATGCATGGCATAAGCCTCTTGCAGGCAAAAGTGAGAAACATTCAGGATACTGGCCAATTTTTCCCAGATGTTATATTGGAGATGCGCATGCAGATCGTCTGGAGCCTCTGCGCCACCCACTGGAACAGTTCCAAGAGTGAGGAGACAGCATAGGAGCATGAAAGAGTTAATGTTTATCTGGGCGATGACAGCGGCAAGGAAAGATTCAGGGGTCTCTGGAACGTTCTGATGGCACAGGTTACGCTTAGCATCAGAACTGAGAGACTTTAGCATTCCCCACGTGATAGTTGGCTGAGTGCCCTCAGGTCTGGCTGGGCGTTTGCGACGGCGTGCGGCCATCTGGTCTGGATCTTGCTCTAGGGTCAGCACTGGGTGGAAATCTGGGATAGGATTTTGCAGTTTGCAATGGCAGGTCATCCTTTCCACGACAGGGTGTCACACAGCGAACTGGAATCTGTGAACCTATGAAAAGAAAGTCAGCTGCAGCAGGGCTGCAACTTGGGTGTTGCCAAGGTCAGAGAATGCTGAAAGTACAAGTCAGTTTTGAAATGAGATAAGCAGTGGCTCTGCAAAGCTGTGATACAATGGCATTCTCTTGGCAGGACGCCTGGAATCACTTGTAAGGGAGTGTAAACAATTTTTTCAGAAGTGTTAAAAAAATCAGAACGATGGCTCAGATCAGTGGCCTTGAGACCGTTCCAAAACAAACCGTTGGAGATAACGAGCTGTGGAGAGTCAAGGAAAGGAATGCAGGCTTCCATGGGGTCTTTTAACCCTGCAGGAAACAGGGGTTGTAATTCATGCTTTTGGGAATTGCATTCATGAGCCCAAGTCAAATTGTCAACCAATGCAAGGTGTAATGGAATTTGTAGTTCTGGTAAAGACATGGAACATGTAGTGTCCATGATGTTTGCCAAATAGAAATTTGTAGGTGTTGTTTGTACCTGCTCTGGAGGCATGTAGAAACCTTTTTTTTTTTAAAGCAAGTAGTCAGAAGCTCAGAATGAGAAGCAGAGAAAAGTGGACTTGTCACTAAAGTTTGATCTATGGAATGAGAGACAAGGAGTTCAGAGCCTTCCAGACAAATTTGGTCTATGGTTAGATTCAGAGAACCAGCAGACTTGGAAAGGTGTGGAACACCAGCAGAGCACATTTGCTGTGACAAGAGCTTGCACTGGTGCTGTGGAGAAAAGGAAACGTTGTACACATGAATTGTAAAATCAGATTTTTCCCTGTCTTGTGATGTGATAGCACCTGTAGGGATGCAGGTGGCAACTTTGTTGTTATGTACTGGCTGTGTAGTATAAACCTCAGGCCAGTCTGCTTTGTGCATGAAATTTACATCATCTGCCAAATCTTTAACTGTGTTTTCAACAGCTGCTTTGAAGTTCCAAGCAGGAGGAGGGAATAAACTTTCAACCTCTGTATTTGTGATCAATGTGCGACCAGAAGTGTAAACAAAAGTATGTTGAGCAGTAGCCGTGTTGAATTTTTGAATTTTTGTGTTGTTAGAGTTCCTTTTACTGGAAGTCTCATGATTTTTGTCTCCTTCATTAGAAACCACAGAAAAAAACATTAGTGAAAGTCTGAGCACCGCTGTTGTTACTCATTTCAGTAGAAAAAAGTTGTTTTGGTATGCCAGGGAAGATTGCGATGGGAGGGGAAAGAGTCACAGGTGTCTTATCTTGGTCAGAAAGGATGGGAGGCGTTGTGGGAACACAGACTGAGAGGGGATGGGGGGTAATAGGAACTGTATTAGCATCTGCGTCAGAAGGCAGAAGAGAGGGGGAGAAAGTTGGTGCTAGTGGGGGGATAATAGGAGCGACACTGGCTGTTATGGGAAGCAAGAAAGAGGGGGAGAAAGAGGGGGAGGGTGGGGGGGAATGAGAGGCTGTAGAAGCCAGAGGGAAAAAAAAGGAGGGCTCAGATGAGTAGGTAATTGAAGCTGTAGTATCAGAGACACAGGCTGTTTTGGGAAGCAAGAGGGAGGGGGAGGGAGGTGAATCTGAAGAAATTGTAGCTGCGTAGCTGGGAAAAGTTTGATCACAGAAGCCATTTTCAGAGGAAAAATTACTTCTATCATCAGGGGGTTCAGGTGGCCGGGCAGGGGGTTTTTCAGGGGGGAGAATTTGTGGACTAGTTAGCAGAAAAGCTTGAAGTTCCTTTTCCTGAAAGAGGAGAGAATTTTCAACCTGTGAAATAGTATATCTGCACCTATGCCAGGTGTTCAAAACTTCATGTGAAATTCCTTTGGTGTTATGAAGTTTTATTCCAATCGAATCCCAAATTGACAATTTAAAGGAACCTCCCTCTGGGTAAAACGGACAGAGAGATTCTATCTGTGTCAATAAATTTTGCAATAATTGCTCAGATTGGTAAAGTTTTTTTCCTGCAGGAGATAAATCAGCTCCTGTTTATTTTTTTCCTGTAATGGAGATAAAGAGGTGGAATAGAAGTTTCCCATGTTCTTGTTTAGACAGAAAAGACTCACCCTGGGATCTCTTATCAGAGATGAATAGACGTCTTAGACCGTGCCGGTCGAGGTGAGCCGTGTGGATTGCCTGTCAGGCAGGAATCCTGAACCTTGATGAATGAGCTGGAACCCCCACAGTTAATCATTTGTTAATACAACTACAATACATATTAAGCTCTTAATCTATACAACATACTTCTAACCATTGATAAAACAAGTTCCATGTTTGATAATATTCTGCATCTTCCTTTCCTTTGATTTTCAGTGTCAGTCTATCCATTTCGGCGCAGCCCAATATCTTTTTTATTATTTCTTGATCTGTAGGTGTTTCTTCATTTTTCCAGTATTGTGTGAATATAATCCTTGCGGCTGTTAAAATATGCAGTATTAAATATACATTTTGTTTATCAACACTTTCTGGTATTATACCTAATAGAAAGAGTTCTGGCTTAAAATCTACATGTTTTTTGATTATTTTAACAAGCCATATATGTATTTTTTTCCAATTTTTTTTTTGCTTTATCACAGGTCCACCAAAGGTGATAATAAGTTCCAGGTTTTTTATGACATTTCCAGCATTTACTTGACCTATTAGAGTACATTTTAGCTAATCTATCGGGTGGTAAATGCCATCTATAAAACATTTTATATAAATTCTCTTTATAAGATGTTGCCATTGTCATTTTATAGTTTCTAGACCACAGTTTTTGCCATTTTTCAAAGTCAATATTATATCCAAAAAAATTTGCCCATTGAACCATCATTTCTTTGACCTGTTCGTCCTCCATTTTCCAATTTAAAAGAAATTTATATATTTTCCTAATTAATTTATCATCTGATGTTAACATTATTTGGTCAAACGTTGTCTGTTCTTTATAAAAATCATACATTTTTTAATCCTTTTCATATCTAGATTGTATTTGCATTATGGGCCACCACAATGCGTCTAATCCCTGGTCTATAAGGTCTTGTTTCAGTTTTAATCTCCTATCTATATCTAAGATATCAGTATAAGTAAAAAAAATTCAAAATTTTGAAGATTGGGATGAACAAATGTTTCTATAGGTGAAACCCATCCTGGTATTTTTGTGTACATTTTCAATTTTATTTTTTCCCATATTATATACGAGGAGTTTCTAATATAGTGGTTTTGGAAATACCTGTGGGTTTTAGCTTTCTGACACCATAAAAAGGCATGCCAGCCCAACTGTAAATCATGCCCCTCTAAATACAAAAGTCTTTTGTTTTTCAGACTAATCCATTCTTTCAGCCACATTAGGACAGATGATTGGTAATATAAGGTCCAGTCCGGTAAACCAAAGCCTCCTTTTTCCTTGGATTCTTACAGCATTTTCAATTTGATTCTGGCTTTCTTCCCTTGCCAAATAAATTTTAATATCGCCTTGTTTAGATCATCAAAATATTTCTTCTCTATTTTCACTGGCACTGTTTGAAACAGAAAGAGTAGTTTTGGCAAGATGTTCATTTTGATTGTTGCAATTCTTCCTAATAGTGATAGTTGTAGATTTTTCCATTTCTCTAGGTCCATTTTTATGTGGTTAAGTAGTTTTAATTATCTTCTTTTATAGTTACGCATCTGGCAGTTAGATATATTCCGAGGTATTTAACTTTTTTAACTATTTGTAGGTCTGACGTCTCTGAGAGTTGATTTTTTTGTTTGGCTGTTAAATTTTTCACTATAACTTTAGTTTTTTCTTTGTTTATCTTCAATCCTGCTACTTCTCTGAATTCATCAATTTTCTCCAGTAGTCTCAATGTTGTTTCCAACGAATCTTCCAAAATAAACACCAAGTCATCTGCAAATGCTTGTAATTTGTAATTCTCATCCTTTATTTTGGTGCCTTTGATTTCTGGATCATTCCTCCTTTGATTTCTGGATCAGTCATGCTATTTAATACTTCCAAAGTTAATATGAATAACAATGGAGAGAGCGGGCATCCCTGTCTAGTGCCTCTTTTTATATTAATATTATCCGTCAATTCACCATTTACAATTACTTTAGCTATTTGTTCATTATAGATTGTCTCAATTACATTTATGAAGTTTTTGCCAAAATCCATAGCTTTTATTTGCTGTATCATAAATTGCCAATTCATATTATCAAATGCTTTTTGGGCATCCAGAAAGATTAATGCCATTTGTTTCTCTTTATGCACCTCATAATATTCTAATATGTCTAAGAATATCCTTAGGTTGTACCTTAGTTGTCTTTTTGGCAAAAATCCATTTTGGTCTGAATGGATGAACTCCATTAAAATTTTTTCCAATCTTTCCGCTATAATTACTGCAAAGATTTTATAGTCCACATTCAATAATGATATTGGTCTAAAAATTTTTATATGTGTAGAGTCCGTATCTTCTTTTGGTATTAGGGTGATATATGCCTCTAGCCATGTCTTGGGTATTTTAGCTTCTAATAGAACTTCGTTGCAGACCTCTTTTATTGGTAGGCTTAATATATCTTGGAAGGATTTATAAAATTCCGCTGGTAATCCATCTGGTCCTGGGGTCTTATCATTTTTTTCTTTAATGGCTTCTGTTACTTCTATCATTATTATTTTCTCATTTAGGAGACTTTTAATGTTTTCTGGTACTTTAGGGAGGTTTGCTTTTTTGATGTATTGTATTGTTTTTTCAAGGGAAAATTCTTGGGTATCATACAGATTAGCATAATATTCTTTAGTTTTTTTATTTTCTCTTTTTGATATTGTAAGTCTCCATTTTCATCTTGTAGCTTCCTTATTAATCTTTTTTGTTTTTCTTTTTTCAATCTATAGGATAGCCATCTTCCAGATTTGTTGGCATTCTCAAAGAAATTTTGTTTAGCCCTTTTAACTTGCGCTATAAGATTTTTCATGTCTTTCCTTAATTGTTTTAAGAGCTGTTTCATATCGCTCTGCTCGTTAGCCTATTTCTTTCACCCTTTCCCTTTCACCTTACTGGCTCTTTCACTGCCAGCATCTTCAGATGAAGAATCGGCTTGCTCCTCGTCTTCTGAGGAACCATCTGGCTTGTTTTCTTGAGCCATCTTCTTTGATTTCCCCATATCTATATTTTTTATGATTATTTCCCACCAATAGCCAGTTTGCACGTTTAATTAGTTTATAATAGGCAGGCTTAGAGCAGAGCTAGTCTTTCATGCTGCCATCTTCCACGGCAGCAGACCCCCCCCCCCCCCGAATGTTGATATCCTCCTCCACACAAAATACGGGGTGAAATGATATTTTTCCAACCATGTGGGCTTCTGATGATACAGTCATGCTGATGTTTTGTTTCACTGCTATGGATCATAAGGTAATAAAGAATGAGAGTCAGAGCACAGCAGGAAAAGTTCCTTCTGGCATGAAAAGCCAGAATAGTTGCTGACTGTGTTGCCTGGAAAATTTTGGGAGTTGCACTCCAGGAAATTAACTTTAGCAATCTGTTTCCTAATAAGTACAAATATATATTTTCCCCTATGCACATATACTGAAGTATGAGACTCATTTAATATAGTAGGATACATATGTGAGTAAGTAGTTCAAAGAGTCATATCAACACAAATACATGTAGAATTGGTCCTATGGAACTAATATTATTTCCTTAATTTTTTTTAAACCTCTTTCCAGAAATTTAATATTCACAACAACAATAAGTTCAGCCTCAAGAAGAGCAAACAGGAACTTCTAATAATTTATATTCCCTTCCCTTACTTTTGCCAATTCTTCCTTTCCTTAGCACTTATCTAAAGTCCCACCTAAGATGAAATAGATTAAATATTTTTGAAAGGCCATAGAATCGTGAATTCATAAGCCAGAATCCTAACCTGGAGTTGTGAATAGCCACAATTCAAAGGCAAGGGTGGATGATACCTTTTTAGACCCCTTAAAAATTTGCAAACTGAAGCTACAGGAGTCTTCATCAGCCTAGGCACCACAAAGTTGTGGCCTGTACAGAAGAAAAATAAAAGTTACAAAAATCATGGCCACATGTCTATGCCAGGCTGCTTTGTTAAAAGGAGGTTTCAAAATGGGGGTTGCAGACTCAGATCAGTGGCGTGGGTTTTAGATTTTACCTCTGGTGGTGCGCATTAGAATGTCTCTCCCACTCCTTTTCAGGCAGGCTGGAATAAAGTTTATTCATTAGATGAGCCAATTGTAGTCAGCTAGAAGGGACTGATGCAACCAGCCACAAAACACCGCCCAAGAACAACATTCCAGTACCCATTCTGGGCAGAAAAATTAATTTTGTGAAAAACAGCCTGGAACAGTGACTTCTGAGTAGGCCAGACCAACCAAATTTGCCCACCCCATCCAGCTAGAGGAGACTGATGCAACCAGCCACAAAATGTCCCTGGGACATTCCAGTACCTATTCCAGTTGGAAAATCAACATTCCTTAGAATGTGTTTTTCATGTCATTTTTGTTTACTGTGTGGTAGTGTGGTTTTTGATCATTTCAGGTATTTGTATACTTACTGTGTTTAGCTTTAAATATTTGTCTTTTAATGATGTAAGCTGCTTTGGGTCCTTTTTAAGGAGAAAGGTGAGGTAAAAATACTTTAAATAAATAAAATAAAGTATTACAAAAAACAGCCTGGAACGACAACTTGTGAATAGGACCACTCAACCAAATTTACCAGACCCATCCAGCTAGAGAGGGTTGATGTAACCAGCCACAAAACACCCCCAGGTACCACATTCCAGTACATGTTCCAGGCAGCCCAGTACAGCGACTTCCAAGTAGGCCAGTCCAACCAAATAGACCTGCCCCATCCAGCTAAAGGAGTCTGATGCAGCCAGCCAAAAATGTCCCTGGAAACAACATTCTAGTACCCATTCTGGGCAGAAAATAAATACTGCAAAAACAAAACAAAAAAGGCTGGAACAGCAACTTGCAACTACGACAGCTAAACCAAATTCATCTACCCATAGGAATGGGGAAACAAATGGAACCAGACACAAAGTGTGCCCAGGGAAAATATTTGAGTACCCATTACAAGCAGAAAACTGATATTTTAAAAAAATAACCCAGAAAAGTGATTTCCAAGTAGGACTAACCAATGTAATTCACTTGTTACATCAGACTAGAGTGGACTGGAATATCTACCTATGGATGATCTGTAGCTTCTTGCATTGTTCCACTCAGTTGTGTTTGACTGATGAACATGGTTCCATTGTCCTCCTCATAAATTACCATTTTGAAGTGCTAGTTTCTAATTTATAATTTTTTGTTTGGGGTGCCCTGATTTTTAGATTTGCCTTCTGGAAAGCTGATTTGCTCTGTGTACAATATCTATTACTGCACGCCCATGCAGCAATTATCAACTGGAAGCATGCTAGGGGTTGGCGTCAATTTGGAAGTGGCTGTTCAGTAGCCTATTCAAAAAGATGAAACTTAGGCCCAGAACAGGTTTTGAACATGGTTCCTGGGCTGTTTCATGGCTGTTTCTATCAGTGCTCTCTACTGCAATGGGACAGGTGAATTTTGGCATGCTGTCCTTGGAAATCACTGTTCTGGACTGTTCTGCATAATGTTGGCTTTTTGCCTGGAATTCTAAGGGTGTCTTCTTGCATCATTCCCCTCTCATGTAATGGGACAGTGAATATTTTTTATATCTCTTCCACGCTATTTTGTGCAATATGGATTTTCTGACTGGAACAAGTACTTGAAATGTGGTCCGTGGCTTCCTGTATCTTGAGCCTATTATTATGCATCCTGCACTCTGGGATGATAGAGAACAGATCCTGCCCCTCCTCTGTATTACTATCTTTCAAGTATTTGAAAAGTACTATCAGATCTCCCCTCATTTTTTGCTCAAGGCTAAACATGCCCAGTCCTTTCACTCTTTCCTCATAGGGTTTGGTTTCCGCTCCCCTGAACATCCTTGTTGCCCTCCTCTGAACTTGTTCCAGTTTGTCAGCATTCTTCTTAAAAGGGGGCACAGTAGTCAAGATGAGATCTAACCAGTGCCAAACGGAGAGGAACTAATACTTCATGGGATATGGAGACTATACTCTTTTTTTAAAAAAAATATTTTTATAACACATAAAAACATATTTCCATTGTCATTCGTCATGTTCACTGGATATACATCAAAATGTTCATATCATATCATGTCTCATTTGTCTCTATACCTTATTTCTTTGCTCTAGCCACTCATAAATTTTATTCCAGTTTTGATAATATTCCGAATCCTCTTTCCCTTTAATTGTCATTGTCAATCTATCCATCTCTGCACAATCTAAGATTTTTTTGTACAATTATTTCTTCTAACGGAGATTTCTCATTTTTCCAATATTGAGCCCATACTATTCTAGCCGCCGTCACTATATATAATATAATATAGCTATCTTGTTTGTTAATATTCTCTGGCATAATACCCAATAAAAACAACTCTGGTTTGAGTTCTATATTCAGTTTCATTTTTTTTTATCCAAGAGTGTATTTTGACCCAATATTTTTTTTGCTTTTTCACAAGTCCACCATACATGATATGTTCCCTCATGTTTTTTACATTTCCAACACCTATCGGAAACATTTGGGAACATTTTCTATTCTAGTTGGTGGTAAATGCCATCTGTAAAACATTTCGTATAAATTTTCTTTATGTGCGGTTGCTAAGGTTAATTTACAATTATCACTCCATAACATTTGCCACTTTTCTAGCTGAATTGTATGACCAAAGTTTTTAGCCCAATGTATCATTGTTTCTTTCACTTGGTCATCTTCCATTTTCACTTCTAAGAGGAATTTATAGATATTCCTAATTAGCTTATCTTCTGTAGAGAGTAATATTTTATCAAATTGTGGCTGTTCCTTGTAGAAACCTTCTGTTCTAGAGTCCTCTTTATATATTGATTGAATTTGCAATAAAGGTAACCATGATAGTATCATTCCTTGGTTTGCTAGTTCTTCTTTGGTTTTGAGATTTCCTTCTGGATTTAATATTTCATTATATGTCACTATTTTCTCAAAGTTGATAAGATTTGGATAAGTAAATGCTTCTATCGGAGAGACCCATCTTGGTATTTTCCTATAGATTCTGGTTTTTACTTTTTCCCATGTAGTTAGCAAAGTGTCTTTTATCAAGTTGTTTTGAAAGTATTTATGTGCTTTAGTTTTGCCATACCATAAAAAGGTGTGCCATCCCATCTGCAAGTCATATCCTTCTAGATATAAAAGCCTTTTATTCCTCAGACATATCCATTCTCTCAGCCATACCAAAACTGAAGCTTGGTAGTACAGTGTCCAGTCTGGTAGGCCAAAGCCTGCTCTTTCTTTCGCTTCCTGCAGTAATTTGGTTTTTATCCTTGCTTTTTTTTTGACCAGACTAATCTTAGGGTTAATTTATTCAATTCCTCAAAAAACATCCGGTTAAGCTTTATTGGAATTGTTTGAAATAGGAAGAGTACTTTTGGTAGTATGTTCATTTTTATAGTTGCAATCCTTCCTAGAAATGAGAGCTGTCTGTTCTCCCATCTTTCCAGATCCTGCTTTATTTCATTCATTAGCTTCCTGTAATTCTCTGCTTTTATTGTTGAGCATCTGGCTATCAGGTAAATTCCCAAGTATTTAACTCTCTTGACTATTTGAAGCTTGATCTTCTCTGTTAGGATATTTTTCTGTTTATCCATCATGTTCTTTACAATTAGTTTAGTTTTCCCTCTATTTATCTTCAATCCCACTATTTCTCCAAATTTTTCAATCTGTTCCAGTAATTTCAGAGTTGACTCTAATGGGTTTTCTAATATAAAGACCAGATCATCCGCAAAGGCTTGCAATTTGTACTTTTCATTTTTAACTTGGGTCCCTTTTATTTCTTCGTCTTGTCTTATCTCTCTATTCAGTATTTCCAACATCAAAATAAACAACAGTGGAGATAGGGGACATCCCTGCCTAGTTCCTTTTTGGATCTCAACTATTCCTGTAGATTCTCCATTGACTATTATCTTTGCTGTTTGTTGCTCATAAATTGCATTTATCATATTTATGAAGTATTGACCAAAGTCCATTATTTCGAGTTGTTTCCGCATAAATTTCCAATTTATGTTGTCAAAAGCCTTCTGTGCGTCCAGAAATAGTAAGGCCATCTGTTTATCTGGGTGTGTTTCATAGTACTCCAAGATATCCGTTATAACTCTCAAGTTATGTCTCAGTTGTCTCTTAGGTAAAAATCCATTTTGATCTGGATGAATAAATTCCCCTAGATATTTTTTCGGCCTATTTGCCATTATTGTCGCCATAATTTTGTAGTCCACATTCAATAGTGAAATTGGCCTGTAGTTTTCTATCGCTTCTAGTTCCTTATCTTCTTTAGGAATCAAAGTAATATATGCTTCCATCCAGGATTTTGGTGCTTTTGCTTCTTGTAAAACCTCATTATAGATATCTTTCATGGGGTTACTTAGGATCTCTTGAAATATTTTATAGTATTCTGCTGGTAATCCATCCGGCCCTGGTGATTTTTCATTTTTTTTGTTTTTTAATTGTTTCTGTTATTTCCTCCATTGTAATTTTTGCGTTTAATATTTCCTTATGAGCTTTAGGAATTTTAGGTAACTTTGCCTTTTCTAAATATTCTTGGATCTTTTCTGAAGAGACTTCTTGCACTTTATAAAGATTTTGATAGTATACTCTGATTATCCTTTGGATTTATTTTTCTTGATGTTGAATCTTCCCTGTTTCATCTTTTAATTTATCAATTTATCTCTTTATTTTTTGTTTTTTAAGTTTATAGGCTAGCCATCTTCCTGGCTTATTTGCGTTTTCAAAGAAATTTTGTTTCATTCTCTTAATTTGTTTTTTTTTATTAAAATATTTTATTTTTTAAACTACTAGGAATAGGGTAGGGAATACAAAAGGTAAAACGAAGTGGAAGGGATGGGAAAAGGGTTTTAAGGCTGGGAGAACACAAAGTATACAATCATCCAATCTATTCATATTAAGTATATAAGCATCTAATCTATTCATTTTTCAATGCAAAAAACAACAACTTTATACTCTTTTTTCTTACTATTTGATTATCCTCTAAATATCAGCTTATATTCATATTTTAATTTAAATCTATGTTATTCCAACTCTATCAGGAAATCGAGACCAATTATAAAATACATCCCCTCTTTCAATTTCCTTCTGTCTTGGACATAGATTCCGCGTGTCTGAAAAAGTATCAATTTCTAGCACTTCCCATATTGAATCCAGGACATTAATCTGATTTTTAACATCACCTTTTCTGACTATTGTAGCTAAATAGCTCACAGGGTAACTCTTAATCTCATCTATGTTACCTAGCATCGCTCTCAATAAAGACTGTTCTGGAATTAATACAGTTTCCTTTAGCTGTTGTTTAACCTCTGATGTTTTCCCCTCCATCAAATCTTCCACCTGGTTGAGACACTCATTTATCTGCTGAAATCCTATTATTATTGTCATTTGCATAGTAACCTGCCATTCTTTATCTGGCAAAATTCCCAACAGTTGATATTCAAAATTTTTGGAGGCCATTTCCATCTTTCCAATACGTATGGTTTGTATAAATAATATTATATACCTCCCCTGGGTATATCCTCCCTTCCTTGCCCAGATATTATAATATATAGCTCAACTTTTAGCCCAACAATTTGGATTTCAACCGTGGCAATATTATCAAAATCCACACAGCCCAACCAAGAGAAAGTCCAGACTAAACAGCGAACACAGAGGGCCAGTCTCTCCAAAAGATATCGTTGTAATCCGTCAAAACTCCAGTCCTGATTTTCCTAGCTCTCAGTCTCTTTGGTTACGTTCCTCTCGCTGATGATTCACTGTCCGTTGCTCCCAAAGATTTATTCCTCCTTCTCATTCGACTCCAGTCCTGGATTCCCCAGCTCATCAATGTAGCCGATTATGTCGTCACACTGATGATTCACAGTCTGTTTTTTTTTATTCCCAAAAGCTTATTCCTCCTGCTCCGAAGACAAGATTTTATTTTCAAAGTCCCACACAAACTAGTAAGAAAAATCCAGACTAAACAGCATTCACCAGATTTCAGTCCCTTGAAGCCTGTTCAGTAGTATTTCCTCTGGGATTTTTTTCCAGAAACACAATTTTTTTCTGTCTCACTGCCTATCTGTGACATTGAGCCAGCCTGCTGTTTAAGAGCTTGCTGTTTAAGAGTCAGTTTCGCTTTGAAGAAGCAGGCTGACCAGCACGACTCGCCGCTCCTTCTCTCTTCTTTAGGTCCAATATTTTCGCTCTAGTTTCTTTTACATCTTAATGAGGTTATTCATAGATCAAAGGCTTACTTTGTTATTGTACATTTTCAGCCGTATTTTTGTTCTCCTCTCCTCGGGGAATTGGGGGTGGAGTTACTCACAGCTATTCTGCCATAAAATGGCTTCCCGTCTCCGATCTGTGCTCGGGTGAATTTTCAGAGGGAAGAAAGATCAGGTTGCTGCCCAATCTTCTACCATCTGGGCTCACCAACTGCTTCAGGGAGACCTCTCCTGGTCTCCCCTATGGTCCCCCCCTTTCTGGAGGGGCCCCAGACCGGGCAGTTCCAGCTTTTCCGGGAGCTGTTCCCGGCAGCTGCTGGCTTCACTGCGACCAAGCTCCGCCTCCTCATTCTCTTAATTTGTTGAGCTGTTTCTTATGTTTCTATTAAGTTTAATTTATGTTTGATCAGTGTCATATTATTTTGAATTTGTTTTTTCTGTGGGTATTTTTGAAGTTCTGCTTCTAGTTTTCCGTATTCTTCCTTCAATTTCTGGGACTGTTGCTTTTTCATCTTGTTTTTCTTTGCTTGGTATGTTATCGCTATTCCTTTAAAAAATGCTTTCGTGGTGTCCCATATATTCTGAAGTGTTGTCTCTCCTTTTGTGTTTTCTTTTTAAAAAAGTTCCATTTCTTTTCTGGCCCTCTCAATGAATTCTTTTTCTTTCAGAATTGCTACTTTTAAAGTCCATCTCTTATTTTTCCTCTGCATACCTCTCCATTTAATTTTGTTTGTGTTATGGTCTGCCCATAAATTAGTATCTATTTCTACTTCCTGTATTTATGTCTATATCCATATCATGTCTATTCTGGAACAGGATTTGTGTCTGTTCAAGTAAAAAGTAAATTGTTCTTTTCCCCCCGTTCAATTCTCGCCATATATCTTTTAACCCCAATTCTTCCACCATCTGAAAAAATATTTTTGGTAGCTTCCTTCTTCTAGTCGTGGTCTTGTTTCCTTTCTTATAATCTAATCTTTCATCTGCTATTGCGTTGAAATCGCCCAGTAGACAAACATATTGGGGTTCCTTTTCTTCTATATGGGTATATAGTTTCTTATAAAAGTTCTCCAGGTTATTATTGGGTGTATAGATTGCCACTAATAGTGTGTTTTTTTCCTGGTTTATTATGGTTTCCACCATTAATATTCTTCCTTCTTTATCCGCATAGACAAATTTGCCTTCTCTACTGGGTTTCATATATATGGCTATCCCTCTCTTTTTCTTGTCCTGGTCAGCTGAGAAGAAGAATTTTCCCAATTTCTTACATTCTAGTAGTTTATGATATTGTTGTTTAATATGTGTCTCTTGAAGACAAATTATCTCAGCTTTTTCCTTTTGTAATTTTGCAAATATTCTCTTCCTCTTCATTGGAGAATTAAGTCCGTTTATATTAACTGAGAATATACCTACGTTTTTCTCATGTGTACTTATATTTGGGGTTTATTGTCCTGGTTTCTCTCATCTCTTTCATGGGTGCATCTCGTTCTTGTCCCATCTCTTCCAGTTCTTTATTTTTATCCCTTTCTTCTTGTTCTTCTCTTTTCTTACTCTGTGATCTCAAAGAGTATTCATCTTCTTCTCTCCCTTTCAGGGTGTCTTGTTCTTCTGTTGTCTTAATATATCTATCATAGAAATTTTTGGCTTTATCAATCCTATCCAATCTGAATCTTTTAGTATCCCAATTGATCAGTATTCCCTCCAGCACTAGCCATCTGAAATTTATTTTTTTCTCATTAAGCTTATTCGTTAAGAATTGATATTGTTTCCTCATATCTCTTATCTTCCACAGTATTTGTTTCATTACTACTATATCTTGATCTTGACATCTCAGTGGTTTGTCATTTGTTTCTCTTAATATCATATCTCTCATCGATTTTCTCAAAAATTTCATGTGCACGTCCTGGGGCATTTTGTTCCTCTTTGAGAAGCTGGAGTTGACTCTGTAAATTTGATGTATTTCTTTTGCCATCTCCGGACGTTCAAGGCCTACTGCCTCCGCCAATGCTTCATTCACTTGCATGAATAGATCCATCTCTTTATTTTCAGGAATATTTTGAAGCCTCAAAATATATGATGCTCTTTCCATTTCCAAAGTTAACATGGAGTCTGCATAGCTCTTACAGGCTGCCTGTGTTTTTTCTCTCTCTTTTCTAAGCTCCTGTATCTCTTCCTCAGTTTTCTGTGTTCTTTCTTCAATTTTCTCAATTTGTTCTTTATTTTCTTTAACACTTTGTTGAGTTTGTGTTAGTTGTATTCCCAGCTGGGTTAATTGCAAATCAATCTGGTCAATTTTCCCCTCCAGTTTCTGTTGGCTCTCCTCTATTTTTTGTTGTGTTAGTTTCATCCCTTCTTCAGTTTTCTGTTGACTCATTCTAATTTCTGGAAGCATCTCTTGAATAAGTTTGGTAAGGGTCTGTAGGTCTTTATTTGATTTATCTGACTGTAATAAGACCTCTAAGGTTCTCTGTTGCGCCGGGCTGGCATTTGCTGATGAGGGTTTACTAGATGGTGCTGATCTTGGTTTTTTCCCTGCTTTATCTGGATTGGAAGCCATCTTAAATTAGCTCCTCCCTAATTCAGTCCACCTAACTTCTACTAGATTAGTCGAGAATAGACTGTACAGTTTTAGTTCAGATAAACTAATTTTAAATAGCAGCATGTCCACCCCCCAGAGCTGATCCTTCTGTTACAATCCTTATTTTATTTCAAAACCTTTTATACTCCAAATATAGGAAAGAGTAAGACAAACCCCCCCCCAGTAGCCCCAGTTACTTATAATCCACTCCTTTGAGATAGTCACTGTTTATACATCCAGATGTCTTCTTAGTGTCTTCTAAAATCCAAGTAATATCAAAAGGAAGTATCTCTTTTTAAGTATAAACTCCCCGACTATTTGTAGCTCCAAATAGCACAGCTTATTTATCTCCCAAAAATGGTGAAGGCCAAAGAGGGGTCAAAAAAGCTCCAATATGAAGGCTCCAAAAGTTGTAATCCAAGAGTTATAACCCAAAATTGTAAAGTCTCTTAGGTTTTGTGAAGTCCAACACTTATTTATAATTCCAAGTTAAGGGGTTATTTGTAGCCCAAATACAGGAGGGTATCCAGATGCATAAAAGCAAAAAAATCCACCAATAGCCTATAATTAAGGATCCAGATAGTTTCTTGATGTCTTCTAAGTCTTCTAAGATCAGGAACCAACTAGAAACTTCAAAGTTCAGTCTTCCGTCTTTTACATAGACAAGTTTATTTGTAATCCACTATGTATATTCCCAAATGGACAAAAGAACAAGAAAATGGAAAAATTCAACAAGCCCTTTAAAAATTAGAGAGTTCCTTCGCAACTCCTCCGCTCAAGCCATTCCAAGCCAAGTAGTTTGAGAACTGGGAAGACTGCCAATTTAGCAAAAACAGTCAAAACAATCCTCCCCTCCAACGACAAAAACCAGAAACACTAACACAGAAAACAGCCGATAACTAAACTAGTCTCCGTTCAGTTCATTCTATAATCTCCATTTCATGAAGTGGGGGTTACAACTCCACATTCGTCTTATTTCACAATAAAAAAAGAGAAAAAGGAAAAGTTTCCCCCAAACTCCACCTCCGTATTTTTCAAGCACTTATTTGAATATTGTAAATGTCTTCAAATGACGTTCAGGCTATTAACAAAGCAATCAGTCCTTCACTAGCTTCCCTCCTCCCTGCTGAAGGCTGCCATTTCAGGTCTGTGAGGGAAGAACTAGCTCAAATGAAAGTTTCAGGTCTCTCTATCCTTATTTATCCAAGCCTGATAAGATAAAGCTTAAGAAGTAAAATATTTAAGTCTCACCCAAAGTAAACACGATATCCTCTTTTAATGTCCAATTCTTCTTAATTAGTCCAGTGTCGAAAGCTTCAGTGGAACGCGTAATGGCACGTCCCCTTCTTTCCTCCTGGGGAAAGGTAAACCTCTGAATCAAGCCGGGACAAGTTGCCAATTCGCCCCATGACCCAAAGGTAAATACCTCTCTTCAAACAGCCCAATAGGCTATCTTCAGCCTCATCTGAGACCCCCCGTCTGGAGAAAAATCCTCCCCCTGAGCAAGGAGCTCAGGAGAGAGCAGCCGCTTTTGACGTCTGCTGGAAGTCGTCTCTCCTGGAGACTATACTTTTGTTATAGCAGTCTAAAGTAGCATTTGCCTTTTTTTCAGTCACTTTGCACTGTTCACTTATATTCAGCTTGTGATCTACAATAATTCCAAGATCCTTCTCACTGAGCCAAGTATCCCCCATCTTGTAAATGTTCATTTGGGTGTTTTTCCTGACGTTTAGAGCTTTGTACTTATCCCTGTTAAATTTCATTCTGTTGTTTTCAGCCCAGTGCCCAAGCAAATCAAGATCTTTTTGGATTTTGTTCCTGTCTTCCATGGTATTAGCTATTCCACCCAATTTTATGTCATCTGCAAATTTGATAAGTATTCCCTGAAATCCCTCATCCAACTCATTAATAAAAATGTTGAAGAGCACTGGACCCAAGACTGAGCCTTGAGGTACCCCACTTGTTACCTTTTCCCAATGTGAGAAGAAGCCATTGATAAGCACTTTCTGAATACGATTCTGTGACCAACTGTGTATCCATCTGACACTTGTGCTATCCAGCCCACATCTAGTTAACTTGCTAATCAGAATATTGTGGCGCACTTTGTCCAAGGCTTTGCTGAAGTCAAGATATGTTACGTCTACAATATTCCCACAGTATATCAGGGAGGTTACCCAATGAGATAAGATTGGTCTGGCAGGATTCGTTCTTGAGAAATCTATGTTGGCTTCTAGCTATTACTGCATTGTTCTTAAGGTGCTTGCAGCGTGATTGCTTTATAACCTGCTCCAAAAAAATTTCCTGGGATTGATTTCAGGCTGAGCAGTCTGAAGTTCCCAGGTTCCTCCTTTTTGCCCTTTTTGAAGATAGGGACATTAGTCCTACTCCAATCATCTGGCACTTTACCCATCCTCCATGATGTCAAGAAAATAATAGATAGTGGTTCTCAGATCTTTCAAGCCAGTTCCTTCAATATTCTTGGATGCAGTTCATCTAGCCCTGGGGATTTGAACTCATTCACATTAATAAGGCATTCCATGACTATTTGTTTATCAGTCTCAAGCTGCAATCCTGCCCCCTCCCTTTGTACTTCACATATGCTTGGAGGGTCATAGACTGTTTTTCAGGGGGAAACCAAGCTGAAGTAGGAATGTTCAATGAGATGAGTGACTTATCTTGCATACTGAGGAAAGCACCCACCAGATAAAACTATTGATTTGACTCTAATTTGGCTATAATTGGCTGTTCCTGGTGGTTTAACTAGGGGAAAAAAAATCAATCCTAGCTCTGACGGAGTCTGACCATGCTTCTGGGTTCTCTTGTTTTCCCTAGCCAAATAGAAATTCTTTGAGTTTTAAAAGGAGGTGGAAGGGGGAAATGCTGGAAAATCAGGTTGCTGGGCTGCCTTTTGTTTAAAAGAGTTGGGTGATAAATTCCAAAACATTAGCTGGGGAGGGATTTGAAGCTTCCCCCCACCCAGCCTCTTGTCAAGTGCAGACTGCAGCCATGTCTATCTAAGAAGCTTAACCTGACCCCACCAACAGCCATAAGACTTTGGGACTTTAATAAAAGTATATAATTTTGGAACCACCCACAAGATCTTGGTGCATAACCTGAAGAATATGAATTAGCATTGAAATCTCTCTGGGTTTTTTTGTGTGTGTGTCTGTTTTGTTTGTTTGTTTGTTTTATTTCTTCAGTGGTCCAAATAAAGGTATCACCTGGTCCTGCATTTGTATTATATATTGTAAAGATATACACTATACAGTACAATACTTGCAGAAACCAAAAGTGGCAGAGCTGCCACTGAACTAAAAAGGTCTGGATTGAGACCAAAATGTCTGGAGCAAGATTGCACAGAGCAAGGTTGGGGTGGTTCACTATCTCAAGTACATTGTCTGATCACAAATAGAGATGGGGGTATTCGTATATGAATATGAATATCCCTACGCAGCTAGAGTTAATGAGCGGCCAGTCCCTGGGGCCGGACTGTCCACTCACGCATCCAGCGGCCGCTCAGCTATCCACTTGGCAGCCTTGCAGGGAGACTCATCCTCCCTCCCTCTGCCAGGAATGGCTAACCGATCAGGAAGAGAACGGCACTCGGGACGTGTGAGTGGACGGTCTGGCCCCAGGGGCCGGATCCTTGTTAACTTCAGCTGTGCAGGGATATTCGTATACAAATACAAATACCCCCATCTCTAATCACAAAGTGAAAAAGTCACACTGTGAGCTCTCCAAATAGGAAGTTTGGTGAAGGAAGTTCCTTTCTGAAATCACACACATATAGTATATGTGGAGTAATGCATTTCAGAAAAGAGATGTAGGCATGGTTGTGATGTTTTTGCCTATAATAGTGTGTGTATTATCATCCCACTGAATTGTCCCATATCTTTTTCTCCACTAAGTGTGTGGTCATCAGCATTCTGGATATCTGATGAAGACCCTAGGGAACAATTTGAAAATTAGGTTGATATCAAAGATGAAGGTCAAGATCAGATGGTGGCATAGCAATCATGTTGGAATACACCAGCAAGGGTCACTTTGAGAGTACAATCTTTAAAGGGACCCTTTAAAGCAACCTTTTCATCTTGATTGCTCCAGTCTGCTCCAAAAATAGAGTAGTGTCGCTGGACCAAAAAGGTCTGGACTGGGCATGGAGCAGGGTTGAACTGGTTCACAATCTGAAGACTGAATCTCACAGTCCAATTCCAAACAGTCTCTGCTGTCAGCACTCCAAAAGGTGATCTAAATTATCATCTGATCACACCCTAGATGCATTCTCACCCACAAAAAAGCCATCAATTTCTCTGCCCACCAAAGAACCCATTTTATATGTGGCCTAGAATCCTCTGGAGGCTGAGGAAGACCTGAAATGAATGTGTTTCAGCTCAAGGTATCCTGAGAAATTTTCCTCTTGTTCTTTTTCACCAGCTTTCTAAGGTGAAAGGACAGTGTCATGGGCTCCTGAAATGGTTGCAATGGTGATTGGGAGAAAGGCTTCATGCCCAATATTATGCTCAGATCCTGAATATGTTGCTTATATTATTAGGGCATACAACAGCACTTCAAACCTGGGAAACAAGTTGTTCTTGATTTACAACAACACTCAGAAGTCTGCCCAGCCTGAAAAAGGTAAATGGTAATGCTGGGTATAGATTCTGAGAGATGCAGCCCAAGAATATCTATACCCCAGGTTTGAGAATGATTGATACACAGCATTTTCTAAAAACATTGAGAAGCCCTAATAAACAGTTATTCTAAGTTATCACTGAAGGGGTAACTTTAAAAAACATTGAAGGGCATTACATTGGAAGGGCATTACATTGGTGAACAAGTATTTTATTTATTTATTTATTTATTTTGTTAGATTTATACCCCGCCCATCTAGACCAAAGGTCTACTCTGGGCAGCATATAATTAGTTACCTTAGGAAGTATAATTAGTTACCTTGGGAAGATAATAAAACAGGAGTCCAAGTAAAATCAATGTCATTCTTTAAAGATATATTTATCTTAAAGATATATATGTTTAAAAGCAGACCAAAAATAGTAAATTTTTGTTTCTCCCTGGACTTTATGGCACATAAATTTACATTTAAAAACTCTTCATTCAGTCCCACAAATATTAATCTTTCTGCTATATCATTGTGTTAAATGTGTTTGCAACTCTTGGAAAATTCAATTGCCAATAATTACTTGTGATGAACGAAGAAGTGTTCAAAATACAATTATTTAGGTTTTTTTTTCTCTTAATGGCATAATCTTTGTCCAACAGAAACATCTAATTTGTGCCAATTATCAGAAATCATCATCTGCTTCCAAAGTTTATATCAATATTCTGTTCATAGTTCAATTTGTAACTAATATTACAATTCAACCATTTATAGCATTTATTTTTATAAATATTTCTGAAACCTTTGCATATGTGAGAACTTGAAATGGCTATTTTCTTCCTGATTATTTTTTTTAAAAAAACAAACAAACAAGCTGACAGCCTCAACTAGTCAATACTGAGCACTTTCCTACTGTTGGGCTGCTCCCAAAAGGGGGCAGCAGTTGGGCTGGTTCCCTTCCTTTTTCCAGTAATTTTAAGGTTTGCCCTGATGTAAGGTGTCATGTAGGCATTTCATCAACCTGCTCTTATTATGATATTGAACAATGTGATGACATCACAATGGAAGATTATGTGTTCTCCATGTTAGAGGAAAGAGATACCATGATGCAAAGATGTCATTTCCCACACCATTTCCTCTGTAACATGTTTTTCTGCAAGGAGAAGCCAATCTAGTAGAAGCTCCTGGTGAATAGCCTTACTCAGGCATCCTGTATGTTAATTTGAAACTGTAAACAGGGAGAGAGTTCTAATCCCACATTTTGCCTGCCCCTGCCTACACAGATAAACCTGCATGTGAAATCCATCCACGAGATTGAGAGACTTGATTTTTTTTTCAGGATTTCTGATTGCATGGAGATACTCCATGTGTAGCAGAAACTTTCTTCTTCAGACATTCCCATGTCCTATAGAGAAAGGGATAGACAAGGATGCAGGTTTAGAACTCTTGCTCACTCTTTCAAATTAATCCTTTCTTTTTAAATAATAGACTACGGGCAATGTGTAGCAGATGCATTTAACAGAAAATCCATCACAACTGAAAACCAGGGGGATTTCTCCTTATGTAACAATAATAACCTTTGAAATAGAGAATTTGGCTTATTTTAAAGAACTGAACAGAACAGTACATAAATGAACAATAATTTCTGTCAGTCTGTTGTTTAGTCGTTAAGTCGTGTCCGACTCTTCGTGACCCCATGGACCAGAGCACGCCAGGCCCTCCTGTCTTCCACTGCCTCCAGCGGTTTGGTCAAATTCATGTTGGTAGCTTCGGTGACACTGTCCAACCATCTCATCCTCTGTCGTCCCCTTCTCCTCTTGCCTTCACACTTTCCCAACATCAGGATCTTTTCCAGGGAGTCTTCTCTTCTCATGAGATGGCCAAAGTATTGGAGCCTCAGCTTCAGGATCTGTCCTTCCAGTGAGCTCTCAGGGTTGATTTCCTTCAAAATGGATAGGTTTGTTCTCTTTGCAGTCCAGGGGACTCTCAAGAGTCTCCTCCAGCACCACAATTCAAAAGCATCAATTCTTCGGCGGTCGGCCTTCTTTATGGTCCAGCTCTCACTTCCATACATCGCTACTGGAAAAACCAGTCAGTCTAGTTTACAATAATTAAGGATAGCAATAAAGAAATTAGAGCTGCATCTGTATTTTTTTCCTTGGTTTAAAACTGGAAATGTATTTACAAAAAACTGAAAGATGGATATGCTGCTTGAGAGATTTGGGTACAGATTTTGATTGTATAGACTGGAGTTCTTGTCGGAACTATTGTTAAAGAAACCTGAAAACTAGTTTCTATGTACGGAAGCCTCTATCTGACTCTAGATGCTGTGAAAGCATGTGTGCATTTGTGCATGCGTGCATGCAGGGGAGTGTGTGTGTGTGCAGAAGGGGGCATGTGTGGGTGGGTGGGCGGGCAGTTGTGCATACACACACACACACACGTTCCTGTTCCTTCAGCCCTAAAAAATGTTGGAAATATCTGTTGTGGCCTTCATGGTCAAAAGTTTGGAGACCCCTGTCTTAAATCATGAAGGGCTTTATAGATGATCATCAGCACCTTGATTTGCATGTGGAAACTAAGAGGAAGTCAACAAATTAATCACTTCCTCAGCTCTATAGAAGGGCCAAGGAAGCAAAAAAAAAGTGTGTATTTGAATATTCGCTGCATCACTTTAAATGAAAAGCTTCCTCTAGTAGACCTTAAAAGCAAACAAAAGCCTCCAGGAGCAGGCTTTCCATTTAAAGCGCTGTAAGCTGTTTCCCAATATTGGCAAAACTGTCACTTTTGGTCCATTGCTAGCTATCACATATACTGGACCAAACCAGAGCAATCCTACCAACACCTAAGAAGTAGAAGCTTCTACCAGGGGCCAGAAAGGTGTGTGTAGGAATCCTCTGAGGTGATTTGGTTCCATTCAGCAATTACATCATGTGATTGCTATCAAAAAGAACGAACCACCCCATCCCTGCAGTGGTGTGAACAGTAGGCTAAACGCTCATATGATCATACCTTCTCCATGCTAAAGTAAATCACAGAGTAGATTCATTTGAACCAATGGAACTTATGGAGGGGTTGTCTCACCAAATCCTCATTGACTCAGTGGGCCTGCTCTAGCGCAATGTACTACAGTAGACAACAGGATTTTGGCCACTATATGATTATATTTTTGTTGGATAAAAACAGGATGAGGAAAGAAATCTGCTCTTTTCCTGGTGTGTGTGTTTTTTTAAAACCCATGGACCAATGCATCCAGGTTTGTTAATTTTACCCAATGAGTGGGATAGCTGAATTCAGGGAACCTTCCAATATATTCCCAACCCCAGCAAAAATCACTATAATTCTCCTTTGATTCCATCAGTGCAACATGAGATTAGCCCCAACTGAAAATGTATAGGTAAAAGTCAAAATAGCATTTAATGTATGAATTAACATAGATAAGTACATATTCCCCCCCCCCCCAGCCCAGAAATAAAGAGGCGACACACAGGTTGTATGAGTTAAACTTGGGCCATAGCTTTATTAACTATTTAACTAATTCCCCAACTACAAGGGGACCTGACCGTACTGCGATCTCCTATTAGAGGCCGGAGTAACCTATACCTCCGGACGATTCAATTAGAGCAGGGCGAGCTCCTATTTCTGAATCGTGCTGTTTGTTGAACAGCACGCCTTCTGGCGCTCAGTGCTAAGGGTAACCCACCTTCTCAGCCCACCGAGTCTCATGACCCTAAGTGGGGTGCTGTTCATGAGGTTCCCCTATATGGAGCCACCTCTCCTCAGATGCCTAATTGTCTATATCTGACAGAAAGATGGCATAACAGTCTAATCACGTGCTAACCATGAACTCACCACATCTCTGTCTTTGCACTACCCGCCGCTGCAACCAAATGTCATCAGCTATTTACAAGTTTACTTTATATCCTCACCCGTCAGTTAAGAATGGGATGGGTGAGAACGCACTCACATCCTACGGCCAATAAAGGATGCAAGTCAAAAATTCTCATCCGGCTCCAATAGGCAACCAGCTAATCTCATTCTTAAATTAGAGCGGGTGGGAGAGATTGCCGTGCAAAAACAGCAAAGAGGACGCTTATGAAGCCTCCGTCCCTCCTCCCCTCGGAAGTGGCGTCGATCAACCATGATGCCGCCTTTCCAGGCGGGAGGGCAAAGCCTCCCCGCCATTATGACTTGGCATAATGGCGGAGAGGTAATTTCCCCCCCCCCCCAGCCCAGAAATAAAGAGGCGACACACAGGTTGTATGGGTTAAACTTGGGCCACAGCTTTATTAACTATTTAACTAATTCCCCAACTACAAGGGGACCTGACCGTACTGCGATCTCCTATTAGAGGCCGGAGTAACCTATACCTCCGGACGATTCAATTAGAGCAGGGCGAGCTCCTATTTCTGAATCGTGCTGTTCGTTGAACAGCATGCCTTCAGGCACTCAGTGCTAAGGGTAACCCACCTTCTTAGCCCACCGAGTCTCATGACCCTAAGTGGGGTGCTGTTCATGAGGTTCCCCTATATGGAGCCACCTCTCCTCACATGCCCAATTGTCTCTATCTGACAGAGAGATGGCATAACAGTCTAATCACGTGCTAACCATGAACTCACCTCATCTCTGTCTTCGCACTACCCGCTGCTGCGACCAAATGTCATCACCTTCAGAATCCGAAATGGCCTTAACCGGGCAAAGGTCTTTAACATAACAAACTCCCAAGGTTATAATTTGCCCTTTACCGTACTGGTCAGTTTTGGATTGGCAGAGATGGAACAAGACTTTGTCTTTGGAGACCAATAAGTCGTCAATCTGCAATGCCATCCTAGAATTGTCATCCTTGGATGCCCTGACCAATTCGCTAACCCTGAAGGCGCTAAAGAAGGCAGTTAGAGTGGCCGCCCTAAATAATTTGACCTCAAACAAATTTGTGCACACTGCCTCCCAAGCCTTAAGTTGAAAAAGAATCTTGGGTGACATTGCTGTATGCTTATCTTCTTGCCTACCCCTCTCTTTACTCCACCCTTCAATCATTTTCCGAATTCTAAAATCACTGGCTGGATCGGAGCAACCATGCGCTTTGGCATAAAATGCAAGGGCGGACATTTTTCCCTGTATAGTGCAAGGAGCCAAACCTTTCCGATGAAGATAAACTCCGTATTGTTGTAAGTGATCAACTGTCATAGGCCATGGTCTTCCCAAGCCTACCCCACTGCAAAAAGCGAAAAATTCCTCACATGCAGCTGCGTAGCTGTGCCTGGTACTGGGGGCGATGGCTAAACTGATTGCCCTGTTGGCCTCAATCCTCCAATGCTCCAAACCTCCGGAGGTAATGTCTCTGGACGAGCTTGAGCTTCCGGGGCCAACGCCCTGAACCGATCGATCTGTTGGCGGGACAGGGCATCAGCCAGCTCATTTTTAACGCCAGGTACATGTCTAGCCTGGAACACAATATTAAATTCCAAACACCGTAGCGTGAAGGCCTTTACCAACTGCATTTACTCTCGGTGATCTAGACGTAAGTGTATTCACTACGTGAACCACTGCCAAATTGTCACACCAAAAGGTGACTGCTGAATTGGCCCAACAATCCGTCCAAAGCCATAGGGCTCCAAGGATCAGGAAAAATTCCAAAAATGTGAGGTCACGGGTGACTTCGGAGTCACTCCATTCCTCGGGCCACAGGCCGGCATGCCATTGGCCTCTAAAATAAATCCCATAGCCCAATGATCCAGCAGCATCAGAATGAACTTGAAATTCAGCGCCTAAGCGCAACTCATCTCTCCAGAAGGAGATCCCATTGAAACCATTGAGGAAACGCAGCCAGATGTGCAGGTCATCCCTGATGCCTGCTAAAATTCTCCGCCTATGATGCGGTCTCGTTAAGCCCCTCATGGCTTCGCAAAGTCGCCTCAAAAAGGCCCTGCCGGGGGCAATGACCTTACAAGCGAAGTTTAAGTGGCCTACCACCTCCTGGAGCTCCTTCAATGTAACTTTCTTGCATTGCAATAAGTTCCGAATTCGAATCCTTAGATCAATCAATTTATTCTCTGGCAGCCAGCTAGATTGCTTGACAGTATCCAGCTCAATCCCCAAAAATGTGATCACTGTAGCTGGGCCTTGGTTTTTTTCTTCTGCTGGGGCACACCGAACTCTCTAGCCATATCCTGAAAGATGCCCATGAGGGATGCGCACTGCCCTGATCTTGGCTTCCCACAAAATAAAAAAATCATCCAAATAATGGATGACTTGGGAAAGCCCCGCCCTACACTTAAAAACCCATTCTAAGAATGAGCTAAAATGCTCAAAGGCTGCACAAGAAATTGAACTGCCCATTGGCAGTGCCCTATCCATATAAAAGGAACCCTCAAACTGGAAACCCAGCAACTTGAAATCTTCAGGATGAACAGGAAGCAGACGAAAAGCAGATTTTACATCCGCCTTTCGCATTTCAGCTCCATGCCCACAGGACCTGACCATCCGTATTGCCACGTCAAAAGACGTATAACGAACCGTGCAGAGCTCTGATGGGATTCTATCATTTACAGAATCTCTGTCCAGGTATGATAGATGGTGTATAAGGCGGTACTCCCCTGGAGTCTTCTTAGGGACAAACCCAAGGGGAGAAACACGGAAATTCAGCAAGGGGGGGTTCCTTAAAAGGTCCAGCTACTCTGCCCTCAGTCACTTCTTTCTTGATTTTTTGGCTCACCACATCTTCCATGCCCCTAACTGATTTGAGGTTGCTAGCCAAAGCAGCCTGCCTAACGCCCTGCACGGGAATTCTAAAACCAAATATGAACCCATCTAAGAAATAATGGGCTGCTTCCTTGTCTGGGTAGTGATGCAGCCAGTCTGCTAATACTGCCAACTTAACTGGGCTGGGGCCCTTTTGCAGAGGTCCCCGGACCTGATGCAGGCTTCCTGGGTCCTCTGCCATCGTTGTGTCCCCAGGTGCCAGGTTGTCCTTTAAAACAGGACGAGGAACCATGCGCTCCCCCACATATGGAGCACTGGTGTCTAAACCTGCAAGGCTTCCTGTTACAGAAACCCTTCACATTGAATTCCCAGCAAAACAGGCGGGGATGAACCCCCTGTCCCACCAACACGCGGGGAGCATTGCTAATGTTGGATTTCATCATTAAATGACCACTGTCAAAATGGTCGCCCAAAATAGGGCACGCTGGTGTCATCAACTGTAGCCAAGACCAGGATGTTGCACATCCCAGCGCAACTGGGGGTTTATCACAGCTCTCATTGTGAATCCCTCGTCATAAAGAAGCCATGCATGGCCCGGGAAGTCTACGTACGCTCTGTAAATTAGGTCAAAATACTGGAGAAGCGCAAAAGCCCTGGCCGGGTACGCTTTTACCACTGTGCCTGCATAAATAAATAAAAACTAGGCAAACAGTTTGCCCAGCATCTTTTGGGCCTCTTTTTCTTAAACTTTTCCTTGTCCCTTTCCTCTCCCTTAGAACCGTTCTTTTCCTCCACTTTTCTATTCAAAAGTTCAAATACATCCACGTACTCGCCACGTCAGATCTTTTCTATAGTGGCAGGGAGCAGGTGGTCACCCAATGGGACTGACTGATCACCATAAGGGAGTGCACTATAAGGAACCGAATTGTACCCTGTATTCAGGATTGCAGGATAGTTAGGCTGCTGAAAGCCCTCCATGAACCCCATCGCCTGACTAGAATGGGGCCACTGGGAGTACGGGGCCGTCCAAAGCTTCGAAGCCAGTATGGGCCCAAATTGAATTGGAGGGCTACTGCCCAAGTAATTGGGCAGGAAGCTAGGTGGCATAGGAGAACAGGTCGGGGTACTGACTTCACCCCAAGGCCATGTACCACCCCAGTGTTGTGTATGTCATGTGGGTGCAAATTCACCTGGACCCACCAATGCCTGCAACGCCGGGCCAGCCTGCTGCAACTCAGCCCCTTGCTGGCTGCTGGTGGTGGAAACAACATCTGGACCTAATTGCCCTCCAGCCAAAAAACCTGCTCCTGGGTGAGATGAGAGGCACCCTGCCTGTGCTCCTGCATCACCGGCTGGATCCCTCATAGGTTCCTGCAGCTTGTCGCTCTCCGCCTCAACAAGAATGGGCTGATGACCAATGTCAACTGTAGCTGTAGCTGCTGCCGCCATGGGTGCCAAGCACTCCTTTTCCAAAAAAGCAATTTGTGACATCATTACCTCACCAAGCTTCTGTAACTCATCCATCTTGCGAGCCTTTGATTCCCGATTAGAACTCCTCAGTGTAGCAGTGTCAGCAGCCTGCCTGGCCAAGGCCCTCTTGCGCTCAAGCTCACTTAGCTTGGTCAGTAATGCGCCATAGTCTGGCCAATCCTCCTCATCAGAGGAGGAAATTGCAGACTGTACCCTAGCAGGTGCCTTACGTTTTGCCAGCTGCTTACCCTTTGAATTACCTTGACCCTTTTTTTTGGTCCCATGGCAAATTATTCAATCAGACTGGAATAGAGACAGGTGTATATCCAATATTGTTATTTAATGTATTGTTATTTAATGGTCTTCTAATCCCTTTTTAAAAAATTATATTCCACCTGTCTCCAGCAGATGGCATAACAGCACTGCTCAAATCCCCCTTTACCCAATTTTTTTTTAATGAAAAAGGTGGGGGGGATAACAGTTAAACAATATATAATAAATTGCAACCCCCAACTTGGGTTTAAATAAGTCTAATATCCCCCAAACACTCCTGTCAATTAAATGAATTATATATAAATATTCAAATTATTCCTAATTATTTATTAGCTGCTATTATGCAAAACTAAAACCCACAAACTGCTTACTACAAGAAACAGAAGCAGATAGAAAGATATAACAATAAAATTGAAAGTTTAACCAACTGGCTCTAAATATTGACTATGATTCAAACCACCACCACCACCCCCAATCAACCTTAAATCGAACAAAAGCCGCACTGGGGGGGAGGGGGGAAGGGGGGAGAGAAAAGCTCAAGAACAAAGATCCCCTACCCAAAGACCCTCCAACGAGCTTTAAAAGACTGAAATCAAAGCTGATAAGAAAAGGAAGCAATTAATCTAAGTAAATAAAAAGAGTAAACCAGCTGAAGATTGCCCAAGGACAGGAAATGCTTCAAATAACAAATAAACTAATTTTTACAATATATTAAATAAAATAGCAACAGCTGGATAGCGCTAAAAGGCTACCCAGCAAAAGATCAGAGATAAGCCGAGGCAGGGAAAACGAAAGCTCTCAGAGCTCGGCTGAACAGCTCGCCTCTTTGCCGTGCAAAAACAGCAAAGAGGCTGATCTATGCCGATGGAGGCTTATCAAGCCTCCATCCCACCTCCCCTCAACCATGATGCCGCCTTTCCGGGTGGGACGGCAAAGCCTCCCCGCCATTATGACTCAGCATAATGGCGGAGAGGTCAATGTATCAAAACTGAGATTTACTGAAGTCATATCAACTTATTGCTGTAAAATAAAGTGTAATAATTTACATTTACATACTTATGTTTTTGCATTAGGGACAGAGACTTATATGCCTTTCCCAACCTGGGCAAGCCCCATTTCAATAATCAGCTCTTTGTTCCTTTTGACCTTCTCCCTTATGTGTTTGCTGTTCTTTTGTTTCTGGAAAGCATTCTGATTTTCCCCTTGCACTGACCTTAGATAAATTCCAGAGATATGTTTCACCTTGATGGAGCTCTTCAAACTTTTTTTCATTTTTTTTATTATTATTTTTGCTTTTGTTTCTTTCCAGAGTTGCATCTGGAAATTGGTTGATCTAAGAGGCTCCAATATAGCTTCAAAGTGTCACACTTAGTTATAGTCAACATCTCAGCCATGCATCTCCAATCTAGCACTACTAAAGATTGAACAAATGCTTGAACACAAAATGAAAACAGTGACACAGTTACTGGGGAGGAGTGAGTTACTTTGTGCATGGCAGCGGTGCTTATTTTCTGCTTGACTTTCAGTTTGGGGATACTCTAGGAAAGTAGAGTGGCATTTGTATATTCAGTAATGGACAGTGTTTTTCTGAGTACAGCTGGCACTTTCTTTTGAGATGATGTGCGTAGGACTGTATTATGCATTACTAAGTACAAATCTTAGTCTCTGTTTTTGGATGTAGGCCTCAGAGTAATTCTCATGCCACTATTAAATATATGAATCTTGAATTATGTCTGTTTGAGGGACACTGTTTCTCTGGTGGGTGGGAGGTGGGGGACATACCTCTAATTAGAGGTGATATAGCCATTATTTTCTGAGTTGGAAGCTTCAATGTTATTTCTCACTGAATTGTTTGGGGCGCATATATCAAACTTACTTTGCCTTTGACTCTTCCTTTTGTGTGTTTGGTCCCAGCCACCATTAAAATGTGACCCCTCTGACAATTCCCAAATCAGAATTTGACTGTTGCACTGAGGGATGAATTTCACTATAACAAATGTAAAAAGAAAAAGAAAAAATTTAACTGATTTCTTCCTATGCCTTCAATATAATTACTTGAATTAGTTAAGATTAACAGTAATATAAACATAATTGGAATATATATATAGTTTATCAGTTCTCTTTCTTTACATTTTGCATATATGGGCAACTCAGATTAGGCATCCTTCAGTCTCGAGAGACTATGGTAATGTGCTCTGAATAGAGGTCTTGGAACAGCGTCTAATGTGGCTGAGAAGGCCAATTCGAGAGTGACAATTCCTTCCACACTGAAGACAAATACAATCTGTCCCCTGTCCAGCTCCCTGATTTTGCTGGTTTCGGGACTGCCTCTTTGCCTCGGCCTGCTGAACAAGTGTCTCTTCAAAATGTGAGAGGCCATGATGCACCGCCTGCCTCCAGGCTGAATGCTCGGATGTCAAAGTTTCCCATCTGTTGGGGTCCATTCCTAAGGCCTTCAGATCCCGCTTGCAGATATCCCTGTATCACAGCTGTGGTCTCCCTCTGGGGCGCTTTCCCTGCACTAATTCTCCATACAGGAGATCTTTTGGAATCCGACCGTCAGCCATTCTCACGACATGCCCAAGCCAACGTAGACATCACTGTTTCAGTAATATATACATGCTAAAAATTCCAGCTCGTTCTAGGACTACTCTATTTGGAACTTTGTCTTGCCACGTGATACCAAAAATGTGTCGGATACAACGCATATGGAACATGTTCAGCTTCCTCTCCTGCCGTGCACAAAGGGTCCAGGACTCACTGCAGTACAGGAGTGTACTCAGGACACAGGCTCTATAGACCTGAATCTTGGTATATGCCGTCAGCTTCTTATTAAGCCATACTCTCTTTGTGAATCTAGAGAACATGGTAGTTGCTTTGCCAATGCGTTTATCCAGCTCGACATCTATAGAGAGAGTGTCAGAGATCGTTGAGTCAAGGTACAGAAAGTCATGAACAACCTCCAATTCTTGTATGGAGATGGTAATAGAGGGAGGTGAGTCCACGCCCTGGCCCATGAATTGTGTTTTCTTCAGGCTGATTGCTAATCCAAAGACTTGGCAGGCCTTACTAAAATGATTCATAAGTTATTGGAGGTCTTCAGCAGAATGGGCAACAACAGCTGCATCATCAACTCAAACACTTGGTTAAACTATGTCAACACTTCTTTTACATGGAATCCTGTAGCTCTTTGCATATCTCACATATTCCAGAGATAGTAGGAATGTGAAATTTGCTCAGAGATGTTATCTGTCTCATTACAATTACAGGATTATTCATCCCCCATTTGGTTATTAAATGGAATATAACATACTGTGAATGTAATCCTTTTTCTGTTGGAGCAATTTCCTTTGGGGAAAAGGATGAAAGAGCCCATTTTGCATTCAAAATTTACAAAATATTTAAGCAGCAGATGTATTATGAGCTATGTATTGAATATTCCAACAGTGATTATTTCTAAGTATCTATAATGAAGTCAGCATGCTGGAATTTTTCTGTAATTAAGTGACTTTCCTTTGTGGATCATCTGTGCTGCAGAATTCTGATGAACCCTGTATTGAATGAAAACTACATCAGTGGTGCCATGTGTCAACCAAAGTTGCCTGGACAGTGCTCACTGTTTTGGTCAGATATGAAAAACTGTTAGGAGAGATTTTAAGAGAGGCATTAAATTCTTCTACAGCTTTCCAGTCTAGGTACATATGCCTGTACAAGCAGAAAGCCTCAGAGTCCAGAAAGTGGCAGTATATTGTGGAGGTTTGTGTACCCCATTGCTTTTTCTGATGCCATTTAAGGCCACTCATTTGCCTTGTGTTTCACGTGATGTGTTACCCCTCAGGTGCACCAACATTTCTGTAATCCCCAGTTTTCTCTAACCAGTTGTAGGTGTCCCTACAACTGGTTAGAGAAAAGTGTACTTCGGGGCTTGTGAAAACTTTAATAATTTTACTAAAATAAGATAAAATTATGGGTGATGTTGGGAGTGGTACAAGGGAATATGGCCATTCAAAATGTAACTGCCATAGTGAGTGCATGTAATGACAGGGTGCATCTAATGACATCATGGAAGTTAAACTGATGCTAAAAAAACAAGCAACTTCCCATAAGCTCTCAGCATAAGGCAAAGGTGAATCTCCAACACCCAAAATCATTACTTAGAAACCACCTGTGTGTTTCTACCCTGTCCAGGTGCTATGTATTCACTTTCCTGAAAAGTGAAAGTGCCATATATTTTGTGGAAGCACAGTAAAAAGGAGTCCACAAGCAAAATCAAAAGATGGGTGACCCCAAACAAAAAATTATAACTATGACCTCAGATCAACACTGAACTTGGCACAGATGTAGCAGAAAGTCTGCTCTTGCTCAGTACCAACTTTGGGGGCATTTGGCTGTAGGGCTTTTTAGCTGTGATTTTTTTAAAAAAATAACACTTTTCTCCTCATGCAGAACCAAGTAATCATTACGACAGCTCTTAGAAAAGAGATGAAAAACAGATAAGACAAAATTAGCATATCTCAGGAATAAAATTTCCCCTTTTAATCTCTTTTTTTTCATCCATAGGAATTCAGCCATTGATGGCTCTAATTTACACCCTTTAATTGCTGCTTTTTAACCCCTAAAACTTCTGAAATCACTACCTTTTAAAAATAATATATAAGAATTCTGAAAGAACTATTTGCATAACATAGCACTCTGGCCAATCAGAATTTTTCTCCAGCCAGCCCACAGGGCAGGTGTCTGTCATTTTTAACCCTGCCATAGACTTCAGTGTGAAAGAAAGCATTTAACTCCTTCCTGTCCACACATTCTTACCTTCTGCCTGTGGAAATATTTTAAAAACTATTTTAAAAAATAGATAATATACAGCAGCTCACTCATTTAAGCTGTGAAATTCTTATTTTTATCCTTTGTGGCTTTGAATGATCTCAAAGCACATTTTAACCTGGTTTATTCATGAGTAAGTTTACCCAGTTTCCAAATCCACATTATTTCATATGATTTTTAGATATTATTCTCCCTAAACAAATGCCAGATCATAGATCCTATTTGTACCCACAGACTACACCACAAAAATCATGGGTCCCTGAGCGCATGACTTGGCAGTGGTGCAAAAACATGGATCAGATGCATGGATCCCCATGAATCTACATGATTTTGGTGTAGGATCATCCTCAAGCCACTATCCAATCATAGGTCCCATCTCTGCCCATATACTAAAACTCATAAATTTTGGGTCCTTCAGCGCATGGCTTTGCAGTCACACAGAACACCAATATAAGTCAAAGATGCTCATGAATGCACATGATTTTTCTGCAGGAACATTCCAAACCACTGTCCACTCATAGGCCCCAGTTATGCCCATAGATTACAGCATATAAATCATGGGTCCCCCAGCGCATGACTTTGCAGTGGTGTAAAAACATGGATCCAACATACAGATCCTTATGGATCCACATGATTTTTCTTCAGGATCATCTCTGAACCACTGTCCCATCATAGGTCCCATCTCTGTCCACAAAAATCATGGGTCCCTGAGCAAAAACGCCAATCCAAGGCATGGGCAATACCAATATCAATACTAATAACAATAATAACAGCCTTAGAACTACAGAGCTGGAAGGGACCCTATGGATCATCACGTCCAGTCCCAGACTGGGAGGCACAGTGGGGAATTGAACTCTCAACCTCTGGCTTCACACCTAAACCACTGAGCTATCTAGCAGTCCTTGGATCCATATGGTTACATAGGACCATCCCAAACCACTATCCAATCATAGGGCCCATCTGTGTCCACAGACTACACCACAGAAATCATGGGTCCCCCAGCACATGGTTTTGAAGTGGTGCAAAACATGGCTCTGATGCACAGATCCTCATAGATCCACATGATTTTTAACTAGGATTGTCCCCAAGCCACTTTCCAGTCATAAGAAATAATGACTCCAGACAAATTCTGATTGGTCAGAATGCTATGCTATGCTATGCAAATAGGTCAGTCGTTTAGAATGTTCACATTTCTATTATGTATGCATGGTATGGTAGACTCAGGTTACTCATTTTTGCTCAAGTGAGAGTTCAGGTTTGACTTGATTGAGCAACCACTTTTCTGCATTTCTGGCTGTCTTTAGTATCTCTACCAACACCACATTTCAAATAACTTGATTTTTGTCCCTGGGTTAAACCGCAGAAGCCTCTGTGCTGCAAGGTCAGCAGTCGTAATATCAAATCCACGCAACGGAGTGAGCTCTCGTCACTTGTCCCAAACTCCTGCCAACCTAGCAGTTCGAAAGCATGTAAAGATGCAAGTAGATAAATAGGTACCACCATGGTGGGAAGGTAACGGTGTTCCATGTCTAGTCGCACTGGCCACGTGACCACGGAAACTGTCTATGGACAAACACTGGCTCTATGGCTTGGAAACGGGGATGAGCACCGCCCCCTAGAGTCAGACACGACTGGACAAATGTCAAGGGGAACCTTTACACCTTTACCTTTTTCACTATCTTCCTTTCACATATTATGCATGATTTTGACCTTGCTTTCCAGTGACATACTTTGCTAGCTCCAAACTCGTCCTTTTTTTTAATTTCAAAAAGCAAAGGGACATATTTTGGAAAACATGTACAGAACATACTCATTGATGTTTTGGTCCAATACAGCTTTTCTTCCTCAGCTTGCCTAACTCAAAGAAAAGGATTGGAAATTGGAACATAGCTTTCCAGTCTTCATTTGCTGGAGTGGGCATGGCAACATTAGTTCAACCGAGAGGTTAAATTGTGTGTATTAGAGATGGGCATGAACCTTCATTCAGAGGTTCATGCCACTTCATAGGCATGGCACCATAGGTGCCATGTGTTTGCATTCCCCCCTCCCTCACTGGCTCCCCCACTCACCAGCTGGCATACGCTGCTTTTCTCCTGTTCTTTATGTGATCATCCAGTCGCAGCAGGAGCACGGACTTCCGTTGTCCGCCTCCTCCAGCAGCCGTCCACTCAAAGGCAAGCTGCAGGAATCCCCACCTCCTCATCTGAGTGGGTGGCTGATGGAGGCAGCGAAGGGAAGTCCATGTGCCTGCTACGACTGGACAACTGCATGAAGAGCAGGAGAAAAGCAGCATGCACCGACTGGTCAGGGAGGGAGCCAGCAAGGGGTGGGAGTGAACATACAGAACCTGTGGTGCCACACAGACTAAACAGAACAAAACTCCAAACTGAGGTTCATGCCCATCTCTAGTGTGTATGTTTCTCCACTGAATGTATTGTACCTACTCACACCTTCGTTTCACCATTTGACTGAGAGAAGGCCCTCCTGGAAGATCTTAAAAACCAGATGGAGTTGGGTGTCATCAGCACACTGATGGTACCTGTCCACAAAATTCTAGACAGCCTCTTTAAGGCTTTTCTTGCATATGTGAAATAGTATGGGGAATCATGGAACCCTGAGACACTCCACAGGCTAATGGTCAAGGTGTTAAGTAGGAGTCCCCCAGGACCTCTATCATTCACAAAATGACACAATGCAAGAGAAAATCTCAGAAGCTGACTCCTTTTTTCATCAGTTAACCACTTCTCACCCAAACAATTGTCAGGGCTGTTTTTCAACAAGTGTGAATAGTGGTGAGCAGAAGAGAGTATCCTGTAGACCATCTTGACTACTGCCATTGGTGTTGTTAACATTCAGGGTTGACCTTTGCTATGTAAAGCTTGACATCCTTTTTCCTGCTGGCAACAGGGGCATGATGTTTTGCAGCAATATCGGGCCATTTCCTGGCTTTTGGAATCATGAGTACAGAAGCACAATATTCCAGATTCATAAACCAGAGGGTTTTTTTAAGAACTGAATTTTCTGTAGGTCACTGGAAAACAGTCTACTCTTCAAAGGAACTGGTTAAATTACTAAGGGGGGGGGAAGGGATAGATCTTGATGATGATGATGATAATTATATGCGAATAAGTCAACGCTGACTTATAACAACCCTTACGAGCATGTTGTATGTACAGAGTACTCAAAAGTGGTTTACCATTCTCTACTTCTGAGGAGCACTCTGCAGCTTGCCGAAGGCTACACAGGCTGGCCCTACTCTCAGGAGGCACGGTGGGGAATCCAACTCCCAACCTTTGGCTCCGCAATCAGATACCTAGCCCATAGTACATGGATGGCTTAAAAACAGTAAGTGTTAAGCAATTTAACTTTTGTAACAAAGGCAGCATGAAGAGGGTCTCTTTCAGTACAATATCTTCTCACAAATGTATGCCACTTAATAACATTGCAGAAAATATGGATAGTAATAATTTCTATATTCTTAGACAAATTTCATAGAATATGTATGCATACTTGTGAATGCCTATGTGTATGCAAAGATATATGACAGAAAGAAAAACATTTTGTGATTATTGAAAATGAAGCAGGCCAATAAGATATTTATTGTTTTCTGAACATATGTTAATAGTATTTCAAAAAGTATAGTCATTATATTTCAAATTATCATCTTAATCCTAGATGTTCCAATGAGATAGTATCCTAAATATTCATAATTATTTTCTTAACTGCTATAATTGCAGTTTGTTTTAAAAAGGAAAGAGACTAATTTCTCTTCTACTGAACTCTTTGATCAGTGGTGACCAAGTATAAAGCATACTGAAATTTATACTAATCCCTGCTGCACAGCCTTCATTATTATTTACTAATGATGTTGAATCACAGTTAGTGCCAGATTTTCAGGGTATCTTTGCTACCTGAATAGAAAGTTTCTGAAAGACATATATTCTCATCAGGTTATGAAATCATGCTTGGTTTGAGCAGTCGAGTTTCTTTCCTTTGAAAAGAGATGGAGACCCAAGTTTATTTAATGTGTCTGTGTGTAGTTCTGTTTCATTTTAGTTTCTTCCTAGTAAGTTTATAGTAGTACAAATATCTATTATTTGTAATTATTTCCTTTGCCAGGAATGATACAAAATATTATGATCATTATTTAACATGAGATCCCCCCCCTCCTTTTGTGGTATAATTTGCAACATTTTAGTTACTTGTGTGGGGTAGGTGGGACTTGTTAGCCTTGGAAGGCAGCCCATCTAGGAGAAGGAAAACTCCGATTTCAAACCATCCATTGATGGAAAAGGCTTCAGGAGTAAACCTCGAGGCAAAATCCGGAGCCGGAGTCCCAGAGGCAGTTCGTGATGTTCTGGCAACTCCTGCAATGTCGCTGGAACCAGTTATATTGGCTCTTGCCTTTCCATTGGACTATTTCAGTGATGTGGAGAGGGGGGATTTGCTGATTGGGTAACATCCTATCCTCCGTATTATTTTACCCAGGCTTCGTGCTCTGGAGAGGATACTCCAGCTTTGCATACAGCATCGAAATAACACTGGAAGTAGCAGTTACCGGTTATAAGTCTCTGCTCAATTGGCATAGAGCGTGATGCCAGGGGCTGCCTCCGACAGTGGGAGAGGTCATTGCACCTCACTAGGTAGCTACCATCCGCCTTAAGCTGGGCAGCCCCCGGACAGTAAGGTGCTGCCTCGCCACGGTCTGTTAACCCCATGGGGTGTGTGGGGTTTAGGGTGAAAGCCGACAAGCAGATTGGTAACCCTGTACCATGCAACAATCATAAGAAAACCTCTGCCCTAATGTTGGGCACCTGGAATGTTCGGACAATGACCCCTGGCTTTTCTGACAACCTGCAGAAAATAGACGACGTGCGCAAGACAGCTGTAATTGACATGGAACTGAGTAGGCTGCAGATGGACATTGTTACCCTGCAAGAGACGAGATTGCCAGACTCAGGATCTGTCAAAGAAAAAAAATTCTCATTCTTCTGGGAGGGAAAACCATTGAATGAGACCAGAGAACATGGTGTTGGCTTTGCGGTTAGAAATACTCTGCTGAGATCCATTGTTCCACCTACTGCAGGGAGTGAAAGAATCCTGTCTCTGCAGCTCCACTCATAAGCAGGACCGGCCATCCTCATTAGTGCATATGCACCAACACTGTCATCTACAACAGAAGTCAAAGACAAATTCTATGATAATCTGGCAGCTACTATCAAAAAAATCCCCGAGAGAGAGCCGCTGTTTATTCTCGGAGACTTTAATGCTAGAGTTGGTGCTAATCACAATTCTTGGCCCACTTGTCTAGGCTGTTTTGGCATTGGGAAGATGAATGAAAATGGCCAACGCTTGCTGGAGTTTTGCTGTTATTATGGTCTTTGTGTCAGCAACACATTCTTTAATACAAAGCTTCAACACAGAGTTTCCTGGAGACATCCAAGATCGAAGCATTGGCATCCTCACTAGACGCTCTAGCCTTCCTAGTATTACGATCACACACAGTTATCAGGGTGCTGATTGTGATACTGATCACTCCCTGGTGTGTAGTAGAGTAAAACTGCGAACAAAGAGTTGTATCACACGAAAAAGGAAGGAAGAACACATATTCACATTATTATTTATTATTATTATTTATTTCATTTATACCCCGCCTATCTGGTCTTGCGACCACTCTATTAAACAACATTAGCAAGACTCGCGATCAAAGAAGAGTGGAGGAATTTGCCCAAGTGCTTGCGGAAACCCTTCCAGGCCCAGCTGATGCAAATGCTCCTGAATGATGGGAACATTTCAAGAACATTGTTTATAACACCGCCATGTACACAGTTGGCAAGAAGACCAAAAAGACAGCAGACTGGTTCGAAGCCTATTCGGAGGAGCTGATGCCAGCCATCGAGGAAAAGAGCTCTACCAGCATACAAAGCCTGTCCTAGTGTTCTAACGATTATTGGCTTCAGCTCTGCTCTCAGATACAGATAGGAGCGGACACAGGTAACATCAAGGGAATGTATGACAGTATCAAGCAGGCTTTAGGTCCAATCCAGAAGAAATCTGCTCCTTTGAAGTCTGCTACAGGCGAGATCATCCAGGACCGAGCACAGCAGATGGAACGCTGGGTGCAGCACTACTCTGAGCTATATTCCAGAGAGAATGCAGTAACCGAAGAGGCATTAAATAACATTGAGTGCCTGCCTGTCTTGGAAGAGTTGGACAGCGAACTAACTTTATCAGAAATAAAAGCAGCCTTGGATTCCCTCGCCTCCGGCAAGTCACTTTGAAAGGATAACATCCCTGTCGAAGTGCTGAAGTACTGTAAAGAGATCATCACCACCGAGCTGCATGAAATCCTTTGTCTTTGCTGGAGGGAAGGTGGAGTACCACAGGACATGAAGGATGCAAACATCGTCACATTGTATAAGAACAAAGGAGACAGGGGTGACTGCAATAACTACCGTGGCATCTCTCTTCTCAGCGTTGTAAGGAAGCTGCTTGCCCGTGTTGTGCTGAAGAGACTCCAGGTGCTTGCAGACAGAGTCTATCCAGAAATACAGTGTGGATTTCTAGCTAATAGATCCACCGCTGACATGGTATTTTCCCTCAGAGAATTGCAGGAGAAATGTAGGGAACAATGACAGCCGCTCTTTGTGGCCTTCATAGATCTTACAAAGGCCTTTGATTTGGTTAGCAGGGGCGGCCTTTTTAAAATACTTCCCAAGATTGGATGTCCACCTCGACTCCTTAACAACATCAGGTCCTTTCATGAGGAAATGAAGGGCACTGTAGTTTTTGATGGTTCAACATCAGATCCCTTTGACATCCGAAGCGGAGTGAAACAGGACTGTGTCATCGCACCGACCCTATTTGGGATCTTTTTTGCTGTCATGCTGAAGCACGCCTTTGGAACGGCAGCAGAAGGTGTCTATCTCTGGACTAGATCAGATGGAAAGCTCTTTGTTCTCTCTAGATTGAGAGCGAAGACCAAAGTCCAGCTGAAATGCATGCGGGACTTCCTCTTCACCGATGACGCAGCTGTTGTCACCCATTCTTCTAAAGACCTCCAACAACTTATTAATCGTTTTAGTAAGGCCTGCCAAGTCTTTGGATTAACAATCAGCCTGAAGAAAAGACAAGTCATGGGCCAGGGCGTGGACTCACCTCCCTCTATTACCATCTCTACATAAGAATTGGAGGTTGTTCATGACTTTGTGTACCTTGACTCAACGATCTCTGACACTCTCTCTATAGATGTCGAGCTGGATAAACGCATGGTAGCAAAGCAGCTACCATGTTCTCTAGACTCACAAAGAGAGTATGGCTTAATAAGAAGCTGACGGTGTCGCGATTTGACCCTTTTTGGATCCCACACCTCTGGAACCTATGTGGCGTTGGACCCACTCGTGCCTTGGTCTGTCCACCTAGACTCAGACCTCAGAGCACACCAGGGCAAAACTGAACTCTTTCCTTTCTTCCACTGCTGCCACCAGGAGATCCCTAGATCCCCATAACTCCTTTAGAAAGAATCAGGTCCACTCTTTAATGAAATAGAAAGATCTTTAGTTTATTTGCTTATTTGTTTCAGCACTTCAACATTCAGTTCTATTCCTTCTCCCTTCCAGTCACTGGTCAATCACTTCTCAGATCTCCTACTATATTTTCATCAGTCTAATCACAATCACATAACTCTTTGAACTCTGCTAATCAAACTCCTTCCAAAACTCTGATCTGAACTCTCCCCCTCAGGCTCTGCCTCTTATTCTCTGCCTCTTGGCTCCGCCTCTCAGCAACATAAATATGCATGACTCACTCTAACTAAACCTGAGCCATGACCACATTTAAAGGAGAACGCTACAGACCTCCCCCCTTACTTAGGTTTGTTTGGGAGGGGAAACACATTTTTCCTCCTGAACAAACAGGTGCAATTGCTTAAACTTTTTTAAGTTTCTCATAACATTTTACCTTTCACATTTTTACTAAATATCAACCAAATACCTTACCTTATCATTTAATAATCAATACCATACTTTACCTTTTCATCTACTAATCAATAATATGCCTTACCTTATCATTTAATAATCAATACAATACTTTACCTTATCATCTACTAATCAATAATATACCTTACCTTATCATTTTACAGAATTTACAACCATACAGAAATCACGATCCTGAACTTTTACATAAATAATTAACTGTGAATTATAGTCCATTTCAGTTTATAATAAAAGTCCTGGTATCATTCATCTAGCCTCCTGGAAAGCACATCTGCGACAACGTTGTGGGCTTTCGAGGCAAGAACTGAGTCTCTGTTGCAAAGGCAAAATTTGCAAAGTCCAAGTCTCTCACTTTCCCGTCGTAGTCTGGCGCACCATGGACTGGTCCGGTTGTGGTCATCTCCTTCAGCTGGACACACCTCTGCTGGCACTCAGGAGTCCCTCTGTTGACCACTGGCTCCTTCTTCCGCACCCTTTTCCGTCGACTGGCGGTCATCGGCCACTCGGTTGTCCACAGGATGTCATCTGCTGGTCGTTTTAGTGTGACGTCATCTTTAAGTCTGGCTCGGGGCTTCACTTGCTCAGCTAGGGAAAGGGTAGGCAGTTCCCTCTTCTCCTCCCGAACATCTTTAGATGCATCGCTCTTTAAGGCATCAGGGCCTTCCTCCTTCTGTATCACATAATTGACATTGTTCAATTTTGTCCCTGCTTTGTAGGGATCCTCCCAAGCTAATTGTAGCTTGTGACCTTTGACTGGCCTAAGCAAAAGAACTTCATCTTCAGGCCCAAAAGTTCTTTCACGGGCTTTCTTATCGTACCAGGCCTTCTGCTTGGTCTGGGCAGCCCTCAAATTCCTCCCAGCCAACTCCAGAGAACGTTGCAAGGTGTTTTGCAACTTGTGCATATATTCTACCACTGACTCTGGGTCACTTTCTCTATGGTCTTCCCAGTTCATGCGGAGCAAATCTAAAGGTCCGCGCGCCTTTCGTCCTAGCAGTAACTCAAAAGGACTAAATCCCGTGCTCTCTTGAGGTACGCTCCTATAAGCATATAGTAAGGGTTGTATTTTGCAGTCCCAATCATTTGGGTTCTCTGCTACATACGCCTTAATCATGCGCACTAAAGTGCCATTGAATTTCTCAACTAGCCCGTTGGTCTCTGGATGATATGGAGTCGAGTTGATTTGGGTAATCCCACAAGCCTTCCATAACCTTTTGATCAGTTTGGATGTGAAACTCATCCCCAAATCGCTGACTATCTCGCTGGCAAATCCCAATCGGCTCATGTAATTGATTAGGGCATCTGCCACGGTGTCAGTTTCCATGTTGCGCAAAGGAATTGCCTCGGGATATCTAGTGGCAAAATCCATTATGGTCAAGATGTATTTATTTCCCCTACGGGTGGCATTAGGTAAGGGACCCACTAGATCGATTCCCAGCCTTTGGAACAGTGTAGAGATGACTGGCAGAGGACATAATTTGGCTTTGGTCCTGTCCTGCCCAGTCCCTCGTCTCTGACAGACATCACACGTTTTGCAAAAACAAGTAATCTGTTTGCCCATACCTGGCCAAAAGAAGTTCTGGCCAACCCGTCTTTTGGTTCTGGTGATCCCCATGTGAGCTCCAAATAAACTGCTGTGAGCTTGATTAATGATTTTCTCCCTGTATTTACTAGGGACCACTAATTGCTTTCGGGGTTCCCCTTTTCCTCGGTATGGAGTAGCTAACGTTTCCCTGTACAGCAGGTCTTTGGTTAAGCTAAAGCTCTCAGGGCACTCAGGAGACAGTACAGTGGGAGTCCTGGCAGCTTCAAAGCAAACTCCCAAGCTAATGTCCTCCTTCTGCTCCTGGGCAAAATTGTTATTTGTTTTGGGATTCTGTAGTAGCATGAGTTCTGCCTCAGCCCTATCAAGTTGGGTTGCCACGGTAACCGCTCCTAGGCCTCTCTCTGCTACAGTATCGGTTTGAGCTGCAGAGGGTGAGTTTTGACCCCCCTTTGAGCGGGTAAGCACTAACGCACTCTTGACATGCTCTATTAAATCCCAACCAAGGAGAAAAGCTGCTGGTATTTCATCTGACACAGCTACTTGCCACTTTCCAGACCAATTCTGGTATTCTACTGGTATCTCAGCCACTTTTAAAACCACGGTTTCCTTCCCAATTCCCTTTAAAGACATTTCTTTGCCAGGAATAATGTCCTCCTGGGCTACTAAATCGGAATGGACAATGGAGATTTGGGATCCTGTATCTCTTATTGCAATGTACTTCTTTCCTTTCACAACTATCTCTTCACCTGCGTTTCTGAGAAGGGTCTGGTCATTGCTGATATAGAAACAATGGACTACTTGGGCTATAGGAATATCTTCCTCCTCATGGTCAGTAGAAGTGGTGGTGGTTATGGGATCAGGTCTCTGTCTACTATTTTCCTCCCCTGATTCCACTTGCTTGACACAATACACCTTTTTGGTTAGAGAATCATTTCTCTGCAAGTTGGGGTATGGTTGCCTACACTGGAATTGTAAGTGGCCTGGTTGCCCACAGTTAAAACATTTAAAATTCCTTTTGTCATTCTGAGGTACTTTGGCGAACCGTGCCTCAGGGTTTGATGTTTTTGGCGGGCTAGCCCTTGGCAACTTTGGGGAAGTCCCGCCCTGACCTTCTCTCTCAGGATTCCTGCTGAGGTAATTTTTATTAAAAGGCTTTTTATAGTTATTGTCCCAGTTTGGTTTATTTACTCTCAGCTCTGAAAATCTAGGGTTCCTGTAAGCATTAATCAAATCAGTTTGTTCTCCCGCTTCCCATAAATTTTTAGGATTCTTGTCCCTTACTAAATACCGTAGTTCTCCAGGTAATAGGGAGTAAAACTGTTCTAGCCCAATTAAATCCTTCAACTGTTCTAAAGAAGTGATCTCCTCTCTTTCAATCCACTTATCCAGAGTCTGCGCCAATCTAGCTCCCAACTGAGAGTACGATTCATCCTGCTTTTTAGAGAGAGAGCGAAATTTCCGCCTCAGGTGTTCAGAGTTCAGACAAAATCTTGAATAAACCATCTTTTTATATGCCTCAAAATCTCTTGCCTTCTCGGGATTCATCTGGGCATATATTTCTGCCAGATCTCCGCTAACCTGCGCTCTTAAAACCATCATTCTATCTTCATTTCTGATTTCAAAGTCATTGCAGGTGCGTTCAAAAGCAATGAGGAAGGATTCAGGACAGTCCCCTCTTTTGTACTGGGGAAACTTCTTCAAATCTATCTTTGACAGGATTCCACCTCCCCCACTGTTGTTATTATTAAGGTTATTATTTAGAGCAGAAATCTCTAATTGTCTCATCTGTAGTTGAAAATTCATTTCCTTTTCTCTTAATTCTAGTTGTTTAGCTTCTGACTCAGCCTTGATTTCCAGGTCCCTTCTTCTCTCTGCCTGCTCAAATTGTCTGGCCTCCTGCTCAAATTGTCTGGCCTCCTGCTCAGCTCTTTCTTTGCTTTCCTGTTCCCTCCTTCTCTCCTCCTGCTCAAATTGTCTGGCCTCCTGCTCAAATTGTCTGGCCTCCTGCTCAACTCTTTCTTTGCTTTCCTGTTCCCTCCTTCTCTCCTCCTGCTCAAATTGTCTGGCCTCCTGCTCAGCTCTGAGCTGTAGTTCCTTAAATTTAAATTCCCTTTCCAGTTTCCATCTCTCAAATTCTTGAGGGCTTAATTCCTTATGTCCCTCTGAGGTAACCTCAACGCCTATTTCCTTTTGGTCTCCCTCCAATTCCTGAGGCAACCCTTCAGACTCAGGACTCCCCCTTGTGGCGCGTTTGGGAGGCATCTTTTCCTTTTTGTTTATCTTTCTCTGAAGTGATTAGAGCAGCGTTCACAAATTTTCTTTTTAAAAGGACCTGTTTTTCTTATTTTACTTCCAGTTACTGATATAAATTTTTCAAGCCTTTTCTTTTAGTACTTTCCCTCAGATCTGCTATGACCTGGCTTCTGCCTTATCCACAGCGCTCTCCTATCTCAGAGCCTGGGATTTCACAGCAAGCCCTCTGATCCTCAGATCCTGAGGTAAAACTCAGAAATTCCCTCTCAGAGAATTCAAGCCTTTTCCTTAGGTTCTCTCCCTCAGATCTGCTATGACCTGGCTTCTGCCTTATCCACAGCGCTCTCCTATCTCAGAGCCTGGGATTTCAGAGCAAGCCCTCTGATCCTCAGATCCTGAGGTAAAACTCAGAAATTTTCTCACAGAGTCGTTCCCTATCTTAGACCCCCCTGATCTGGGTTCTGAGGCCCCGCTACTAAGCTTTTCCCAAAAGCTCTAGCAGGAACCAAACGTCATTGCCACAGATCCTGTCTAAAAGGTACCCTTGACTCAATAAACTCTTTTATAAAGGCTTCACTGGATTATTTCAATAGGCTTCACTGGATTATTTCAATAGGCTTCACTGGATTACTTCGTTTCCCGCCGCTGGACACCAATGTCGCGATTTGACCCTTTTTGGATCCCACACCTCTGGAACCTATGTGGCGTTGGACCCACTCGTGCCTTGGTCTGTCCACCTAGACTCAGACCTCAGAGCACACCAGGGCAAAACTGAACTCTTTCCTTTCTTCCACTGCTGCCACCAGGAGATCCCTAGATCCCCATAACTCCTTTAGAAAGAATCAGGTCCACTCTTTAATGAAATAGAAAGATCTTTAGTTTATTTGCTTATTTGTTTCAGCACTTCAACATTCAGTTCTATTCCTTCTCCCTTCCAGTCACTGGTCAATCACTTCTCAGATCTCCTACTATATTTTCATCAGTCTAATCACAATCACATAACTCTTTGAACTCTGCTAATCAAACTCCTTCCAAAACTCTGATCTGAACTCTCCCCCTCAGGCTCTGCCTCTTATTCTCTGCCTCTTGGCTCCGCCTCTCAGCAACATAAATATGCATGACTCACTCTAACTAAACCTGAGCCATGACCACATTTAAAGGAGAACGCTACAGACGGCATATACCAAGATCCAGGTCTATAGAGCTTGTGTCCTGAGTACACTCCTGTACTGCAGTGAGTCCTGGACCCTTTGTGCACAGCAGGAGAGGAAGCTGAACATGTTCCATATGCATTGTATCCGATGCATTTTTGGTATCACCTGGCAAGACAAAGTACCAAATAGAGTAGTCCTAGAACGAGCTGGAATTTTTAGCATGTATACATTACTGAAACAGCGATGTCTACGTTGGCTTGGGCATGTCGTGAGAATGGCTGACGGTCGGATTCCAAAAGATCTCCTGTATGGAGAATTAGTGCAGGGAAAGCGCCCCAGAGGGAGACCACAGCTGCGATACAAGGATATCTGCAAGCGGGATCTGAAGGCCTTAGGAATGGACCCCAACAGATGGGAAACTTTGACATCTGAGCATTCAGCCTGGAGGCAGGCGTTGCATTGGGCTCTCCCAATTTGAAGAGAGAGTTGTTCAGCAGGCCGAGGCAAAGAGGCAGTCCCAAAACCAGCATAATCAGGGAGCTGGACAGGGGACAGATTGTATTTGTCTTCAGTGTGGAAGGAATTGTCACTTTCTAATTGGCCTTCTCAGCCACACTAGACGTTGTTCCAAGACCTCTATTCAGAGCACATTACCATAGTCCTCGAGACTGAAGGATGCCTACTAGTTACTTGTATAGTTATGTAGGTATGGCCTAATTAAATGGTGGAGGAGATCTATATCTATAGCTTTTTTGTCCTTGTTCATAACCTAATATAATAGCTTTTTGGGCACGGGACTGGCCCTTTCTTCTAAAATGTTTAGGTACATTTGCCCAGCAGTTGGTCCCAAAAATTCTCAAATGTGCCAGGTTTGGCTTTCTGTTGTACAGCTTTTCATAGGGTGTTTTCTTTATTACATCCCTATACTCTCAGTTTATTAAATAATTGCCTATCTTGATGGCTTCAGCCCAGTATGAAAATGGAAGACTTGCATCTTTCAGTAGAGCTTCCATTACAGTTTGCAGTCTACCGTGCTGCCTCTCAATTAATCCATTTTCTGCAGGTGTAGCCACATTTGTTAAGTGTCGTCTTATACCTTTGGCTTTCAACCAACTAGACAAAGCATTGTTTGTAAATTCCGTGCCTCTATCTGTCTGGATTTCTGCCACTTTATGAGGTTGGTATTTACGCTCCACAAATTTTACCCAATTTTTAAATGTTTTTGTCGTCTCATCCTTTGAATCTTTTTGGTAGCTTGTCCACAGACATTTCCATTTCTTTTAATGATACATCCTCCGTTTTTAAATATCACCTCAAACCCTTTTGCTGTTAAACAAGTTACACTTGACAAATTGTGCTTTAACTGGGGTACTAATAATATCTCATCTAATTTACCAATACCAGGTATATTTACAGAACCTTGTGCTTCTACCGGGGAACATAGACCATTTGCCAAGCTTAAAAACTGTAACTTGGATTTGTCCCTGGAAATAAGCAGCTCTGGGTTTCTGATCACGTGGTGGTTGGCACCGCTATCTAGGATCCAGTCATGGCCTTGAAAATGCTCAGCCTTGCAAACAACAGAAGCCTCTGGTAGCTGGCGACTCCCTTTTTGCCGCCGCTGCTGCTTGCTTCTCCCTCCTGAAGCTCTGCTGGATGAGAATTTCTCCTTTCTCTCCGGACAGGACCATTGCAGATGTGAGATACTCCCACAGGAAAACATTTTCTTACTGTCATGATGCCTGGAATGTTGTGCTGTCTAGGTACAGCTTCCTTCTCGGCTGGTGGTTGCTGGCTCCTTGCCACCTGATTATCAGCCCTCTTGGGCTCTTCCTCTCTGAGTCTTACAGAGATATAGGGTAGAGTTAGCTGATCCCTCAGGACTGCCTCCAATGTCACAGCCAACACATCATAGGAAGCGTCGAGGCTTGACAGGATAATGTAGACATTGTGCAACTCAGTGAATTCCAAACCCATTTCGCTGAGCTGGATGAACATTGCGGTCATCTGCTCCAGGTGTTTGGACACATTCCCTCCTGGCTCTAGCCTCATACGATAAAGCTGCCTGGCGAGGGTTATCTGCGGAGATACTGAGTCCCGAACATGTGCCCTCCTTAATGCTTACCAGCATTGCTGTGCAGAATCAATTTCTCACACCAGAGATAATTGACTGTCCTCAAGACACAAAATAATAGCTGACAGGGCACGTTGATTCTTTTGGACATCATCCTCCCTTCTTATGGGAGTTGGTGGGTCATTAACAATGTCCCAAAGTCCTGAGCAGGAACATACACATCTTTAGCTCCCAAGCAAGGTAGTTCCTCTCATTAAGGCGGGGAAGTTGAAAATTTGGAGCAGGCGCTGCCATTCTGATAATACTGGTGCTGTCTCCCATGCTCTCACATAAACAACAGCAAAAAAATATATTTAATCTGTACTAATGGCTTGACAGATTAAACTGCGCTCATGGGCTGGCTCTCACAACTTGAGAAGCTCCAAAAATTGGCCCAAAAACCTGCGTCCATAACCTATTCAGAGTGCACAGCGCTGTTGTTATGCTGTTTGAGATTTTTCTTGGTAATCTCCAAACTGAGAGCAAAAAACAAAATACAGGACACAGGAGATGTTCCCTTCATCAAGAATGTATTTACAAAAATATACATACGTAGCACCTCAGAATTGGCAGGTTCTCACGATTCTCTCTCACAAAGTGACTGGCTACTCCTCTATACATTAACCCAACATCAAGCCTAGTCAGCAACTTACTTATATACTGTAGCATTATGTAAGCATGATACAGCATATTGAACTTTGCACATGTGCAGAATTGTCACATGATTTTCCTGGCCAAGTGCCAACCTGAATGACTCAGCCTTTGCCAGTTTCCCATAATCCTACAACACAATTCCATATTCATTTTTTTAAACAAAAAATAACCACCATTGAAATATACTCCAAAACCTACTCTCCCAGCTGTATCAGAGTGTAACTGGAGGATGTTGCCAGCTTCCCAGGATTGCTGCCAGATGGACATGCTATTGTAAACTGATTAAAAAAAAAAATCAAACCAAAACTTCAGGTTACAATTCATACCCCTGATGTGATGGTGCAGCACTGAGGCCCCAGACCTGACCCTTGCTGGACACACACAGGAGGCTCTGCCTGGGGATACCACAAGGCAAGCAAGGTTGTAGTGGCCGACTACAGCTTGTAACTCCCTAAGAGTGCATTTATGTGGAGAATAAGGGAGATTATGAGGTTCCAAAGGCCATCAATTTTTCCATTGGAGGCAGGACATGCCTGCCTCATTGTCAAGCTGTATGCTAAGGTATACCAAGGTTGTTGCCAGTTCCTCTATCTTACCTTTTTCTGGCACAATGCCCAGCTCCTGAGCCAGTTGTTGGAACTGGTAGAGGAGATTGAAACACTCTGAGGTACCAGTCCTCCCCATAAAGAACAAGTCATCCAAATAGTGTGTGGCCATTGTGAAACATGCCCTAAACTTCATCACCCACTCCAAAAAGGTGCTAAAAGTCTCAAAAGTCATTCAGGAGATGGAGCATCCCATGGGCAGGATTGACTGGGGGGGAGGGGCCATTACTCTGTCAGCTAAAACATCTCTGTGAATTTTGGTCACCCCCACCTCAGAAAGCTCCTTGGCAGACTTGAAGTTGCAGGTTTCTGCTACCACATGTTGCCCAACAAAATGGAATCCTAAATCCATTGGAAAACCATCCCATAAGTTCAGGGCTACCTCACAATTGGAGTGTGAAAACAGCCATGTGCTTAGAGGTGACAACCTGATTGGGGTGGGGGCCATGGAGCACCAGCTATCACTAGGATGCTGTCCTTACCTGCCTGACACTGGGGCGGAGTTAGCCAGAGTCCTGCTTGCAGATCCACCTTCCTTATGAGAGGCTCCTCTGAAAGGATCTCGGGGCCCTAGAAAGGACGGCTGTCCAACCTTAGCACAAGAGCACAGCAGTCAGGATTGTGGGTCAAAGCAGGTACTGCAATCAGGATCATATTTACGGTGCAAATGCTGACATTTCCTGAGGTTTTACTCCCAGCATACTCACTTCAATACATCTCTCTTGGCTGATAACTGGGCACACTGTCTGGCTGTTCCTTGATGTGGGTGCCCACCTTGACCGACCAAAATATATCATTGAGGAGGTCCCACCTAGCTGTGCAAGGCCCTCTTACAAGAAACCTCATCATAGATGGGGGATACCTGGCTCAGCAAAACTATGAGCGAGAAGGATCTTGGAATTGGCAAATGCTATTTTAGGCTGTTTTAATAGAAGTATAGTTTCCAAATCCCACAAGGTGCTAGTCCCCCTCTATTCAGCACTGGTTAGGCCTCTCCTTTAGTCTTCTGTCCAGTTCTGGACACCACACTTCAAGAAGGATGCTAACAAATTGGAGCAAGTTCAGAGGAGGGTGACAAGGATGATCAGGGGGCTGGAAACCAAGCCCTATGAGGAAAGGCTGAAAGAATTGGGCAAGTTTAGCCTTGAGAAAAGAAGACTGAGGGGGTGATATGATAGCACTTTTCAAATATTTGAAAGGCTGTCATACAGAGGAGGGGCAGGATCTGTTCTCGATCATCCCAGAGTGCAGGAGACGAGACAATAGGCTCAAGTTAAAGGAAGTCAGATTTTGGTTGAATCTCAGGAAAAACCTCCTAACTGTTAGAGTAATATGACAGAGGAACCAGTTACCTCGGGAGTTGGTGAGTGCTCCAACACTGGAGGCATTCAAGAAAAACTTAGACAATCACCTGGCAGATATGCTTTGATTGTATTCCTGCATTGAGCAAGGTCTTGTAGGCCCCTTCCAACTTCACTTTTGTATGATTTCTATGAGAGGCCATGGCAGTCCTATCCCGGGCTAGTCTGCAGGCCTGCAGGATATTGGCCATATGGTTGGAGAGTTACCAGCCCTTTTCTAGGTATACTGCCTGCTCTACACCCAAGAAAACATTGTTTTCCAGCCATTTATTAAAAGTCCTATCTGCCTCCATTACCCTGCACCCACCCCTGCCTTGGCCATGGACTGATCAATCTTTGTCACCCTCAAGTTTGAGCAAGGTGAATATGTTAATATAGCACCCATCAGGTAACTGCTGTCTAACTTTCTGAGGTACATGAATGTCAGTGAGTCTTAGTTGTCCTTGAAGGATGGACTTGGGCCTTTGCTGGCATGCTGCCCATGAACCCACACACACCTGGGGCAGACTGCACTGCTTTACGCCAGTGCAAAATCCAGTAGGGAAGTCCAGGCACATGTGCTGCCTCTTTCCATGAGACTTTGTTCTTTTCATTACTGCAACAGAACATCTTGGGAGGCAACAGTGAAGTGTTCTATCAGGTAGTATTCATAGGAAGGAGGAAGATTAAGAAACAGAAAACCCAAAAAATGGTGGTAAAAGAACACAAGGCTGAAAAGGCGACCCTATTAATATCCACCCTTTTCAAGGCAGCAACTGGGCAACAGCAACACTCACCATCTCTCAAGGTAATCGGTACCATTGCAATACTGCTCTAACAGTTAGGAGGTTTTTCCTGATATTCAACTGAAATCTGGCTTCCCGTAACTTGAGCCTATTGTTGTATGTCCTGCACTCTGGGATGATCAAGAACAGATCCTGCTCTTCCTCTTGACAGCCTTTGAAATATTTACAAAATGCTATCATATTTCCCCTCTCAGGTTTCCCATTCGTGTTTCCCCATTTGTGTTTTCTGGTGCTCCAAAAAAGTAGAGGCAATGCAGCAGAGAATCAATCTACTCTGAAAGTAGGCAAAAGTACATGAGAAAGAAAAATAATCACCTATGCAGGCACTAGTTCATATTATCTAATTCATCATCATCAGGCAACAGATGAGAAAGAGAAATCATCATCAGATTATGCAGACACTAGTTTATGTATTATCACATCATAATTATCATCAGATAACAGTACAACTGAGAAAGAAAAAAAATCATCAGACCAATGTAGGCTGTAGTTAATATTATTGCATTTATCATCATCATTATCATCATCTTCTCCACCACCAGATACCTAAGATTTAACTGTAATCAAGATGAATTTTTTCATTTAGACTGCATTGGATCACTTAATTATTATTATTTTTTTTTAAAAAATTCTTTGCCTTGTCTTAAAGGACCAGTGGAGAAGCCACCACAGATCCAAGCTGCCACAGATTCGGCTGTGACTTGCTTATTAAGCCACTTTGCAATATTGGAAATTCAAATTGGAAGGAGCCTTGACAGTCAGAAGGCTAACCTTTGATCCGTTCCTAGCAATCACACATACTGGAAACAGAACAAACCAGAGAGATCTTACCCATACCAAAAAAGTAAAAGCCTCTGATGGGGACTCAAAAAGATAAGGGTAGGAATACTGTGGGGACTATTTGGTTTCCTTCAGTGATTACCTTGTGTGATTGCCAGAAAAAGGAGCAAACCAACCCATCTCCACAGACCAAACAGCTGTCTAAATGCCCATCTGATACAACCTGTAAGGGAATTATGTTTTATGGAGTTAACACCAAGTCTTAAAACACAGTAAAATGCACCAGCTGGGCTCGCTTGTTTTGAGAATGTGGACTGCTCAGTACCAATGTCTTGAGATAAAGGAGGACTCAGACCATCTTGACCTTGAACATTCCTTGCACTTGAAGTCAAGCTAATTAACCAACTTAGATGGTACGGCCAATTAAAAGAAGCTAGATTGCTGGTTGGGTTGCGGACCTGTGATCAGTGGGATGATGGGATCTAAGAAAGAGTTGGAAAGAACAAAGACAACCTCCATCTTGATTCATCATAATGGACTGGTCATCATGGCAACATGTTCACACTAAGCTACCTGCTATGAAGAACTCTGTACACATTCATTAGTATAGCTTAGAAAGTTAGTTTTCATTATTTTATGTGGGAATAGCTTTATCATGCCTTGAGCTCTGTAAGTTCTGTTTATGTTACCAGATGATGTTTTTTTCCAACCATTGCTGAAATTACTGGAACGTTTTGCTACGCTATGCTACTTTTTGCTTTTTAATAAAATAATGAAAATTTACCCAACCTGTGGTTTATTGAGACAGCTGCAAAGGATTTGAAGGTACAAACCCAGTGTGTGAGGACTCTTGAAAATTTTGAAGCATTTTGGGTTACTTTACATTCTGTGCAGGGTTGGTTTGCAACCAGGAACTTGTGTGTATTTTCCGTGAGCATCCAGGGGTAAGGTACTCAGAGTGTGCTAGGAAGGCACTGGCCTCAGGAAGCATTTCCCAACCATTAGTGCACTGACCTCGATGTGAACCATCCAGGCACAGAAGATAGTGTGACTGAATGGTGAGCGGAACCCCTCTGTGCAATACGTGGGTAAATAAAACTCCCTCACAGCACCCATATTTAGAAGCAAAAGAAGGAGTAGAGTCTCTTCATCAGGGGGACTGCAAAACTACTTTCAGATTTTTGAAGTCTGGAGGACAACTTGCAGAAGAAGACCTACAGGAGGACTGTGAAGCTCAGCCAAGCAGATCCACTGCACCAGCACTCTCAAAAAAGAAGAGAAGAGTGGTTGTAGTAGGAGATTCCCTACTGCATGGGATTGAAACTGAAGTATACTGGGAAGATCCTTGGATTCACCAGGTGTATTGTCTTCCTGAAGGATGGATTAGGGATGTAACAGAATGATTGCCATTGCTCATAAAACTCACACAAATAAATACCTTTCTTCTCATCCCTGTGAGAACAAACAACACAGCCAAGTGGAACTATGAAGAAATCATATCAGACTTTGAAGCTCTGGGAAGGAAGCTCATAGATTTTGGGGCCCAGATAGTCTTCTCATCCATCCTACCAGTACTCCAAACAGGGATAGAAAAGGAAAGGAAAACAATCAAAATAAACAACTGGCTGCAAAGGCGGTACCAACATGAGGGATTTGGATTTTGGGACCACAGGGATTTGGATTTTGGGACCTGGAAGATGGACTGTTGGCAAGGGATGGATTGTACCTCACAAGGACTGGGAAGAATGTACCTGGCCACAACATGAAGAAATTCATCAGGAGGATTTGAACTAATTTGGAAGGCAGAAGGAGAAACAAACACAGAGATAAAGACAGATGGAAGGCCTATGCACAATAAGAGAAAGCAAGCAGCTCTGATGAGGCCCCATAATAATATTCATAAAACTGTAGGAAGGAAACCAGGAAACCTGGAAAAAACAAAACTAGAAATCTTAGTTCAGGAAAGAAAATACAACTTGATAGGGATAACAGTGACTCCCATGACTGGAATACAGCAAATGAATGAAATATATTGTTCAAAAAGAACAGAACAAATCCTGCCAGACTAATCTGAACTCATGTTTTTGATTGGGTAACCACCCTGATAGACAGAGGGAATGCTGTACAAATCTTATATCTTGGCTTCAGCAAAGCTTTTGAGAAAGTGCCCCATTATATTCTGATAAAGGAAGCTAACTAGCTGTGGGCTAGTTAGGTGGATATACCGTTGGCTACAGAATCATATTCAGAGGGTGATAATTAATGGCTCCTTCTCAAACTGGGAGGAGGTAAGAAGTGGGGTACCCCAGGGCTCAGTCCTGGCCCCTGTGCTCTTCAACATTTTTATTAATGACCTGGATCAGGGGATACAGGGAATGCTAATCAAATTTCTGGATGACACAAATTGGGTGGACTAGCTAATACCCTGGAAGACAAACAAAATTCAAAATGATCTAGATAGGCTTGAGCACTGGGCTGAAAACAACAGAATGAAATTTATCAGGGATAAGTGCAAAGTGCTGCATCTAGAAAAAAGAAATGAAACACACAGTTACAAGATGGGGAAGACCTGTCTAAGCAATACTACAAATGAGAAGGATCTTGGAATAATCGTAGATCACAAACTGAATATGAGCCAACAGTGTGAAGTGACTACAAAAAAAGGCAAATGCTATTTTAGGCTACATTAACAGACATAGTCTCCAAATGCTGTGAGGTACTAGTTCCCCTCTATTCAGCACTAGTTAGGCCTTACCTTGAGTCCTGTGTCCAATTCTGGACGCTATAAGAATGATGCTGACAAATTGGAACAAGTTCAGAGGAGGGCAACAAGGATGATCAGGGGACTGGAAACCAAGGCCTGTGAGGAAAGACTGAAAGAACTTGGCATGTTTAGCCTTGAGAAAAGAAGACTGAGGGGAGATATCGTAGCACTTTTCAAATACCTGAAAGGCTGTCATTCAGAGGGGCAGGATCTCTTCTTGATCAACCCTGAGTGCAGGACATGTAACAATGGGCTCAAGTTACAAGAAGCCAGATTTAGGTTGAATATCAGGAGAAACTTCCTCCCTGTTAGAGCAGTACAGCAATGGAACCAATTACCTCAAGAGTTGGTGAGTGCTTCCGCACTGAAGGCATTAAAGAGCAATTTAGATAACCACCTGGCAGATATCCTTTAATTTGTATTCCTGCATTGATCAGGGGGTTGGACTCGGTGTCCTTATAGGCCCCTTCCAACTTTATTATTCTATGATTCTATGATTCTATGAATAGAAAGGAAGGTGGGAGTCTCACCATATGTCAAAAATATGTATTCCTGCACAAAATACAGGAAATGAGTTTGGTTATCTATCACATAGATTAAAATAATTGGGGGGGGGAGGAATAAAAATAACATATTTACCTGAATCTCCTACTGACTGCCCAATCAAGGAGAAGATGTGGATAAAACTTTTGAAATCTTAATTACAATCATTTAAAAGAGATATGACACATTGTAGTAGCAATGGGGAGGCTTCAACTACCCTGATGCCTGTTGGGAGGCAAATTTTGCCAAACATGGTCCTTCCAAGAAATCACAGGCTTGTGTTGCTGATAAACTTCACCTATGAGAAGTGTAGCAGGAAACTAGAAAGTTAGCTATCCTTGACTTGATTCTAAGCAATGAGATGACTTAGTGGATGAATTGGCAATAACAGGAACTTTGAGGGGAAATAGTCATTTTATACTTGAGTTTTTTATTTCAAAAGAAGTAAAAGCCACGTGTGGTTGCACATTTGCTGGATTTTAGGAAAGCAGATTTTAATGAACAATGATCAGTAAGGTCTCATGGCAGAAGGTCCTAACTGGAAAAGGAGTCCAAGATGGGTGGGAGTTTATTTTAAAAAATGTCTTTAAAAAGGGAATTCTAAAAGTACAACTACAGTTCCAGCAAGAAAAAAAGGTAGAAGACTGCAAAAAAGACCAATGTGCCTTCACAAAAAGCTCAGAGAGGACCTGAAAACAAAAAAGGACATATATAAGAATTGGAAGGAAGGCCAGGCCACAAAGGAAAAGTACAAACAGATAACAAAGAATTGAAGGGATGGTGTTAGGAAGGCAAAAGCTGAGAATGAGCTGAGGTTTAGAAGAGATGCTAAAAGCAACAACAAAAAAGTCATTCTTTAAGTATATACCGTATTTTACCGTGTATGAAATGACACTTTTTCCTAAAATAATTAGAGGAAAAATTGAGTGTCGTTTTATACACGGAAGGAAGCAGTCTCGCACGCGCTCGGGCGCCTCTTGCTGCCACCGCCGCTGCCCAATTGCCTCTTCCAGAGCTCACGGCTTGTCCCCTCTGGTGGCCCCGAGGCAGCAGCAGCAGGAGGCGGAGGCGAAGGAGCAGTCACACGTGCTCGGGCGCCTCTTGCTGCTGCCTTCCCCGCCCGCCCGATTACCACCTCCAGTGGGACTGACAGGCTCAGTTCATGTCGCTGCCTTGTCCCCTCCGGTGGTGGAGGCAGGAGGAGGAGGAGGAGGCAAACAAGCACTCGCGCGCGCTCGGGCACCTCTTCCTGCTGCTGCCGCCAGATCACCTCCTCCCACGATCTCCTTAGGGCAGGGGACAAGGCAGGGACGTGAGCTGGAGGTGAGCCCCGGCAGTTGGCAGTCGCACTGGAGGAGGTAATCAGGCGGGCAGCAGAGACAGCAGCAGCAGGAGATGAAGGTGGAGGAGCAGTTGCCCATTAACTGCTCCTCCGTCTCCATCAAGGGTCAAAATTAGGGGGTCATTTTATACATTGGGGGGTTGTATACATGGTAAAATACGGTACGTAGCAAACAACAGAGAAAGGAAAGAGTGGGTTATCTCTCTTTTTTTTTTTACTGGGTAACCTTCATTTCAGCAAGATCTCAAAGAGCTCCAAAGGCAAGGGCTTGTTAGTGGATGGAAGAGAGATCATTTCCCCAAAATCAATGAAGCCTGGGGTAACGGAAGTCCAGGTATTACAGTCAACTCAACAGATTTTATTGAAGAGGATAACATAGAAATCATAATTTTGCAAATCACATTAAATGTAGGGCTGGATCAAAATAATCACACTGACCATTTCATTTTCATTTCATCTAGAGTCAAATAAACTGATTTTTTGTTTCTGTTGTGATTTGGGGTATGAGACGAAATTCTTTGGGGGGGAACAACCCAGAACAGTGTTTGAATACCACATATATAGCTTACCCAAATAGGACATTGGTCAGTTATTAGTAATTATCAGGAAGTCAATAGCTTTGGCCTATTAAGTTAACACAGAGCTAACTGTTATTAATATTAGAGGCATAGCTAGATGCCACTACTCTGCACCTTATATATATTTTTCCAAGCAATCATTGGAAGACTGAAAGTTTGTAATTATGGCCAGATAGGCTATTATTACCTTAGATATCTTTAAAAACAAATTAAAGGAGATTAAATGCTACTTCATGGAGGTAAGGGCTATCAGTCTTGACCTAGATGTAGCTGCTAATTAAACCTCCATGTTCAGAAGCAGTACCATGTTCAAAGGCAAGTGCCAAGGCAAAGAATGAATGACTTGTAATAAGTTAGGCACTAGCATTAACTTAGAGAAAATGTGTGCAGAGAATTATTGCTACGATGGTTGTTGTGGGTTTTTCGGGCTGTTTGGCCGTGTTCTGGAGGTTTTTCTTCCTAAGGTTTCGCCAGTCTCTGTGGCACTCCACTCTGTGCAGTGGCCATGGGGAGCCCCCTCAGCCCGGTTATAGCGAACTTCTACATGGAACATTTCAAAAAAACCAGGCCCTGGCTTCAGCACCCTTCACACCCACATTCTGTCTGATATGTGGATAACACCTTTGTAATTTGGAGCCACGGTGAAGAAAAACTGGAAGAATTTCTAAACCATCTCAAAAGCATCTACCCAAATATACAATTCACCATGGAAAAAGAAATAAAGGGCCAACTCTACCCAGCCACACGGACCGGAGATCACTGCACACAAAAGACTAGCTAACGACACCCATCAATCACAGTGACAGATCATCTCCCCCCTTATCACAACAAAACACCCATAACAAAAAACACCCTGATCACAGGAAACACCCAATCTCCAGAAAATAACAAAAACCTGATCCCACAGCTACAAATACTCAACAATCCCACACACTACACCAGAACACAGACAGAGTTCTAGCTCCTGTCCTCTGAAGATGCCAGCCACAGAGACTGGCGAAACGTTAGGAAGAAAAACCTCCAGAACATGGTCAAACAACCCAAAAAACCCACAACAACCATCAGATCCCAGCCATGAAAGCCTTCGAGAACACAATTATTGCTACCTTGGGATTCTTTGAATGGCAGCTGCATGGGACTGAGTGGGTAAATCACATCAGCTAAGGGATATTACAAGGTGAAGATACTTAGGTCATTGTCTGGGAAAAGCACTGTGCACATGTTCAAGAGCAGAGATGGGCACAAATTGCATTTTGGTGCAATTGGGCCCACAGGTATTGTGCAGATGCCTCAGATTCCCCTCTCTGCCTCCTCTTGCAGGCCTCCACTCAGAGGAGGCGGTGGGGCAGGGAAGCCCGGGGCACTGCCTCTGAGTGGGTGCCTATGGGAGGTGGTGGGGAATCCAAGGCACCTATGCAACAGTTGTGGGCCTGATCCACCAAACCTCTCCGAAGCACAGTTTGTGCCCATCTTTATTTAATTGGCATTGCTCTAGAAAATAAGATCTTCATTTTTATCACAAAATAAGAGAAAGAAGCCTAAAACAAGAAGTGTGTGTCTTGGCACTAATCACCAGGGAGTTTTTGCCAACCCTTCCTGCAGATGGGAAGGCCACTGACTGCTAACATAATCATCTAGACATACACAAAACAATGACAGATCAACCGTTTCCTGTGTTTTTCATAGATAGCCTGACAAAAGATTCTGCTGGCTCTCAAGCACTAGCCATTAACTTTCGCAAGGTAGAAAGAGGCAAAAGTTTTCTCAGTGAAATAAATGTGAGAATGACATTTTCTGAAATGTTTCTGCTAGAATTACAGGGTGGATTTTATATTTCTTTGTCAAATCATTGTGTATCTTCAGAATCAAAAACACTTCAGGAGGTCATCTGTGTCTCGTTGAAATGTATGGGAAAAGCTAATATTTATTTATTTATTTATTTATTTATTTATTTATTTATTTATTTTAGTAGATTTCTACCCCGCCCATCTAGACCAAAAGTCTACTAATAGTGTTGCACTGGTTTCGTTCATTTTACCAAAGCTTGCAAAGTCAATTTAGTACAAAGTACAGTGATCTTCATATTCTCTCTTGTATTAAATATGTCATGTTGTCTTCCTTTTTGTGGTCATTCAGGAGAAAAGATGCTGGCCTCCTATCTTACAAGGATCATCTACCCATTAGTCAAGTGATGGTTGGAGATATTAGTCGGCCTGCTTCAGATGCCAAGTTAACGGTGGGCCCTCTGCGATGCCATGGAGACCGTAGGTTTTCTCTTCCATTCTTTATTTAAATTCCTTATTTTCCATCACAGTGACACCAAAGTAAAAAATGTCTTCCCAATATAATTTTGGCATCTATGGGTTGTTGCTAGTTGTGTCCCATATAAGGAACTCTCGGTCTCTCAACCTCTCTCCCAAACATTTTCAGTTAATTTGATTAGATCAACATCAGTTCAAACCTTCCCACTTAGTTTTGGTACATCTGTTGTGTCTGCATGCTTCGCTAATCAGTAGAGAACAGAACTCCCATGTTCTCTTGGAGAACAGAACTCCCATCTTCTCAAATGGGGGAAATGCAGCACAGAATAGGTAGAGAAGTAGTACAGGAATACCTGGCTACTCTAAATGAATTCAAGTCTCCAGGGCCAGACAAATTACATCCAAGGATATTAAAAGAACTGGCAGAAGTAATTTCAGAACCATTGGCAATAATATTTGAGAATTCTTGGAGAACAGGAGAAGTCCCCACAGACTGGAGGAGGGCTAATGTTGTCCCTATCTTCAAAAAGGGGAAAAAAGAAGACCCAAATAATTATCACCCCATCAGTCTGACATCAATTCCCAGAAAAATTCTAGAGCAGATCATTAAACAGACAGTTTGTTATTACTTAGAAAGCAATGCTGTCATCACTAAAAGTCAACATGGGTTTCTCAAAAACAAGTCATGCCAGACTAATCTGATCTCTTTTTTTGATAGAGTTACAGGCTTGATAGATGAAGGGAACGCTGTGGATGTAGCATATCTTGATTTCAGTAAAGGCCTTTGACAAAGTTCCCCATGATATTCTTGCAAGAAAGCTAGTAAAATGTGGGCTAGACAGTGCTACTGTTCAGTTGATTTGTAATCGGTTGACTGACCGAAGCCAAACAGTGCTCACCAATGGCTTCTCTTCATCCTGGAGAGAGGTAACTAGTGGGGTGCCTCAGGGTTCTGTTCTGGGCCCTGTGCTATTCAACATCTTTATCAATGACTTGGATGTATTGGGGTTTGTAGTCCTCTTTGTATATAGCAGAGTGCACAATGGCAGAGACTTAACTTGAATAAAGGTAAAGTTATTTATTTTACAAAAGGATGATTCACATTTAATTCATGTGAGTTAAATACGAGTAGTCCAAAAGGTATAACAGCTTTTCATTGCTTATTATTTGCTTTTAAATTAGTTGCTTGTAGCCTCTGTAATTTCAGGACTCATCAATCCTTTAACAGTTTATTTTCTGTTTTCTCTCACTCATGAGGAAATATCCATGCAGACTCCTCTTACTTCACCAGGCAGTATATTGTCATTCTGTTGCTTCGTTCTGCAGCTCCTTCATCTTCTGCAGCTTCCTTCCTTCTTCCTCTCTCCTGCCAGTCTGCTTCTTCTGCTGCTCATACTTTCACTCTCTCTCACACATACTTTGCTGCTGCTGCTGCTGCCTTTATACTGATCTTATTCAGAGACATTCAGCATTTCTCAAGGTCAATCAACCCATCAATCTCACCTATCTGCCTTTCCCTCTTGTAACTTTACTGAGCAGAAATGCTCTTTGTACAATATAACCCCAACAGGATGAAGGAATAGAGAGTATGCTGATTAAATTTGCAGATGTTACCAAATTGGGAGGGGTTGCTAATTCCCCAGAGGACAGGATTAAAATTCAAAATGACCTTGACAGATTAGAGTCCTGGGCCAAAACTAACAAAATGAATTTCAACAGAGAGAAATGTAAGGTCCTACACCTAGACAGAAAAAATGAACTGCACAGATATAGGATGGAAGACACCTGGCTAGACAACAGTACCTGTGAAAGGGATCTAGGAGTCTTGGTAGACCACAAGCTGAACATGAGTCAGCAGTGTGATGCGGCTGCCAAGAAAGCCAATGCAATTCTTGGTTGCATCAATAGGAGTATAGTGTCTAGATCAATTAATTAATTAAATAAATAAATAAATAAATAAATAAATAAATAAATAAATAAATAAATAAATAAATAAATAAATAAATAAATAAATAAATAAATAAATAAAATAAAGGGAAGTGATAGCACCACTCTATTCTGCTTTGGTCAGACCTCACCTGGAGTATTGTGTCCAGTTCTGGGTACCTCAATTCAAAAAGGATGTTGACAACCTGGAACTTGTCCAGAGGAGGGTGACCAAAATGGGCAAAGGTCTGGAAGCCATGTCCTATGAGGAGCGGCTTAGGGAGCTGGGAATGTTTAGCTTTACAAAAAGAAGGTTAAGAGGGGACATGATAGCCATGTTTAAATATTTGAAGGGATGTCATGTCGAGGAAGGGACAGGTTTGTTTTCCACGGCTCCAGACACTAGAACAAGGAGCAATGGTTTCAAACTACAGGAAAAGAGATTCCACCTGAATCTCAGGAAGAACTTCCTGACAGTCAGAGCTGGTTGGCAGTGGAATATACTGCCTCGGAGTGTGGTGGAGTCTCCTTCTTTGGAGGTTTTTAAGCAGAGGTTGGATGGCCATCTGTCAGGAGTGCTTTGATGGAGTTCCTGCATGGCAGGGGGTTGGACTCGATGGCCCCTGTGGTCTCTTCCAACTCTGTGATTCTATGATCCTTTGCGTTTCCTTGGTCCACTAATTTAGTCACTTTATCAAAGAAGGCGACAAGATTTGTTTGGTATAACCTATCCTTAACAAACCCATGCTGGCTTCTAGTAATCACCTTGTTATTTTCTAGGTCTTCACAAATCTCCTGCTTGATTACTTTTTCCAGGATTTTCCCAGGTATTGATGTCAAGCTGATTGGTCTGTAGTTTCCTGGATCCACTTTATCCCCCTTTTTGAAGATTGGAACCACATCAGCTCTTTTCTAGTCCTCTGGCAGTTTGCCCGTGCTCCAGGACCTCTCAAAGGTTTCATTCAGTGGTTCCGAGATCACATCTGCCAGTTCTTTTAATACCCTGGGATGTAAACCATCCGGTCCAGGAGACTTGAACTCATTCAAAGCAGCTAGGTGTTCTTTTACCACTGCCTTACGTATTTTGACCTGCTTCCCTCTCCTGTCTCCCACAGTGCTGCCCTTGACAGGGTGGACCAATTTTTCCTTTTGCTTAAATACAGATGCAAAAAAAAGAATTAAGCAGTTCCACCTTCTCCCTGTTGCCTGTCACTTTCTTGTCATTTTCTCCCACTAGTGGACCAACCATTTCCTTGACATTCCTCTTGCTCCTCATGTGTTGAAATAATTTTTTGTTGTTGTTAATTTTTGGCATTTGTTGCAAGTCTTAACTCATTCTGAGCCTTAGCCTTCCTGTCTCCATCTTTGCAGATTCGAGCTATTTGCTGGTATTCTGTTCTAGTTATGAGCCCCTTTTTCAGTTTTTTATACTTATCCTTTTTGTCCCTTAGCTTGCCAGAGAGCTCTGTGTGCATCCACAACGGTCAGCAGTGGAATATGCTGCCTCTGAGTGTGGTGGAGTCTCCTTCTTTGGAGGTTTTTAAGCAGAGGCTGGATGACCATCTGTCGGGAGTGCTTTGATGGAGTTCCTGCATGGCAGGGGGTTGGACCCGATGGCCCCTGTGGTCTCATCCAACTCTGTGATTCTATGATTCTATAGTTCTATGAAATGCTTAAGTTTTTTCCTCCAGACAGAACAGAGACACTTATCTTTCTTAAACTTGGATGCAGCCAAGTGTATTTCATTCACTATTGTTTTTGCTGCTGCATCACATTGTTTAATCGTGTTCAACTTGTAGCCTATTTAAACCTCATTGTCCTTTCAACATGTACTACTGCCAAGCCAGCCAACCTATATATGTGTGTCTGATTTTTTTCTGCATAAATGTAAAACTTTACATTCTTCTCTTTTGATTTTTTTGTTTGTTTGTTTTTTGCCCAGTCTTCTAATCTGTTAAGGTAATCTTGATTCACTCCTTTGAATTATTAGCTATCCCACCCAGTATGGTGTCATCTGCAAATTTGCTAAGTGTCCCTTCCACACTCTCATGTTTTGGAACATATTGAACAACATCAGTGTAATGATCACCTCTCCCTAAAGAGAATATGATGCTTGGACAGGGAGTCACTGTGGGTGCAAAACTACCACCTTTATCTCTGAGGTAGGTCCTTTAGGCCTCAGAAGTGCGTAGCATAAGCCCCATGGACTATCCTGACCTTAAAAGAAAACCTTTGTTTACTTTCCAAGTAACCAAGCATTGACTTTGTGCTTCCTTAAATAGCACAACAGACTTGTAAAAATCCACTGGATTTAGGTGTAAGTCCTGCTGTTTCAAGAGACAAGTCCTTTGTAAGAATTATATTTGTTTTTATTAAGAAAATAAAGATTCATTAGTATACAGCTGTTGCAGTAAGGCATAAGCGTTTAACATATCCATCCATTACAATGGTTAAATAAAGCTGCTATTTCTAAATAAAATAAAAACAACTTAATCTCTACTACTAAGTAATCATTCTGGCTTCTAAGCTGGGCTATTCACTCCCCCTTCTCCTCTTTTCAAAAGGCAAACCTTTTTTCTCTTACATTCTGCAAGCATTCCTTCACATGCCATGAACCATCATTTCACATACACAAACACTCATTTTTCTACATGTCTAGGACCTCCTTCTTCCTGACACTGTCTATCTATCAACCAATTAATTGCAAGAAAGCTTAACACAACTCTTCACCCATATTTCACATGAGATCCACAGGTGTCTTATCTCGCTTCCAATTAAGTGGTATTCTTGTTTGGTCTTCTTTCCTTCTAGGCCCCTTCGGCCTTGCCTTCTTATCTCTGTACCAGGCAAGTAACTCTGCAAAAACAGTCTCACACATTCCATTGCTTTTAACTCATCTTACACAGAACCTTTCAGACTCCATCTTTATATGACTACAATTCCTAATATCCTTCAATTCATTACAATTGGGCCTAGGATAGAACCCAGTGTTACCCTACAAAATTAAAATGACCTTGATAGGATGGAGCACTGGGCCGAAAGCAACAGAAAGAAATTCAACAGGGATAAGTGCAAAATACTGCACCTCGGAAAAAGAAACCAATTGCACAGTTACAAGATGGGGGATACCTGGCTCACCAAAACAACGAGTGAGAAGGATCTTGGAATTGTCGTAGATCACAAGCTAAATATGAGCCAACAGTGTGATGTGGCTACAAAAAGGGAAATGCTATTTTAGGCTGCATTAATAGAAGTATAGTTTCTAAATCCTGCGAGATGCTAGTCCCCCTCTATTCAGCACTGGTTAGGCCTCACCTTGAGTCTTGTGTCCAGTTCTGGACACCACACTTCAAGAAGGATGCTAACAAATTGGAACAAGTTGAGAGGAGGTTGACAAGGATGATCAGGCGGCTAGAAACCAAGCCCTATGAGGAAAGGCTGAAAGAATTGGGCAAGTTTAGCCTTGAGAAAAGAAGACAGAGGGGTGATATGATAGCACTTTTCAAATATTTGAAAGGCTGTCATACAGAGGAGGGGCAAGATCTGTTCTTGATCATCCAAGAGTGCAGGACACACCACAATTGGCTCAAGTTAAACGAAGCCAGATTTTGATTGAATCTCAGGAAAATCGTCCTAACTGTTAGAGCAGTACGACAGTGAAACCAGTTGCCTTGGGAGTTAGTGAGTGCTCTACTAACCATTCGGCAAGAAGACCAAAAAGACGGCAGACTGGTTCGAAGCCCATTCGGAGGAGTTGATGCCAGCCATCGAGGATAAGAGGAGAGCTCTAGCAGCATACAAAGCCTGTCCTAGTGAGTACAACTTGCAGGCTCTTCGAGCTGCTCGTAGCAAAGTCCAACAGGCTGCCAGGAGATGTTCCAACGATTATTGGCTTCAGCTCTGCTCTCAGATACAGATAGGAGCGGACACAGGTAACATCAAAGGAATGTATGACGGTATCAAGCAGGCTTTAGGTCCAATACAAAAGAAATCTGTTCCTTTGAAGACTGCTACAGGCGTGATCATCCAGGACCGAGCACAGCAGATGGAACACTGGGTGCAGCACTACTCTGAGCTATATTCCAGAGAGAATGTAGTAACCGAAGAAGCATTAAATAACATTGAGTGCCTGCCTGTCTTGGAAGAGTTGGACAGCGAACCAACTTTATCAGAAATAAAAGCAGCCTTGGATTCCCTCGCCTCTGGCAAGGAACCTGGGAAGGATAACATCCCTGTTGAAGTGCTGAAGTGCTGTAAAGAGATCATCACCACCGAGCTGTATGAAGTCTTTTGTCTTTGCTGGAGGGAAGGTGGAGTACCACAGGACATGAAGGATGCAAACATCGTCACATTGTATAAGAACAAAGGAGACAGGAGCGATTGCAATAACTACTGTGGTATCTCTCTTCTCAGCGTTGTAGGGAAGCTGCTTGCCCGTGTTGTGCTGAAGAGACTCCAGGTGCTTGCAGACAGAGTCTATCCAGAATCACAGTGTGTATTTCGAGCTAATAGATCCACCGCTGACATGGTATTTTCCCTCAGACAGTTGCAGGAGAAATGTAGGGAACAATGACAGCCACTCTTTGTGGCCTTCAGAGATCTCACAAAGGCCTTTGATTTGGTTAGCAGGGATGGCCTTTTTAAAATACTTCCCAAGATTGGATGTCCACCTCGACTCCTTAACATCATCAGGTCCTTTCATGAGGAAATGAAGGGCACTGTAGTTTTTGATGGCTCAACATCAGATCCCTTTGACATCCGAAGTGGAGTAAAACAAGGCTGTGTCCTCGCGCCGACCCTGTTTGGGATCTTTTTTGCTGTCATGCTGAAGCACGCCTTTGGAACTGCAACAGAAGGTGTCTATCTCCGGACTAGATCAGTTGGAAAGCTCTTTAATCTCTCTAGATTGAGAGCAAAGACCAAAGTCCAGCTGAAATGCCTGCGGGACTTCCTCTTCGCTGATGATGCAGCCATTGTTGCCCACTCTGCTGAAGACCTCCAACAACACATGAATCATTTTAGCAAGGCCTGCCAAGACTTTGGACTAACAATCAGCCTGAAGAAAACACAAGTCATGGGCCAGGGCATGGACTCACCTCCCTCTATTACCATCTCCACACAAGAATTGGAGGTTGTTCATGACTTTGTGTACCTTGGCTCAAGGATCTCTGACACTCTCTCCCTAGATGTTGAGCTGGATAAACGCATTGGCAAAGCAGCTACCATGTTCTCTAGACTCACAAAGAGAGTATGGCTTAATAAGAAGCTGACGGCATATACCAAGATCCAGGTCTATAGAGCTTCTGTCCTGAGCACACTCCTGTACTGCAGTGAGTCCTGGACCCTTTGTGCATGGCAGGAGAGGAAGCTGAACACGTTCCATATGCGTTGTCTCCGACACATTTTTGGTATCACCTGGCAGGACAAAATTCCAAATAGAGTAGTCCTAGAACGAGCTGGAATTTTTAGCATGTATACATTACTGAAACAGCGGTGTCTACGTTGGCTTGGGCATGTCGTGAGAATGGCTGATGGTCGGATTCCAAAAGATCTCCTGTATGGAGAATTAGTGCAGGGAAAGCGCCCCAGAGGGAGACCACAGCTGCGATACAAGGATATCTGCAAGCGGGATCTGAAGGCCTTAGGAATGGACCTCAACAGATGGGAAAACTTGACATCTGAGCGTTCAGCCTGGAGGTAGGCGGTGCATCATGGCCTCTCCCAATTTAAAGAGACCCTTGTCCAGCAGGCCGAGGCGAAGAGGCAGTCCTGAAACCAGCAAAATCAGGGAGCTGGACAGGGGACAGATTGTATTTGTCTTCAGTGTGGAAGGGATTGTCACTCTCGAATTGGCCTTCTCAGCCACACTAGACGCTGTTCCAAGTCCTCCATACAGAGCATGTTACTATAGTCTATTGAGACTGAAGGATGCCTACAATGAGTGAGTGCTCCAACACTGGAGGCATTCAAGAAAAACTTAGACAATCACCTGGCAGGAATACAATCACCTGACTGTATTCCTGCATTGAGCAGGGGGTTGTCTTTATGGCCTTGTAGGCCCCTAACGTGCGCTGGATTATGGAGAAAGCCAGAGAGTTCCAGAAAAACATCTACTTCTGCTTCATTGACTACACAAAAGCCTTTGACTGTGTGGACCACAACAAACTATGGCAAGTCCTTAAAGAAATGGGAGTGCCTGACCACCTTATCTATCTCCTGAGAAATCTATATGTGGGACAGGAAGCAACAGTTAGAACTGGATATGGAACAACTGATTGGTTCAAAATTGGGAAAGGAGTACAACAAGGCTGTATATTGTCTCTCTGCTTATTTAACTTCTATGCAGAATACATCATGCGAAAGGCTGGACTGGATGAATCCCAAGATGGAATTAAGATTGCCGGAAGAAATATCAACAACCTCAGATATGCAGATGATACCAGTCTGATGGCAGAATGTGAGGAGGAATTAAAGAACCTCTTAATGAGGGTGAAAGAGGAGAGCGCCAAAAATGGTCTGAAGCTCAACATCAAAAAAACTAAGATCATGGCCACTGGTCTCATCACCTCCTGGCAAATAGAAGGGGAAGATATGGAGGCATTGACAGATTTTACTTTCTTGGGCTCCATGATCACTGCAGATGGTGACAGCAGCCACGAAATTAAAAGACACCTGCTTCTTGGGAGGAAAGCGATGAGAAACCTAGACAGCATCTTAAAAAGCAGAGACATCACCTTGCCGACAAAGGTCCACATAGTCAAAGCTATGGTTTTTCCAGTAGCGATGTATGGAAGTGAGAGCTGGACCATAAAGAAAGCTGACCGCCGAAGAATTGATGCTTTTGAATTGTGGTGCTGGAGGAGACTAATTGCTACAAAACCGTCTTTGAATATGGTTTATAAACCACCTAAGTCACCAAACATTATCTAGCCCACATTATACCCACAAGAAACCTAGCTTTACTGAAATCAACATTGCCATAGCCATGGCATTCTCCTCATGTACGAAGCTGACTATCCAGAGAGAGAGAGAGAGAAGAAACCATGCTAGATCTTAATAATCACCATGTTCTTTTCTAAATGCTCAAATCTGTTCTAGAACTTTATGTGAGATCAACATTAAGTTGATCTGTTGGTACTTGCCCTGATACTCTTTTTCCCACTTTTGAGGATGGGATTACATTTGTGTGTCTTCAGTCTTTAGGGAGCTCATTTCTCCAGGAATTCTCAAATACTTTGAACACAGGATCTGAGATTACATCTGCAAATTTACTTACTACCCTTGGATGTCGTTCATTCAGCATGGGGCACCTGAATTTATTTATAGTAGCTAGATGTATTTCTTAATCCTCTCCACACAGCAGATTGAGTAGTTCCTTGTTCTTTCTCTTGCTCCACTTTTTTGCTATTTTTAATCTATCTTGGAAGTCTGAGTTCATGTTAAACTTTAGTTCTACTAACTTTCCCCCTAGAAATATTGGCTATTACTTTATAGTTTCTTTGTTGATTTGCCCCCTGCTTCCACTTCCTATATACGTCCCTTCAAAATCATGTGCGAGTTGTGCTTTAAGTTGGAACAGACTTACAGTGACCCTAATGGGGCTCTCAAGGTAAGTGAGAGATTTAAGGAGAGGTTTCACCAATTCCACATACCTCCACAATTTCCCATGGCTCACTGGAGATTCTAGTCCTAGTCCATCACTCTGTCCACTGCACCACACTGGGCATGCCCATCTGAAAGTTCTAAAAGCTTCTTATGCAGTTTCTTTAGCTGCTTTCCAGTTTTCTTTCTCATTGAGATTGTTTCATTATAACTTCAATTTCCCAACTTAGAGAAATTCCCACCCTTTGTGGACTTCTTTATTTTGTCTTCAGGCCTCATTTAATCCAGAGTTAACCTTTTTTTAGAAACTGGAAGTGACCAGCCTGTAACTTCCTATTTCTGACTAGCCAGGGTGCATGTGTTGCATTTAAATGGCAAATGGTTTCTGGGAGACCTGAAAGTTGAGAGGCTAAGGTGCAGCCCACCAAACCTTCTTTCCCACCAACAAGGGTTCCCCGCCCCTCAGAGGTTGCTTGTTCTGCTATAAAACACATTCAAAGAATCAGAAAGTTTGTGTTTTCAAGGATACCCATAAGCAGATACCATTCATCTTTCTTTGGCTTAACCATCAATGCCTCTATCCCAGATATGTGACTTGGAACAACCTTAGAAGACGTTATGAGATCTTTCATGGTCATGTCATTAACACAAAGGTTAATGCTATCTTTATAATTTAGCTCAGGAATGGAAGGTTTTTGGCTCTTCCTGTGTATTCGAGTTATAATACCTGTAATTCTCTAGCACTGCCTATGATGGGTGGGGATTCTTGGAGATGGAATCAAAATATTTGACTCAATTGATTTGGTGTTCCTGTAAGAATACTGTGATTTTTCACACTGAAATTTTAAATTTATGAAACACAAAACACATAATGACTGTAAGTTATTTCACAAGTAGAATTTCAACTAAGAGAGTACTGTAGATTTTCATAGATAAAATTGGCAGAAGGTGGGGTGGGGGCTGGTTGATCACACAGAGGAGATTGAGAGAAAGGCCTCCTGGAAGATCTTAAAAACCAGATGGAGTTGGGTGTCATCAGCACACTGGTGGTACCTGTCCACAAAATTCTGGACAGCCTCTTTCAAGCTTTTCTTGCATATGTGAAATAGTATGGGGAATCATGGAACCCTGAGACACTCCACAGTCAAACTCCTGTTGAACAGGAGTCCCCCAGCACCACTATCATTCACAAAGTGACACCACACAAGGGAAAATCTCAGAAGCTGACTCCTTTTTTCATCAGTTAACCACTTCTCACCCAAACATAAAGCAATTGTCAGGGCTGTTTTTCAACAAATGTGAATGGTGGTGAGCAGAAGAGGGTTTCCTGTAGACCATCCTATGGCTAAAGGAGAGGATGGCTGCAGGGCTACTCTAGCAGGGCCACTTGCCCCTGGTGCTTTTTCTGCTAGTGGTGAGCCCACCACTGGTTCTCAAGCCTTTCAGTCTCTCAGTGCCTTCCTGGTCCCAGCAGACTCAGGCAGCTTCCCTCGCCAGCACCAGCAGCTCCACCCAATTGCCGGTGTCAGGATCACATCGGTGGATCATTTCCCAGCTTGACTTCAACTTCGGTGGCAGTTGGAGCACCTCCTGAGCCTCGCATGCCTCCCAATCCACTGTGTCTGCACAACAGTCCTCTCCTGTCTCCCATTCCTCCTCAAGTCCAAGGAGGATGCCATGGCCACACGTGTGGCTTTGAGGGTGTCATCTGTTTCCACCCCACCGACACCCCAATCCACAGGTGAGGTGTGGGCAGGGAATCTAACCAGCATTCTCTGAGGGTGGAGAGCCCACTCTTGAGGTCAGAGGGACCCTCACTGGTCCCACACTATGTAAGGATTGACAAATATTGCTGGTGAAGATCATCAATGTTAACAAAAGCTAACAAAAGTAGATGCTTGTATACAAGTTTAACCAGCATGAGTTTGACCATGAGTACTAAAAAAGAAAGGGCAAACCTTCTAGCACCTCCTATTTTTTTGTTTACATTTTGAGAGTCTGCTGCCCACAGTTCAATTTCAAACCAGATTCTGGATTTTTATGTCATGGAAAATGATGTTCCTTTTTCAGTAGAAAATATCAAGGGTTTGAGTTTCTGATTTGTCTCTTCTTACTATTGATTGAGCCCTTCTACAATTCCACTGCTTTCTGGTTAATGATATAAACTCAGGAAAAGCCAAAAGGAAGAGATCTTTCTGTAGCATACATATTATAGTATGAACTTAAGGCCACTAAGTCATGGCATGCACCAATAATGTCACTATCATGAACCAGTCTGTACCCCAAGAAAGATCTCATATATTTCATACTATTAACCAGGCATAGTGACTGAAATCCTGTTGTGCAGTTACACAAACAGTGTAGCTTCTGGAAGCATATTGCCAAGTTAAGAAATCTCCATAGACTTTATCTCTTGCATACTGAGTGACACAACTCAATGCACAACAGATAATGGCTACAGAAATTTCTGAGCTTTTGGCAATTCACATCTAAACGTTGCAACAACACAGATTAAAGCACACCATAAGTTAAATATTTTCCTTACACAAACAAATCATCAATAGAACTCTGACCACTGGTATCTTAAAACTGAGTGCTATTCATTTGGTTGATGCTTGAGATCTTTAGGCACCCTTATATTTTACTTACTTTACTCAGAAAAGATGAAGGTCCATTCAGTACTGACTTTTTAATAGAACAGGTTTCTTGATTACAGTTGGTTTCTGGAACAATTCATAAGCACATTCCTTAAGTTTCATCAAGCATCAATTTTAATCTTCTATATTAATTGCCACAGTTCTCACTCAGACTAATCACTCCTCAGACCCCTCCTTCTCTCTCTGATTCCTAACACAGACTCTGACTGACTCTAACTGCCTCTCCTCCTCTCAGGCTCCGCCTTTTAACATCTCTCTCGGCCCCACCTCTTAACCACATTAACATATACCATGAATAATTCATAACTTACAATGCATAACTTAGGGTGTTCGCCACAGGGAGTTTCCCAGACCACTGATGTCTGGGGCACCCACCCAAAGGACCTCCGTCTTGCCTGGATTCAGCCTCAGTCCATTCACCTGCATCCATTGCTGAACAGCCCCCAGGCAGCGCTCAAGGGATGAAACAGCATCCACTGTTGTTGGAAAAAAGGAGATGTAGAGCTGAGTATCATCAGCGTACTGATGACACGAAGCCCCACATCCCCTGATGACCTGACCCAGCAGCCTCATATAGATATTAAACAGCATTGGAGAGATAATCGAGCCCTGCGGAACCCCACAATTGAGGCTCCACGGGGCCGAGAAACTCTCTCCAATCTGCACTCTCTGGGGACGGTCCTCCAAGAAAGAACGGAGCCAGGAAAGAGCCAGGCCACCGATTCCCAACTCGGAGAGCCTCCCCAGGAGAATACCGTGGTCGACGGTATCAAAGGCAGCTGAGATATCGAGGAGGACCAGCAGAGACATTTTGCCCCTGTCAGCCTCCCTCAACAGGTCATCAAACAGGGCGACCAATGCTGCTTCCGTGCCATGGCGCGGCCTGAAGCCCGACTGAAATGGATCCAGGGCATTGGTTTCATCCAGAAGAGCCTGCAGCTGATCGGCCACCACCCTCTCAACTACCTTGCTGAGGAAAGAAACATTGGCGACGGGCCTATAATTACCAATATCGTCCACCGCCAAGCTTAGTTTCTTCCTAATGGGCCTAATGAGTGTCTCCTTGAGGGCAAGGGGAACCTTGCCCTCCTGGAGAGACCCATTAATTATTGCTGTAGCCCATTCAGATGTTATAGGCCTGGCTGCTTTGATTAGCCAGGCTGGGCAAGGGTCAAGGGAGGAGGTGGTGGCACAACAGCGGTCAAGCACTCTGTCCACCATGTCTGACGTCACAGGCTGAAAGTGGTTAAGTCTCATTGGGCAAGACGGGGTGCTGGACGTCTCAGCTCGATCCACTGTTTTCAAATAGGGGGCAAGATCCCGGTGGATGGCCTCCACTTTTGATTTTAAAAAGGCTGCAAATTGGTCAGGTGAGATGCTAGTGGGAAGCCAGTCACTATTACCAACTCCGGATAGATCGTGAACTATACGGAAAAGTTCCGCCTGCTGGTTGGAGGCTTCGCTTATCCGGACAGCGAAGTAAGATCAACTAGCAGCCTTCACCTTAGATTGATAGAGGTTAGTCGCGATTCTGACAGCTATTTGATTATTTTTCGTCGGGTTCCTCCTCCATATACGCTCTAGCCTTCTCCTATTTCACTTCATTGATCGCAGCTCTGGATTAAACCAGGGCGAAGGGCGATCTCTGCGCTGGAGATGGCGTTTAGGTGCAATCGTGTCAACAGCCCTGGTGGCGGCGGCCAGCCAGCTATTTAGGCATTATCTCCATTTTTACTACTGCAGTTCTTCCAAACCAAGATAACTTCAACTTTTGATATTCTTTAATTTGTTCCTTAATTTGTTTTTTCACTTTTTCCAAATTCATTTTAACAATTTCTTGCAAGTTCCAAGTAATATTTATCCCTAAATATCTAATACTATTTTTAGCTTACCCTCAAATTTCTTTTTCAGTTTACTTCTTTCTTCATTATCATAATTTGCTGACATAAATTCTGATTTACTCCAGTTTACCCTTACTCCCATTACTTCTTCAAAGACTTTTAAATGCCATTTAATATTTTCAATAGAATTAATTGGATCTTCAATAACATGTCATCTGCAAATAAGTTTATCTTGATTTTATCTTTATTCCCTAATCCTTTTATTTTTGTATCTTCTCTAATTGTATTTACTAATAATTCTATTATCAAGGTAAATAGCATTGGAGATAGGGGGCAACCTTGTCTTGTTCCCTGGCCTAATGTAATTGTTTCTGTCATACCATCATTTACTAAAACTGTGGCAGTATTCTCTGAATATACTTGCTGAATAATATTTCTAAAACATGCACCAAAACCTAATTTTTTATTAGTATTTTTAAAGCTAACCATTCCACCGAATCAAAGGCCTTGAAAATATCCAGGGACAGTATCCCTGCTTTTGTCTTTATCTCTTTAATTATCTTGATTACATTTAGTACTCTTCTCATTAAATCCCCCATTTGTCTACCCTTTAGAAACACATTCTGATCTTTACCAATATTTTTTCAATAAAACCATTAAATCTTTTAGCTAAAATAACCGTAAATATTTTAGCATCCTGATTAATTAATGAAATCTGTCTATATGATCCCATATTTATTGGGTCCTTATCTGGTTTCAAAATTAACATTATCATTGAATGGTTCCAAGACCTTGGAATTTCTTCCCCCATTAATATTCTATTAAATAAATCCTTCAATTTGGGCAAGAGGAGATTTTTAAATGCCTTATAATATTTTGGGCCTAAATCAGTCTGATCCTGGCATCTTACCTATTTTAAGTTTATGTATATTCTCAGCTATCTCCTCCTCTTGTTCCATTTTTCCCCATCTCTTTGTATTTTTTTTACAATATTATTTTTATATAGTCATAAATTTTATCTATAGATACCTTATTACTAGTATATAGTCCTTTAAAACATTCTTGAAAGGCCTCAACTTTCTCTCACATTTTCTTACCTCTAATACCCTTAACATTTTCAAGCAGTCCTGTTGTATTTTTTGCTTTTTTCACCTGAGTAAGTCTTGTTTCCAATTTAGAGTTCTTATTAGGTAAAAGGTAAAGGTTCCCCTTGACATTTAGTCCAGTTGTGTCTGACTCTAGGGCACGGTGCTCATCCCCATTTCCAAGCCATAGAGCCAGCGTTAGTCCGAAGACAGTTTCCGTGGTCACATGGCCAGCGCGACTAGACACGGAACACTGTTACCTTCCCACCGAGGTGGTACCTATTTATCTACTTGCATTTGCATGCTTTCGAACTGCTAGGTTGGCAGGAGTGAGTTCTTATTACTTAATTCAAAATACGCTCTTTTCAAATATATTAAGTTTCTTTGAACTCTTTTTAATTGAATACCTTCTTTCTTTTTAGCTTGCAATTCCCTCATTATCTTCGTATCTCTAGATATTATAAAGAGCCTTTCTAATTCTTTTATATTTAACTGTCTACTCTTTTCTCCTTGATGTTTCCTTAAATTATAAGATTCCATTATACACAATCCTCGCATCAAAAACTTCATAGTATCCCATATTAGTCCCACTTGATCTCTTCCTTCCTCATTAATTTTCCATATTTCTTCTAAATTCTTTTTCATATTTTCAGTTACCTTCTTAAATCTAAATATATTGGTATCCATCCTCCATCTTTTTGCTTCTTTATAGTCACAGTTTATATGAAACTCCATATTCAAGCATTCAAGTTCAAGTTTATTGTATTGACTAAAAGCCATCACAATTGTTTAAAATACAAATATGATCAAGTAAAATCATGATAAAATCACAGACATATAAAATAATAAGAGACCCTTCATATCTGGGAGTCCCCCGCACAATTGATCGCGATGGCTCTCAGGAAATTAGAGTGGATGTTTCCGGCCGCTTTTGCAAACAGCGCTGTTCTGTATATGGGTCACAGTCCAAACATAACCTGACCACCTTTATCTGAGGGCTTTCCTCCTGTAGGGCAGCCAAAATGTTACCCAGGAATTTTTCTCTAGGGTTTTGATAGAGCTGACAGTTGAGTAGATAGTGGACAACATCCTCTATCTCACCTGCTCCGCAAATACACAGCCTTAGATGCTTAGGGACATTCATGTACCTGATGTCTAAGACAGCATTTGGCATGGTTTGAAAATGAAGTTCTGTGAATGCGGTTCTCAGGGAGGCAAAAGTAAGTGTATATAAGTATTATGCCCTTGAGTGGTTTGTTTTCAGCAGATGGTACCAGTGAGAGAAATTTGAAGCGTCTATTAAGGCTAAGTCCTGGTCATTATCCAATTTGTAGATCTTTTAACCCCAGGAAAAAAAACAAAAATGTCTGTGAAGAGGGATTTAGATTTTAGTAAGATTTGAACTGAAGTTGCCCAGCCGCCACTCTTCCATTGCTCTACCATACAGTGTTTAGGTAGATGGTGATTGGACATATCCATCACCCTCTTATAGTAGGAGAATATAGCTAGAGTTGCCGTGGCTTTAATGGACACCATGCCTGTCTCTGTTCTTAGAAAAGCTGCTGGAGTCCCCTGAGGTGCCACGAGGATGTGTCTCAGAAACTTGTTCTGTCCTGCTTCAAGATGGTGTAGGTTGTTCTGATTCATACCCCGATCTCAATTCCATAAAGCATTTGAGAGATCACCCTCCCTGAAAAGACTTTTAAAGCTGGGGTTACTAAGTTACCACCTTTAGAACGCAAAAATTTGGCCAAAGCATGGCTAGATTTCTGAACCGATATTTTGGTGCTCTGTATCTGGGATTTCCAGCAGTTTTATTCATCGAAATGCACTCCTAGGTACTTAAAGGTCTGGACTTGTTCTATTTTATTTTCGCCTATACTCCAGCTGAATTTGGGGGAATGCTTTCCAAAATTCATCACTTTAGATTTTGTGTAATTTATTTTTAGTTGCTCTAGGTGGCTGAACTCTTGGATCTTATTTAAGCTTCTCTTCAGTCCCTTTTTGTTCATAGATAATAATACAATGTCATCAGCATATATAAGACTTGCAATTTTATAATTCCCGATTGAAGGGAGGAAATGGTCTGGATGGTTTAAAGCTGTTACGATATTATTAATGTAAAAGTTAAAGAGTAGAGGTGCGAGTAAGCACCCTTGTTTTACCCCTTTGTTAGTATGAATTTCCTCTGTCAGCCTTCCATCTGTGCTAATCCTTACCCTCAACGTTGTGTTGAAATATAGTTCCTGTATTAGGGTTAGGAGTCTCTTATCGATGTTAGTCTCTGCGAGCTTATCCCACAGGAGATTCCTGGTGATTGTGTCAAATGCAGAGGAAAAGTCAATAAAAGCTGTGAACAGCCATTTGACTGGCCTGGTGGTATATTTGAGTACAAGATGATGTAGCACGTAGATTTGATCTACTGTGCTATGGCCCTTCCTAAAACCTGCTTGTTCCTGGTGAAGGATGTTATTTTCCTCCATCCATTTAGCCAGCTTCTGGAAAAGAAGGTGGGTATAGAGCTTGGAACTGATATCCAGTAAGCTGATTGGGTGATAGTTCTGGGGGATGGATTTATGGCCTTTTTTATAGATTGGAAAAATTATGTTCTGCCTCCACCCCTCAGGGAAAATTCCTGTAGCATTAATGTGAAAGAAGAGTTGTGCTAGAACTGGGGCCCACCATTCTGGGTTGCAAATGCAAATTTGACCTTCTATAAAAATATTTCTGTTGTATTAATTGGATCTGTAGCTCATTGGCTTTCTTTTCTTGCTCATAAATTCTTTTAGTCAACCTCCTTGTTTGTTCTTGAATTCTGTCAATTTTATTATCAATCTCTTTCAATTTGTTTGCAAGCAAGTCGTTCAACATTTTATTATCCTTTTTAAGATCCTTAATTTGTTGTTCCATTTTTTTGGTCATTCTTCCATATATCATCTTTCAAATCACCAATAGCATCCATAACTTCCTTCTGTAACTGAGTCATAGCATCTCTAAACTCTCATTCTTGGGCTTTTCCTGCCATTTCTGACTCCTCCAGACATTGTAGGTGTGATGTATTTCTATCAGATGGCCTCTCTCTTGAATGCTTCTCTTTCTCACTTCTCCAACTCAAATGCTTACCCCATTCTTTAGTCCTCTAGACATCTAAATTGTTTTTATCTTTCCAGTCTTTATTTGGAGGTTAGCCAGTTTTAGAACTATGGCACTGTGATATTCCAACAAACTGGCCACTTTCAGCAGCTTTAAACTTGCCAAAATTCCCAATTTTATATAGATTATGGTGTATTAAATGAATTATGGTGTATTTTAACAGATTCACCACTTGATGGAGCTCAAGTGTCTCTCATAAAATCCACTTTAGGCACACCATTAACTTCTTCCAGAATATTTAGTTGATGAAACTAGGTCAGAGGGAGTGCTTCCACTCCTTTCCAAATGCTTTTATCAGTTCAATCTGTGTTAGAGTTGTCTTGTTTTAAACCCAGTCAATTGAGCACACCACTTATTTTCTCTCCTGATTTAAAAGTGATGCCTGGGGGCGAGGAGGACTTACTTCTGAAGCCTCTAAAAATTGTTGTTACAACCTCAAATCATCACCACAGCTTATTTCCTTCAGTTCATTTCTCTCCCTTGGTAAATTAATAGAGGGGTGGTTTACTGGCCCAATTATATTTCAAAACTCTGAATCCAGATTCAAACAGCCTTCTACTTTAAGCAGATCCAGTTTCAGCCACTCCTCGCACTTCAAGGAGGTTACTTTCATTTTCTCTAAACAGCTACCGAAGCGTTCTTACTTCACTAGACTCTTGAGGAGGGGGTCATGTGGGAGAGTCCTAGCCACCAGACGCTGGATTTCGGAGCTCCGGTAATTTGAGTTTTTTCCTTTGTTTTCTTCCTAATTTATGTTGTCTCGTGACCCTTTTGAATTGCTCTTCACTATAAGCAATCTTGACCCCACATTTTGAGCTCTTTTTGGCCTCTTCACCTTGTTTCTATGCTCTGCAAGCCTACGAGTGATTTACTGCTTGAAGACGCTGTTTAGGACACCATTAAATCTTACAGCGTCTGAGCCCTGCTTACAACTCGCGGACTATTATACTCCCTCAATGAGGGAAAAAAAGAATACTTTCTCCTTCTAGCTCTCCCCAGGAGACGCAGCCAACACTTAAGCAGTCAAGACTGGAAACATATTTTCCGATTTCACAAGAGCCTACCACAAATGAATTTGCTACTAGTCATTCCCCCTCGTGGGTGGACATTATTCAGTCATCTCCTCCTTCCTTGGTTGGACTACAGGAACCCCAGCGCGGCCCCCAGACCATGAATGGAGATTTTTTACCTTGTGGAATGGCCTGTGAATCATTCAGACTACTGAAGGATCAATCCCTATTGACTGCTCAGATGGTTTCTTCAATTTTTTCCCAGATTTCTCATATTTTAAATCTCTTAAAGGGACTACACCAAATTACCTCAAGGATATCAACTCACCTTCCCAAGCCTCCTACAGTGCCTGAGCTGGATACTTTGCATTTTCCTCCTGCTTCAGTTTCTCCTCCAAGGGCTCATTGTGCGGTGCCTACAAAATCCTCTTTTCAGCTAGTTTATCAAGCACATTCAGCTGTTATTTCGCTTCTCCATGCGACCAGAATTAGAAGACATCGTGCCTGGAATAACATTCAGCAAGCCAGGAGGCATTTGGCGCACCTACTTAAGGTGCCTATTTCTGTAGTAGATCTTTCAAATATTGTTCAAATATCTTCTGGCCAGCAATGTTTGCACTACCTATTGGAGTTCCACTCTGGCTACATTCCGTCTCTTCTGTTTGCTGCAGTCAAATCCCTCTACGAACATGGAATACTAACTAATTTCTTAGTAGATACCCGCACTGAGAGCGATCACCTTCCTATTCTTCTATCTCTTTCCCTCCCTTTCCCTCAGGCTCATCCCTTACCTTCTCCTCATAGATCTCTCTATCCTTTCAAACGCTCTTTAATAACAGCTCAAGTTTTTTCTTCTTGGATTCATCAACCAGAGACTAAGTCTCTTACTGATAATTTAAATTCAGCTTCTTCTCCCCTTATAGCTATCTCTGCGTATAACTCTGTAATTGACTCATTAGTTCAATTTCTCAGTGTCTCCTGTCCCTCCCAAATACCCAGGGACAATCATAGCTCTGACTCTTGGTTCGACTCAGATTGTTGGTCCCTAAAAAAAAACAAATTAGGACTCTATTCCAATTAATTCGACAACAACCCACTCCATCACTTTTAAAATTGTATTTTCATTTGTGTAGGGTAGGCCGTGCCCTGTTCGACGAGAAAAGACATTGGTTTGCCCAGCAAAAATGGTCCCAACTTCATCAAGCAATCTTAACACACAACCAAAAGTCTTTTTGGTCTTTGGTGTCTCGGACTAATTCTTCATCTTTTAAACCATCCAATTCTATTTCCTCTGTTACCTGGATCGATTATTTTACTAAAATTTTCTCCATCTCGACTTCTCGTTCTTCTTCAGTAAACATATCACAAGACCTCCCTGAGTGGCCCCCAGTCACCCCCGAAGAGATCCTTGAATTAATTATCTCACTTAAGCCAGGTAAAGCTCCTGGACCATAAACCCTCACTGGTGGGCAGAGCCTCTAGCTACTCTTTTTACTTTGATAAATCACTCTGGCTGTTTTCCAAACTCCTGGCTAACATCCATTCTTATACCTATTCATAAAAAAGATGATCCTTCTCAACCTTCAAATTATCGCCCAATAACTTTATTATCCAATATTGGAAAACTATATTCTAAATATCTCTTGAAAAAACTCTCCTCATGGGCTGCTGACAAGGATCTTCCTGGAAAGGAACAGATAAGCTTTCGTGCCGGAGTGTCCACTCTGGATCATATTTTCCTGCTGACTTTTCTTGCCGAAAAATATGCAATCCACAACAAAACCAAACTTTTTGTTGCCTTTATGGACCTCCAAGGGGCATTTGATTCCGTAAATAGAGATTTACTATGGAAAAAACTTTCCAATTGGGATATCGATTCACGCCTGTTATTTTTGCTTCGCCAATTACACTCCCATAATTCCTGCCAGGTTCGCGTATCTAATTCCAACACTCTTACTGAAAAAATTCCAATTCTTAAAGGTGTCCGTCAAGGTTGCATTCTGGCCCCTCTATTATTTAATTTATTTTTAGCCTATCTTCCCTCTTTTCTTTCCCCTTACAATCAGTCGGCTCCGGCCCTTAACAGTGCTCCCTTATCTATACTCCTGTACGCCGATGACACTGTGCTGATGTCTCGTACCAGATCAGGCCTCTGTCGTACTCTACTTAAATTTCAGGATTTTTGTGATCTCAATGACCTGTCCATTAACCCTAGTAAAACCCAAATTTTGGTTTTTTCCCCGTTCTTGGTCCCCTACCCCTTGGACAATTGGATCTTCTTCCTATCATCAAGTACACTCTTATAAATATTTTGGGTCTTCTTATTAATCACAAACTCAGTTGGACGTCACACAAAAAAGCTGTTATCCCCCCAATTAAAAGCTATTTCTACGTTTCATTATTCTTCTGGAAACGAATATATTCCAGCAGCCATTCAGATTTTTCAGTCTAAGATTCTTTCTCACTTGCTATACGGTGTGCCTATATGGATACACTCGGTAAACTTGGATATTGATCAAGTTGCAGCAACATTTTTTTGTAGAATATTAGGAGTGCCCAATTTAATTCGGCGTTCTACTATTTCTTTAGAATTGGGTATTCACCTACCTTCCACAACTGCCTGGTTACTAACATTTAAATTCTGGCTCCGTCTTTTATTAAATTCGCATTCTGGATCCCTGTTATACGATTTATTGTGTGACTCTTATTCCTATACTTGGTTTCGGCTTCTTGAAAATAAACTTTTCTCTCTTAACATATCCCTGGAATCTTTGGTAGATATGAATCTCCCCAGGGCTTATTCCATAATCAAGGACAAGCTCTGCCACGCTGAATTGAATTACCTATGCAATAATCTTAATCCTTTCTGTTGGATTTTTTCCACCTCAGGATCATTTTCCCAAATATTTCCATTCCCTAGTAAACCCACATCTAAGAAGAGCTTTTATGTTAGCCCGTTTTAATATTTTTCCTTCGGCCACCCATGCCGGTCGTCTTCTTAATATCCCCTGTGAAAAAAGACTTTGCTTTTTTTTGTTTAGAGACTCCTGATACCCTGTTTCATATACTGTTTCAATGCCCTGCTCATTATTACTTTCGATTTTTTTTCTTGAACCTTGGATTTCTTATTATTCCAACTCTCCTGAGTCAATTCTTTCTATTTTTATGAGTGACAAATGTAATTCCCTGACCATTGCTGTTGCAAGTTTCTTATCTGCAATTTTGAAATTGTCCCCTGCTTCTCGCTCCCAATTTGTGTAATTCTACTTCTCCCATTTTGCTTGTGCTGTTGTAGTTTGTGAATGCCAATAAAGGTTTCAGAACAGAACAGAACAGCTACTGAAGCCAAACTAATTACTCAGTTCTTATTGGCCGTGCTGTATATTTTCTTCCTTTTTTATTGTCTCTTTCTCTCTCTTTCATCCCTTAGTGATCTAGGGAGTAGAATTATGGCTTAATTCAGCCACCTTTCAGCTCCGGCAGGCTTCATCATCAGATGACACACCTCCCTCCTCCAACAAAAGTTTTTCAGAAGTTTCTCTCTCTCTCTCTCTTCGCCTCCCCCCCTCCAATAAGTACGTAAGATCTCACTTACTGAAATTTTTTTCAGGAGTTCAATCATAGCTCTGAATAGTTCTGGACTGGATATTTATTTTTCACAGGCTGGACAAAATGAAAAAAAAGTAGCCTTCTGCCATTACTATGGCTCCACCCCTGTGTTTTACATTGCAAAAATTTCCTGTGTTTTCCTATTCTTTGAATGTCCTATTCTTTGAAGGAAATATTGGATATTCCTTTGCAAATGTTCTAGGTAATGGCAGGGGGGCATTATTTACATACTCCATACAGTTTTCCAATTGTTGACCATTTTTTGATGCAAGCTTAAGCAATTCTTTATCCCTTTTTTATGTATCTGAATTTGACTCTATTATGTCAGGCCAAGGAATGTCAGTCAAGAATTTCCTATAAAATATGTTGTAACAACAAAGATGGTGTTTAACTTCTTAATTCTTATAGTATGTATATTAATCACATTTGTATCCCACCCTTTCCTAAAGGGGTAGAAAGAGGAAAGCAAAATGGTTCTATGTAGGACATTCATTCCTATGCTAGTTGAATATTCTGAGTTGAAAACTAGGCTCACACGCTTAAGGTCACAATAGCAGAGAGAATCCTTTTTGTGAAAGAATATACATTTTGTTGGAGGCCAAAGGACTCAAATTGACTGAGAAGTTTAAAATGGCTTATGCACAATCTGGCATGTTTATGAATAGAAGCTAGTTATATAAACAGAGAACAACAGCAAAACAAAATATAAGATTTCAAACCAGTGAGTATATAGCTTGCTTTGTGCTGTCAAGTCAGAACTGATTTATAGTGATCCTAACAGGGTTTTTAGGGTGAGTGAGATATTTAAGGAGTGGTTTTACCAGTTCCACACCCCCAGTGAGTTTCCATGGCTGAGAAGGGATTTGAACCCTAAGTCCAAGTCTGTCACTATATCCAGCTATATCAGGTATATAATACAACAAGGATAAAAATACATTCAAAATAATACTGAGCAATAAGGGTCCATACAAGAACAGGGGTGAAATATGAAAGAATAAAGATCTTTGGGCCATAGAAAGCTTTTCTCAATATTATTTTAAATTAGATAGATTGAAGAAAAGTTATTCTTTTAGACAATGAGTAAGGCATTAATGACCACGCAAAGATTTGTATGGACAGGTAAGCCATAAAAGGGGAGTAACTTTATGCTGAGGGCCTGTCAATGCTGGAAATACCATATTTTTCCATTTATAAGACAACCCAATGTATAAGACAACCCCCCTTTTCTAACCCCAAATTAGAAAATTTGATCCCTGCTTTTCCTTGCCTTTTGCAAAGCCACAGAGCTTAGGAAAAGGAAGGGAAAAGCAGGGATCAAAGGACTCCCTTTGACTGCCACTTTTCCTTGCCTTTTGCAAAGCCACAGGGCTTAGCAAAAAGGAAGGGAAGGCTCCCTTCAGGTAAAGCAGCCATGAAAGGGCTTCAGCATCAAAGGGCTGCGATCGTGCAGCCCTTTCACGGGTGCTTTACCCGAAAGGAGCCTTCCCTTCCTTTTTGCTAAGCCCTGTGGCTTCGCAAGGGGCTTAAGAATTTCTGCAAACCCCCTTTTAAAGCTGAAACCCCGCCCCCTCAGCCCATGCAGTTAGAAAGAGCAAAGGTCAGCCTAAAAAAAAATCACACCAAAGAAAATATCTGCCCAAAACATACCTCACTTCCTCCCTCAGCTTCTTCTTCAAGAAAGGGGCTTAAGAATTTCTGCAAACCCCCTTTTAAAGCTGAAACCCCGCCCCCTCAGCCCATGCGGTTAGAAAGAGCAAAGGTCAGCCTAAAAAAAAAACATCACACCAAAGAAAATATCTACCCAAAACATACCTCACTTCCTCCCTCAGCTTCTTTTTCAAGAAAGGGGCTTAAGAATTTGTGCAAACCCCCTTTTAAAGCTGAAACCCCGCCCCCTCAGCCCATGCGGTTAGAAAGAGCAAAGGTCAGCCTAAAAAAAAATCACACCAAAGAAAATATCTACCCAAAACATACCTCACTTCCTCCCTCAGCTTCTTCTTCAAGAAAGGGGCAGATCCCTTTCTTCAACATCAGATCCCTTTCTTGAAGAAGAAGCTGAGGGAGAAAGTGAGGTATGTTTTGGGTAGATATTTTCTTTGGTGTGATGTTTTTTTAGGCTGACCTTTGCTCTTTCTAACCGCATGGGCTGAGGGGGCGGGGTTTCAGCTTTAAAAGGGGGTTTGCAGAAATTCTTAAGCCCCTTTCTTGAAGAAGAAGCTGAGGGAGGAAGTGAGGTATGTTTTGGGTAGATATTTTCTTTGGTGTGATGTTTTTTTTAGGCTGACCTTTTCTCTTTCTAACCGCATGGGCTGAGGGGGCGGGGTTTCAGCTTTAAAAGGGGGTTTGCAGAAGTTCTCTAATTCTATTTTTGACCCTAATTTGGTAAATAGGAAAGCCAATTAGCATTACATACACCTGGGGGTAGGAACCTTTTATGGGTCAGATCATACTTCCGCACTTTTAGACAGCAGGCCAGGTAGGTGGGGCTCGTCAGCCCTGGAAGGCAGCCCATCTAGGAGAAGGAAAACTCTGATCTCAAACCTCCACTGCCTTGTGGCTATATCCACTGATGGAAAAGGCTTCAGGAGTTAACCTCGAGGCAAAACCCAGAGCCGGAGTCCTGGAGGCAGTTCGTGTCGTTCTGGCAACTCCTGCGACGTTGCTGGAACCAGTTGTATTGGCTCTTGCCTTTCCACTGGACTATCTCAGTGACGTGGAGAGGGGGGATTTGCTGCTTGGGTAACAGCCTATCCTCCATATTATTTTACTCAGGCTTTGTGCTCTGGAGAGGACACTCCAGCTTCGCATACAGCGTCGAAATAACACAGGAAGTAGCAATTAGTCTTTGCACGATTGGTGTAGAGCATGACGCCGGGGGCTACTTCTGACGGTGGGAGAGAGCATTGCACTTCACTAGGTAGCTGCCACCAGCCTTAAGCTGGGCAGCCCCCAACCAGTAAGGTGCTGCCTCGCCACAGTCTGTTAACCTCACGGGGTGCATGGGGTTCAGGGTGAAAGCCGACAAGCAGATCGATAACCCTGCACCATGCAACAATCATAAGAAAACTTCTGCCCTAAAGTTGGGCACCTGGAATGTTTAGACAATGACCCCTGGCTTTTCTGATGACCTGCAGGAAATAGACAATGTGCGCAAGACAGCTGTCATCGACATGGAACTCAGTAGGTTGCAGATGGACATTGTTGCTCTGCAAGAGACGAGATTGCCAGACTCGAGATCTGTCAAAGAAAAAAACTTCTCATTCTTCTGGCAGGGAAAACTATTGAATGAGACCAGGAAATATGTTGGTGGCTTTGCGGTCAGAAATACTCTGCTGAGATCCATTGTTCCACCTACTGTGGGGAGTGAAAGAATCCTGTCTCTGCAGCTCCACTCATCAGCGGGACCGGTCACCCTCATTAGTGCATATGCACCAACACTGACGTCTACAACAGAAGTCAAAGACAAATTCTACGACTATCGGGCAGCTACTATAAAAAAAATCCCCGAGAGAGAGCCGCTGTTCATTCTCGGAGACTTTAATGCTAGAGTTGGTGCTAATCACAATTCTTGGCCAACTTGTCTAGGCCATTTTGAGATTGGGAAGATGAACGAAAATGGCCAACGCTTGCTGGAGTTTTGCTGTTATTATGGTCTTTGCGTCAGCAACACATTCTTTAATACAAAGCCTCAACACAGAGTTTCCTGGAGACATCCAAGATCCAAGCATTGGCATCAGCTCGATTTGATCCTCACTAGACATTCTAGCCTTCCTAGTATTACGATCACACGCAGCTACCAGAGTGCTGATTGCGATACTGATCACTCCCTGGTGTGTAGTAGAGTAAAACTACGAACAAAGAGATTATATCACACAAAAAAGGAAGGAAGACCACGTATTGACATCAGCAAGACTCGCGATCAAAGAAAAGTGGAGGAATTTGCCCAAGCGCTTGAGGAAACCCTTCCAACCCCGGCTGATGCAAATGCACCTGAACGATGGGAACATTTCAAGAAAGCTGTGTATAACACCGCCTTGTCCACATTTGGCAAGAAGACCAAAAAGACGGCCGACTGGTTCGAAGCCCATTCGGAGGAGCTGATGCCAGCCATCGAGGATAAGAGGAGAGCTCTAGCAGCATACAAAGCCTGCCCTAGTGAGTACAACTTGCAAGCTCTTCGAGCTGCTCGCAGCCAAGTCCAACAGGCTGCCAGGAGATGTTCCAACGATTATTGGCTTCAGCTCTGCTCTCAGATACAGATAGCAGCCGACACAGGTAACATCAAAGGAATGTATGACGGTATCAGGCAGGCTTTAGGTCCAATACAGAAGAAATCTGCTCCCTTGAAGTCTGCTACAGGCATGATCATCCAGGACCGAGCACAGCAGATGGACCGCTGAGTGCAGCACTACTCTGAGCTATATTCCAGAGAGAATGTAGTAACTGAAGAAGCATTAAATAACATTGAGTGCCTGCCTGTCTTGGAAGAGTTGGACAGCGAACCAACCTTAGCAGAAATAAAAGCGGCCTTGGATTCCCTCGCCTCCGGCAAGGCACCTGGAAAGGATAACATCCCTGTTGAAGTGCTGAAGTGCTGTAAAGAGACCATCACTACCGAGCTGTATGAAATCTTTTGTCTTTGCTGGAGGGAAGGTGGAGTACCACAGGACATGAAGGATGCAAACATCGTCACATTGTACAAGAACAAAGGAGACAGGGGCGACTGCAATAACTACCATGGCATCTCTCTTCTCAGCGTTGTAGGGAAGCTGCTTGCCCGTGTTGTGCTGAAGAGGCTCCAGGTGCTTGCAGACAGAGTCTATCCAGAATCACAGTGTGGATTTCGAGCTAATAGATCCACCACTGACATGGTATTCTCCCTCAGACAGTTGCAGGAGAAATGCAGGGAACAACAACAGCCACTCTTTGTCGCCTTCATAGATCTCACAAAGGCCTTTGATTTGGTTAGCAGGGATGGCCTTTTTAAAATACTTCCCAAGATTGGATGTCCACCTCGACTCCTTAACATCATCAGGTCCTTCCATGAGGGAATGAAAGGCACTGTAGTTTTTGATGGTTCAACATCAGATCCCTTTGACATCCGAAGCGGAGTGAAACAGGGCTGTCTCCTCGCACCAACCCTTTTTGGGATCTTTTTTGCTGTCATGCTGAAGCACACCTTTGGAACTGCAACAGAAGGTGTCTATCTCCGGACTAGATCAGATGGAAAGCTCTTTAATCTCTCTAGATTGAGAGCAAAGACCAAAGTCCACCTGAAATGCATGCGGGACTTCCTCTTCGCCGATGATGCAGCCATTGTTGCCCACTCTGCTGAAGACCTCCAACAACTCATGAATTGTTTTAGCAAGGCCTGCCAAGACTTTGGACTAACAATCAGCCTGAAGAAAACACAAGTCATGGGCCAGGGCGTGGACTCACCTCCCTCTATTACCATCTCCACGCAAGAATTGGAGGTTGTTCATGACTTCGTGTACCTTGGCTCAACGATCTCTGGCACACTCTCTCTAGATGTCGAGCTGGATAAATGCATTGGCAAAGCAGCTACCATGTTCTCTAGACTCACAAAGAGAGTATGACTCAATAAGAAGCTGACGACATATACCAAGATTCAGGTCTATAGAGCCTGTGTCCTGAGCACACTCCTGTACTGCAGTGAGTCCTGGACCCTTTGTGCACGGCAGGAGAGGAAGCTGAACACCTTCCATATGCGTTGCCTCTGACGCATTTTTGGTATCACCTGGCAGGACAAAGTTCCAAATAGAGTAGTCCTAGAACGAGCTAGAATTTTTAGCCTTTATACATTGCTGAAACAGCGACGTCTACGTTGGCTTGGGCATGTCGTGAGAATGGCTGATGGTCGGATTCCAAAAGATCTCCTGTATGGAGAATTAGTGGAGGGAAATCACCCCAGAGGGAGACCACAGCTGCGATACAAGGACATCTGCAAGCAGGTTCTGAAGGCCTTAGGAATGGACCTCAACAGATGGGAAAACTTGACATCTGAGCGTTCAGCCTGGAGGCAGGCGTTGCATCACGGCCTCTCCCAATTTGAAGAGACCCTTGTCCAGCAGACCGAGGCAAAGAGGCAGTCACGGAAGCAGCAAAATCAGGGAGCTGGACAGGACAGATTGTATTTGTCTTCAGTGTGGAAGGGATTGTCACTCTTGAATTGGGCCTTCTCAGCCACACTAGACGCTGTTCCAAGTCCTCCATACAGAGCACGTTACCATAGTCTTTCGAGACTGAAGGATGCCTAATAATAAGTGGCTTCGGAAAAGGCAGGGAAAAGCGGCTGCCTTCCGTGTATAAAATGATCCTCAATTTTTTGTCTAATTATTTAAGGAAAAAGTGTCATTTTATACACAGAAAAATACGGTAAGTCTGCAGTCTGACACAAGAAGATGTATGGGTTTGTTGTACATGTGGAATGCCTGCTAAGGGAATCATGAAAACCATTGTGTCAGGACAATCGTTCTGCAAAGATTCTGGAACCTCTAGATACTACTGTTACAAATTGCATGTTTGACAGTTGAACATCCCTTTCAGCTTCTGCTGAAATTCATTTATGTGCAAACGCTTGTGAATTCCACCCATTGTGCATGCAATCATTTAAGTAAGACAGATGTGAACAGTTTTGCTTATGGGACAGGTTCTGTGAGTCAAATATCTAAGAAAATCAGAGGAACATTATTCTAAGACTTGATTTGTCCTTCTTGAGTTCTGTTTCTGCTGAAAGAAAGGGGAATTGAAGAGGTGGGTGGTTTTTCACATCCAAAATGTATGTTTTTCATTTCAGCTAGTTCTGAGGGTTTTATTCACCCAGTGAATTTGTTTCATCTATCTATCCTGACACACTACTACTGGTTTTTCTTGTGGGCCTATTGCTAAGCAGGCCCAGACCTCCCCCTGACAATAAACACACTGCACACATCAATTGGAAGTAAAAGTCCATAACATTATTAATTCTCATGGCTAAGCATTGGGGTCAGATCTGGTACCATCAAGAGACCTGAGTGCCCCCAATGTAGCGGTCCATTCCCCAGATCCTCCTGGGCAAAGATCTGGGATGGCAGATTCTCAGAGACCATGCCGGTGTGTGCTACTCTGTGGCTCCCTACCACCAAAGGGGCAAGGCCAGGGTCCTGGTCCCCTGAGATGGGACGGAACCAGATCTTGCCCCTGCCCCTGCCCCTCTGGAGATAGGATTCCATGATAGCAGCAAGCAGTTATGTACTTACCATCTATCATATGCCGAATCCATCTCCAGTGCTCCCAAACCACCAATAAAGTGGTGACATGGATAGAAAATCAACGTTTCAATATCACATAACCCGTCTGTGACGTGCACCCTCTTTCCTGCATGCCCCCAAGTTGTTTCACTAACCCAAGGCACATGAGCCACATTCCCTTGTTACTTCACGCTGCCACCAGTTGGTCCTTACCAACACAATTTACTCAGAAAGATTGAGGTCCATACGCTGTGTGACTTACAACATAAAACAGGTTTATTGATTACAGTTCATTTGAATAAATTGTTAAAAGACGTTAAGGCATTTATTGGCTTCTTAATAACTCATTCCTTATTTAACTTTCTTTAACGTCCTCACTTTCAACTGCCACCTTTAACTCTCCACTCCTAACTCCCCACTTCACAGTTAACTCTCCAACTCTCAAGCCTCTAACTCTCTCACTCTAACTCACCCCTCCCTTCTAGTTTCACTCTGGCTCCTCCTCCCAACAACTCCCATTGGTGCAGGCTAATACCTTTACATATATGGGAAGGCAGGGTGTTCGCTACATACCTCCCCCCTTAATAAGTTTGTTTTATGAGGGGAGACTTACCAGTGTGCCCTCATAAACAAACAGCTAAGCACAAGTAAATTCAGCAATACCTTTCCAGCACTCATAAATACTTTATATTAAATTTTCCTCTATAATACTTATCACTTTAACAAACTTACCACTTTAAACATTTAAGACAATTAATACAATTATAAACATTTGCATTTAACATTACATTTTCCTAATCATAAGGTCTTTGGGATAAAGCGTCAGCAACCACGTTCAGGGACCCTTTGACACTCCTGATTTCGAAATCAAAGTCCTGTAGGATCAGGGCCCATCTGGTCAGTTTACTATTGTTTGATTGCATAGTCCTTATCCATTTCAAAGGTGAATGATCAGTGCAGAGAATGAAGGTCCTTCCCCATATGTAGAGCTTTAGTCTCTGCAATGTCCAGACAATGGCTAAGCATTCTCTCTCAATGGTTGATAAATGTTTTTCACTAGATAGGAGCTTTTTGCTCACATATGTTACTGGATGTAATGTCCCTCTGTCATCTGACTGGCACAGCATGGCTCCAAGTCCAGCGTTGGATGCATCGGTGTAGATGGTAAATTCCTTGTTGAAGTTTGGTGCAATCAGAACAGGTCTCGAGGTCAGCACTGTCTTAAGTCGATTGAAGGCTTCCTGGCACTCTGGAGTCCACGAGATGCTCTCCGCTTGCTTCTTTCTGGTCAGGTCTGATAAAGGTGCAGCTATTTCACTGAAGTTGGGCACAAAACACCTATAATATCCAGCTAGTCCAAGGAAAGCTCGGATTTTCTTTTTGGAATTTGGGATGGGCCATGTATCAATAGCCTCTATTTTTCCATCTAGGGGCTTGATCATCCCTCCCCCAAATAAATGTCCTAGGTACTTTATTTCAAAGTTACCAATTTGACATTTGGCTGCTTTTATTGTCAAACCAGCACTCAGTATTCTTTGCAGCACTAATTCTACATGGAACTTATGTTCTTCCCAGGTCCGGCTAAAGATACTTATGTCGTCCATATAGGCCATGGTGAACTCTCTCAGGCCATACAGGGTTTTATCCACTGTTGAAGTCACGAACTTAGCAGGCTGATGGGCTTTGTGGTGATCACCAGATAATTAGGATAGCAAAGAGTCTCTTAGAGATAGAGGTTAAAGAAGTCAGCCACACACGCAGGGATCTCTGCCAGCAGTGCTCCTGGTGGGCGACTAGTAGAAGAGGCAGAATAACACAGAATGGGTTCCCAATGAATTCTGCCGTGCCCCCAGGAGGACTGTGCTTTTATTAACCTTACAAGCTCACAGATAGTGGACAGTATACAGATAGTTTACAGAGTTCAGATAGGACAATGGTTACATCATGCCATTATAATTGGCCTAAGGAAAGGCTCTGCAAGCTCTCTAGCACCTATGAGAAAGAAGAAGAATGGTGGGCAGTCATGCCCCTCAGAATCAGCTGTGACGTCATCCAGGAGAGTTTGCCCTCTACTGTAGATTAAGCCAACAGCTTAGCAACCTTGGGAATGGCACCCCCACAATCCACCAGCCTTTGAAATGTGGCTGGGGCATTCTTGAGGCCAAAACTCATAATCCAGAATTCATACAATCCTAAGGGACTGCAGAAACCTGTTTTCTCCTGATCCCTAGGATCCATGGACACTTGCCAGAACCCTTTTGTTAGATCTAAGTTAGAAATAAAAGGGCATCGACCTATAATTTCAATTAGGTCATCCAAGCGAGGCATAAGATAAGCATCAGCTTTCATAACATGATTTAATTTTCTGTAGTCCACACAGAACCTGACACTCCCATCGGGCTTATCTACAAGGACTATAGGCGCAGCCCAAGGACTCATGAATGGGGTGATTATATTGGCCCTCAGCATCTCATTTAGTTCTGTGTGGATTTTATCCACATAGGGACCAGTGACTTGATAAGGGGTAACAGCTATAGGCTGGGCATCCCCAGTATCTGTCTTGTGCATGACCCCTTGTGCTACTCCTGGTTTGTTTGAAAATACCGCTTCATATTTTTGCAGAAGAGTGGTCATCTCTTCTTTTTGTTCTTGGGACAGAGCAGGTCTAAGGACCACGTCCTCTGGGTTATTTTTAGACTCTCCCCTGCCTTCCCAACATACTAACTTTTGGTTTTCCTCTGGATTTTACTTTACAGTAAATAAAACCAGGTTTTCTTTCCTGTAATATGGTTTTATCATATTGATATGAACTACTTTGCGATTTTCATCTCCTCTCTGGAGAATGTAATTGACCGCACTCACTTTGGAGACCACGGTGTACAGTCTTTCCCAAGCTAATTGAAGCTTATTCCCTTTTGTAGGTCTTAGCATTAGTACTTCATCTCCAGGATTGAACGTTCTTTCTCTGTTTTTTTTTTTTTTTTTGTCATACCAGGTTTTCTGTTTATTTTGGGCACCCTTTAAATTCTCCCCTACTATTTCTAGGGATCTTTGTAAGGTATTCATCAGATGGTCCAAGTATTCTACCACAGAATCAGGGTCCATTTCTTTATAATCCTCTTAGTTCTGACGTAACAGGTCTAGCTGCTCGCATACCTTTCTACCAAACAGAAGTTCAAATGGGCTGAGCCCTGTGCTTTCTTAGCTCTGTACACATAGAGTTGGGATTGTAATTTATGGTCCCAATCATTAGAGTTTTCAGCCATGTACGCCTTTATCATCCTCATTAAAGTCCCATTGAACTTTTCTATTAGCCCATTCGTTTGTGGGAATGGGCTAATAGAACGATGTTATATGAGAAATGCCACAGACTTGCCACAGCCTCTTCATTAACTTAGATGTAAAGCAGGTTCCTAGATCAGTGACTATCTCGGATGCAAACCCATTCAACACATGTAACTGATTAAAGCATCTGCCACTGTCTCGGTCTCGATGTTATGTAAGGGTACTGCTTCGGGGTGTCTAGTGGCAAAATCCATAATAGAAAGAATGTACTTGTTTCTCCTTCTGGTGGCTCGAGGTAAGGGTCCTACTATATCTAAACCTAGGCGTTGGAATGGGGTTGAAATGACAGGTAATGGGCACAGCTTAGCCTTTGTTTTGTCATTTCTGATGCCTTTCCTTTGGCAGGTATCACACATCTGGCAGTATTGCCTAATTTGCTTACCCATTCCAGGCCAATAAAAATTTTGTGCAACCCTTTGTTTCATGCAGGAGACACTCATGTGTGCCCCGAACAGATCTTTATGAGCTTTGTCTGCCCAGAGTAGACACGTTCTAGATGGGCGGTATATAAATCTAATTAAAAAATAATAAATTAATAAATAAATTGTCTAAGATCTTCTCTCAATATTTAATAGGAACAATTAGCTGTTTGTGGGGTCCTCCCCCTCTATGAGGTGCCATTAAAATATCTCGATATTATAAACCCTTTTCCACACAATACGTATCTGGGTGTTCAGGGGTCAGTGGAATGGGATTCTCATTAGCTTTTCCAAAACAATTATTTAAAGTAATATCTTCATTCTGCTCCTTAATAAAGGAGGAACTATTAGGATTTTTCATTAGCACTAAATCAGCTGCCTCTCTCATTTCAGGAGGTTCATCTAAAGTGGGTCTTTCATCGAAAGTTTCAGCTCTTCCCTCAGAGGCTTCATTTTGCCCCCTCCTGAGAGCAGGTTACTATCAAAACACTCTGCACATGCTTGGCTAGATCTAAACCGATTAAACAAGGAGCTGGAATCTGATCAGATACAGCAATTTTTCATTCTCCAATCCATCCCTGATAATTTATTTTTACTCTAGCCATAGGTAAAATTACTGGATCAGAGCTAGTGTCTTTGATGGTTATCATTTCATCTTCTATCACCTGTTCCCTGGGAACTACGTCTGGGTGACATAAGGTGACATGCAAACATGTATCTCTAAGAGCTAGATATTTTGTATCATTGACACTAATCAACTCTCCAGAGTTTTGCAACAATATCTGATCCATTTTTATGAGGAAACATTGTACCACCCAAGCCTCCAGCAGTTCTGGGCTTTCTGCCAAGTCTGTTGTCATAGCAACAGAGCAGCCATTACTGTTTCTAACTGTCCTTGGCTCTATAGGTTTCAGGCAGAACACTTGTTAATGCTGGCAGTCAGCTTTATTATCAGTTTTATTTTTGTTAATTTTCACACAATCAGCCCTAAGATGTCCTATATCTCCACTGTTAAAGCATTGTTTATTAGCTCTTCTCTCATAATAAAGAGACATATTTAGTTTTCCTTCAGGGTTTATTTGTTTTTGTGGACCTTGGTCTGGAAACGCATGCTTAGGCTTAATCTGGGCTTCCCTATCTGGCTTTTGTCTGAGGTAATTTCTATCGGGCCTCTTGTTGTTGTCCCAAGCCTGTCTGTACAATTTTACCTCAGAAAACCTAGGATCTCTGATTCCACTAATAAAGTCAGCGTATTCACAGGCTTGTATATTTTTGGGTTCTTTATCCTTCACTAAATATCGAAGTTCCCCTGGTAAAATAGGATAAAATTCTCTAACCCAATTATATTTTTCATTTGATCTAAAGAAGTCATGCCTTCCTGTTCCATCCACTTGTTCAAAAATTGATTCATACATGCACCTAATTGGGCAAATGATTCACCAGCTTTCTTAGTAATGGATCTGAACTTCCGCCTGAGATGTTCAGCATCAATCCCAAATCTGGAATATACAAGTTTTTTATTTGCCTCAACATTTCTTGCTTCTCCCAGAGACATCTGGGAATATATTTCCTCTAAAACTCCTCCTATCCAAGACCTTAAAATGATCATTCTTTTCTCATCCTTAATGCCAAAATCCCAACAAGCTCTCTCAAAGGTGAGCTTTAAAAAGGATTCAGGGCAATCTCCTTGCCTATACTGAGGGAATTTCTTTAAATCAATCTTGGGGGGACTAACAGTTGAATTGTTATTGTTATTATTCTGGGCCTGCAATTCTATTTATTTATTTTATTTATTTATTAGATTTTTATCCCGCCCTTCTAGACAATGTCTACTCAGGGCGGCTTACAATAAAATTATTCATAAAACAGTTAAAACAACAATTAAATCGACAATAATAGTATTAAGATGGGAAAATATAAACAAAAGACTAAGTAAAAAATAAAAGTCAAGTATTGACAGGAGGGAAGGCCTGCCTAAAGAGCCAAGTCTTTAATTGGCTCTTAAAAACACCCAGCGAGGGTGCCAGGCAGATCTCTGATGGCAGGCTGTTCCAAAGTCGAGGAGCCACTGCTGAGAAGGCCCGGTTTCTAGTTCTTTCTCTCCGGGCCTCTCTCGGCGTTAGGCCCCTCAGCCATCTTTCCTGGCTATAGCGAGTGACTCAAGTAGATCTAGGTGGGAGAAGGCATTCTGCTAGGTATCGAGGTCCTAAACCGTTTAGGGCTTTATATGTCATCATTAACACTTTGAAATCAATGCGGAAACAAATGGGCAGCCAATGCAAGGCAGCCAGAGTGGGAGAGATATGCTGGTGTTTTCTCGTCCCACTAAGTAGTCTGGCTGCCGCATTCTGCACCATTTGAAGCTTCCGCATCAATCTCAAAGGTAGCCCCACGAAGAGTGCATTACAGTGGTCTAATCTCGAGATTACAAGTGCATGAACCAGAGTGGTGAGGGCCCCTCCATCAAGATAGGGACGCAGCTGGGCAATCCGCCATAGATAGTAATAGGCGGAGCGGACCACTGACGCCACCTGGGTTGCCATGGTAAGCGCCGGATCCAGGTGTACTCCCAAGCTGCGAACCTCACTCTTCACGGTGAGAGTCACCCCCTCCAAAAGAGAGGGAGTTTCCCAAACTGCCAATGGAGGGGCTGCCCACCCTCAGGACCTCCGTCTTGTCTGGGTTCTAATATCCTCATCTCCAGTTGGAAATGCGTTTCACTTTCTTTTTCTTTTAATTCCATTTGTCCGGCCTCAGCTCTCTCTCTCTCCTTAATCTCCAATTCCTTGAACTCTAGTTCCTTAGCTCTCTCTTCAGCCCTGGCTTTCTCTTTAATTTCCAATTCCTTGAGCCTATATTCTTGTTCTAACCTCCATCTTTCAAAGTCCTGGGGGCTTAAAACACTTTCTTTCTCTGAAGCACCCACTATAAGTTCCTCAGGTTCTTCCTCACTCTGAACTTGAGGGCTTCCATTCCTCTCAGCCTTCTGAGGTTCAACTCCCTCCATAGCTGATTTTCTTTTTCTTTTGGGTGGCATATTAGAGTTAAGGTGGACTTTCTTATACTATTTTTAAAAGGACCTCTCTTTCAGCTGTTCTTCCAGTAACTATGTTGCGCTTTACCCAGCAGCTCTCCAGCTCACAACTTTCATTACTAAGTTTCTGTGTCTGCACAATTCCTGCCTCCAGACAGCAAAATAATTTTCCTTTTAGCTTCTTATTCTCCTATCACCACAGATCTGCTCTGATTCTGGCTTCCACTCTTATCCACTACTGCTCTCTTTCTCTCAGAGCTCTGGATTTCGAGCTAGCTCACTGGGTCTCTCAAATCCTGAGGTAAAAGGATTTTCTTTAGAATCGGTTCCTTATTTTAAATTCCCCCGACCTGGGTTCAGAAGCCCTGCCACTAAGCTTTTCCACAAAAGCTCTAGCAGGTCACCCACTTCTTTACCACAGATCCTAACTAAAAGGTACCCAAGACTCTTAGAAAAATTTACTTTCCAACGTTGGCTTCACTGGATTTCATCTTATCCCGCCGCTGTACACCAATTGTGATGTGCCCCCTCTTTCCTGTGTGCCCCCAAGTTGTTTCACTAACACAAGGCACATGAGCCACATTCCCTTGTTACTTCACGCTGCCACCAGTTGGTCCTTACCAACACAATTTACTCAGAAAGATTGAGGTCCATATGCTGTGTGACTTTCAACATAAAACAGGTTTATTGATTACAGTTCATTTGAATAAATTGTTAAAAGACGTTAAGGCATTTATTGGCTTCTTAATAACTCATTCCTTATTTAACTTTCTTTAACGTCCTCACTTTCAACTGCCACCTTTAACTCTCCACTCCTAACTCCCCACTTCACAGTTAACTCTCCAACTGTCAAGCTTCTAACTGTCTCACTCTAACTCACCCTTCCCTTCTAGTTTCACTCTGGCTCCTCCTCCCAACAACTCCCATTGGTGCAGGATAATACCTTTACATATATGGGAAAGCAGGGTGTCTGCTACACCATCTAATGTACAACCTTTATTAAATTTCAACATCTCATAACTGTACCAAATGTAGGATGGGTGGGGAAGGAGAACACTGCCACGGCTTACTACAGCCCTGGTCCAGGAGCACCCTGCTTATATGCTTGAGCTCCACCCCTCAGGCCCAATGCTCCAGCAGGCCCCACCCACCAGCTGTGCCAGCCAATCCCAAGATGCCAGCACAATACCCTGGCCAAGTGTCATGCTCCCAGGCTCCCATGCGGCCTGCCACATGGCTGCTGCCATCACAGAGCTGTAGGGGAACAGGGGAGGCTGAGCCGCTGCTCTGGCCACAGTGCAGGAACCTAGGTAGATCTGCGTCCATCTTTGTGGGCTTATTGCTGAGCAGGCCTAGTCCTCGTCCTGACAATAAACACACTGCACCCACCAACTGGAAGTAAAAGGCCACAACTTTATTAATTGATTAGAGTCGCAGTTCCCCTGGCTAAGCATTGGTATCAGATCTGGTTCCATCAGGAGACCCGAGTGCCCCCTAATGTAGCTGTTCACTTCCCAAAGCATCCTGAGCAAAGATCCAGGGTGGCAGATCCTTGGAGACCACACAGGCGTATGCCACTCTGTGGCTCCCTGCCACCCAAGGGGCAAGGCCAGGGCCCTGGCCGCCTGAGCTGGGGCAGTCCCAGCCCTTGCCCCTGCCTCCACAGAGAGGGGGATTCCTTGTAAGCGGCAAGCAGATCCCTGTCCATTATCTGCCAGCTCCATTCACAATGCTCCCAAACTAAAGAACTGCAGCTGCAACCAAGTCACTGTGGCTTCCCGCACGTCCCTTAACCAAATGTTCTGATCCTGGTCAGAGAGGTGGACTCCATCAGGCCAAATAGTGCATCAGTTTTATGAGACATATCTGAGTGCTTGATGCAGATGCCACCCCAGGATGTGACTAAGCAGCCCAGCACCCTGGTGACCTTTTGCCAAATGATATACTCCTTCTTGGGGTTGTGGGCTCACCTCTACACCTGCCTGTCCAGGACGTCTGACCACATTATCCCAACTATAATGTAACAGTTGTAGGTCTGCCTTCATGGACAGTGTAAGGTCCAGATCCTTGAGGTGTCCCAGGTCATTCTCCCCTACGTGAAACAAGGAGGACATCCAGAGACCATTTTGCCTTCAGACGTAGCCACAGCAAGGGCATGAGCTGCTCCCAGCGCATGTTTCTGGGTTTCAGCCATGTGATGGTCACTGTTTTGTCCAGACTAAGGTTCTCCCCCTCTAGTCAGTCAATTTTGCATGAAGACTTGCCCAGTACACAATGTTGTGGCCCAGGACCCAAACTTGCTTCTGTGGACCTGTGAGGAAGGCTAAAATAAAGGGATATATTGTGTATTGTGGTGCTGGATATAAGACCAGTATGCTGTGGAGTGCCATCTCCCAATTGCTTTAATTCGGTCTGGACGCAAACTCCTTGCTGCCACCTCTGTTGTTGCCCCAATGAATGAATCATGAAGTCACGGGGTGGGAACCCTGCCTTTGCCAAAGCCGCCTGCAGAATTCCTGCAAACTGGTACATTGTATGGGGGGGGGCATCTGCATGAATGAGCAGTGGCCCTTCCTCCCTCAGGCAGTGCTTCAAAAAGGCTTCCATAACACGAATCAGGCAAGGGCTACCTCTCTGTTGTGGGCTGAGTTTTATCTGTGATTCCCTGCCCTGCTAATCTGTTTTAGATGAACAGAGGTGTAGGCTTAAGGCACCCTCCTGGATTGATATGTCCTATCTGCACAGGGCCCTGCCTTTCCTGTCAGAGAGGGGGGCTTCCCACCAACTCACCAACCCTGAAGGCCCCAAAGAAAGCTAACATGTAAGCAGTCCAGAACAGGGCCATCTTACAGTGAGGTCGGCAGACTCTTGGAAGCTCCCCAATTATGGCCTTAAAGACCTAGAATGTAACAGGCCCTCTACTGTCCTTAGCCTGTGAGGCCGCTCTTTCCCATCCTGCTATAGCCTTCCAGTTCAGAAAGGTGTTACATGGGTCCCTAAAGCCCTGACATTGGCTGAAGAAGGAGATCGCCACGGCATGTGTGTACAGCATCCTGGTATCCCGCCCCCCACCTAGAGAGGTGTGGACTGAATAGAACAACTGTCAGGTGGGTACACAGTTGGCTACATAATCATACTCAGAGGGTGATGGTTAATATCTCCTTCTCAAATTGGGAGGAGGTAACAAGTGGGGTACCCCAAGTCTCAGTCCTCGGCCCAGTGCTCTTCAACATTTTTATTAATGACTTGGATGAGAAGGTGGAAGGAATGCTTATCAAATTTGCAGATGACACAAAATTGGGTGGAATAGCTAATACCCTGGAAGACAGAAACAAAATTCAAAATAATCTTGATAGGATGGAGCACTGGTCTGAAAACAACAGAATGAAATTTAACAGGGAAAATGTGAAGTTCTACACCTAGGAAAAAGAAACCAAATGCATAGTTACAAGATTGGGGATACTTGGCTCAAAATACTGTATGTGAGAAGAGAGGGAGAAGTACAGAGTGCCCGCACAACACCTGTGCAGGCACAGTGCTAAAACTGCAAGAACTTCCGGACTGAGGTTCATGCCCATATCTATCCAGGACATCACTGGTATAGCTTAAATAGGCTTGGATGCCCAAATTTTGGCAGTGACCAGGAGTGCCTTTTCACAGTTAAAACTAGTGTGCCAGCTACACCTCTTTCTTGAGAGGTTTGATCTGGCCACTGTGATATATGACCTAGTTATATCTTGGCTGGATTACTATAACAAACTCTGTGTAGGGATGCCTTTGAAAAGTGTTCAAAAACTCCAGCAGTTCGAAAATGCCACAGCCAGATTGTTAACAGAGGTAACTAAAGAAAAACCTGTGTAGTCTAACTAAATATGAATTACTAACAGTAACTTGTTGTTGTTGTTGTTTAGTCGTTAAGTCATGTCTGACTCTTCGTGACCCCATGGACCAAAGCACGCCAGGTCCTTCTGTCTTCCACTGCCTCCCGGAGTTGGGTCAAATTCATGTTGGTAGCTTCGATGACACTGTCCAACTATCTCGTCCTCTGTCATCCCCTTCTCCTCTTGCCTTCACACTTTCCCAACATCAGTGTCTTTTCCAGGGAGTCTTCTCTTCTCATGAGATGGCCAAAGTATTGGAGCCTCAGCTTCAGGATCTGTCCTTCCAGTGAGCACTCAGGGTCGATTTCCTTCAGAATTGATAGGTTTGTTCTCCTTGCAGTCCAGGGGACTCTCAAGAGTCTCCTCCAGCACCACAATTCAAAAGCATCAATTCTTCGGCGGTCAGCCTTCTTTATGGTCCAGCTCTCGCTTCCATACATCGCTACTGGAAAAACCATAGCTTTGACTATGCAGACCTTTGTCGGCAAGGTGATGTCTCTGCTTTTTAAGATGCTGTCTAGGTTTGTCATCGCTTTCCTCCCAAGAAGCAGGGGTCTTTTAATTTCGTGGCTGCTGTCACCATCTGCAGTGATCACGGAGCCCAGGAAAGTAAAATCTGTCCCTGCCTCCATATCTTCCCCTTCTATTTGCCAGGAAGTAATGGGACCAGTGGCCATGATCTTAGTTTTTTTGATGTTGAGCTTCAGACCATTTTTTGCGCTCTCCTCTTTCACCCTCATTAAGAGGTTCTTTAATTCCTCCTCACTTTCTGCCATCAGACTGGTATCATCTGCATATCTGAGGTTGTTGATATTTCTTCCGGCAATCTTAATTCCATCTTGGGATTCATCCAGTCCAGCCTTTCGCATGATGTATTCTGCATAGAATTTAAATAAGCAGGGAGACAATATACAGCCTTGTCGTACTCCTTTCCCAATTTTGAACCAATCACTTGTTCCATATCCAGTTCTAACTGTTGCTTCCTGTCCCACATATAGATTTCTCAGGAGATAGATAAGGTGGTCAGGCACTCCCATTTCTTTAAGAACTTGCCATAGTTTGTTGTGGTCCACACAGTCAAAGGCTTTTGCATAGTCAATGAAGCAGAAGTAGATGTTTTTCTGGAACTCTCTGGCTTTCCCCATAATCCAGCGCATGTTAGCAATTTGGTCTCTAGTTCCTCTGCCCCTTCGAAATCCAGCTTGTACTTCTGGGAGTTCTCGGTCCACATACTGCTGAAGCCTACCTTGTAGGATTTTGAGCATAACCTTGCTAGCGTGTGAAATGAGTGCAATTGTACGGTAGTTGGAGCATTCTTTGGCACTGCCCTTCTTTGGGATTGGGATGTAGACTGATCTTTTCCAATCCTCTGGCCACTGCTGAGTTTTCCAAACTTGCTGGTATATTGAGTGTAGCATCTTAACAGCGTCATCTTTTAAGATTTTAAATAGTTCGACTGGAATGCCATCACCTCCACTGGCCTTGTTGTTAGCCATACTTTCTAAGGCCCACTTGACTTCACTCTCCAGGATGCCTGGATCAAGGTCAGCAGCCACACTATCTGGGTTGTCCGGGACATCCAGATCTTTCTGGTATAATTCCTCTGTGTATTCTTGCCACCTCTTCTTGATATCTTCTGCTTCTGTTACGTCCCTACCATTTTTGTCCTTTATCATGACCATCTTTGCACAAAATGTTCCTTTAATATCTCCAATTTTCTTGAACAGATCTCTGGTTTTCCCTTTCTATTATTGCCTCTTGTCTCTCCTTGCTATTCTTTGGAAGTCTGCATTCAATTTTCTGTACTTTCCCTGTCTCCCTTGCATTTTGTTTCCCTTCCCTTCTCTGCTATTTGTAAGGCCTCGTTGGACAGCCACTTTGCTTTCTTGCATTTCCTTTTCTTTGGAATGGTTTTTGTTGCTGCCTCCTGTACAATGTTATGAGCCTCCATCTTCTAGTTCTAGTTCTTCAGGCACTCTGTCCACCAAATCTAGTTCCTTAAATCTGTTCTTCACTTCCACTGTGTATTCATAAGGGATTTGGTTTAGATTATACCTGACTAGCCCAGTGTTTTTTTCCTACTTTCTTCAGTTTAAGCTTGCGTTTTGCTATAAGAAGCTGATGATCAGAGCCACAATCAGCTCCAGGTCTTGTTTTTGCTGACTGTATAGAGCTTCTCCATCTTTGGCTGCAGAGAACATAATCAATCTGATTTCGGTATTGCCCATCTGGTGATGTCCATGTACCTCTTGTGTTGTTGGAAAAGAGTGTTTGTGATGACCAAAACTCTATTAGCCTTTGCCCTACTTCGTTTTGAACTCGCAGGCCAAACTTACCTGTTGTTCCTTTTATCTCTTGACTCTAGTATATAAAAAATATACTTTTTTAAAAGCTTTTAAATATTGTATTTTTAATTATGTAAGCTACCTTGGGTTCTTTTAAGGAGAAAGGCAGAATAAAAATATTTTAAATAAATAAATATTCCTTAATAACAGCAGAAATGATGACTCTGGATATGTAAATACTATATTGTATTAGCAAAAGCCAATATGCCACCATCCTTCAGATACCTTCCTTCCACCTTCTATAGCTAGGGTTTGTTAGAAGTAATTTTATTTTAGGCAGTAATTTCTATATACCACTGTGACGTTCCACCCAGTGTTCCCTGTTTGTTTCCCCCGAACCAAGGTTCACTCTGGCGACGTTTTCTCTTTCATCCGCTGCCACCAGTGGATATCCCTTATCCAAACTTGCACAATACTTGAATCAGACACTTGCTGCCAACATAACTTGTTTATTTAGATTGAATTTGAATCACAGATGTTCTTTTTAATCATTGTATAGAATCACTCATTAAAACTTCTTATATTTGGTTACACATTCAATTCTTCATTTGTTTTATTGATTTATTCACTTTAACCAACTTATTAATATCAGTTCTCTCTAGTTCTCTGACTATCTCTCTATCTTGACTATTCAATTTCTCTCCTCCACCACTCTCATCCTCCCTGTTTCCTTCTCTCTCTCCCTCTCCCTCTCCAACTCTCCCTCCAACAGCCTAACTGACTCCGCCGCTCCTGTCCTCTCATAGGCTCCTGCACGTGAGCTTCAACTATGAGTGACAGGAGTGACGTGGGCATTCCGTCACATACCTCCCCCCTAGGAAAAGTTTGTTTCATGGGGGAAACCTTATAGTTTACCCTCATGAACAACGCAGGAAGCAATCACCAATTTGTTTCACATATGTTCCAAATACTATTACCAGTTACTCTTTTAATCAATATATATATATATATTCTTTTATACCGTATCTATGCATACTTGTTATTATTGATTACTACTATTTAGCGCAAATTAAACTTATTACTTTAAACATTTAAATTACATTTATCAAACTTTGCATTACTTACAATTACATTAATACAAATCACAAATCACATTACTTTTACATTTATATACTACTTACCATTAATTTAACAAGACATTGCATTTTACTTTGCATTTCAACACATGAACATAACCAGAACATTTGCTACCACATTACTCTCTGTTATATATTTATTAATCATTGGATCTTCGAGACCAGGCATCAGCAACCTTATTCTGAGTCCTTCTTTTGCTGCGGGTCTCAAAATTAAAGTCTTGCAAATTTCGTGTCCCTCTTGCAAGTTTGTTGTTTGTGGATTTCACAGTTTGTACTTCCACATAAAGCTTTAGTCTTTGCAATGTCCAATCAGTCGATAATCTCCAGTTGTCAAACAAATGTCTCTCACCTGCTCGGACTTTCCTGTTGATCAGAGTCACATGATGCAGGTTCCCTCTGTCCTCCGTTTGGCACAGCACGGCTCTCAGCTCCACACGTGATACCTCGATGCACACGTTGAACCCTCGGTCATATTTCGACACTACAAGGACAGATCCTGAAGTCCACGCTCTCCTCCAAGGCTCGTCAGTTACTTGGCACTCTGATATCCACTCGACCTCTTCCAGTTTCTGTTTTCTGGTCAAGCCTGCTTTCTTTATGGCTTGTGGCTTCACTTTCTTAGTTGAGAAAAGGGCAGGCAGTTTCTTCTCCTCCTCTAGACCATATATGGCTGTATTTTTCTTTGTGTTCTTCCAGCTTAAGCCTTTCTCCTCATCTACCACTTCACCTATAAGTATTTTTGTTGAGATGTTCTCCCTATGTGGGGAACCGCTATCCCAGTCACCTCCAAATTTACCGGCAAGTTTCTTTGGAGTGCATTCTTAACTCCTAGGTCTATTTTTGATACACTGAGATTCTCATCTGATTTATTAGGTAGGGGTTTGCTCTTCCAGGTTCTAAGTGCTTTTACAGCTGCAGAGTGACTAGACTTCTTGGCCCTCCATTGCTGCTGCACCAAATTCACAAATCCTGATCCTGCCAAAAGCAATTTAACTCCCTCTATGATACTCAACTTCACTATTTCTTCCTCCTGAATTATATAATTTATGTTACTCATTTTATCGACTACTCTAAATGGACCTGCCCAATTTAATTGGAGTCTATTCCCTTTAATAGGTTTCCACATTAGCACTTTGTCTCCAGGATTGAATGTTCTTTCCCTGGCCCTCTTATCGTACCAGTGCTTTTGCTTTCCTTGATGGCTCTTTAAGTTTTCTGCTGCTAACTCAAGAGACTGCTGCAAGGCGTTCATCAGTGTATCTATATATTGGATCACTGACTCAGGATCCTCCTCCCTATGTTCCTCCCAGTTTTGCTGGAGTAGATTTAGGGGTCCCCGAGCTTTCCTTCCAAATAATAATTCAAAAGGACTAAATCCTGTACTTTCCTGGGGTACAGATCTATAAGCATACAGAAAGGGTTGCAATTTATGATCCCAGTCATTGGGATTTTCAGCGGTATAAGCTTGAATCATACGCATTAGGGTCCCATTAAATTTCTCCACTAATCCATTAGTCTGGGGATGATAAGGGGTTGATGTGATGTGAGTGATTCCACAGACTTGCCACAATCTTTTCATTAATTTGGACGTAAATGAGGTCCCCAAATCAGTAACTATCTCGGAAGCGAAGCCCATGCGACACATATCATTTAATAATGCATCTGCCACTGTCTCTGTTTCAATATTTCGCAAAGGAACGGCTTCCGGGTATCTGGTGGCATAATCAATTATGGATAAAATGAATCTATTTCCCCACCTGGTAACTTTAGGTAAGGGTTCCACTATGTCTAGGCCTATTTGCTGAAACGGGGTTGAGATGATTGGTAAAGGGCACAACTTAGCTTTGGTTTTATCATTCCCAGTACCCTGCCTTTGACATGTGTCACAACTTTGACAATATAATTTAACCTGCTTCCCCATCCCAGGCCAGTAAAAGTTTTGAGCAATTCTTTGCTTTGTACATGTGATCCCTAAATGAGCAGCAAATGTATCTTTATGTTCCTTTTCTAAAAAATTTTCTCTGTATTTGAAGGGTACTATCAGTTGTCTTAGAATGCTCTCCCCTCCCCTCATAGGATTCACAAGAACTTCTCTGTACAATAGGTCTTCCTTCACACTGTATCTTTCAGGGTTTTCAGGGGTCAGGGGCCCTTCCTTAACTTGTCTATAGCATTCACTTAAGGTAGGATCATCTTTTTGTTCTCTTATGAAAGACAGATTACTAGGATTCCCCATTTTGATTAGATTAGCTGTTTCATTCCCTTCTATTATTTCAAAATTCCCAATGTTTTCCTCTGTGTCTTTAATTGTACTTCCCTGGGAGCTAGTTGTTACTAAAACACTCTGCACATGCTCTGATAAATCCAGGCCTATTAAACATGGGGCAGGAATTTGCTCTGATATGGCTACTGTCCACTCTCCTGTCCACTCTTTATATTTTATGGGAATTTTTGCCAATGGCAGCTTCACTATTTCAGCTCCAATCCCTTTAATAGAAATTGTTTCATTTTCCAGCATATGTTTCTTAGGGATTATCTCTGGATGACACACTGTAACTTGTGAGCATGAATCTTTTAGAGCAAGATATTTGATATTATTAACATATATAACATCGCCTGAACTGCGTAGAAGATTTTGGTCACATTTTATCAAATAACATTTGACTATCCTAGCCATTGGAAGCTCCTCTTGGCTCTCTGGCTTTTCTGTCACTGGGGTTGTCATGGCAACTAATTCAATGGCTTCCTTAGCTCCCTTATGTTGTACATAGTATACTTTCTTGGGCAGACTGGAATTTCCCCCTCCTTTTTGTTGACCAACATCCCTATTCTTGGTGGTCTGGCACTGAGCAGCAAAATGTCCTTTCTCCCCGCACCCATAACATGTTTTATTGACTCTGGGGTCAAAATATGGGGACTTGTTACCCTTTCCTTCAAAGCTATTATGTTTGTGGTGACTCAGCTCTGAGGGCTTGCCTTTAAAATGGCTTCCAGTTGCTTGATTATTTCTGAGGTAATCTCTGGGTCCTCTCCTTCTGTCGTCCCACACTTTCCTGCCAATTTTTACCTCAGAGAATCTGGAGTTCCTTATATCATTTATATAGTCAGCAGTTTCACTTGCCTCTTGTACATTTTTAGGCTTTTTGTCTCTCACTAAATATCTCAAATCCCTAGGTAGAATAGAATAAAATTGCTCTAGCCCTATTATATTTTTCATTTGTTCTAGTGACGTGACATTCTCCCACTCCATCCATTTCTCCAAGCATCGAACTAAATTTGCTCCTAATTGAGAGTACGATTCCTCAGGCTTTTTGATCAAGGCGCGAAATTTTCGTCTCAAGTGTTCTGCATGGATCCCAAACCTCGAGAAAACCATCTTTTTATAAGCCTCGTATTCTCTGGCTTGATCTAAGGGCATTTGGGAATAAACGTCAGCTGAATCCCCACTTATTTGAGATCTTAACACAATCATTCATTCTTCCCCTCTCACATCAAAATCCCAGCACGCACGCTCAAATGAAATGAGAAATTATTCTGGGCAGTCACCTTTTCTAAATTGGGGAAATTTCTTTAGGTCTATTTTGGAGAAATTTCCCTCAGCATTAGTATGATTATTGTTGTTATTATTTTGAGCCATCACTTCTAATTTTTTCATTTCTATTTGATACTCCATTTCTCTTTCTCTCATTGCCATTTGTCTAGCCTCAGCTCTGAGCTGTAATTCTTTTCCCTCAGCCCTTGCTCTTATTTCTAATTCCTGTAATTTAAATTCCTTTTCCAATTTCCATTTCTCAAACTCCTGTGAGATTAAAACATTTTCTCTCCCTGAGGCATCCTCGTGGGTCTCCTCCTGTTCTATAGATATTTCAAGAGGGACTCCATTTCCCTCCACTTCGTGAGGTAAATCTTGAGGATCTGTTTCCTCCATTGCTATCTTCTTTCCTCTTTTAGGAGGCATATTTATATGTATTTATTTGGATAAGCTGGTTTATTCTGCAGAGAGATATAGTCAAACCTCAGTTTAAAATACTTTTTCCCTTTCTGAGTTCCTTAGTTACTCTGTAGCTCTCCTTCGGCAGGCAAGGATTGCTACACTGTTTCTTTTGGCACCCAGCCACACTGTTCTTTGGTCTGAGACACTCTATCTTTTTGCCTCCAGACACAAAACTATTTCAGATTAGTTTTATTTTTCTGTTTTTCAAGCCTCTGCTTGTTCCAGTCACCTTAGATATGTTTCAGACCCTGGCTTCCGCTTTTGTCCCCTCAGCGCTCCCTTCTTAGAGCCTAGGATCCAAAGCTAGCCCACTGGTCTTTCAAATCTAATCTTGAGGTAACCTCAAACAACAGAATTTTTCCCTCAGAGTCTTCTCCTATTTTAGTCTCTCCCAAGATCTGCATTCAGGAGCCCCACTACTTAGCTTTTCACCAAAAGCTCTAGTGAGTCACCCACTCCTTCACGACAGACCTCTCTCCGACTAATAGGTACCTTAGACTCAGAAAAATTCCCTTTTACTTCGGCTTACTGGACTCTATTCGCATCCCGCTGCTGCCACCACTGTGACGTTCCACCCAGTGTTCCCTGTTTGTTTTCCCCAAACCAAGGTTCATTCTGGTGACGTTTTCTCTTTCTTTTGCTGCCACCAGTGGATATCCCTTATCCACACTTGCACAATACTTGAATCAGACACTTGCTGCCAACATAACTTGTTTATTTAGATTGAATTTGAATCACAGATGTTCTTTTTAATCATTGTATAGAATCACTCATTAAAACTTCTTATATTTGGTTACACATTCAATTCTTCATTTGTTTTATTGATTTATTCACTTTAACCAACTTATTAATATCAGTTCTCTCTAGTTCTCTATCTATCTTGACTATTCAATTTCTCTCCTCCACCACTCTCATCCTCCTTGTTTCCTTCTCTCTCTCCCTCTCCAACTCTCCCTCTCCAACTCTCCCTCCAACTACCTAACTGATTCTGCCGCTCCTGTCCTCTCATAGGCTCCTGCACGTGAGCTTCAACTATGAGTGACAGGAGTGACGTGGGCATTCCGTCACAACCACATTTCAGCTAAACAAGTTTCACAAATATTAACATTGGCCTGAACCCAATTGGCTTAGATCAGACCCATTGAAGAAATTGGATTTTTTTCTAACTATTGACTCACCATTTAACAATTGATTCAATAGATTTACCTACTAAATGGGTTGGGGTGTCAACTGGATTTAAGCCATTCTATTTCAAACTACAAGAACAGCTGTCCTTGTCAAAGAATATTGGACAAGTAATCATTTTTCTAGGTACTTAGAGCAGGGGGAAACAGAGGGTATAGTCTGTATGGATATCCTAGATCTCTACAGAATTTTCAGTAACTCAGAAATGTTACTGAAAATGTTATCATGTCTGTAATGGTAACATAATTTCTTCTTCCCACCACCATTAACATCATGACTGGAAAGAAGATAGCTTCGAGGAACTGCAAGTGGAACTGTGATTGGAAGAAGAATGTGCTCTCTGTCAAGCTGAACAAATTCCTAGGATCAGGATTCTTTGATTTTTAAAACTGTTTCATTATTTAAGTCTGGTTTGTGAATCTTCGTATTCTAATAAACAACCAAGTGGATTACTCAGGTGTGAATTCTTCCCACCCAGCTTAAATCTATAATTAATTTCTTCTATTTTTAAATAGTCACATTGCCATAAATAATCCTCATGTGATCTGTGAATTTCCAGTCTTCAAACTAGGCCAGCAGCATATCCTAATGAAGCCAAATCTTTGCCCTTGTTTATATGACCAACAGTGATATGACTTCCATTAGCTTTGCAGCCCTGAAAGAGGTACCATAGATACTCAAATAGGTTGGTAAATATCTGTAGCCATCCATGTATCTCCATTAGTAGTTCATTAAAGTATTACAGGAATCAGAGAACTGGGATCTATTTTAGATACAACTGAAGCAGATACAGTTGCACTGGACAAATCAAGTAGGAAACAGCCTAAGATTTTGAAACATCCAGTGAGTTTAGCTCATAACTTATCAAACTTCAGTGAACAGAACAGAGTACACAGAAATATAAAACATACCAATTTTACTGGAGCCATGAATATCGTCCAAACAGAAACAAATTTATTCAGTTCACAAGTATGACTTCCCATAGACTTCAGAAATAGAATGAGAATGAACCCAATCTGACAGTTAGAAAGAAGTTACAATTATAAGAGGCTGTTTTATACATGCAGTATTGAAAATGGAAGTTAAGGATTGTGTCTGGTATAAAAGTTGACTATAAGAGTAGACTTCAGTCTAGATGGGCAGGATATAAATTAGATAAATAAATAAATAAATAAATATGCTAAAGAGAGAATCAGAAGAGAACAGTGAAAATGCTAATGCTCATTCAGCCTTCTTCTCTGCTGCTGGAAAGACTAAACAAATGTAACTTGAAGGAAAACACTGCAGAAAGCCTAGACAAAAGCAAGCAAATGTTAAAATTGAAGAGGCCAATGCTTTATCTGCAGAGATCAGGACCAATGGAAAAGAAATAGTGATAAAGTAAAATCAAATCAAAAGTCCTAACAGAAATCTGACAGACAGACCAACCAACCAACCGATCGATCAATAGATAGATGCCACAAACTCATAGAAATGTGCAAACAAACTAGGTGTGTAAAAGAAAAAGACCAGACTTTGTTTCTGGGCTCAGGAGCAAGGAAACATGTGACAATAAAGATTTCTTTACTAAATTAGAACCAATTAGAGGGTAATTTATGTTAGATGCTGATGACAGAGAACCAAATGTGGAAAAAGTTGGCAAAGGATTTTTAATCTGTGTAATGCCACATAGTCTCAAAGACATAGTGCTGAATGATGTTCTATATGCACCAGAAATGTCAAAGGGACTTAGATCCATAAGTCAAGTTACTGAGGATGAAAATTTGAAGGAAATGAAGGGATTATTTCACACAAAGATGGGATTGCTTCTCAAATAAAAGGAATGTATCACCATACATCAGAATTGACGTGACAGCACTTAATTATTATATAACACAGTGCTGAACTACAAGGACTAATGATGTAAATGAATTTTTACACGTTAGCACTGAAAACTAAGGATGCAGTTACATTGTTGAGATAAATCAGGTGATGGATTGGGGTTTTTGAAGTTGGTTTAAAATCACATGGTAGTCATATGGTTTTTAGATCTCTGTTGGTGTCCTCAGGGGACAACTTTTTATCCACTTTTAAACTGTGTTGTATATCAGTCATGGGGGCTACATGGACTTTTAAATTCATTGCATTTGAGGCTTTGTCCTGTGCCCACCCACCTTCACACTGGCATGTGTGATCGACTATATTGCATTTGTCAGATAATGGATGACAGGATCACGAGTTTCGGGCTGCAGGAAAACCTGCAGTCTGATCAGTTATAGTTTTTTTCCTATTTGTAATACCCAGTGTGGTGTAGTAAATAGAGTGATGGACTATGTCTCTGGAGACCAGGGTTTGAATGCCCACATGGAAACTGACTGGGGGGAGTGGAACTGATAAAACCACTCCTTAAATATCTCACTTACCTTGAAAGCCCTACTAGAGTCTGTGACCAGCCCACCTGGCTAGTCACTTTTCCAACTCTCTAGTCCCTTTCCTTGGCTATCCTTAAGCCCAAAACATAAGAGCCAAACTGATTAAATTGTAAAAGAAACAATAATGTATTTTATTTTATGAAGCATAATGGTTACATGGCACAGTTCTTAGTCATACAGTTTCTTGTGTTTTAAAGAACCAACTTTCTAACTATACGAAGTTCTTTCTTAACAATGTGTCTACAATAGACAATTATCTTTTGGAAACCCACACTACTATGCTGGTAAACTATGTATCAACCTCCCTCCAGCCCTCTGACTGTTAACTTCTCATCAGACTCCTTTTTACTTTTGGCTTCACCCTGGCCAATCAGCTTCTCCTTGCTGACACTGAGTGAGGCTGCCCATCACAGAGTCACTATAAGTCAGTTCCAACTTGACAGCACATAACAACAACAATATTGAAATAGTGCTATCCCACTTTGAAAGAAATAAAACAAATATTTAAAATAACACTGGTGGTGTTGGCAGTGAATGTCTCTGAGCAGCCGCCAGTGTGAGGGTGGATGGGTGCAGGACAAAGCCTCAAATGCAATGAGTTTGTGGCACCCATCCATCCTCACACTGGCTGCCTCTCACTGCCACTCGCCTCTGCCACTGCCAGTGTTATTTTTCATGTTCATTATTCTTTATTTCTTTCAAAGTGGGATACTATTGTTTGGATTGCAAGGTTTCACAGCAGCTAGAAACCCATGATCCTGGTATACAATACTGGGCAAAACCCATAGACACTATTTACGCCAACAAAGGCATTCATATATGCCAAAAAAATTCAAAAACAATCAATTTCACAAGCCATTTCAAATAAACAACCCTCTCATGGGGAATAAAATGCCTCACTTTCTGAAAAAAAAGAAAGTACATGCTTCCAAGACACAAAACCATGCTTCCTTGTGCAACATGTAGTCAGAATTTTTTAAATCAATTTCAAACATGTTCAGTCTGATTCAAAAATAGGAATTTTTAGGTGTAACCACACCCTAAATCACAGAGATTTTGACAGCCAGCAAAGGTATCTGCTTTGTGGATGATGAGTGCCCATACCAACCAAAAACAGCACTTATTCAAAAAAGAGTAGATCAAGGAAGAAAAAGAAAAACAAATGGCGCTGATCCCCATCACAAAAAACAAGAGAGAACTACAGTGACAGACCAGAATTGGAAGGTGAAGAGCATGAGCCAGTACAGAGACAAATGAAACTTCTGAGCCAGAAGGGGGTACAGATCCAGATGAAAATGGGGTTATAAAGGAAACATTTATAAAACCCCAATGGGGTTATAAAGGAAACATCAAGGCCCCCAATGTTGGCTGGTCTGCAAGCAGGGACTGTTCCACATTTAGCTTCAATGTGAGGATTTGCACTAAGTTTCACACCCTGTTTTCAGATCATAGAATCATAGAATAGTGAAGTTGGAAGGGTCTTAAAAGGCCATCAAGTCCAACCTCCTGCTCAGTACAGGAATATAATATTATTATTATTTGTTCCTTTTTATATATATAAAAAACAATCCGAATTATTAACCTGCTTAACCCTTGGAGTTCCCTTCACCACTCATCTAATTTCCTTCCTTCCTTCCTTCCTTCCTTCCTTCCTTCCTTCCTTCCTTCCTTCCTTCCTTCCTTCCTTCCTTCCTTCCTTCCTTCCTTCCTCCTTCCTTCCTTCCTTCCTTCCTTCCATTATTTATTTATTTATTTATTTATTTTATATATATATATATATATATATATATATATATATATATATATACCCAACACTATGTATCCCTGGGGGGGGGGGGCTGTTGACACAGCCTTCCAAAGATCCCCCCTAACAGCGAGCCTCAAACCAGTAAAAGCAAGGGGGAACAGTTAATATCTGTGCTATCTTGGTGCCAAAGGCACCCCCCCAGAGGTGCTTCCCCCCCCACTGACACTTTCCTTCTTTAATTGTGTGTGTGTGTGTTTTAATTATTGTTTCTGTGAAGGGGATCCTCCAGAAGTAATCTTCCCAAAAACCTGGAGGGAGGGCCGATGCACCCCTTCTGTCCAATATCCAAAAACGAAACTGCCGTGCCACGTGCTATTGTAGCTGAGCACAGCAGCCACAACCTCCAATTGAAAGAAAGCCTCAGAAAGAGGCTGAGAGGGAGGTGGAGTGCAGCTTTATACTGCACTCCCTGGACCCTCCCCCCACGGTGTGATGCGAGATTCCTGTTTCACCTAATCCCGTGGGAGAAGAGGCAAAGAAGCTCCACTTCGACGACTCTTGCATGCCAGCAGAGCCACCATCAGCACCACGCTGAATACCTCATGACTAAGTCTGGAGACATTTAGTTTCTTTGGTGCTTGTTTTCCTTGTAAGTGCCATCACATATTCATTTGTAGATGAGTAGCCAATGTTCATCTAACATTCTGCTCCACATTGCATGTCTACATCTTACCTGTCTCTACATCTAACAATGACATAGTCTAATAGATGTCTGAGTCAGGACCATGGAGCATCCAGGTTGCTGTGTTCTGGTTTCAAAGTCAGAATAATGTATTTGTAATAAGCATACTCTATTTGCTGCAATTCCTCAAGAGAAGCAGATCAGCACTATTAGTTTCCAAAGTCATGCTTTCTAATGACTGCATTCCACATCTGATGATCTGAGTCAACTGAGGCATTAAATTCACCAAGGATAATCAGCTCATCTTGGAAAAGCTTGGAAAAAAGATCATTGTAAAATTTGTCTTTGATTTCATCTCTGTTGGTCATAGTTGGAGCATATGCACCAATAAATATAGCATACGTCTTTCCAGAAAGCAGGAGTTTAAGAGTCATCAGGCAGTCATTTATGCCTTTTGGGAAATTGCTGCATTTGCTGACAATCTGGTTCCAAATAGCAAAGCCAATTCCTGCTTCATGACAGGCCTCTTTAGGGTGGCCACTCCAGAAAAATGTGTTGCCAGCAGCTATCCTGCTAGGTGCCTTATGACACATCATTCTGAAAATGACAGATAGCATACAAGTTAATATAAATAACAAATGTAGGTGTAATTCTTTATGTGGAAGGAGTGTTCTAAAATTTGGGTGAAGAGAGTAAATTACTCTCCATTCTCTCTCCACTTTCCATTTTTGAAGCAATTTTTGTGAAAATGGAAGCTATCATTGAGATACACTCAGGCCAGAAAGCTTCAAAATTTGAAAAACATACGTGCAGGAACAAGGGAGCTTGAAAAAACAGTTCAGGGTTTTTTTTACTGTAAAGTATGGTAGCTCTGGAAGAATGGCCATCTCAGGGTCTCATCCTTCCTCCACTCCATCTCACCAATGTTGCCCGTGTTATTTGCCATTTCTCCTGAGTTACATTCATTGAACCATTTTCTAGATTGCTGTAGCTCTGAGATTTCCATTATGCCATTTTTTCCAGTTGCACCATCCTTGTATATAATTAATAGAATTAAGGCAGCAATCTTATGCACGTCTACCTAGGAGTAAATTCCATTGGGTTATATGACTCTTAGTTCTGAATAGATATGTATAGGATTGTACTTTAAATACACAGAAAGTTAATCTTTTTTCTGCTAGTGCTAATTAGCTTAGATGAAAGTGTTTGTATATAAACCAGTGGGATGCTTCTTATATATTTTTGTTCGGACATATCTTTCATCAATACTGTGGCTAACTTTATGACAGGCATAATTTTAATTTACTACAAAGCACTTTGCCTTCTTGGCAATTTTTTATATGTGGATTACAGAAAGAATTTAAAAATCTTTTCAAGCTGCAGATGTATTCCTTTAGGAAGTGTTAATCTGGTGAATTTCTATAGCCTGTGAATATTTGCCTCCTCAATGACTCTTTATATGGTTTTGGTGATCTCAGCAGTGTAATTGTGTGGGCAGTTTTCACATTCAATAATGGCAGTTATAAATTTCTCATAAAGAGATTGAGAAGATACTTTAACAAAGCATTTCTGATTAGTCTTGAAGGCATATACTGTGCAAAATCTAGCAGGCTTGGTGATTCTTTGTTAACTTTTTGCTCTGGTGGTTAACTGCCCCAGTTCTAGTACCAATCTGTCTTTCTACAGACACAAAAAGATTTAGAATGCTGCTGGGATGTGGATGATTTTAAAGTATGTCATACTAAAAACTTAAGTGCCTAATATTGTGTAGTGTGATGTGTAGGGCTGCAGTCCACTTCCTGTTTTCTTGGGGCAAAGTCCCACTGTGCACAACAGGAGTTATTTCTAAGAAGACATGTGTGACAGACGGCACTATGTTCCTCCATGTCTTGGACCTATAACAACCTTCAGAATGTTATAGCAGAGGATTAAGGAATGGCATAGTCATTAGAGAAAGGAAAGAGGTGGTTGCTGTGATGGCTGAAGGTTGGGAGATAATTGAGGGTTGTGTGCTGTGGTGCAGCTGGGAGTGACTTAATAGAAGAGATGTATCTGTAACAAAAACTTAATGCTTGACTGTCAACCAACCTCTGTTATGGGCCAGGAGAGACAGGCAATTGTTCTGATTCCTTCCAAACATCATCAACCAAATTATAGGAATTGTATTACCTCCTTGGTATTGTGAGGCAATGGCAATTAAATGAATGGGTTGGCACAGGACTGGGCTTGTCATTAAGCAGAGTAAAGTACTCCCTCAGGCAACAGATGCACAAGAGCAGCAGTGGCAGCCTCTCATATTTTTATCAAGAACTCTCGCCTGTGCTGACCCTGCCCTGACCCCCTAAATTAGCTTGCTCCTTCAAGTATGGTGAAGGATGCTAAGCTATTGCTAATGATATTGTTATGTTCAACAGACAGTCCAGTGAGCTTCTATATTTGAACTAGGGAGATGGCACAATATTTTATTTAATCTCACACAGCAAGATGTCTTAGGCCAAGTCAGGTTGACATTTTCTTATAACCTACCTATCAAGGCTGATTCATCAGGAAAGATCGAAGGTTCCTGAAAGGAGCAAAGCAAGCTGATCAAAAAGAGGAGGAGAGAGGCAAACCTCCAAAGGAGGAAGAAGCATGTCAGTTCAAGAGGCACTTGAGAAATGTGAGACAGGGTAGCAGGACTATCAGGGAGCATGCTGTGTCTTTGGAGTGTCACAATTGATATCAGGCCTTTCCCATGGACAGTGGCTCTCAGCTATTGGAACGGATACAGCAGTTACAGGCCTTCTGTAGGTGCAGTGATTCTGAGCCTCTGAAACAGAGCAGCAGGCAGCAAAGAGAATTAAACTAAACATGGAAGTTTCTGTGGATGGAAGGATTCCTGCCACTTCCCAAATGAGGAGTCTCACAGTGCTGGTAGCTGACTCTACTGAAGGAAACAGAGAAGTTCGTGGTCCTCACAGGATGCCTCAGGACATGTGCTGCCTCCTTGGTGCAAAGGTGCAGGATGTGACTAAGAGCATATCAAGATTCATCATAACCAATGACCATCATCCCTAGAATAATAGAAATCATAGAAAAGCGAAGTTGGAAGGGGCCTACAAGGCCATCAGGTCCAACCCCCTGCTCAACACAGGAATACAATCAAAGCATGTCTGCCAGGTGATTATCCAAGTTTTTCTTGAATGCCTCCAGTGTTGGAGCACTCACCAACTCCCGAGGTAACTGGTTCCATTGTCGTACTGCTCTAACAGTTAGGACGTTTTTCCTGAGATTCAACCAAAATCTGGCTTCCTTTAACTTGAGCCCATTGTTGCATGTCCTGCACTCTGGGATGATCGAGAGATCTTGCCCCTCCTCTGTATGACAGCCTTTCAAATATGTGAAAAGTGCTATCATATCACCCTCAGTCTTCTCTTCTCAAGGCTAAACATGCCCAATTCTTTCAGCCTTTCCTCATAAGGCTTGGTTTCCAACCCCCTGATCATCCTTGTCGCCCTCCTCTGAACTTGTTCCAATTTGTTAGCATCCTTCTTGAAGTGTGGTGTCCAGAACTGGACACAATACTGAAGGTGATTCCTAACCAGTGCTGAATAGAGGGGGACTAGCACCTCACGGGATTTGGAAACTATATTTCTATTAATGCAGCCTAAAATAGCGTTAGCCTTTTTTGTAGCCACATCACACCGTTGGCTCATATTTAGCTTGTGATCTATGACAATTCCAAGATCCTTCTCGCTCGTAGTTTTGCTGAGCCAGGTATCCCCCATCTTGTAACTGTGCAATTGGTTTCTTTTTCTGAGGTGCAGTACTTTGCACTTATCCCTGTTGAATTTCATTCTGTTGCTTTCAGCCCAGTGCTCCATCCTATCAAGGTCATTTTAAATTTTGTTTCTGTCTTCTAGGGTATTAGCTATTCCGCCCAATTTGGTATCATCTGCAAATTTGACAAGCTTTCCCTCCACTCCCTCATCCAAGTCATTAATAAAAATATTGAAGAGCACCGGGCCCAGGACTGAGATCAAATTAGTTTGGCAGGATTTGTTCTTGACAAATCCATGTTGGCTTCTAGTTATTACTGCATTGTTTTCTAGGTCCTTGCACAATGACCGCTTTACGATCTGCTCCAGAATTTTGCCTGGGATTGATGTTAGGCTGACTGGCCTGTAGTTCCCAGGTTCCATTTTGAAGATAGGGACATCATTGGCCCTCCTCCAATCCTCTGGCACCTCACCCATTTCCCATGATTTCAAGAAAATAATGGATAGCGGTTCTGAGAGTTCTTCTGCCAGTTCCTTCAGTACTCTCGGATGCAGTTCATCCGGTACTGGAGATTTGAACTCATTCAAGGTGGTAAGGTATTTCTTGACTATTTGTTTATCAATCTCCAGCTGCAATCCTGTCCGGGGGCCCCACTTGCACTTCCAATTTGTTTGGACGTTCATGGTCTGTCTTATGGGAAAAGACTGAACTAAAATAGGAATTGAGCACCTCTGCCTTTTCTTTGTCCTCCGTTATCATTTTTCCATCTCCATTGCGGAGCTCTGCCGCTATGTCTTTTCTTTGTCTTTTGCTACTCACATACCTGAAGAATGCTTTTTTTTATTGCCTTTAGTGTCCCTAGCTAACCTCAGCTCATTGTCAGCTTTTGCCCTCCTAATGCCATCCCTGCATTTCCTTGCTACTTGTCTGTACTCATCCTTGGTGGCCTGGCCTTCTTTCCACTTCCTGTACATCTCTTTTTTGTTTTTTGGGTCCTCCCTGAGCTTTTTGTGAAGCCACACTGGCCTTTTTTGCCACCTCCCCCCTTTTTTTCTTGTTGCAATTGTTTGTAGTTGTGCCTTTAGAATTTCACTTTTTAGAAGCTCCCACCCTTCTTGGACTCCTTTTCTTGTTAGGAACTCCTGCCATGGGGCCTTACTTATCCTTGTTCTGAGATTATTAATATTGGCTTTTTAAAAATCCAGCAGACATATGTGGCTACACTCTGCTTTCGTTTCCTTTGAAATCAAGAATTCTATTTTTTTAAATTTATTTTTTATTTTTAAAAACTAGGGATAAGGTAAGGAGTACAAAAGGTAGAGGGGGATATGGGGGGGGGGAAAGAGGGGGAAGGAGAACACAAAATGTACTGTCATCCAATCTGTTTGTTCATGTTGCGATATCAAGTCAACTTTTCACCTTTCTACAATTTGATTGCCCTCCAGGTTTCAACTTACAGTTACATCTTAGTTTAATTCTATATTATTCAAGCACTATCTGGTGACTCAAGCCATTTCTATAATAAATCCCATCGTTCAGTTGCCTTTTGTATTGGACAGTCTTTCAACACTTCTGATAGAATATACATTTATGCCGCTTCCAATATCTTCTCAAGAGTTCCTCTTGTTTCGGTATCTCCGATTTCTTCCAGTTCTTAGCATAAGGAATTCTGGCTGCGGTGACTATATATATAACTAGGTAGTTCTTTGTCTTATCTATATTATCTGGTATAATGCTCAGTGTGATGCTCGCAGTCCCCTAAAGGATCGTTGGGCATTCGACCAGAGAGTTCGGCTGGTGCTTATCTACCACCTTCTCGCTGGGTCGAGTCCCTAGACCTCAGCAGTGCGTAGCATAAGCCCTTTGAACAAGTCTGACCTAAAAAGAACACTTTGCACTTACTTAGTACTTTGCAAGTACAGGTACATGGGCTTTGTGATTCCTTAGAACTCACCAAAGCTCTGTGAGGTAGGACTCTTAAATGATAGCAACTCTGTGGCCCTCTTCACTTCCTGGATTTAGCCAGATCTTGCTGTTCAAGAGACCAGTCCTCAGTAAGGATTTTTAAAATTAATTTTTATTAGAAAAATAGAGTTTCATTAGAAAATCAGTTTATATTGCAAAAGCAGTAGCATTTAAGAACATATTCAAAGATCATTGCAGTTAAATAAAATAACTATTTCCCATTAAAAATAATAAACTACTAAGCTGAACTACAGAGGCTATGGTGGGCTATAGTGGGCTAGCCCCCGCCTCTTGCTTCCTCCTTTACTTACATCCTCACTCCTTCAAGCTACATGCTCATACCATCATCAGAACAGAATCCATCATCAGGAATCATTGAACACAATTGAACACATTTCACATAACCCATCTTCCATTTTCTACCCTCCTAACTCCTCCCTTCTTCTTGGCCTTTCTGGCTGTTAACCAATTAACTTTTTAGAGGTTGTACCACCTCTCTCCGCCCCACCCCCCATTCCCATGAGAGTGCAGGTGTTGTTTGTCTTCTGTAACAAGCTTGGAATGTTGTGTCTGGTACGGGCCTCTCGATATGGCCTTCAAGATATCTGGATGCTTGGTTGTAACAGTCACAGGAAAACATTCTCATGGTGCTTAGAAAAACACATCCCAAAGTCCTTCAAATCATCTTCACACAGAACCTATCTGACTCCATTTTACATTTCTCTGACTACATATCCCATCATCATGACACACTTCTGACCACATATCCCATGATCATGACACTCAGTAAAAACAATTCTGGGGTTAGTGGAACATTACAAAGCAGTATTTTATGTAACAGAGTATGTACTGCTATCCAATACTGTTTCGCTACTCTACAAGTCCACCACATATGGTAAAAGCTTCCCTCTTGTGCTTCACACTTCCAACAAACATTTGACACCTCTGTATAAATCTTTGAGAATTTTTCCGGAGTCATATGCCACCTATAAAACATCTTATATATGTTCTCCTTGAAATTTACCGATTTTGTGAGCTTTATGTTATTTTTCCATATTTGCAACCATTGATCAATATCAATATTATGTCCTATATTTTGTGCCCACCTAATCATACATTCTTTTACCATCTCATCTTGCATTTTAGTTTCAAGCAAATAATCATACATTTTCTTAATTACTTTATCATTTGAGCCCAGCAGAAGTTTATCGAATATCGTTTGTTCTGTGTAAGAGCCTTCTATTTTATCTTTTCTATACCTAGATTCCACTTGTGCTCTGGACCACCAGTCTAGATATATGTTTTGTTTCTAACTCTTCTTTGGACCTTAACTCACAATCATTTTTAATAGATCTTGATAACTTAAAGGTTTTGCTTCTGTCATGAGGTTAGGTTGTGTAAAGTCCTCTATGGGTGATACCCAGCCCGGTGTTTTTTGGTAAATCTGCTGGATGATCTTTTTCAAAGTCCCTAGTAGGGCTCTTCTTATCATATGCAAGTTGAAACTTTTCTGCTCTTTATCTTTTTTGTACCATAGAAAAGCATGCCAACCTAACTGTAAATCACGTCCTTCCAACTTGAGTAGTCTATCATTATCTAAAGTTATCCATTCCTTTATCCAGACTAATACACAGGCTCTATAATACAATACCCAATCTGGGAGACCAAAACCTGCGCTTTGTTTGGCATCTTGCATTGCTTTGATTTTAATTCTTGGTTTTTTACCTTGCCACACAAATCTCATGATTGTCTTGTTAAGTTCTTGAAAAAATGACTGTTTTAATATTACGGGAATTGTCTGAAATAAAAATAAAATTTTAGGTAGAACATTCATTTTGATGGTTGCTATTCTTCCCATCAACGATAGCTGTAATTTGTCCCATCTCTCCAAGTTATTCTGTATCTCTTTAATCAACTTCATATAATTATCTTTGAATAATGTACTCGTTTTCTTTGTGATTTGGACCCCTAAGTATCTGACTCTCTTCTCTTCTTGAAAGTTAGTCCTTTCTATTAATTTCTGTCGTTCTTGATCTCTCATATTTTTAACAAGTATTTTTGTTTTCTTTTGGTTTATTTTCATTCCTGCCATATCACCAAAATTCATCAGCATCTCCATCAGGTCTTCAATTGAGTCCATTGGATCCTCCAATATAATAACTAGATCATCTGCAAAAGCTTGGAGCTTAAAAGTATGACCTCTTACTTTCAGTCCTTTTATTTCCTTTTTATCTCTAATTTGCTCACTTAATATTTCTAGAGTAAGAATGAATAGTAATGGAGAGAGTGGGCACCCCTGTCTTGTACCTTTCTGTATTTGTATTTCTTTCGTCTGCTCTCCATTGATTCTAACTTTTGCCTTTTGCTGGGTATAGATTGCTTTAATTAATTTCAAAAATCTTCTCCAACTTGTAGCACTTCCAATTGGTGTAGCATAAAATTCCAATTCAGATTATCAAAAGCTTTCTCTGCATCCAAGAACATCATAGCCATTTGCTTTTCTGGGTGAGCTTCATAGTATTCCAAAGTATTTAAGATTATCCTTATATTATTTTTCATCTGCCTTTTTGGAAGGAAGCCCGATTGGTCTTGATGTATTGTCTGTATTAAGATTCTTTTCAATCTAGTTGCCAACATGGTTGCATATATTTTGTAATCCACATTTAGTAATGAGATCGGTCTGTGGTTTTTGATTTCTTTACGCTCCGTGTTTTCCTTATGTATGAGAGAGATTATCGCTTCGGACCACGTTGGTGGCAATTCTCCCTTTTTTTCAACAAATTCCAAGAGTTTCTTATATGGTTTAAGCAATACGTTTTCTAATTCTTTGTAATATTCAGCTGGAAGACCATCTGGGCCTGGTGATTTCCCATTTTTTTGCTTTTTGAGGGCTTCTATAATTTCTGCATATGTTAAAGGCTCATTTAAAGACTGCATTTGATCTTTAGTCAGTTTCATTTTATTGTATTTCAGTACATATTCTTTCTGAGATTCTTTGTCTACTTCCTTTTTACTGTATAAATTTCGGTAGAAGTCCTCAACAATCTTTTTTGTTTCTTCTTGTTTAAATTTCTCAGTCCCTATTTCATCTTTCAGTGTTTGTATTATTGTTTTCTCCTTCTCTTTCCTTAATTTATATGCTAACCATCTCCCTGGCTTCTTTGTGTTTTCAAAAAAAAAATTGCTTTGCAAATTTAAGCTTCTTTGCAGTTTCCTCAGTGAGCAATATATTTATCTGGTGTTGTACTAACTTTATCTTCTCTTTCAGTTCTGTATTTGATGGATTTTGTTTCAGCTGTAGTTCTGAACTACAGATGAAATCAAGAATTCTAGAAGGACATGGTCACTCTCGCCTAGAGTTCCCCTTACTGCCACTTCTCCCACCAAGTCATCTCTGTTGGTCAGAATCAAGTCAAGGATAGCAAATCTTCTAGTTTCTTTCTCCACTTTTTGTAGGAGAAAATTATCAACCACACAAGCAAAGAATTTCTTGGAAGGGCCATACTTGGCAGAATTTGCCTCCCAACATATATCTGGATAATTGAAATCTCCCATCACTACTACGTCATGTCTCTTTGAAAACCCTGTAATTTCTTTTTCAAAAGTTTCATCGGCTTCCTCTCTTTGATTGGGCGGTCGGTAGTAGACTTCAACTACCAAGTTCTTTTTGTTTTTTGCCCAAACTAGATTGATCCAGATGCTCTCGATGGGACAGCCACTCTCCTCCTCCTCTATTTCCGTGCAGGATTTTATATATATATAATCCACTATGCCCAGTATATATATACTGCAACTCCACCTCCCTTTTTTATTCTCTCTGTTCTTTTTGATCAGTTTATATCCCTCAATTGCTGTATTCCAGTCATGGGAGTCATCCCACCAAGTTTCAGTTATTCCTATCAAGTCATACTTCCCCTCCTGAATTAAAATTTCCAGTTTTTCTTGTTTGTTCCCCATACTCCTGGCATTCGTATATAGATACCGGAGTGTGTGTGATTTGTGGCCTGTTTGCCTTTGTACATTTTTATGAATATGATGATGATGATGATGATGATGATGATGATTGTTATTTTTATTACTGTGATAATTATTGTTCATGTTATTATTGTTGCCCTTTTGATCAGTTTGGTCCATTCCTCTTATTGTGTGTAAGGCTTCATCTAGATATAGAAAGGGTAACAGAAATGAGAACTCTCTATTGACCTTTTTCCTTCTTTTTTTGGTATCTGCCCCCGCCCCCATTTTTTAATCAGAATTGACTAAGGTGAGCAATAAATTTCCATAATAATTAATAAATAAAATATATTTCGTCCAGAACTATTCCAAATTTTGCAATATTTCTGAAGCAAATTGCAGCATAAAATCCACTATGCCCGATCTGCATAGCTGTATTATATCCTCAATGTTATTCAATGTTTATATGAAGCTGTTAAGAGCAGCCATCAGGAAATTTGGAACAAAGTGAAAGTCCATAAACTAAGCCTGAATCCTGATTAAATGCAGGCTTGTGAATGTATTGTCCCCACATCCAGAAAATAGGTAGACTGTTCTGGAAGGTGTTCCTCTGAAAGACAAAGTCAGCAATTTAGGGATACCCTGGATCTATATTTGCTACTAGAGGCCCAACTTGCAGTAGACGTAATATATCCGGACTTCAGCAAAACCTTTGACAAAGTGCCTCATGGTATTCTAGTTAGCAAGCTAACTAGATATAGGCTGGATAGAACAACGGTCAGGTGGACACACCGTTGGTTACAAAACCATATTCAGAGAGTACTTATAAATGGCTCCTTCTGAAACTGGTAAAAGTTAACAGATAGAGTACCTCAAGGCCCAGTCCTGGACCTGCTGCTTTTCATCATTTTTATTAATGACTTGGATGAGGGAGTGCAGGAAATACTTATCACATATGCAGAGGGCACAACATTGGGTGGAACAACTAATACATTGGAAGACAGGAACAAAATATTAAAAAAATTGATATGTTTGAGCACTGAGCTGAAAACAGCAGAATGAAATGTAACAAGAATAACTGCAAAGTTATACACTTAGGGGGAAAGAACCAAATGCACCATTAGAAGATGGGGGATACTTGGACCAGTACACGTGTCAAGAATTTTGGAATTGTTGTAGATCAAAAGCTGAATATGAGCTAAGATTCTGATGTGGCTGCAAAACAGGCCAATGCGATTTTAAGAGGCATTAACGGAAGTATAGTCTCCAAATCCTGTAAGGTACTTTTATTGTTGTTGTTGTTTAGTCGCTAAGTCAGGTCCGACTCTCCATGACCCCATGGACCAGAGCACGCCAGGCCCTCCTGTCTTCCACTGCCTCCCGGAGTTGGGTCAAATTCATGTTGGTAGCTTCGATGACACTGTCCAACCATCTCGTCCTCTGTCGTCCCCTTCTCCTCTTGCCCTCACACTTTCCCAACATCAGGGTCTTTTCCAGGGAGTCTTCTCTTCTCATGAGATGGCCAAAGTATTGGAGCCTCAGCTTCAGGATCTGTCCTTCCAGTGAGCTCAGGGTTGATTTCCTTCAAAATGGATAGGTTTGCTCTCTTTGCAGTCCAGGGGACTCTCAAGAGTCTCCTCCAGCACCACAATTCAAAAGCATCAATTCTTCGGTGGTCAGCCTTCTTTACGGTCCAGCTCTCATTTCCATACATCACTACTAGAAAAACCATAGCTTTGACTATGCAGACCTTTGTCAGCAAGGTGATGTCTCTGCTTTTTAAGATGCTGTCTAGGTTTATCATCGCTTTCCTCCCCAGAAGCAGGCGTCTTTTAATTTCATGGCTGCTGTCACCATCTGCAGTGATCATGGAGCCCAAGAAAGTAAAATCTCTCACTGCCTCCATATCTTCCCCTTCTATTTGCCAGGAGGTGATGGGACCAGTGGCCATGATCTTAGTTTTTTTGATGTTGAGCTTCAGACCATTATTGGCGCTATCCTCTTTCACCCTCATTAAGAGGTTCTTTAATTCCTCCTCACTTTCTGCCATCAGACTGGTATCATCTGCATATCGGAGGTTGTTGATATTTCTTCCGGCAATCTTAATTCCAGCTTGGGATTCATCCAGTCCTGCCTTTCGCATGATGTATTCTGCATAGAAGTTAAATAAGCAGGGAGACAATATACAGCCTTGTCGTACTCCTTTCCCAATTTTGAACCAATCAGTTGTTCCATATCCAGTTCTAACTGTTGCTTCCTGTCCCACATATAGATTTCTCAGGAGATAGATAAGGTGGTCAGGCACTCCCATTTCTTTAAGGACTTGCCATAGTTTGTTGTGGTCGACACAGTCAAAGGCTTTTGCATAGTCAATGAAGCAGAAGTAGATGTTTTTCTGGAACTCTCTGGCTTTCTCCATAATCCAGCGCATGTTAGCAATTTGGTCTCTAGTTCCTCTGCCCCTTCGAAATCCAGCTTGTACTTCTGGGAGTTCTCGGTCCACATACTACTGAAGCCTACCTTGTAGGATTTTGAGCATAACCTTGCTAGCGTGTGAAATGAGTGCAATTTTACGGTAGTTGGAGCATTCTTTGGCACTGCCCTTCTTTGGGATTGGGATGTAGACTGATCTTTTCCAATCCTCTGGCCACTGCTGAGTTTTCTAAACTTGCTGGCATATTGAGTGTAGCACCTTAACAGCGTCGTCTTTTAAGATTTTAAATAGTTCAACTGGAATGCCATCACCTCCACTGGCCTTGTTGTTAGCCATGCTTTCTAGCCAAGAACATAAGGTCCAGCAAATTCCTCACTTGCCTCGCAGACAATTTCATGGTCCAGAAGGTGGAAGAGGCAACAAGGGGATCAGCTATTTTAGATCTGATCTTAACCAACAGGGATGACCTTGTTAATGGGATCAAAGTGGTGGGATCCTTAGGTGGGAGTGACCACGCTCTCTTGGAATTTGTTATACAGTGGGAAGGGGAAGCGAAGTGCAGCCAGACACGCATTCTAGACTTTAAGAAGGCCAATTTCAGTAAACGTAGGGAATTACTGGCTGTAATTCCATGGACAAAGATACTGAAAGAGAAGGGAGTTCAGGATAGATGGGAATTTCTTAAAAGAGAGATACTAAAGGCACAATCCAAAACTTTTCCAAAATGAAGGAAAAATGGGAGATGTCTAAAGAAACCAGAATGGTTGACTAAAGATCTTTCAACTGAACTAAGTGTTAAAAAAACATGTACAAGAAATGGAAAAATGGGGAAAACACCAAAGAGGAATAAAAGCAAATAGCCAGTATATGTAGGGGGAAGGTAAGAAAAGCAAAAGTGCAGAATGAACTCAGGCTTACCAGACAGATTAAAAACAATAAAAAGGGCTTTTTTAGTTATGCCCACAACAAAAGGAAAAACAAGGAAATGATACGGTCGCTGCATGGAGAAGATGGCCAACTACTAACAGAGGACAGGGAAAAGGCTGAACTTCTCAACACTTTCTTTGCCTCAGTTTTCTCAAAAAAGGAAAATAGTGCTCAACCTGAGGGGCGAAGAGCAGGTGATGTAGCGGGGGAAATGCAGCACAGACTAGGTAGAGAAGTAGTACAGGAATACCTACTCTAAATGAATTCAAGTCTCCAGGGCCAGAGGAATTACATCCAAGGATATTAAAAAATACTGGCAGAAGTAATATCAGAACCATTGGCAATAATATTTGAGAATTCCTGGAGAATAGGAGAAATCCCCACAGACTGGAGGAGGGCAAGTTTTGTCCCTATCTTCAAAAGGGGGGGGGAGACCCAAATAATTATCGCCCCATCAGTCTGACATCAATTCTTGGAAAGATTCTAGAGAAGATCATTAAACAGACACTTTGTTATTGCTTAGAAAGCAATGCTGTCATCACTAAAAGTCAAAATGGGTTTCTCAAAGACTAGTCATGCCAGACTAATCTGATCTCTTTTTTTGATAGAGTTACAGGCTTGATAGATGAAGGGAACACTGTGGATGTAGCATATCTTGATTTCAGTAAGGCCTTCGACAAGGTTCCTCACGATATTCTTGCAAAGAAGCTAGTAGAATGTGGGCTAGACAGTGCTACTGTTTGGTGGATTTGTAATCGGTTGACTGACCGAACCCAAAGGGTGATCACCAATGGCTTCTCTTCATCCTGGAGAGAGGTAACTAGTGGGGTGCCTCAGGGTTCTGTTCTGGGCCCTGTGCTATTCAACATCTTTATCAATGACTTGGATGAAGGAATAGAGAGTATGCTGATTAAATTTGCAGATGATACCAAATTGGGAGGGGTTGCTAATTCCCCAGAGGACAGGATTAAAATTCAAAATGACCTTGACAGATCAGAGTCCTGGGCCAAAACTAACAAAATGAATTTCAACAGGGAGAAATGTAAGGTCCTACACCTAGGCAGAAAAAATGAACTGCACAGATATAGGATGGAAGACACCTGGCTAGACAGCAGTACCTGTGAAAGGGATCTAGGAGTCTTGGTAGACCACAAGCTGAACATGAGTCAGCAGTGTGATGTGGCTGCCAAGAAAGCCAATGCAATTCTTGGTTGCATCAATAGGACTATACTGTCTAGATCAAGGGAAGTGATAGTACCACCAAGAAGGCGACAAGATTTGTTTGGTATAACCTATCCTTAACAAACCCATGCTGGCTTCTAGTAATCACCTTGTTATTTTCTAGGTCTTCACAAATCTGCTTGATTACTTTTTCCAGGATTTTCCCAGTTATTGATGTCAAGTTGATTGGTCTGTAGTTTCCTAGATCCACGTTGTCCCCTTTTTGAAGATTGGAACCACATCAGCTCTTTTCCAGTCCTCTGGCAGTTTGCCCATGATCCAGGACCTCTCAAAGGTTTCATTCAGTGGTTCCGAGATCACATCTGCCAGTTCTTTTAGTATCCTGGGATGTAAACCATCCGGTCCGGGAGACTTGAACTCATTCAAAGCAGCTAGGTGTTCTTTTACCACTTCCTTACGTATTTTGACCTGCTTCCCTCTCCTGTCTCCCACAGTGCTGCCCTTGACAAGGTGGACCAATTTTTCCTTTTGCTTAAATACAGATGCATAAAAAAGAATTAAGCAGTTCCGCTTTCTCCCTGTTGCCTGTCACCTTCTTGTCATCTTCTCCCACTAGTGGACCAACCATTTCCTTGACATTCCTCTTGCTCCTCATGTGTTGAAAGAAACTTTTTTTGTTAATTTTTGGCATTTGTTGCAAGTCTTAGCTCATTCTGAGCCTTAGCCTTCCTGTCTCCATCTTTACAGATTCTAGCTATTTGCTGGTATTCTGTTCTAGTTATGAGCCTCTTTTTCAGTTTTTTACACTTATCCTTTTTGTCCCTTAGCTTTCCAGAGAGCTCTGTGTGCATCCACACCGGTCTTGTCAGACATCTCTTGTTTTTCTTCCTCTGTGGTATTGTTTTGGTTTGGGCCTTTATTATCTCACTTACAGGGTTTCCCAAGCATCCTGAACTGTTTTTCCTTTTAGGATTTCCATCCATGGAATCCTTCCTATTACATCTCTTAGTTTGTTAAAGTCAGCTCTCTTAAAATCTAGAACATTAGTCTGACTTGGTACACTTACCCTGGCCTGCATGATGGTGAATTCTAATGTGACATGGTTGCTTTCTCCTAAAGTTCCTACAATTTCCCCTCCCTCAACTATTTCCTCCCTATTAGTAAGTATTAGTATCAAGTATTAGTATTAAGTTCCGTATGGCTGACCCTCTAGTTCCCTCCTCCACCTTTCGGATGATAAAGTTGTCAGCCAAGCATGTCAGGAACCCGTTGGATCTCCCACTTGCTGAAGAGTTGGTTCCCCAGTTGATATCCAGGTAGTTAACGTCCCCCATTACTACAGTGGTGTGTTTCCTACACATCTCAGCTAACTGATTTGCAAAATGTTCATCTATTTCCTCTGCTTGGTTAGGTGGCCTGTAGTACACGCCTACAGCTATGTCATTCATTTTCCCCCTAATATTCACACAAAGAGCTTCAGGAAGGCTTTGGTCTCCTGTATTACTGTACAGGAGTAGTAATTCTTTACATACAGTGCAACTCCTCCTCCTCTTTTGTTGGGTCTGTTTCTTTTGAACAAATTATATCCTTCTAGCAGCATATTCCAATCATGGGTTTCGTCCTACAAAGTTTCGGTAATGGCAACAATGTCATACCTGCCCTCACGTACTAGGACTTTGAGTTCTCCCTGTTTGTTCCTCATAGTGTATACACATCTGAGCCCTTTATGGCTGACCTTTTGTTTGCTTGCTGTGTCTTGTGTTTTATACTTGAGTGTCCCTTCCTTCTCACCACTTCCTTCCTCATTGTCAAGTTCAGTGTCTAGGGGTTTGTGCTTTGGGTTTGGTCCTAGAGATTGTCCTCCTTCCCCTTGTAGATTCAGTTTAAAGCCCTTCGGATGAGTTGAGCGAGATGTCTGCCAAACACATTCTTCCCAGTCCTTGTGAGGTGCAGCCCGTCTCTTGCCAGGAGCCCTTCATGTAGGTAGTGTAGCCCATGGTCCAGAAATCCAAAGTTTTCTTGACGGCACCATCCCTTGAGCCAGCCTCTGCAATCCTCCATTCCCTCATTGGATGTTGACCCTCTGTCAGAAGTACAGATGAAAATAGCACATGAGCTGCCAGTTCTTTTGCCTTCCTGCCCAGTTGCTCATATTTTTTTATTTTATTTTTATTTTATTATTAGATTTTTACCCCGCCCCCCTAGACAAAGTCTACTCGGGGCGGCTTACATACATAATAAAAACATCATAACATTAAAACATCATAACATTTAAAACAGCATAATTTTAACATTTATATTAAATTAAATCAGTACCAAGATGATAAGAGTAAAATCAGTTATTGACTGGAGGGAAGGCCTGCCTGAAAAACCAAGTTTTCAAATGAGTTTTAAAAATGCCCAGCGAGGGTGCCAGACGAATTTCAGTAGGGAGGCTGTTCCATAGCCGAGGGGCCACTGCCGAGAAGGCCCGGTTTCTTGTTCTTTCTTTCCGGGCCTCTCTCGGCGTTAGGCCCCTCAGCCGTCCCTGCTGGCTATTCCGGGTGGTTCGGGTAGATCTAGGTGGGAGAAGACGATCTGCCAAGTATCGAGGTCCCAAACCGTTTAGGGCTTTATACGTCATCATTAACACTTTGAAGTCAATGCGGAAACGAATGGGCAGCCAATGCAAGGCAGCCAGAGTGGGAGAGATATGCTGATATTTTCTCACCCCACTAAGGAGCCTGGCTGCCGCATTCTGCACCATTTGAAGTTTCTGCATCAATCTCAAAGGCAGCCCCACGTAGAGCGCATTACAATGGTCTAATCTCGAGATTACGAGCGCATGGACAAGAGTAGTGAGGGCCTCCCCATCAAGATATGGTCGCAGCTGGGCAATCCGCCATAGATGGAAATAGGCGGAACGGGCCACGGACGCCACCTGGGTTTCCATGGTAAGCGCCGGGTCCAGATGTATCCCCAAGCTGCGAACCTCACTCTTTGCGGTAAGGGTCGTCCCCCCAAAAGAGAGGGAGTCGCCCAAACCGCCGATGGAGGGACCTCCCACCCTCAAGACCTCCGTCTTGTCCGGGTTCAGCCTCAACCCATTCAACTGCATCCATTGCAGTACAGCCTCCAGGCAGCGCTGAAGGGACAGAACGGCATCCACTGAGGTAGATGAAAAGGAGATGTAGAGCTGCGTGTCATCAGCGTACTGATGGCACGAAGCACCACACCCCCTGATGACCCCACCCAGCGGCCTCATATAGATATTAAACAGCATTGGGGAGATGATCGACCCCTGCGGAACCCCACAACTGAGACTCCATGGGGCCGAAGCATTCTCCCCAAGCTGTACTCTCTGGGGACGGTCCTCCAAGAAGGATCGGAGCCAGGCAAGCGCCAGGCCACCGATTCCCAACTCAGAGAGCCTCCCCAGGAGGATACCGTAGTCGACGGTATCAAAGGCGGCTGAGATATCGAGGAGGACCAACAAGGACATATTACCCCTGTCGGCCTCCCTCAACAGGTCATCCAACAGTGCGACCAGTGCCGTCTCTGTGCCATAACGCGGCCTGAAGCCCGACTGAAATGGGTCCAGGGCGTTGGTTTCATCCAAAAGTGTCTGAAGTTGGTCTGCCACCACCCTCTCCACCACTTTGCTAAGGAAAGAAACATTGGCGATGGGCCTATAATTTCCAATATCATCCGCTGCCAAATTTGGTTTCTTCCTTATGGGCCTAATGAGTGTCTCCTTGAGGGCAAGAGGAACCTTGCCCTCTTGGAGAGACCCATTAATTATTGCTGTGGCCCATTCCGTTGTTACAGGCCTGGCTGCTTTGATTAGCCAGGCCGGGCAAGGGTCAAGGGAGGAGGTGGTGGCCCGACAGCGTTCAAGCACTTTGTCCACCAGATCCGGCGTCACAGGCTGAAAGAATTCAAGAGTCACCGGGCAGGGCGGAGCGCTGGACATCTCTGCTCGATCCACTGTATTTAAAAAAGGAGATAGGTCCCGGCGGATGGCCTCCACTTTTGATTTAAAAAATGCTGCAAATTGGTCAGGTGAGATATTAATGGGAGGCCCATCACCCAGACCAATTCCGGATAGATCGCGAACTATACGGAAAAGTTCCGCCTGCTGATTAGAAGCATCGCTTATCCGGTCAGCGATGTATGATCGTCTGGCAGCCTTTACCTTAGCCAGGTAACGGTTAGTTGCGATCCTGACAGCTTTCTTATTATAATCCGTCGGTTCTCTCTCCAAATGCACTCTAGCCGTCTCCTATTTCGCTTCATTGCTCGTAGGTCCTGGTTATACCAGGCACCTGGCCGAGCTCTGCTCCTGAGAGGGCGTTTAGGAGCGATCGTGTCTACAGCCCTAGTGGCGGCGGCAAGCCATCCATCAACCAGAGCTTCGACAGGAGCGCCAGACAGCTCAGCTGGAATCCCTCTCATGGTATCCTGGAATCTCAATGGATCCAGTAACCTTCGAGGGCGGACCATCAAAGTAGGTCCATGCTCCCTGCGGGGAGGGAGTGCCACTGAGAGGTTACATTTTATTAGATGGTGATCTGTCCATGACAATGGGACTGACACCAGGTCAGTCACCATCAGACCACACTCGCTCCGTTCAGTGGAAAATACCAGGTCTAGCGTATGGCCGCCCGTATGTGTGGGACCGTTAACATGTTGGGACATGTCCAAGGAAGCCATGGTTTCCAAGAACTCAAGAGCTGGACCGGAAACCTCTGCCTCCGCATGGATGTTGAAGTCACCCAAGACCAAAAGCCTCGGGGACTCCAACAGTGCCGCGGAGACAAAGTCCGCCAGCTCCGGAAGGGAGGTGGCTGGGTCGCGGGGAGCGCGGTAACCCAGCAAGATCCCAATACCATCCCTGGCCCCAACAAACACATGGAGGGCCTCCATACCTGGCTTTACCACCTTGGAGCGCCTAGTAACCTCAAGAGTATTTCTATAAACAATGGCTACTCCCCCCCCCCGCCCCTCCAATCTACCCTGGTGCTGGACTGTATAACCAGACGGACAGGCTAGGGTCAGGGGAACCCCCCCTTCCCCGCCCATCCAGGTCTCGGTTATGCATGCCAGGTCTGCGTCCTCCTCCAGAATAAGATCTTGAATCAGCTGGGATTTATTGGACACAGACCTGGCATTCAACAGCACCAGTTTTAGGGTGGAGGGCCGGCTGAGCTGGCTACCTCGAGACTGGTAGTTGGACACAGTGCCAGAACAGTGAACAGCCTTCAAACATCTGTTCACTGTTCTTCTAAAAAGAGTAGGCACTGAGCCAACGTCATATCTCCCTCTACCCGTAATCACCCTGATGTTAGACCCCTCGCTGGGGGGGCAGGCCCTCCTCTCCATGTCCAGAAAGAAGAAAGAAAAGAAAAAACAAGATGCACTAATGTAATACAATAAACAATAATAAGGTCACATAATAATCAATATTTGAATTAATCAGACTATCAAATTAAACAATATACCAAAATAACAATTTAACAGAATTTAAATTAGGCAACTAAAACATAAAACAATTAACAATCAGGTGGACAAAACATAAATTAAATTATCGTAAAAATAAACCTAAAAAACAAAAAACATGAATAAACAATTATAAATAGTCCCTTGATATAGTCCTCATATATCATATATGATATAGTCCTCATATATCCCCTCATAGTCCCTTGATATGTTTTTTAGGCTCTTCTTTGTTGTATCGTTGGTCCCAATGTGAAAGAGAAGGAGGGGATAATAATCAGCAGGCTTGATAATTTGGGTAAGCCTCTCTGTCACGTCTTTAATCTTTGCTCCTGGGAGACAACATACTTCCCTTGAAAGCTTGTCTGGTCTGCAGATTGCTGATTCTGTTCCTCTAAGAAGTGAGTCACCAATTACCACCACACATCTTTTCCTCTTTGGGGTACCCGGCAGGCTCCTCTTCCCTGTAGCAATCTGAGCTGCTTTTCATCCTGTCACTGGAACACTTGATGAAGATTAATCTTTGGATGTCCGCACATCTTCTTCCAGGGGGAGAGCATGAAATTGGTTGTTCAGTTCTAGCGGCAGGGATAGTCTTCTTGTTTTCTTTGTCCTCCGAGTGATATGCTGCCATTGCTCCTCTTCATGGGCTCCATTTTTCCTGGTAGTCAAACTAGCAGTTGTTTCTCCCTTGCTATGTTTGGTTTGCAGACATGCTTCTGCCTTTTCCAGGAATTGTTCATTTTCCCGGATGAGTCTGAGAGTGGGTAGATGTGCCTCTAGACGCTCCAATTTCTCCCCCAGTAATGTGATGAGTTTGCATTTGGCGCAGGTATAATTGGAGTCTTCCTCGGGCAGGAATAGAAACATAGCACACAGCTTGCAGGTTACCACAGTGCTAGCCTCATTCTCCATGGTTTTTGGGGTCGTGCAGCTCCAAATAGGTATTCTTTTCTAGTCCCAACAGATACTCCAAGTGTACTGCAAATAGATATTCTTTTGTAGCCCCAATTTAGATGTTTGGGGGTATGATTTGTTCGCCTAACGGCACACAGGCCGCTAGCTTGATCCAACGAGACCAAGTCCCTCTGCTTTGTTGTTCACGGTGAGCTCTTCCCCACTATCCCAGAATCCTCTGCTCTTCCCCACTCTCCCAGAATCCTCTACTGGTATGCAAATGCTCCCAATGAGGTAGTACCCAGACCGCTAGCTTGATCCGACAAGACCAAGTCCCTCTGCTTTGTTGTTCACGGTGAGCTCTTTCCCACTCTCCCAGAATCCTCTGCTGGTATGCAAATATTCCCAATTCCACTGCTTTCATGATTGAAATGGGTCAAAATGGGACAACTGCCTCAGTGGCAAAACCTATAGGGCAGGAGGCAGCCATGAGACTTTGGAAAGCAGGGATATTGGTGCCACACAACCTGCCCTGAATACCCTAAGGTACTTTCCTAATTACTAATGTGGTTGATAATGCTGCCTTCAATTTCTAAATAAAACATAATTCAAAAGAAACACAGAGAGAAACATTTTCTTGTTTCTTATGTCTCCACAGAGAATTATTGGAATGCAGCATCATTCATTTTTCCATCTTCATATCTCCATTTCTCTACCTTCCAAGGGGAAACTAGTGCTGACATTTCCTTCTACTTCAAAACATCAGCTCCTGATGGAGTGTTTCTTGAGAATCTGGGAAATTCAGACTTCATCAAACTTGAGCTAAAATGTAAGTATATATCCAGCATTAATGAGAATGTTAGACAAAAGTCAGTTGTTAAACTTCTATCACACAGTATTTTCTGTAAAAACAAACTATTCAAAGAAGCAGGGAAATATATTTGAGTCTCCTTATTCACTTTAGTTTTAAGGCAAGTTTTGTCTTTAATTCATGGTTAGGATCTAGCATGGAACTGGGCATCACTGAACTGGACTACACATAGTCTGGTCTGAGGGAGGAACAGCGTTTGTATCAAGCTCTGCTCCCTTTTTAATCTTTATTTTTTAATACTTAGAAAGTATTCAACTGCTCAAGTTGATTCATTAAAAGAACTTTGCTTCCCGGTGGTGGCTGGAACCAAAGAGAGCAAGAAGCATCAAGTTTCCCCGGGGGAGTTTACCAGCAACACAATGTTTGAAAAGGACTGAGATCATTTGGAGGAAAATTCAAGGTCATACAAGAACTACACCGTAATACTGTGAGTTATTTAGAAGATATTTAGTAGCCAGATATCGGGAGTTGCCTGAGCTGTCTGATAAGGACAGCTCAGAAGGCAAGGTAATAAAGAAATAAAGAAACCACACTAGGATCTGCAGTAGGATTTGCAGAAGGCTCTAACTCTCCTGGCTGCAGGTGTGATTCAACAGCACGTATAAACACTACCAATGGTCATTACTAGAGCCCAGAAAACTCGTACTTGGACTAACAATGCTCCCAGAAGTAAAAGTCAAAGGGCTATAGTAGACTTCTGCGTGCCTTTAACCTCCATTAGTCAACAGGACTTTTCCAATTCCTCTGGGCAAAGATTTTCAAGGGAATTTGTCTCAAGTACTTCATCTACCTTAGACAATCAAGATTTGAATGTGATCATCAGAGATTCCCAAAGAAATGATGTGGCTGAAGACCTTTTTGGCTCCTTGATTGGCAATTGGTCAGTGGACCCAGGATTACAGGAAAGGTCATCAATTTTATCAATGGACTTGCCTGACAAAAATCCAAACTTACCAAACACCGATCCAAAGAATATATCCATAGAAGAACAAATAGACAAATCTTATGGGCCTGATAATGAAGACATCAAAATTATCTACACTCAGTTATGTGACCAGTGCTTCCTATCTACAAAATCAACTCAAAGCATCTTCAATAAACTACATGCACTACATCAAGAAATATTCAACCTGAAAGCAACACTCCAACTCGCAGCCACCCTGATAAAAACAGGGATTTTGACAGCAGCAGCACCCCCCCCCGTACATTTTCTAACCCAGACCCAAACTTCCACCAACCAGGAAATGAGATTCACACATTAGAAAGAAACAAGAACAATCCCTGCCTAATTCGAAAAGAACAGCATCTTATACAGCAGTTGGAGGACATAGAGTTGGCCACAAACTCTGAAAAGGTTCCAGAAACTCAGGCCAATAATTGTAATGCAAGAAAAGCTGCTGAGGACCTGAATTTAACCCTTTCAAATGTAGACTTAATAGTAATTGATGAATGGCAAGATATTATCCCAGACGTCAATGGCCCACAGTCCTCATTTATAGCCCCTACAAATAGGAACAACATACTGCCGAACAATACATACCTATGACTTCTTACAGAAGTAGACTCCGGAACAGAGAAACCAGTCTACAGTCTCACCACCCAACACTGTGAGTCATATTACCATATACAACTGGCCTTTAAGAAGGCCAAATAACACATGGAAAACTAACACTGATGTAACACGGGATATTTTGGACATTCTGGGTAAAGATTGGGATCCCTTAATGTATATGCAATACTCATGTATATGCAATGCCCTTTTCCTGCAGAGGAAGCAGAAGGAGAGCTGTGTCTGGGAGGACATTTTATTTGGTGTGGTTTTTTTCCTAGGCTTGTGGCCTTTTTAGGCTTCCAAGGGTGTGTTTGCTCTGACCTTTGTTCTCCCTGACCACATGGTCTGAGGGGGCGGGGTTTTAGCTTTAAATAAGTGCTACCAGAAGCTTTAAGCCCTTTTCCTGCAGAGGAAGAGGAAGCAGAAGGAGAGCTGTGTCTGGGAGGACATTTTATTTGGTGTGGTTTTTTCCCCTAGGCTTGTGGCCTTTTTAGACTTCCAAGGGTGTGTTTGCTTTGACCTTTGTTCTCTAACGGCGTGCGAAATTCTCTGATTTTATTTTTTAGACTCTAACTTGGTAAATAGGAAAGACAAATAGGAGTGCATACATCTGGGGTAGCAGGGAGGTTTTTTGGGGGGAACAGACTTCCTCTCTTTTTAATTCACTGACCAATCAGTCAAGATGGAGAGCGAAGGATCTGCTGCAGACACTTGTAACACCTGTGGTATGTTTGTTTTCTTGACAAATGAGGTGCCTGGGTACAAATGCTCTAAGTGTAAGTTGGTGTTCCTCTTGGAAGACAAGGTCCGGCAGCTGGAGGCCTGTGTTTCTAATCTTCAGATTATTAGGGAGCAGGAGGTTTTCTTGGAGAGGGCAGAGAATGCCAACTTAAATTCAGAACACAAGGAAAATCTCACTGAGGAAGAAGGCGGTTCACAAACACAAGAGATGAATGCTTGGAGGAACGTCACACATAGAAATATAAGGAGCAAAAACCATACAGAGAGCTTGCAGCTACAGAACAGATTCCAGCCTCTCTCCCTTATTATTCAGGAAATAGACCAGCAGCAAAAGCAGTATTCTCCACCTGAAAAGAATATCCAGAGGACCCTGGAACCATCTGCACAGTGAAGGGCCCCTACCAAGCCTCGGAGAAGGTGAGTGGTGGTGGTGGGGGACTCCTTGCTCAGAGGAACAGAAACAACAATCTGCAAGCCTGACAAGATGAACCGAGAGGTGTACTGTCTACCTGGAGCCAAAATTCGTGATATAACAGAGAGACTGACAAGACTCATCAAGCCCACTGACTCTTACCCCTTCCTTTTGGTCCATGTGGGAACCAATGATACTGCAAAGCACACCTTTCACAATATCACAAAGGATTATGAAAATATGGGTAGGAAACTGAAGGACCTGGGGGTGCAGGTCATTATTTCATCTTTCCTCCCTGTTGAAGGATGTGGCCCACGAAGGGAGAGAAGAATAACAGAGGTGAATACCTGGCTCCGCAGATGGTGCCGCCAGGAACGCTTTGGTTTCTTCAACCATGGTTTGCATTTCCATACAGATGGTCTACTGGGAAGGGATGGGGTGCACCTTACTACTGCTGGAAGGAAAGTTTTTGCTCACAGGCTCACTAATCTGATGAGGGCTTTAAACTGAGTTCTCAAGGGGAGGGTGACAATTTTCTTGAGGACAGGAACCCAGAAAGGGCTGTGGTGAATAGCCAAAACATTGTAGAAAGAGGAGGGCAAGTAGTATGGCAGCCCAACAGTGGAAGGAAAAACAACTTTAGTAAAGGGCTTGCAGGAAGAACACATAGTCTTAAATGTCTCTACACCAATGCACAGAGCATGGGAAACAAACAAGATGAGCTGGAACTCCTAATACTGCAAAATAAATATGACATAATAGTTATCACTGAAACCTGGTGGGATGAGACTCATGACTGGAATGTAGCTATTGGAGGGTATAACCTATTTCAGACCTAGTAAAAAAGGAGGAGGAGTAGCTTTATATGTTAAGAGCGCTTATACTGGTGAAGAAATCCAGGGTATAAATCTAGGAAGCCAGGTTGAGAGCATCTGGGTAAGAATTAAGGGGGAGAGAAACAAGAGGGATGTCATTGTGGGGGTATACTACAGACCCCGAAGCCAGTCTGAGGAGTTGGATAAAGCCTTCCTGGAGCAGATAGCTACACATTCAAAAGGGAAAGATGCAGTAGTAATGGGAGATTTCAACCATGCTGATATATGTTGGCAGTTAAACTCTGCCAAGAACACAACGTCCTACAAATTCCTTACTGGCCTTGCAGACAATTTCATGGTACAGAAGGTGGAAGAGGCAACAAGGGGAACAGCTATTTTAGATCTAATCTTAACCAACAGGGAGAACCTTGTCAATGAGATTGAAGTGGTGGGATCCTTAGGTGGGAGTGACCACGCTCTCTTGGAATTTGTTATACAGTGGGAAGGGGAAGCCAAGTGTTCTAGACTTCAAGAAAGCCAATTTTTGTAAATTTAGGGAATTATTGACTGAAATTCCATGGACAGAGGCACTAAAGGAAAGGGGAGTTCAGGATGGATGGGGATTTTTTTAGAACTGAGATACTAAGGGCACAATCTAAGACTGTTCCAAAATGAAGGAAAAATAGGAGATGTCTAAAGAAACCAGAATGGCTGACAAAAGAACTTTCAACTCAGCTAAGTGTAAAAAAAAAATGTACAAGAAATGGAAAAATGGGGAAAGCACCAAAGAGGAATACAAGCAAATAGCCAGTACATGTAAGGGGATGGTAAGAAAAGCTAAAGCACAGCACGAATTTAGGCTTACTAGAGAGATTAAAGATAATAAAAGGGGATTTGTTTTAGTTATGTCAGCAGTAAAAGGAAAAAGAAGGAAATGATAGGGTCTTTGCGTGGAGATGATGGCCAATTACTAACAGGGGACAGGGAAAAGGCAGAACTACTCTACACCTTCTTTGCCTCAGTTTTTTCCAAAAAGGAAAATGGTGCTCAACCTGAGGGATAAAGAGCAGGTGAAGTAGTGTGGGAAATGCAGCACAGAATAGGTAGAGAAGTAGTACAGGATTACCTGGCTACCTTGGATGAATTTAAGTCTCCTGGGCCAGACGAATTACATCCAAGGATATTAAAAGAACTGGCAGAAGTAATATCAGAACCATTGGCAATAATATTTGAGAATTCCTGGAGAATAGGAGAAATCCCCACAGACTGGAGGAGGGCAAGTTTTGTCCCTATCTTCAAAGGGGGGGGGGGAGACCCAAATAATTATCGCCCCATCAGTCTGACATCAATTCTTGGAAAGATTCTAGAGAAGATCATTAAACAGACACTTTGTTATTGCTTAGAAAGCAATGCTGTCATCACTAAAAGTCAAAATGGGTTTCTCAAAGACTAGTCATGCCAGACTAATCTGATCTCTTTTTTTGATAGAGTTACAGGCTTGATAGATGAAGGGAACACTGTGGATGTAGCATATCTTGATTTCAGTAAGGCCTTCGACAAGGTTCCTCACGATATTCTTGCAAAGAAGCTAGTAGAATGTGGGCTAGACAGTGCTACTGTTTGGTGGATTTGTAATCGGTTGACTGACCGAACCCAAAGGGTGATCACCAATGGCTTCTCTTCATCCTGGAGAGAGGTAACTAGTGGGGTGCCTCAGGGTTCTGTTCTGGGCCCTGTGCTATTCAACATCTTTATCAATGACTTGGATGAAGGAATAGAGAGTATGCTGATTAAATTTGCAGATGATACCAAATTGGGAGGGGTTGCTAATTCCCCAGAGGACAGGATTAAAATTCAAAATGACCTTGACAGATCAGAGTCCTGGGCCAAAACTAACAAAATGAATTTCAACAGGGAGAAATGTAAGGTCCTACACCTAGGCAGAAAAAATGAACTGCACAGATATAGGATGGAAGACACCTGGCTAGACAGCAGTACCTGTGAAAGGGATCTAGGAGTCTTGGTAGACCACAAGCTGAACATGAGTCAGCAGTGTGATGCGGCTGCCAAGAAAGCCAATGCGATTTTTGGTTGCATCAATAGGAGTATAGTGTCTAGATCAAGGGAAGTGATAGTACCACTCTATTCTGCTTTGGTCAGACCTCACCTGGAGTATTGTGTCCAGTTCTGGGCACCTCAATTCAAAAAGGATGTTGACAACCTGGAACGTGTCCAGAGGAGGGCGACTAAAATGGTTAAAGGTCTGGAAACCATGTCCTACGAGGAGTGGCTTAGGGAGTTGGGAATGTTTAGCTTTACAAAAAGAAGGTTGAGAGGGGACATGATAGCCATGTTTAAATATTTGAAAGGATGTCATGTTGAAGAGGGGACAGGTTTGCTTTCCAGGGCTCCAGACACTAGGACATGGAGCTATGGTTTCAAACTACAGGAAAAGAGATTCCATCTGAACATTAGGAAGAACTTCCTGATCATCAGAGCTGTCTGACAGTGGAATAGGCTGCCTCGAAGGGTGGTGGAGTCTCCTCCTTTGGAGGTTTTTAAGCAGAGGCTGGATGGCCATCTGTTGGGAGTACTTTGATGGATGTTCCCGCATGGTGGGGGGTTGGACTGGGTGGTCTCTTCCAACTCTATGACTCTATGACTCTCTATGACTCTATGTATATATCCTATAAAGCCTGAAATGTGGAGGGGGAGGGTGCATCTGTCGTTTAAAGAAAATTGACATGCCTATCATTTTTGGAGCTTAATATATAAGTTTGAAGACATATCAGTATCATTCAAATGGGGACCACATATAACACACCGTAGGCCTAATTTCAAGTCAACTGCAAAACGAAACTTACAAAGACCATTCAAAACAAACAGACAGTCGTATGCCACGAATCACAGGGGTACCTTTGATGGGAGGGTAATGGCTTATGAATTTGGACACGATGCACATTTTAAAAGGATTCCAATACCACATGGAAAATCAGATAGAACTGTTGAGCTCTGCTCTAATTATGAGTACTCCAGGTGCAGGGGAAATGCCCCCAACCATGCTGGTGTTGCACCCCCTGATCCTAACTTAAACAATAGAGGGAAAGAAGTATGTCCACCTTTTGTATCTGCCTCCAATAATATCTTGATTAATCAACCCCGTGGTTTCGTAAACATATGCAACAACCAGAGAACACAAATAAGAAAGGCTCCAAGGATGGGTGTCAACAAGTCAACACGTAGTCACAGAATTTATCAAACCTCCAAGGGGAAGAGCCACTTACCCAGTCACTTCAGAACTTCCAGTAGGTCCAACTCTGAACGGCACTTGGACAACAGATATGCCCCTCTAGCAGCCCTCTCCCAAGACTGACTAACATCAGATAAGATACAAAGTCAGCCTCTGAACTTTCTATCTTGGAATATAGCAGGATGGAAGAATAAATTGGTTGACTCAGATTTCATACAGTACCTTCAGTCGTTTGACATAATTTGCCTGCAAGAGACTTGGCCTCTGGAGAAAGACTCTTTAAGTTTACAGGGATATAGGACATGGGAATTCACAGCTCAAAAAAATTCAACTTCAGGCCGAGTGGGGGCCTGGCTATTTCAATTTCCTCAACTACTGGCTTGAAGGGAACAGAGACAGCTGAATTAAACTCTATTGGCAAGTTCTGACAATACATGGCTGTAAACCAGGTCCTTTGATCTGTGTCAACGTCTGTTTTCCACCGAGAATAATTGGTACTGCTTCAGAGGCTTGGGCTAAATTGGAGGACCTCCTTGATACATTGTTTTCTGAATATCCCAACTATTTTTTTTATAATTTGTGGTGACTTTAATGCTAGAATGGGAAACAGTGTTTGTATGATGGGAAAAGCCCTTGGCTTGGAGCTTGAAGAGGATAAAAGCACCTCCAGAACCTCCCAAGACAAGGTAATCAACAACTATGGCAAATTCCTCTTTCAATTGATTTACAAATTCCATCTTGTATGCCTAAATGGATCTCACCTGGACACCTCAAATGGCTACTACACTTTTCTAACAGATAAGGGTGCTAGTGTGGTAGACTATGTTATAGGATCTTCTGCCGTTCTCCCTTATGTACACTCCCTAGCAATCGATGACAGGCCAGAAAGTGACCATCTCCCCCTTAGAGTGTCTCTAAGATTCCGACAAAATCAGTCAGGGGTATTCACAGACCACAAAATGCTGGGCCACGTTTTAGGTGAGAAAAGACTTAAATGGTCTATTAAAACTGATGACAGTATAAGGCAGATGCTGAGCACCAATAAACTCTAAGAGCTATGACAACATGCTCTTCTGGGGACCCAGAACATTTGCAAGGTCTACCAGGATATAACTCTTGCACTTAGAGCACACCTAACCATTACACACCCAGAAAGAACGTCTGAAGCTCAATGGTCCTGGTTCAACAGGGAATGTAAGACCAAGAAAAAAGAGCTGAGCAGACCAACAAGACAGGTGAAACATATTGGCATCAATGAAGCTACAGCTTTCCTGCAACATCTACGGAGAGAATATAAATCTTTACTTAGAGGAAAAAAAGAAGGCTTTCTACTCAGATAACTGGAAATCTTTGGGCCAGGCCCTCATTGAGGGTAATGACCCCAAATTCTGGAAGCAAATGCATCCAAGCAGTTCTCACTTCTATATTCTCCCTGTAACCATAGTGCAGATCATATGCTCATCTTCTGGAATCCTCTACCAGTATATATATATATATGAGGAAAATTTCTGAATAAATTTCTGTGTACCATATGTATATTTAAACTCCCATTTTTAAAAGCTGGGAAATTCAATTCTTGAAAAAACACCTGGCACTGGAAACTCTCTGGTATATGAATGTGGAAAATATGGCTTCTGTATCCATGATTCAGAACACCAGAAAATGGCCTGATATTGCTGCACAGTATTGTGCCCATGTTGCCAGCAAGAAGAAGGATGCCAAGCTTTCCATTGCAAAGGGCAACCTGAATGTTGACAATAACAATGGAAGTAGTCAAGATTTTCTAGAGGATGCCTTCTTGTGCTCACTAACATTCACAAAGTGACACCAAGTGAGAGAAAATCCCAGAAGCTCACTCCTTTTTTCATCAATTAACTACTTTCCTCCCAAAATACAAAACAATTGTCAGGGTTAATTTTTGACAAGTGTGAATGGTAGTGAGCCTTTCAGATACTGAATTTCATGGATTCAGAGGATGGAGGTCTTATTTTCTTTCTTCTCTTTGCTGAAGCATGGTACTAGCTGGATTTGATCTTTCCTGTTGGTCTCATTCTTGAATCTGATATACTGTCAATGTTCCAAACATAAATACATAATTCAGATTCATTCACAGCATTCATAAATACTGGAATTAAGGAGGAGCCTGGGAAAATAATTGGCAATATTTGCTGCTCCATTTATCTTGATGTATAGCAGCAAATCAAGAAATATAGGAAGGTACATGATGTGGAACGTGATGGTTGAGAGACATAATGTTTTCAGTCCAAAAGACATAGGCAATAGATGCCCTGGACGTCACTTCCGCTCGGGAGGGATGAGCAGCTAAGAACTAAAACTCTGCATCGCCGGTATGTTAAACAGCTTTTAAAATGCATTTCTTCCTTTTGAGGACTGGTTTTTTCTACATAAACCTTCGGAGGGAAAGATAAGGAAAGTGTACATGTTGATAAATTCTTTAAAGACTGTGTTGATTTAGAGTAGAATACTGCTTTTGTTTTTGAGTCTGATAAGCTTTTAGAGCTCTGCTTTTAATGAGAGGTTTTTACAACAACGTTCATTCCAAATTATTCTTCTCTATGCCAAAGAGGAAGGACAAGGCTGCTAAACTTCCTGCTTGGTCAAGAGATAAAGCTTTAGATAAAACTTCTGACACGCCATTGGATCACAGCCTGGAACGCTTGAGGGGGGTGGAGGCTGCATTAGAAAAAAAAGAGTCAGAAAGCAAAGTCTCACCATCCCAAGCAGATAAGCAAGAAGCAATGGAGCAACTGACACAGGCTGTGAAAGATATGTCCTGTAAAATGAGTCAGGAGTTTGAGCAGGCAGCGAAACGAGCCAAGTCTATCGAAATGAGTATTAATAAACTTCAAGATCAAGTCATAGGAATGACACAGGAGATGAAAACTGTCAAACAGAAAGTTAAGGAAGTGGAAGACAGGGCAGAAGCAAATCAGACTAAGATAAACATGTTGGATGAGAGAATCAGCGAAAAACAAAAAGCTGATCTATCTGGAAGACAATTCTAGACGGTCCAACATCAAAATAATGAATTTTCAATTGCAACATGGACAAGACCTCAAAAAAGATATTATAATGTGGTGGTGAAGTTTTTCAATTATACAAAGAAAGAACAATTTATGAGAGAAATAAAACAAAAACAAGACCAGCTGGTCTACAGAGGCACTAAGCTGCAGATTTTCCAAGATTTAAGCAGTGACTCTTTAAATTGGAGAAAATCTATGAAGCCTGTTACAGCAGTACCGATCAAAAATAATCTCGAATACCAATGGGGTCAACCTGTGTTTTTTTGAAAATTTGGAGAGACCAGGTTCTGTTTAAAATCTACTCATGTGAAGAAGGTAAAGACCTGCTGAAGGCGTGGAAACACTGGCAGGAGGAAGATGGAGATCAGGAGCCAACTCCGACTTCAAGCAAAAAAATAGGAGGTTGAAGGAGAAAGGACCAGATTCCTGAATGGTTGGAAGATGGATCACCTGTTGTATCCCCCCTTCCCAAATCTTTTATATTTTTTCTTCTCTCTTTCCTTCATTTATTTTTTTAAATTTTTTTTAATTATTATTATTATATAACTATAACATAAACAAAAACATATAACATACGAACTAAAATACAATTTAACTGTGTTCCCCACCACCATATGCGGGACCTCTTGCCATAATCTTCCTCTTCCTTATTGTTCTTCTTCTTCTTCTTCTTCTTCTTCTTCTATTGTCCTCTTCTCCAAAACTGCATTGATTCTTGATTTGGAGCTTTCCCTTTTCCTCTTATTAGCACATATTCCAAAAATCTACCCCATATATCATAAAAGTTATTTTTTTCAACTCTCCTTTCTTAACCTTTAAGTTACAAGTTAATTTATCATTTATTGCTATATTCCATATTTCTTTATACCATTCTTCAATTTGCAATTCGACTTTTGATTTCCATTGCCTAGCTATAATCAATCTAGCTGCTGTTAATAAATTGGTTATCAATTCTTTAGTCATTTTGTCATATTCCACATTCTCATATATTGATAACAAAGCAATCTCAGCATTAAATTCTATATCTTTTTCACATATGTAGCTTAATTCTTTAAAAATTTGTTTCCAAAATCTTTGCACTTTTTCACATTCCCACCACATATGAAAGTATGTACCAATTTCCTTCCCACATTTCCAACAGACATTCGGATGATTGACATTAATTTTATTTAATTTTGATGGTGCTAAATACCATCTTAAACTAGGTTTAAAATTTTTCCCCTTATTCTTACTGACATAAATCTTAACACCCTCATTTTCCATATCATCCTCCATTCTTCTTCATTTATTCTTTTTCCAATATCTTGCTCCCACACTATTTTCAATCCTTCTTTCTCACTTTCCTCTTCCTCTAAATTAAGAAGAAGTAAGTAAATTTTACTCACAGTACCTTTCACTGAGTCAGTCATCTGAATGTCCTCATATGACAATAAAAATTGTTCATACTTTGTATATTCTCTACCTTTATTATATTTATTTACCCATTCATTAGTCCATCTTTCTAATTGTATATAATTCAACCATGAAATGCTCCTATTCTGAAGAGTTTGTTTCATTTGATCTGTCGATCTCATTTTATACAACCAATCTTTCAATCTAATCACTTTCTTTTCTTTAAATAGATCCACATACACTTTCATATTGGTAGGAAAATTTTCTATTTCCGTCACTAATCCAAGTGGGGAGTATGATGAACATAAATTCTTTTTACACTTATACCATATATTTAACAATGTCTTTAAAAATGGGTTATTAATTTCACTTATTTTATCTTTCTTAACTATACCAAATAAATATTTTTCTATATCTGCCTGTAATTCTGATGATTCCATTTCCCACCAAATTAGCCTTTCTGGATTATATATAATTTCCCCAATAAACCTCAATTGGTTAGCCAAATAATAATTTTTTATATTTGGTAAACCTATACCACCTTTTTTTGTTGTTTTATACCAATACTTTTTATTTATTCTAGATCTCTTCCCTTCATTACAGTACTTATTAATTATTCCTTGCCAAAATTTCAAATCATCCTCTGTTAACTGTATTGGTAACATTCTAAATAAGAAATGAATTTTTGGTAAGATTTTCATTTTTATCAATGCAATCCTTCCAAACCAAGATAGCTTAAAATTACTGTATTCCTGTAATTTCTTTTTAATCACTTCCTTTAGTTTATTATAATTATATTCCTTTATTTTTTGAATATTTTTTGCTAGATCTATTCCTAAATATTTAATTGATTTACATAATTTAATCTCTAGTTAGGAGTTCACCATTCAGCTGTTCTTTTCTAGCTGTTCTGTGATCTCTTCCAGAAATTGATGCTGCCCCATTCAACAATTAATACAAAATTCCTGAACAAAGAGAGCCACGTTCAGACATGATAGGGTTACATTTTTCCTTCCCACATCCTGATATCCTGCTGTAGCTCAGGCCCCCATACTACTTACTTTAGAATAAGAAAAAAACTAAGAGAATGTAAGCTGTAATTTGTGTGAGTTGACCTTGAGCTATCAGGAAGTCATTTGTATGCCTGAAATGTGCTATGTTAATTATACTAAGTGCCAGTGGTGCTTGAATATTCAAGTTCCAATCAGCAACCGATACTGAAGACATTTTTCCACACAATTTTCTTGGTACAGATTTACTGTTCTGGAGTTTGTTTGCTGATTACATGTGCAAAATCACCTGACTCAGCACAAGGGGCACTCACCACTTTAGTGCATGCGCTTGTAATCTCGAGATTAGACCACTGTAATGCGCTCTACGTGGGGCTACCTTTGAGACTGATGTGGAAGCTCCAAATGGTGCAGAATGCGGCGGCCAGACTTCTTAGTGGGGTGAGGAAACACCATCATATCTCTCCCACTCTGGCCGCATTGCATTGACTGCCCGTACGCTTCCGCGTCGATTTCAAAGTCTTAATGATTACATACAAAGCCCTAAACGGTTTAGGATCTCGATATCTGACAGAACGCCTTCTCCCACCAAAGTCTACCTGTTTCACTCGATCTAGTCTGGAGGTGCGACCAAGGAGCCTAATGCCGAGAGAGGCCCGGAGGGAAAGGACAAGAAACTGGGCCTTCTCGGCGGTGGCTCCTCGGTTATGGAACAACTTACCTTCAGAGATCTATATGGCCCCCTCGCTGGGCGTCTTTAAAAGCCAATTAAAAACATGGCTGTTTAGGCAGGCCTTCCCTCCGGGCATTATTTGATTTATTTTTGTTCTCCATCTTGAACGATTATTTATTTTTTATTTTGGGATGTTGATGTTATTTTAATTGTTTTTGTTATATATGATGTACGCCGCCCAGAGTAGTCGAAATGACTAGATGGGCAGGATAGAAATATAATAAATAAATAAATAAATAAATAAATAAATAAATAAATAAATAAATAAATAAATAAATAAAATAATTTGAAATCATATTTTTCAACACACCTTTCTTGTTCTACTCTATTATGATTAAATAACATTAATTCAGATTTTTGCCAATTTACACATAATCCAGTTATTCTTCCAAATTTTTCTAAATGAGTTCTAATTTTATCTACACATTCTAACGGATTTTTCACTGTCAACAAGGAATCATCAGCAAATAGATTAATCTTTATTTTATTCTTTTTCCCCATACCTTCAATTAAATCATCATTCCTTATTACATTTGCCAACATTTCAATAATCAAGCAAAACAGAACTGGAGAAAGAGGGCAACCTTGTCTAGTGCCTCAGCCTAGAGCTATTTGTTCTGTAATCCCATCATTAACTATTACTACAGAGGTATTCTCCAGATATAGTTGATCTATTATCCCCCTAAATTTCTTTCCAAAACCCCAACCTTTTAACAAAATCTTTAATGTTGGCCATTCCACGCAATCAAATGCCTTAAATATATCTAATGATAAAATACCTGCCTTCAGTTTGTCTTTTTCTATATTGTATAAAATATTCAATACCCTCCTAGTTAAATTCTCCATTTGTCTACCCTTTAAAAAACCATTCTGATCCTCTTTAATATATTTTATAATAAATTTATTAATTCTATTCGCAAGTATTGCAGTAAAAATCTTTGCATCTTGATTTAATAGTGAAATAGGTCTATATGAACTTGGGTCTGTTACATCTTTATTAGGCTTTGGGATAAGAGTTATTAATGAATGTTTCCAAGAATCTGGTATTCTCTCTCCTTCCAATATTTCATTATAGAGCACTTTTAACTTAGGGATCAATATTGGTTTAAAAGTTTTATAATATTCTGATCCTAATCCGTCAAAACCTGGAGTTTTACCATTTTTTAATTTATTAATAATCTCTATAATCTCTTCCTCTTTTATCTCTTTATCTAAATCCTTTTTATCATTCTCTGATAATTTACTCTTAACATTTTCTTTAATATAATTTTCTATATCTTCTTTCGATACACTATTATCTTTATATAAATTTTGATAGAATTCCTGTATTATCTTTAGTTTTTCTTTCATTAAACTATAATTCTTTCCCTTTTTATCTTTAATCACTCCAATTATATTTTTTGCTCTTTTAGTTTGAACTATTCTAGCTAAAAGTTTTGAATTTTTATTACTGTATTCAAAGAAATTCCTCCTAGCGTATATCAAGTCCCTCTGGACCTTTTCTAACTCTAAACCTTCTAATTCCTTTCTTTTAGCTTGAATCTCAATTAATTTTTTGTTATCTCTATCCATAAAATATTTGCTTTCTAAGTCTTTTAATGATTCTTCAATTCTTTTTATATTTTCTTCTCTCAATTTTTTTAATCTACAGGATTCTCTTATGGCAATTCCTCTCATGACTGCTTTCATAGTGTCCCATAACACTCCTATTTTATTCCCACCTGCTTCATTAAATGACCATATTTCCAGCTATTCTTTCTTAACTTTATCTACAACCTCTGTATGTTAAAAAATATTGGAGTCTATTCTCCATCTCCTGGCTTCTCTATAATCCTTCTTAACTTTCATCTCCAACACCATCAACGCATGATCTGTTATTTTTATCACATTAATATTCGTATCTACTACTTTTGAAATTAAGTTTTGTGATATAAACATAAAATCTATTCTAGAATAACTATTATGTACAGAAGAATAATATGTAAACCTTCTTTCGTCTCCCTTCAGTTCTCTCCATATATCTTTCAAATCCGTAGTGTTTAGTATCTTACTCAGGAGGGTACCTCTTTTATTCAACTCATCTTTTTTACATGTGGATTTATCTTTCACCTTATCCAGAACCATATTGAAATCTCCTGCCATGATCACATATCCTTTCCTAACCTTTTCCATTTCTTTAATCACAGTTCTATAAAATTCTCCTTGATATGTTCGGTGCATACACATTTACTAATGTATAATCTTCCTCCCCCATTTGACCTTGAATTATCAAATATCTACCATTACTATCTTTTATTACTTCTTTTATCACAAATTCACAATGTTTAGATATTAATATTGCTACCCCTCTAGATTTAGAGGTCCCAAATGCTTTTTCATATATATGAATGTTTTGTAATTTCAATTCATTGACTCCATCCTTTAGTTGATGTGTCTCTTGTAAATAGATAATGTCAACTTTACTTTTCTTTAATAATAATTCTATCCTCCTTCTCTTTAATACAGACCCTAGGCCTTTCACATTTAAAGTCGCTACCCTTATGTATTTCCCCATATCCGTTCCATCCTCTGCCTCTTATTCAGTCCCTTTGTGCATCTCACATAACAAAAACAAAAACAACTAAAAAAAATTAATTCACCTACCTCTAATTTCCTATCCCTGTCCTTCTTACCTACATATAAATTCTTTTCCTCCCTCCCGTTTCCCCACGTCCCACTAATGTTTGGCGTGAGCTCTGGGAGGGGGGGAGATGTCACCCCCACCAGTCCGGACCCCAGCCAAACCTTCATCCCTATTTCACCCCACCTCATATTTTTATCTATATATATACTCAAATGCCTTCCCTCCTAACTTTTAACATCTCTTCTTCTTTCTACAACCCCAGCCTAATCAGGTAATCCAAAACAATAATAAAGAAAACAAAAACAAAACAAAAAAAATTTTGAATCAAAAACCCACATACAAAAGAACAACAATAAAAAAAAAGAAAAAAAGAAAAAGAAAAAAATATGAAAGAAAAAATATTAAAAAGAAAAAACAGAATTTAATAAAAAGAATTTATTAATAATATTAAAAAAGAATTTTAATATTATAAAAAAGTGGGCAAGGAAGAAGGAAAGAAAGAGGAAAAAAAGAAATAAAAAATTTCAACCCTCCTTACAAAATGGAGGGGGGGGGGAAGGAAAAGAAAAAAAAGAATAAAAAAAAAAAGGGAGGGTAGAGGGGGAAAAAAATTCTTCCGACATCCAGTAATGCCCAGTAATCTCTTCCAATCAAAGTATCTTCTCTCAAAATATCTTCTCTTTCGAACTACCAGTCTTTACAGAGCTACTTGCTTGCTTGTCCCTTCGCTCTCATCTTCTTGCCAAAGTCCCCAGGCTATCATCAAATCCTTCCCATCTTCAAAAGAGTAGATTTTGTGTAGGGTTCCATCCTTCCATATTTTCAAAAAGACAGGATGGCCCCAGTTGTATCTCTTGCCATTCTTATTTAAAATTGAAGTGATGGGCTTCATTGTTCTCCTCCACTGAATGGTTTCGGGGCTTACATCCTGATAGATCTGAACTGAATTCGATCTATAAACTAGCAGTTCAGGCTTTTCTTTAGTGACCCTAAGAAACTGTTCTTTCTTCACATAGTTGAAAAGTTTTAGTATTATGGGTCTTCTGTTTTTTCTTGGGTTCCCAACAAAATGTACTCTCTCAATATCTTCCTCAGCCACATGTTGGGATTTCATAACATAATTAATCCAGTCTACCACTTCCCCCTTCAAATCCTTTTCTTTCTCATGTTCAAAATTCATTATTTTGATATTATTAAGTCTTGAATTATCTTCTAAATAGATAATCTTTTTTCTGAGCTCATCAACTGTCTGGTGTTGTTTTTTCGCTTCACCCTGGAAATCTTCCAGTTGTTGCAACCTGCCCTCTGTTTTGCCTAAACTTGTCTTAATGTCTGTCAATTCTCCCTGCAGTTTTTGTATATCTTGTCCCATCTGTTGATTCCCTCTTATTAAAATGTCCATTTTAGAGAGAACCTGTCCAAGTTGTCCTTCCATTCCTTTCACAGAAGAGGCAAGCTCTGAAACTTTTTTTCCATGCTGATTTCAGAAAGGAGGGGCTCCCCCTCTTCCACCCTTTTTAAATGGGCAATACGCTCGAGGCTATTATCTGATGGTTTATGCGGTTGTCCACGTACCCAGCTCCTGATCTTATCTCTGCTTTTACGCATGTATATACAAAGCTAAGCAAAGATTTATAGCTCAAGAAGTCAAGCCGTGTTTAACAGACCGTTTATTTTCTGCCTCTCTAGCAGCCTCCGTCTTCCCGGGCAAAAGTGAAAGCACATTCTTTAGATAGATAACAGTATATTTACACTTCAAAAAGTGTTTCTATCTTTCCCTGAAGCTTTCATCAGAAGTTTAATCACTATTTACTCACATTTCAGGCAGGGAGAAGGGCATTTATCATCCTTTTTAGATTCCAGGGTGAAGAGACGAAAATTCAGCTGTGCACCGCCATTCTAGCGGAAGTGACGTCTCCTCCTTCATTTATTTTTATTGTTTCTTTCTTTCTCTTTCTTTCTTTCTATTCTTTAATACTGACTATACTAATTATTAATAACAGATAGCAACAGCAATAATAATAAAACTAAAACTATTATTAATTCTGGATTCTAATTGTTTGTTTACTTATAATTACAAAGGAGAGAAAGGGTAGAGAAGAGGGCTTCAGTGTTATTAAATATTAAGAAGAAATGTGAAATTTTGATGAAAAGAGCAGAGGCGATGTTCTAGTTGCAGTTCCACCAGAGCGTGGTGGCATCCCCCTCCACCCTTTGCCCTTGCTAGTAGTTATGACGGGGGGATGTGGTGGGGTGGGAAAAAAGATAAATGTTCAGTGGGTGGTTAGGGGTAGAGAATTATATGTTTGGGTTATGTTGACTTTAATTTTTAGTGTATTTTTGTTTGTTTGTTGGGGGAATGGGTTGCACACGGGGCCTGTTAGGAGGAGAGACTGAACAGAAATGGGCAAGAGAATAAGACTGGCTACTTTAAACATGAAAGGCCTGGGATCGATAGTGAAAAGAAGAAGAATAGAAGCATTATTGAAGAAAAATAAGGTGGACATTGTCTTTTTGCAAGAAACTCATCAATCAGAAGATGGAGTTAACGAACTTAAGATGAATAATATAGACATTTATGAAAAAAACTTTGGAATGTCTAAATCTAGAGGTGTAGCAATCATAATTTTTAAAAATTGTGAATTTACAATGAAACAGGTAGTAAAATATTGTAATGGTAGATTTATAATAATACAGGGTAAAATGGGTTTGGAAGAATATATTTTGGTTAATGTTTACACACCTAATATTAAACATGGAGATTTTTATGACACGGTTATTAAAGAAATGGAGAAGGTAAAGAAGGGCTATGTTATTATGGCAGGAGATTTTAATATGTTTATGGATAAGATAAAGGATAAAACTTCTTATGATCGGAATGATGAAAGAAGAACACTATTGAGCAAGAAGGTAAAAAAACAATAATTTGAAGGATATTTGGAGGGTAATGAAAGGTGATGAAAGGAGATATACTTATTTTTCAGCAGTACATAATAGTTATTCCATATAAATTATCATGGTATAATTATATCCAATTAGATAGATGGACTAATGAATGGTTGAGGACTAATGGTAAATGTAGAGAATGTACTAAGTATGAACAATTTCTATCATCACATGAAGACATGCAGAAGGATGCTTTGAGGAAGGGAGTAGTAAGTAGAATTTATAACCTAATTTTGGATCAGGAGGAAAATGAAACTGAAATAGAAGGACTGAAATCAATTTGGGAGCATGATTTAAAGACAGAAATCAGAACAGAGGATTGGACAAAAATTTGGAATATGAGAGTTTTAAGATTAATGTCGATAAGAATAAAGGAGAATTTTTTTAAAATTAGTTTCAGGTGGTACATTATTCCGGTGAAATTGAACATAATAAATTCAGACTATTCTAAGGCCTGTTGGAAATGTGATGAAGAAATTGGCACATATTATCATATGTGGTGGGAGTGTAAATTGATTCAGAAATTTTGGAAATTGATTTTTATGGAAATATGTGATATATTTGGAAAAGATATTGAATTTAACTCTAAAATTGCTTTGCTGTCAATTTTTGATAAGATAGAACTTGATTATTGCTCAAAGGAATTTATTTCTAATTTTATGACAAGTGCTAGAATATTAATAGCTAGACGCTGGAAAGACAAACACGATATTAAATTAGAAGATTGTTATAACGAAGTATGGGACATTGCATTAAATGACAATTTGACTACTGAACTTAGGATGAAAAGAGGGGAAATAAGTTTAAATATTTTTTATGCTATTTGGGGTAAGGTAAAGGTAAAGGTTTCCCTTGACATTTAGTCCAGTCGTGTCCGACTCTAGGGGGCGGTGCTCATCCCCGTTTCCAAGCCATAGAGCCAGCGTTTGCCCGAAGACAGTTTCCGTGGTCACGTGGCCAGCGCAACTAGACACGGAACTCCGTTACCTTCCCACCGAGGTGGTACCTATTTATCTACTTGCATTTGCATGCTTTCGAACTGCTAGGTTGGCAGGAGCTGGGACAAGCGATGGGAGCTCACTCTATCGCGTGGATTCGATCTTACGACTGCTGGTCTTCTGACCCTGCAGCACAGAGGCTTCTGCGGTTTAACCCGCAGCTCCACCACGTCCCTATAATTTGGGGTAGATTTATTGAATTTGTATTAGAGAAAGGAAAGAGGAAAGACTCTAAGCAACAATCAATACAATTTTGGAAAGGAGGTTCGTAATAAAAGAATTGCTCCAAAGGGTCCAAAAGACATAGGCAATAGATGCCCTAATTCAGGCCATTTCACTTCCTTCTCATAAACTGCCAATAAGCATCATATTGCAAAGAAAGAACCACATTGCATATAACTAAGAGTGATTAAAAACTACCTTTACTTTGCAACCAGTATCCATACTTTTCCTTTAGCCTTGTCTCTAAAGCTGCATTTGTTGTGCTCCACTCTTGAGCATAAAAGAACATCAGCCCTGAATAGCACATGAAAGGAAACTGGCCGAAACCTCCTTCTCAATACAGATGACTGAGGGTATTGTGCACTAAATTGAATGGGGCAAAAGCACTCCAAATTCATATCAATTTCTTAATAATTAACAATCTAGTACCTTCCAGCTGTGCATAGATATACTTGGGTGAACACAGTTGATCTGAAAGACAGATTTGTTCTAGGCATTTGAATTGCTTTGTGCCCCAGATGATGGAAATGGTAGCACAAACAGAGATCTTGTAGACCATCTTGACTGCTGGCATAGGTGTTGTCAACATTGAGGCTAAAGCTTGGCATCCTTTTTTCTGCTGGCAAAGCAGGTGTAACACTGCAAGGCAATATCAGGCCATTTCCTGGTGTTTTGAATTGTGGATATCGAAACAATATCCCACATTCATCAAGCGGAGTTGAATATTGGTTTGAATACATAAAGTTTGAATACTGTATTCATGCTCCTCTCTCCCTCAGTTGTTAAATAAAAGATTGTCTACGGGAACCTTTCCTGGCAAAGAGAACTACACAATGGTGTGTTAACATAATTCTTGTACAGACATATAGCACAACATGTTTGTCTATCTGCATTTGTTTGTTTGTTTGTTTGTTTGTTTGTTTGTTTGTTTGTTTGATTGATTGATTGATTGATTGATTGATTGATTGATTGATTGTCTTCTAAACCCCCCATCTGGCTACTAGGCCACTCTGGGAGGTTTACATATTAAACATATTTATTTATTTATTTATTTATTTATTTATTTATTGAGCTTATATGCCGCCCATTTAGACATAGTCTATTCTGGGCGGCTCACAAAACGCAGAATAAAAACAATTAATATCAGATAACAATTTACAGCATTTACACAGAACAAAGTAGATAAAGGTAAAGAAAAAGAAAAAGTTACGTAGTGCCCGGAGGGAAGGCCTGTCTATATAACCAGGTCTTGAGTTGGTTTTTGAAAATGCCCAGCGAAGGGGCCATACGAATCTCGGGGGGGAGCTTGTTCCAGAGACTGGGAGCCACTGCCGAGAAGGCCTGGTGTCTTGTTTTTTCTTTTTGGGCCTTCCTCGGTGTTAGGCTCCTCAGTCGCCCCTCCTGGCTAGATCGGGTGATACGAGTAGATCTAGGTGGGAGGAGGTGTTCCGCCAAATATTGAGGTCCTAAACCGTTTAGGGCTTTGTATGTGATCATTAGAACTTTGAAATCAACGCGGAATCGAATGGGCAGCCAATGCAATGCGGCCAGAGTGGGAGTAATATGTTACACAATTCCAAACAATGAACATAATAATATAAAATCAAAATAAAGATAAAACATTAAAGCAAAATAAAAAATACATTTAAGATTAGCAGGGCAAACACTCCTTGCCTCCCCCTTTGGGTATCTAACAGCAGAGGAGAGATTAGAGGAGGGATCTATCTTGGAAGAATGGGAAGCAGATGTGCCATCTGCTATACAAGAGAGAAACAGCATTTGATTTCCTCTCTTGCATTTGATATTCCTCTATCTTTCCATCTTAGCTCTTCCCTATGAGAATGTTTAATATTAAGAATGAGTAGCAAAATCTGGTTTTCTCTTTCTTCCTCCTCATTCCTTTTTCCTTTAGTGTACTGTCTTTTAGATTATGCCTAAGGGCCAGAATTCTTTTTTATTATTGAACTGTAAGTTGGTATTCAAACCCAGTCAATAAAGAGCAAGGCAAAAATTGTTTAATATGTATATATGTGTGTGTGTTTATAATGTGAACTGCTTTGGAAACTCTCATAAGGTGCAAAGACATCATATTTATTTGAAAAGAGGGAGAAACTGACTTTTAAAAAACCTTTTTCACTCAGAAGTTTGGAATCTCAAAACTTTCTCTCTGTAGATATTTCTTCTTGTGTATAAAAAAATGCCACCTACTTGATGAAATATTTCTGCTATTGTAAAAATGTTGGCATGTAAAAATGTCTTAGTTTTGGTCCTGTAAGTGTTTGTCACCTGTAACTTTCTGTGATAAGGTAACCTCTGCCTTCTTCATTATTTTAGTCTGTATCATGGAAAGTAGCATAATGACATCATGAGCACCAGCAATGAAATTCCATGATCCTAAAATATTTTCCATTTTGTAAATAATAAGTAAATGCAAAATGAAACATATAGCCATTTTAGAAAATCATTTTGAAATGTCATGCCCATGTAAACTAAAGGAATTACACATTTTTTCATATAATTTTTCATCAGCTCCAACAGATGTGACCTTTTCATTTGACGTTGGAAATGGCGCAGTGGAGATCATTGTGAGGTCACCCAGTCCACTCAATGATGATCAGTGGCATTGGGTTACTGCTGAGCGAAATGTTAAAGAGGCTAGCCTACAAGTGGACCAGCTCCCAAAAGAAATCCAGAAGGCACCCACAGAAGGCCACACCCGACTTGAACTTTATAGCCAGCTATACGTTGGTAAGTAAGTGAGTGGTGGTGTGGAGGAACTCAATATACAGTATTGTCATCTGGGTTCCTGTGCACTTATTGAGAAAAAACTATGTCTGTCTGCTTATATTTATGCATATGTTTAGCACCCTATAGTTCTAAATCGCCCAGTACAGTTAACAGCAAAATCATAACAATCAATCATACAACAAAGGGGAAAGGGGATGTAGGGAAGAACTGGTTCAATTAAGCCATAAAAACAGAACAGTAAAAAAATGTGCTAATCCTTGTTTAAAATAAATGACATTTTGAAGGCCTCGGCAAATAAAAGGTCTTTGCCTTAGACCATGTGTATACAAGGTTTGGTGTCATGGAGCCCTCTGTGTGTGGGACATTCCACAGAGAGTGGGTTCCACATGCAAACAGCTTCTCTGCATTCACCACCCACCTTCTAATGGAACAGAGGGAAAGCAAAGAATTGCTAATCACAATTCAAGTTAATGTTCAAATGGACCCACACAATGCAGTGTAGTACTCAGGTAGTCCCATACCAGAGAAAGTGATATCAAATCTTTCTTCAGCTTTAAAGTATCATGTGTTGACAGGAAGCTAGTGCTAGGCTGCATTGTCAAAGCCAGTCATTTTCCAAATATGGGGCAGTTGTTCACAGTCTGTGAATCATGCTGAAGATCTGGTCCAACAAATCAGTTGGCTTATTCACAGGGAGCAAGCAGAGACTAATCCATGTCATTAGAAGTTCCAAGGAGTTGTTCCATGAGGCAAATGAGCCTCATATCCGCTAGGCTCTCTTCAGTGCAAATTGATCACACACCAAAACAAAACATAATCATAGGTAACTGGAATGCAAAAGTAGGAAATAAAGCAGAATTAAATGTTGTTGGAGAATTTGGCCTAGAGGTCAGAAACAAAGCAGAATAACTCATAGAATGCTACAAAACTAACAATCTGTTTACTGCAAATACATTAAGCAACTGAGCAGAAAATCTTCATATGGACATGATCAGATGGCCAATACAGAAATCAAATAGGCTATGCAATTGGAAGCAGAAGATGGAGAAGCTGCCTCTCTCTGCCAAAACAAAACAAGAAGATTGTGGTACTGATCATGAATTGTTAATATCAAAAAGAGTAAAGCTGAAAAAGAACACTTTAAAAAAAATCATAGTGCCAACACATAATTTAAATAACATTTCTGATGAATTTAAAATCCACATAAAAAACAGATTTGCATTATTGAACTTAGCTGACCATGAACCAAAAGTGCTTTGAAATGAGAGATATTATTTTAAGGGAGAATGTAAAGTTACTATTCCAGCAGGAAAAAGAAAAGAAAAGCCTAGATGGTAACAGAAGAAACACTTAAAATGTATAAAAACAGATGAGAAGAAAAAGTAAAAGGTGACAAAAGTAAGGTGAGAATCCTGAATGCAACATTTCAACACTATCCTGTAGAGACAAAGAAAACTAACTGGATTAGGAACACTGAAAGGCCAACAGGGAAACACACTCTCTCACCAGGATAAAATAAAGGGAAAGCAGAAAAGGTGAAAAGAATGCACTGAAGACCTATACAGATAAATGGATGACAGATTCCTTTGAAGAGGAATCCAATGATGAAGAATTTGCAATTTTAAAAGTAAAAGCTGTTCTGAAAGTGCAAAAGCAGGACTATAGTTGAATGCTGAGAAGACAAAAATCATGACTACAGAAGAACTACATAATTTTAATGTTCATAATGAAGAAATTGGAATTGTTAAAGACTTTGTATACCTTACTTCAATCATCAACCCAAATGAAGTCTGCAGTCAAGAAATCATAAGAGGACTGAGTGCTTGAATACATAGGCATTTGTCCTATTAATTAGTCCACTCTGGAGAAAGCCTGATTTGCTCCTTTTGCTGGCAATCAAGTGAAGGAAGTCCCAGTGCAAACCAGCCTGGACACAGAGCATTCCTACCTGCACCTTTCTGGCTCCCTGTAAAGGACAACTATTTTTCAGGTACAAGTAGGATAGTTCCATTTTGGTTTGATTCTACCATGTATGATCATGGGATCGAACCAAAACAGCTATCTGGCTGTCCCTTTGGAGAAGCTGCTTAATTGGAAACTTCCAGCTCTCCTTTGAAGGCAGAGAAGGAGACAAGTTTTGTATTTCTTTTTAATTGTTGCTAACAGATCAGTGATGATTTGAAAGGTTTTTTTTTAAGCCCTATCAAAATATCACTAATCTGTTGTGTCAGTTAGCAACCATGAAAAAGAAATGCAGAACTTCCGAAGATGAGAGATTCTAAGGAAAAACTCCCAATTCTCAAGTGGGTCCTAGATTAAATCACGGTGGGAAGGTAACGGCATTCCGTGTCTAGTCGCACTGGCCACGTGACCACGGAAATTGTCTACGGACAAAAGCTGGCTCTACGGCTTGGAGACGGGGATGAGCACTGCGCCCTAGAGTCGGACACGACTGGACTAAATGTCAAGGGGAACCTTTACCTTTACCTAGATTAAATCAAGGCTGAAATTTCTTTGAAATCAAAACTGATGAAACAGAGTCCATCATTCCACAGTCCACAGAGACATCATAGAATTTAAAAAATCATAAAATAATGGAGTTGGAAGGGGCCTATAAGGCCATTGACTCCAATCCCTTGCTCAATGCAGGAGAACAAATCAAAGGATATCTGTCAGCTGGATGGCTAAATTTCTCTTGAATGCCTCCAGTGTTGGAGCACTGACCACCTCTCAAGGTAATTGGTTCCACTATCTTACTGCTTTAACAGTTAGGATGTTCTTCCTGATATTCAACCAAAATCTGACTTCCTATAACTTGAGCCCATTGTTCCATGTCCTGCACTCGTGGATGATTAAGAACAGATCCCGTCCCTCCTCTATATGACAGCCTTTCAAGTATTTGAAAAGTGCTATGATAGCTCCCCTCAGTCTTTTTTTCTCAAGGCTAAACATGCCCAGTTCCTTCAATCTTTCCTCACAGGGCTTGCTTTCCAGTTCCCCGATCATTCTTGTTGTCCTCCCCGAACTTGTTCCAATTTGTCAGCATCCTTCTTGAAGTGCAGTGTCCAGAACTGGACACAATACTGAAGGTGAGGCCTAACCAGTGTGGAACAGAAGGGAACTAATACCTCGGGGGATTTGGAGACTATACTTCTGTTAATGCAGTCTAAAATAGCATTTGCCTTTTTTGTAGCCACATCACACTGTTGGCTCATATTCAGCTGGCGATCTATGATGATTCCAAGTTCCTTCTCGCTCGTAACATCGCTGAACCAGACATCCCCCTCTTGTAACTGTGTGTTTGGTTTCTTTTTCCTAGGCGCAGTATAGAATCATAAAATCATAGAATCACAGAGTTGGAAGAGACCACAGGGACCATCGAGTCCAACTCCCTGCCATGCAGGAACACCATCAAAGCACTCCCGACAGATGGCCATCCAGCCTCTGCTTAAAAACCTCCAAAGAAAGAGACTCTACCACACTCCGAGGCAGCATATTCCACTGCCGACCAGCTCTGACTGTCAGGAAGTTCTTCCTGAGATTCAGGTGGAATCTCTTTTCCTGTAATTTGAAACCATTGCTCCTTGTCCTAGTGTCTGGAGCCGTGGAAAACAAACCTGTCCCTTCCTCGACATGACATCGCTTCAAATACGTAAACATGGCTATCATGTCCCCTCTTAACCTTCTTTTTGCAAGGCTAAACATTCCCAGCTCCCTAAGCCGCTCCTCATAGGACATGGCTTCCAGACCTTTGACCATTTTGGTCACCCTCCTTTGGACACATTCCAGGTTTTCAACATCCTTCTTGAATTGAGGTGCCCAGAACTGTACTTTGCACTATCCCTGTTAAAGTTCATTCTGTTGTTTTCAGCCAAGTGCTCATGCCTATCTAGATCATTTTGAATTTTGTTTTTGTCTTCCTGGGTATTAGCTATTCCACCCAATTTTATGTCATCCACAAATTTGATTAGCATTCCCTATATCCCCTGATCCAGGTCATTAATAACAATGTTGAATAGTACTGGGCTCAGGACTGAGCCCTGGGGTACCACACTTGTTACCTCCCCTCAATGTGAGAAGGAGCCATTAATCATCACTCTCTGAGTACAATTCTGGAGCCAACTGTGTATCCACCTGACAGTTGTTCTATCTAGCACACACCTAGTTACTTCAGACAGTTCCTTCAATACACTTGGATGCAGTTCATCCAGCCTTGGAGATTTGAGCTCATTCAAGGCACTAAGGTATTCCTTGACCATTTGTTTATCAATCTCCAGCTGCAGTACTGTCCCCTTCCCTTGCGTCTCACATTTGTCTGGAGGGTCATAGTCTGTCCTTTGGGAAAAGACTGAGCTAAAATAGGAATTGAGCACTTCTGCCTTTTCTTTGTTGTCTGTTATCATTTTTCCATCTTCACTGAGTAGCTGAGCCACTTGTTCTTTTCATTTGTCTTTTGCTACTCACATACCTGAAGAATGCTTTTTTTTTTTTTGCTTTTAGTGTCTCTAAGTAATCTCAGCTCATTCTCAGCTTTTGCTCTCCTAATGCCATCCCTCCATTTCCTTGCTACTTGTCTGCACCCTTCCTTGGTGACCTGGCTTTCTTTCCACTTCCTATATGTGTCCTTCTTTGTTTTGAGGTCCTCTCTGAGCTTCTTGTAAAGGTGTACTGGCCTTTTTTTGCTGTCTCCCACCATTTTATTTCTTATTGGAATTGTTTGTAGTTGTGTCTTTAGAATTTCCTTTTTTTTAAAGAAGCTCCCATCTTTCATGGACCTCTTTTCCTGTTAGGATCTCCTGCCATGGGACCTTACATATCCTGGTTCTGAGTTTATTAAAATTGGTGTTATAAAAATCCAGCATATATCCATGACTACATTCTGCTTTGGTTTCCTTTGAAATGAAGATTTTTAGTAGAACATGGTCACTCTCACCAGAGTTCCCCTTACTGCCACTTCCTCCACCAAATCATCTCTATTGGTTAGAATCAAGTCAAGGATAGCTAGTCCTCTAGTTCTTTTCTCCACTTTTTGTAGGAGAATATTACCAGTCACACAAGCCAGGAATTTCTTGGAAGGGCCATACTTGGCAGATTTTGCCTCTCAACAGATATCAGGATAATTGAAATCTCCCATCACTACTACATTGTGTCTCTTTGAAATCCTTGCAATTTGTTTTTCAAAAGTTTCATCCACTTCCTCTCCTTGATTGGGCAGTGAGTAGTAGACACCAACTACCATGTTCCTATTGTTTTTTTCCCCTATTATAGTAATCCAGATGCTCTCAATAGGACAGCCAATCTCCTCCTCCTGTATTTCTGTGCAGGAATGTGTATTTTTGATATATACTGCAACTCCACCTCCCTTTCTATTCTTTCTGTTCTTTTTGAACAATTTATATCCTTCAGTTGCTGTATTCCAGTCATGGGAATCATCCCACCAAATTTCAGTTATCCCTCAAGTCATATTTACTTTCCTGAATGAAGATTTCCAGTTCTTCTTGGTTTTTTTCCCCATACTCCTGGCCTTCATGTATAGATACCAGAGATAGTGTGATCTGTGGCCTACTTTTCTTTGTACATATTTATGAATATGATTATTAATATTAATATTATTATTGGCTGCCATTAGAAATGTTTGGTTCATTTCTCTTATTGTATGTAAGGCTTCACCTATCTTTACCTCTGTGCTTGTGTCTCTCTCCTCCTTCCAGTTCAGTTTAAAGCCCTCCTGATGAATTTCTTCATGCTGTGGCTAAACATATTCTTCCCAGTCCTTGTGAGGTGTAAGCCATCTCTTGCTAGCACTCCATCTTCCAGGAAGCTTAGCACGTGGTCCAAAAACCAAATCCCTTATGTCAACATGAGCTTTGCAGTCAGTCATTCACCCGGAGTATTTTCCTTTCCTTTTCTATTTCTCTTCTGAGTACTGGTAGGATGGATGAGAAAACTATCTGGGCCCCATATCCTTGAGTTTCCTTCCTAGGGCTTCAAAGTCTGATGTGATCTCTTCAGAGTTGTTATTGGCTGTGTTGGTTGTTCCTACAGGGATTAGAAGAAAGGGATATGTATCCATGGGTTTTATGAATTATGGCAATCCTTCTGTCACTTCCCTAATCTGTGCTTCAGGGAGACAGCATTCCTGGTGGGTCCATGGATCTTCCTGGCATACTTCATGAGAAGGCAAGACTCACAAGAAAAGACAACAATGCTCAGAAAAGTTGAAGGCAGCAAGAAAAGAGGAAGACCAAATATGTGATAGACTCCATAAAGAAAGCCATAGCTGAGCAGGGCTGAGAAAGCCAAGAGCTGAGCAGGGCTTTTGAGGACAGGAGATTTTAGAGATCAGTCATTAGTTAGAGGCAACCTGAGAGCTCATAAAAAATGTTAATGTGATGATATGTACAAGCTCTCACTATTTACTGAGGCACTGGGGAGGGGAATTAAATCCAATTATCATTGGTACTGTGCAAGAGATGCTACTACCAGTTAATATAAATCTTTTCTAGTGTTGCTGTTTATGCTTCTTGCAGAGTGAAGATCATGAGGTTTAGGTTATATTTATTGAGGCACTATCAAAATCCTGGAGTATGAGAGTGCTAGTGATAGACATATAACTTTGAAAAATAAATATCTATATCATGTGCAAATATCTATATCATAGGGAGATTGGAGGTTTACATATACATGAAAACATCTGTGTTAAAGCGCAGGTCTAACTAAAAGACTAATGGAGCTAACATGTTCTGCAAAACTGATATGCTATTTCCACAAGTATTTTGTGAAGAAATTATTCTTCAGCCTTTTATTAAGCATCTTCTTTGATATTGGCCTCATGCTTATTTTTTATCCATTTATATTCAGTAAAGGTTTTAAGATTTATTCATATCCATGTCATTAGCTAAATTGATAGCACTCTGTATTTAAGATTATTTGGGCTGCTGCTTGTAACTGTTCAGCTACTAGTAACAATGACATGCTCAAAAATGCAGCAACTGCCTGAGAAAGCTTGAGATTGGTTTGGTTCAGTCTCTACTACTGTTGATCTTTAATATTAAATTACATATAGGCCACTGAGCTTATTTTAATTGCTTGTCTTGTACCTTTAAATGACTCATTTTGTCATTTTGATCAGTTTGTCATAATGCTTAACTATGAAAAAGACAGAAGTTTATTACCATGGACATTTGTCTGCTTAAATAGATATTAAGGTTCTGTATGGGAGGCTAAAGTGCCTCCTTCTGTTTCTGAATGACTCGAAAGAAGTCTTCTCAGGAAAGGAACACTGTCCCAGACTCACCTCTCTGACTCGCAGTAGGATAGCAACAAGGTTTGCTGGAAAACCTGTCATTCAATCCAAATGCCTCTCTTTTCTCTGGCTTAGGAAATGATTAGGGGAGCAGACCCTATTTATGGGCTTTGTTTGGCTTTTGGACTTCCAGCTGTTGACCCTCCTATATAACACACAGAAAAAAATATTTACTAATCAGCAGTAAGGAGATTCTTTTCATTCTTGACTTAGTATTTCATATTCTTGCCCAGGTTCAGCAGGTGGACAGAAGGGTTTTCTGGGCTGCATTCGCTCCCTAAGGATGAATGGATTAACACTGGATTTAGAAGAGAGAGCAAAAGTCACATCAGGTGTAAAGCCTGGTTGTTCAGGCCATTGCACAAGCTTTGAAATGTACTGCAAGAATGGGGGCAAATGTGTTGAAAAATACAATGGATACTCGTGTGACTGCTCCAGAACTGCATATGATGGCCCTTACTGCATAAAAGGTAAGAATCTAACAATGCAGCCCTATGTTTGTCTCCTGAAATATATATATATATCAGTGGCCCTTGCTTCAGGGACACTAGGATATGATTCCAGACTAAATATGATAATTGCACCTTTTCTAGATGTAACATATAGAGATTGTGCATCACATTTTGTACACATATACTGTTCTATTTCTTATTCTAGGTTTTCTTCATCAGAAGACTTGGGGCACTTGGAATTCTTGGCAGAATTCCATAATAAATCTTTTCCTGGAGTGTACGGGATCAGGTTACGAGTGAGTGCAGGGACAGAAGCATGTTTTCAGCATCATGCAATGAAAATACAACCTCGTAAATGAGAGAAGGTGGGCTGCATGTTAGCCAGCATAGCTAGTGGTGAGAAATGACTGGATATGAAGTCCAGCAATGTCTGGAGAGCCAAAAGTTCTCCAATAATTCTTTATTAGTGCCAATTTGCTGAATGATCTCTCTACTGAACAACTAGTGAAATTGTGCACAAATATATTCTAAGAGCTACATTAACACTTGGAAAGGTGGAGTAGAACTGCCTCTTGAGATGGAGTTAGACATGACCTGAGCTTGGCAAAGGCATTTCATCACTTGGACAATTTCATCTATGAACACCTTACAGAAATCACGGGGGAAAACAGTGATATGCTTCAGTTCTTATCTTTGCATCAGGTAGACAGCATAAGTTGACTATGACTTTGAACCTGTCATATACTGATTGGTATGTGTGGCGTCTACCCAGGTCATGAATATTCATATGCCATCTGCATAGACCAATGGGAGTGCTGGAGGGGTGGAGTCACGAGATATAAGAGTCTCAGCAGGAGGAGGGGGAGTTTAGAGAGATAGACAGGGAGAGAGTTAAATAGAGAGATAGGGAGTTAGAGTTGAAGAGATTGAAAGTTTTGGAGTTTGGGCGGGAAAGTGGTGGTTGAGAGTGGATAAAGGAGAATGTTTGTTTAAGAGTTAACAACATTGCTTATTCTATCAACATCTGGAACAATAAACAATTTCTATTTCGTTCTTTTAAAATAACATATGGCCTGGACCTCGATTATTAATAATAGGTATTGTTGATGAAATCAACTGGTGGCAGCTGAGGGGCACGTAGCGTGAGCTCCTAGTTTGGTGAAACAAGCAGGTGCCACGTGGGAATCATGACAGTATGCTGCCCTGCATTTTTGTAAGGCAACAGACAATTGATCTAAAATGACATTGAAAGTTCCACATCTGAATTCTTCTCTTGAGGAAAAGACAACTTCCTCTGAGACTGATGTTGGATTCACTTCAAATTGTTTGTTTCCTTTCTTGGCCTCCCTGTAGTTACTTTGTAGTCTGTGTTGCCACAGATGTTCTTGGCATCCAATTCCAACTCTTCATACCTATCCCAAAGTGATTTTAGAAACTTATCCAGAGAATAAATGAGGTCCACCACTTTTTTCACATCATCATCAACTCCTTGAATAGCTTTTTGTGTGCTGTTGAACTGATCAAGAATTAAGTTCCAGATCTTAGTCATCAGAGCATTTTCAAGACAATTCATTTTGTCTGCCAACATCTGAGCCTCATGTCTTGCTTCAGGTGTTTGCTCCAAGTCATGTTCAATATCTCTGAGGGCATTTTGAATGCAGTTGTATCCATCTACAAGAGCTTCAGTAGCATCAGCTCTTGCTGACCAATGAGTATCTGACAGGGACTTCACAGTTAGTGCTCTTTTATTCGCTTACAAAGATTTCATTAGATTTGCCCATCTGTGAGCTGATGCACACACAAAAAGAGTATAACCTTTGTATGAAGCCAAAATAACTAACAGCTTTAACACAACCAAGTAGAGCAGAGATCTCCTTCCTTTTGCAAACTCTGTAGGGACTTCCTCTTCCCTTGAGGCCCTAAACACATACCTATTTTGCTTACTGGTTAAGTCAGGCACTTTTACAGATGATTGCAGGCAAAGTACTGTCTCTCAATATAAATTTTAATAGAAGAAACTAATTTTTAAAATTATTATATTTTTGTATAAAGGGGGGCCCTTCTGGAAGAGGGACCAGGGCCATTGCTGGAAGCTCCACCATATGCCCCTAGAAAAAGCACTGACACAACTGAATGTGCAAGCTTTTAGTGCTGGGACCAGCCTTCCTAAATTGAGATGGTAGATACACAAAGCACTTCATTTATATTGCTATATGTCAGATCAGAAGTAACTTACAGCAACCACAGTAGAACTTTCAGGTTAAGTAAGCCATTTGAGGAATAGTTTTACTACTTCTACACCTCCGGTGAATTTTCATAGCTGAACAGGGATTGGAACCCAGGCCTTCTGAGTTCTAGCCTATCACTCAATCCAATACACCATGGAATCACAAACTCAAAGAATAATTGAGTTGGAAGGGACCTATAAGGCCATCACGTCCAACCTCCTGCTCAATGCAGGGATATATATCAAACCAGATCTGACAGATGGTTGTCCACTTTTCTCTTGAATGTCTCCAGTGTTGGAGCACTCACCACCTCCCAGAGTAATTGGTTCCATTGTCACACTGCTTTAACACTTAACATGTTTTTCCTGATATTTAGCCCAAATCTGGCTTTCTGTAACTTGAGCCTCATTGGGAGTATTTGCATACCAGCAGAAGTTTCTGGGAGACTGAGGAAGAGCTCACCATGAACAACAAAGCAGAGGGACTTGGTCTCGTTGGATCAAGCTAGCGGCCTGGGAACTACCTCATTGGGAGCATTTGGATATCAGCAGAGGATTCTGCAAAAAAAAAAAAAAAAAAAGCAGAGACATCACCTTGCCGACAAAGGTCCGCATAGTCAAAGCTATGGTTGTTCCAGTAGCAATGTATGGAAGTGAGAGCTGGACCATAAAGAAGGCTGACCGTCAAAGAATTGATGCTTTTGAATTGTGGTGCTGGAGGAGACTCTTGAGAGTCCCCTGAACTGCAAAAAGAACAAACCTATCAATTCTGAAGGAAATCAACCCTGAGTGCTCACTGGAAGGACAGATCCTGAAGCTGAGGCTCCAATACTTTGGCCATCTCATGAGAAAAGAAGACTCTCTGGAAAAGACCCTGATGTTGGGAAAGTGTGAAGGCAAGAAGAGATGGGGACGACAGAGGACGAGATGGTTGGGCAGTGTCATCGAAGTTACCAACATGAATTTGACAAAACTCCGGGAGGCAGTGGAAGACAGGAGGGCCTGGCATGCTCTGGTCCATGGGGTCACGAAGAGTTGGACACGACTTAACGACTAAACAACAAAAGAGGATTCTGTGAGAGTGAGGAAGAGCTCACCATGAACGACAAAGCAGAGGGACTTGGTCTTGTCGGATCAAGCTAGCGGTCTGGGTACTACCTCATTGGGAGCATTTGCATACCAGTAGAGGATTCTGGGAGAGTGGGGAAGAGCAGAGGATTCTGGGAGAGTGGGGAAGAGCTCACCGTGAACAACAAAGCAGAGGGACTTGGTCTCGTTGGATCAAGCTAGCGGCCTGTGTGCCGTTAGGCGAACAAATCATACCCCCAAACATCTAAATTGGGGCTACAAAAGAATATCTATTTGCAGTACACTTGGAGTATCTGTTGGGACTAGAAAAGAATACCTATTTGGAGCTGCACAACCCCAAAAACCATGGAGAATGAGGCTAGCACTGTGGTAACCTGCAAGCTGTGTGCTATGTTTCTATTCCTGCCCGAGGAAGACTCCAATTATACCTGCACCAAATGCAAACTCATCACATTACTGGGGGAGAAATTGGAGCGTCTAGAGGCACATCTACCCACTCTCAGACTCATCCGGGAAAATGAACTATTCCTGGAAAAGGCAGAAGCATGTCTGCAAACCAAACATAGCAAGGGAGAAACAACTGCTAGTTTGACTACCAGGAAAAAATGGAGCCCATGAAGAGGAGCAATGGCAGCATATCACTCGGAGGACAAAGAAAACAAGAAGACTATCCCTGCCGCTAGAACTGAACAACCAATTTCATGCTCTCCCCCTGGAAGAAGATGTGCGGACATCCAAAGATTAATCTTCATCAAGTGTTCCAGTGACAGGATGAAAAGCAGCTCAGATTGCTACAGGATAGAGGAGCCTGCCGGGTACCCCAAAGAGGAAAAGACGTGTGGTGGTAATTGGTGACTCACTTCTTAGAGGAACAGAATCAGCAATCTGCAGACCAGACAAGCTTTCAAGGGAAGTATGTTGTCTCCCAGGAGCAAAGATTAAAGATGTGACAGAGAGGCTTACCCAAATTATCAAGCCTGCTGATTATTATCCCCTCCTTCTCTTTCACATTGGGACCAACGATACAACAAAGAAGAGCCTAAAAAACATATCAAGGGACTATGAGCAACTGGGCAGGAAGGCAAAAGAACTGGCAGCTCATGTGCTATTTTCATCTGTACTTCTGACAGAGGGTCAACATCCAATGAGGGAATGGAGGATTGCAGAGGCTGGCTCAAGGGATGGTGCCGTCAAGAAAACTTTGGATTTCTGGACCATGGGCTACACTACCTACATGAAGGGCTCCTGGCAAGAGACGGGCTGCACCTCACAAGGACTGGGAAGAATGTGTTTGGCAGACATCTCGCTCAACTCATCCGAAGGGCTTTAAACTGAATCTACAAGGGGAAGGAGGACAATCTCTAGGACCAAACCCAAAGCACAAACCCCTAGACACTGAACTTGACAATGAGGAAGGAAGTGGTGAGAAGGAAGGGACACTCAAGTATAAAACACAAGACACAGCAAGCAAACAAAAGGTCAGCCATAAAGGGCTCAGATGTGTATACACTATGAGGAACAAACAGGGAGAACTCAAAGTCCTAGTACGTGAGGGCAGGTATGACATTGTTGCCATTACCGAAACTTTGTGGGACAAAACCCATGATTGGAATATGCTGCTAGAAGGATATAATTTGTTCAAAAGAAACAGACCCAACAAAAGAGGAGGAGGAGTTGCACTGTTTTATTTAGAAATTGAAGGCAGCATTATCAACCACATTAGTAATTAGGAAAGTACCTTAGGGTATTCAGGGCAGGTTGTGTGGCACCAATATCCCTGCTTTCCAAAGTCTCATGGCTGCCTCCTGCCCTATAGGTTTTGCCACTGAGGCAGTTGTCCCATTTTGACCCATTTCAATCATGAAAGCAGTGGAATTGGGAATATTTGCATACCAGCAGAGGATTCTCTCTCTAAATAAAACATAATTCAAAAGAAACACAGAGAGAAACATTTTCTTGTTTCTTATGTCTCCACAGAGAATTATTGGAATGCAGCATCATTACTAATACTTACTAATAGGGAGGAAATAGTTGAGGGAGGGGAAATTGTAGGAACTTTAGGAGAAAGCAACCATGTCACATTAGAATTCACCATCATGCAGGCCAGGGTAAGTGTACCAAGTCAGACTAATGTTCTAGATTTTAAGAGAGCTGACTTTAACAAACTAAGAGATGTAATAGGAAGGATTCCATGGATGGAAATCCTAAAAGGAAAAACAGTTCAGGATGCTTGGGAAACCCTGTAAGTGAGATAATAAAGGCCCAAACCAAAACAATACCACAGAGGAAGAAAAACAAGAGATGTCTGACAAGACCGGTGTGGATGCACACAGAGCTCTCTGGAAAGCTAAGGGACAAAAAGGATAAGTGTAAAAAACTGAAAAAGAGGCTCATAACTAGAACAGAATACCAGCAAATAGCTAGAATCTGTAAAGATGGAGACAGGAAGGCTAAGGCTCAGAATGAGCTAAGACTTGCAACAAATGCCAAAAATTAACAAAAAAAGTTTCTTTCAACACATGAGGAGCAAGAGGAATGTCAAGGAAATGGTTGGTCCACTAGTGGGAGAAGATGACAAGAAGGTGACAGGCAACAGGGAGAAAGCGGAACTGCTTAATTCTTTTTTATGCATCTGTATTTAAGCAAAAGGAAAAAATTGGTCCACCCTGTCAAGGGCAGCACTGTGGGAGACAGGAGAGGGAAGCAGGTCAAAATACGTAAGGCAGTGGTAAAGGAACACCTAGCTGCTTTGAATGAGTTCACGTCTCCCGGACCAGATGGTTTACATCCCAGGATACTAAAAGAACTGGCAGATGTGATCTTGGAACCACTGAATGAAACCTTTGAGAGGTCCTGGATCATGGGCAAACTGCCAGAGGACTGGAAAAGAGCTGATGTGGTTCCAATCTTCAAAAAAGGGGACAACGTGGATCCAGGAAACTACAGACCAATCAACTTGACATCAATATCTGGGAAAATCCTGGAAAAAGTAATCAAGCGGGAGATTTGTGAGGACCTAGAAAATAACAAGGTGAAGCCACCATGGGTTTGTTAAGGACAGGTTATACCAAACAAATCTTATTGCCTTCTTTGATAAAGTGGCTAAATTAGTGGACCAAGGAAACACAGTGGATATAGTATACTTAGACTTCAGTAAGGCATTTGATAACGTAGACCACAACCTACTTCTGCATAAGATAGAACAAAGTGGGATAGACAGTGCAACAACCAGATGGATTTGCAGCTGCCTGACTAACCACACTCAATGTCTGGTCCTCAATGGAATCACATCTACATGGAGGGAAGTGTGCAGTGGGGTCCCTCAAGGTTCTGTCTTGGGCCCAGTGCTCTTCCACATCTTCATAAATGACCTGGATGAGGGGATTGAATTTGCACTCATCAAATTTGCTGATGACACAAAGCTGGGGAGAATTGCTAATACTTTAGAAGATAGACTCAACATTCAGAAGGATCTAGACAGACTTGAACATTGGGCCCTATCCAATAAGATGCAGTTCAGTGGCGGGAAAAGTAAGGTCCTGCACATAGGCAGGAGAAACCAAATGCACAGGTACAGGATAGGTGGTACCTGGCTCGACAGTAGTACCTGTGAGAGAGATTTAGGTGTCTTGGTAGACCGCCACCTAAGGATGAGTCAGCAGTGTGCTGCAGTTGCCAAGAAAGCCAACACATGTCTAGGCTGCATCAGCAGGGGAATAGCATCAAGATCACAGGAAGTGATAGTACCACTGTATACCATGCTGGTGAGGCTGCACTTGGAGTGCTGTGTCCACTTCTGGTCACCACAATACAAAAAAGACACCGAGGCCCTGGAAGGAGTGCAGAGAAGAGCAACAAAGATGATAAGTGGACTAGAGGCTAAATCCTATGAAGAACGACTAAAAGAACTAGGTATGTTTAGCTTAATGAAGAGAAGACTGAGGGGAGACATGATAGCAGTCTTCCAATATCTGAAGGGTTGCCACAGGGAAGGGGGCATCGATTTATTCTCCATTACGCCTGAGGGTGGGACAAGAACCAATGGGTGGAAACTCGTCAGAGGGAGATCCAACCTGGAAATAAGGAGGAATTTCCTGATGGTGAGAACCATTGGAACAGCTTGCCTCCTGATGTTGTGGGTGCCCCATTGCTGGACGTGTTCAAGAAAAGATTGGACAGCCATCAGTCCGGGATGGTATGAGGTCCGGGATGGTATGAGGTCTCCTGCCTTGGGCTCTTGCTCACTCTTCCAGAATCCTCTGCTGGTATGCAAATGCTCCCAACGAGGTAGTTCTTAAGTTAGATTCCATCACGGCCCATCTCCATATGCTCTCCTATTCTGCTTCATTGCCCATAGCTGTTGGTTGTACCAAGAGGCTTGGCGGGCTTGGCAGTGGAGGGGGTGTTTAGGTGCCATCATGTCAGCAGCCCTGGCAACATAAGTGTACTACTAGAGCTTTGACAGGAGCACCAACCAGATCAGCCAGTATCTCCCATATTGCATCATGGAAGCCAACTGGATCCAATAGCCTGTGGGGGTGGACCATCTTAATAGGTCCCCACTCCATGGGGGAGAGTGCCACTGAGAGGCTGCGTTTTATCAGGTGGTGATCCAAACATTACAAGGGGACCGAAACAAGGCCAGTCACTCTTGGGTAACTCTCTCCCTGCCCTGTTGAAAACACCAGGTCTAGCATATGGCCTGCCATATGGGTGGGGCTGTTGACATATTGGGACATCTCCAAGGAAGCCATGATTTCCAAGAACTCAAGAGCTGGACCAGTGACTCCAATCTTGGCATAGATGTTGGTCTCCCAGAACAGGGAGCCTGGGGGACCTCAGCACCGCTGCTGTGATGAAGCCCGCCAGCTCCAGAAAAGAGAGTGGTAGGTCGTGAGGAGCACGGTAAACCAGCACAATCCACAATCCATCCCTGGTACCTCTAGGCCTGGGACTGCCAAGGCAGAGAGCCTAACAGCCTCCAAGGTGGTTTTGTAGATAATGGCAACTCCCCCTCCCCATCCCTCCAGTCTACCTTGGTGTTGGATGGAATATCCAGGTAGGCAGATTAGAGAGAGAGCTGCACCACTCTCTGCACCCACCCAAGTCTCAGTAATACAGGCCAGATCTGCACCCTCATCCCAAATCAAGTCCTGAATGAGTTGGGCTTTATTTAAGGCAGATCTGGCAGTTAGCAACATCAAGGATAGAGTGGAAGGTTGGCTGAGCAGGTTACCTCAAGCCTGGCAGCTGGCTGCAGAGTTAGAACAGGGGACAGCATTCAAGCATCCGTCCCCTGTTCTTCTGGGTTTGGCAGCTACACTGCCAACGCCATACCTTCCTCTGCCCGTAATCACTTCAATGTTATTCATATCCTCTTCACTGGGTGACAGGCCTTCAAGTCTCCTAAGCATAAAGTGCAATAAAATTTAAAATGCAAAGTGACAACTGAATAATATTAATTGATTAAGCAGTGAACAGAGACAAAAAGAAGTTACAGTAAAGAACCAGGGTAAACATAAATAGATGGGATTCAATTAATTTTAGATTACATTTTAAAAAGTCAAATGAAGTGGTGTGAGCAGGAGGTAAAACAAATGGAGAGTGTGCCGTCCCCTCAGCGGTCTGAAAGTGAAAGTCGAGAGAAAGGGACAGAGGAAAAAGAATCAAAGACACAAGAAATAAAGGAACAGATAGAAGAAGTAAAAGTGATAGAGGAAGAACAGGAGTTAGGGGTGCACAAAATAGAGGAAGGGAATTAGGAGCGAGACCCAAAGGGGAGGGGTCAGAAGGAGGAGTTCAACAGGAGGTAAATGTCTTCTTAACAACGGGAAAAAACGGACAGTCGGGGAAATGAAGAAAGTGGTAGTGTGTGAGGATGAGTGGGAGGAAACCAAACCATATGATACTAGAAGGTTTAAAATACCAAAGGGAGATTTGAATTAGGAATGTAGAAAAGGAGAAATAATTACTGACAAAGAGAGAATTGACAGAAATATAGAGGCTAAACCGATAATTGAAGAACTTTTACCAGAAGAATGGACTATATTAGTCTTCCCAAGGGGACGCGGTCCTGTGAGATATGTGAATCGTCACAACCCTCCTCGGCTGAACGAGAAACCAATAGAAGGGGAATGGTCCAGACACCCATGTTGCGGGACCATTTGTGCTATGCGGAGCAGGAATCTGAGGAAACCCAATGACCAATTAAGATTTTCGAGAACCTACCGTTATTAGATGAAGCAACGTTAAAGAAGTCAGTACCTTTGTTATGGGATTATTCTCCCGAAAAGTTATCGTTTGATGTTAATAGTGATATAATTAATAATCAACAACCAAATGTAGTTAATAAAGATTTGTTTAATGATACTCCGTTATTGTCATTTCATTTGCAAGATGAGGAACTGCCTAAACAATTTAATGAACCCGATCACAAATGGTCATATATAGCTTAATTTGATAACTAATGAGGGGACAATTAATTCAAATGAAAGTTAAGTAAATTAAAAAGAAAAGAAAAAGAAAATAAATAAATAATAGTTGTTTAAATTATTTAACTCCTCCTTCTCTCTAAAATGGATTCATTAAGCAGAGGAATAAACTTGTGAGGATGTCCATTGAGATAAGATATTAATTAAGATATTAACTCATTAGTTAAGATGGTCTGAAAACTCATTAATGACAGGATTAACTTAAAAGGCTCTTGGTCTATGGATCAAAATCTACCTTACGCTCACCTTTTCATCGCTTTCATTAACCAACCTTTCTTATGTCCAGCGCTCCGCCTTGCCCAGTTGTGCTTGAATTCTTTCAGCCTGTGATGCCAGATTTGGTGGACAAAGTTCTTGATCGCTGTCGGGCCACCACTTCCTCTCTTGACCCTTGCCCGGCCTGGCTAATCAAAGCAGCCAGGCCCATAACAACAGAATGGGCCACAGCGATAATTAATGGGTCTCTCCAGGAGGGCAAGGTTCCTCTTGCACTCAAGGAGACACTCATTAGGCCCATTAGGAAGAAACCAAACTTGGCGGCGGACGATATTGGCAATTATAGGCCCGTCGCCAATGTTTCCTTCCTCAGCAAAGTGGTGGAGAGGGTGGTGGCTGATCAGCTTCAAGCCCTTTTGGATGAGACCAATGCTCTGGATCTGTTTCAGTCGGGCTTCAGGCCACGCCACGGCACAGAAACGGCACTGGTCGCACTGTTGGATGACCTGTTGAGGGAGGCTGACAGGGGCAATATGTCCTTGTTGGTCCTCCTCGATATCTCAGCCGCCTTCGATACCGTCGACCACGGTATCCTCCTGGGGAGGCTCTCCGAGCTGGGAATCGGTGGCCTGGCGCTTGCCTGGCTCCGATCCTTCTTGGAGAACCGTCCCCAGAGAGTACAGCTTGGGGAGAATGTTTCGGCCCCGTGGAGTCTCAATTGTGGGGTTCCACAGGGGTCGATCATCTCCCCAATGCTGTTTAATATCTATATGAGGCCGCTGGGTGGGATCATCAGGGGGTGTGGGGCTTCATGCCATCAGTATGCTGATGACACCCAGCTCTACATCTCCTTTTCACCTACTTCAGTGGATGCCGTTCTGTCCCTTCGGCGCTGTCTGGAGGCCATACTGCAATGGATGCAGCTGAATGGGTTGAGGCTGAACCCGGACAAGACGGAGGTCTTGAGGGTGGGTGGCCCCTCCATGGGCGGTTTGGGAAACTCCCTCTCTTTTGGGGGGGTGACTCTCACCACACGGAGTGGGGTCCGCAGCTTGGGGATACATCTGGACCTGGCGCTTACCATGGAAAACCAGGTGGCGTCCGTGGCCCGCTCTGCCTATTTCCATCTGTGGTGGATCGCCCAGCTGCGACCCTACCTTGATGGAGGGGCCCTCACCACTCTCGTCCACGCGCTCGTAATCTCGAGATTAGACCACTGTGATGCGCTCTACGTTGGGCTACCTTTGAGATTGATGTGGAAGCTCCAAATGGTGCAGAATGCGGCGGCCAGACTTCTTAGTGGGGTGAGAAAATACCAGCATATCTCTCCCACCCTGGCCGCATTGCATTGGCTGCCCATTCACTTCCGCATTGACTTCAAAGTGTTGATGATGACTTATAAAGCCCTAAACGGTTTGGGACCTCGATATTTGGCAGATCGCCTTCTCCCACCTAGATCTACCCGAATTACTCGCCATAGCCAGGAGGGACAGCTGAGGGGCCTAACGCCGAGAGAGGTCCGGAAAGAAAGAACAAGAAACCGGGCCTTCTCGGCAGTGGCCCCTTGACTATGGAACAGCCTTCCTACAGAGATCCGCCTGGCACCCTCGCTGGGTGTTTTCAAGAGTCATTTAAAGACTTGGCTATTTAGGCAGGCCTTCCCTTCTGTCAATTCTTGAATTTTAGTTTTTTGTTTTCTATTATTCCCCATCTTGAATACACTATATTATTGATTTAATTGTTTAATGTTGATGTTTTATGATATTTATGATATTTTATGCTATTTGTAAGCCGCCCCGAGTAGACACTGTCTAGGGGGGCAGGGTAGAAATCTAATAAATAAATAAATAAATAAATAAAAATTAACATTGTTACATATCCCTACCAGATGTTATTTATTCCAATCATCCTTGCCAACCAAGTTTCCATTAAATTATGTGCTTTGGAGGTTAAATTTTGTCAGGCTAGGGCTAGATACTTCAGATTGGATAGTCAGTGTGACGTTTACCCACATGCCCCCTGTTTATTATTCCCTCACAAAGGCACACGTCGCGTTCTCTTCTTGCTGCCACCAGTAGATTACTTCAATCCACAATATAAATGACGTATGTCAGAACACTTGTCTTGTGAACAGAAACAGAACTTATTTATTGAAGTGAAGCAGAATGAGTAATAACAGAAGTTTTTCAGATCTTCAGTATACATAAGCAATTCATCAACAGTTCCCTCAGTACATAGTTCTTTTCGCTTGCAATTTCATTACCACCCTCTCTACCTATTTTTCTAACCAGCCCTATCTCTCTGAATGACTAATCCTGACTAACCAGCCCTATCTCTCTGAATGACTAATCCTAACTGACTAACCAGCCCTATCTGACTCCTCCTTCTCCAGCCAAGCCTCATGTAGCTACTGACTCTGCCTCTCCAGCCCTCTCATAGGTTCATGCAAATCAGCCCATGAATAATGACATGAGTGACATGGGCGGTCACCACAGACAGTTTCATCAATCTTCTTCCATTTCTTTCATTTTGTCAATAACATCTGTTGCATTGAAAGATCTGAATGCCCCTCAGTGCCAATCACCTTCCCCTTCAGCAGTTGCTGAAGGTTCCACCAGGAGTGGCAGTCCTCTGGAGACCACACAGGCATATGCTACTCCATGACTTCCTACAGCCTGAGGTAGGATTTTACCAAAGGGCCTATGAGCTAGGCCAGATCATGGCCCTGCACGAACTCTCCTCATGGGGTTCCTTTACCAACCTGGACAAGCAGGCTCCTGCCTGCTACCCTCATATTGTTTGGATCCAACTCCAGTGCCCCAAACCACCATTAGAGCTGAGCACCACTCAGGTCCCACCAGAGAAGTCCAGCTGCAATTAATCTGCTGTGGCCACATTGATAACCCTTTATAATGTATCTTGCCTCTAGTCAGATAAGTGAATGCCATGGTCAGGAAGCATGCCCAAATTCGCCACCTCTGTGGCTGCCTCAGTTCAAAAGAAATGAGATGGAAACTCCTGAGGTTGCTAGTCCACCTGTGCCATTGTGGCCCAGAGTGCCTCAGTGAACTGGTAATGCATCAATGGAGTACCATCTTTATTTAACAGCATAGAATCATAGAATAGTGAAGTTGGAAGGGGTCTATAAGGCCATCAAGTCCAACCCCCTGCTCAATGCAGGAATAAAAATCAAAGGATATCGATGATTCCCCCTCCACCCAGGCATCATCATAGGGAGGCCTTTGTTTCAAGGACTGGGCAAGGGGACTGAAGGTGAATCGTAGACCCTTGGCACAATTGGTTGGTCTTCAAATGCTGCAACTACAGGACCAGGAACTGACCTCAAAGGAAACATCCTGTCTGAGCACCCCATCCCATATACTTTGCTTCTGGACCCCTGAAGAAGGCCACCATAAAGGGTTAAATTTGTGAACAGCTCTTCTCGCCTGCACATGTGCTGAGAAGCTCCGCTGTCCAAAAAGCCATAAATTACTCAGTTTGTTTTCACAAGCTTTTACTTTTTTAAATTATTTTTTATTATTATTATATAACAGACAAACAAACAATACATACAAAACATACATGCAGGGAAGTGTTTACCATAGTACAATATCTATTATATAATCTTGACTCCATAACTGTGTTATAGTACTAAAATCTTTAACCTATGTTATATTCTCTACTCATGTTTATTTCTGGGCTCAATCATAAAACATTTTTCAGTTTTCTTTAACATAACTTCTCAAATTCTCAGATAATATCTCTAACAAGCTATCCCATTTTAAGCCCAGATCAACCTTGTAAATATAAATATTTATAACCACATATGTTTACTATATATATATATATATATAATCAACAATTTCTGATATTATATTCAACAAGAGCATTTCTAGTTTAAAGGTTATATATACTTATGTAATTTCTTATATAATATCTTTTTTATCTCCAAAATAATTTTACTCTGTCACTTATCCACCACCTATACAAAAGAGAGTCCAAAATTGCTGAGAATATTTTTAACCTGAATTTCTAATCTCTAACAACCTTTTTGCCAGTTTTGAAGTGCCATCTATAGAACATCTTTAAAACATTTTCTCTCAAATTTACTGATTTAATCCATCTATAATTATCATTCCACATTCAAATCCAATCATATATGTCTAAATTATAGCCAAGATTTTGTACCCCTTTCATCGTCACTGCTTTCACCCTTTCCTTCTCTGAATTCTCTCCTAACAAACAAATATACATTTTTTGAATAATCTTCTCATTAGTATAAATCCACAGCTCATCCACCTGGGCCTTCCTCTCATAAAAGCCCATTATTTTATCTTCCTTCAATCTTGGTTCTAAAGTCTCTTTTTCTGCTGCTCCCACTGCTTTGATGAAATGGTCTTCCTTCTGAATAGTCTGTTCCATGTCCTCTTTAAATACTGAAGTTACTACCTTAATTTCTAGCATCTGGGCTTTAATCTGATCCTTAAATTGATTGATAATGTTCATTTGGAACTCCTGTATATGGTTCTTAAAAGAATCTTGCATTATTAATTTTGATGGACTTGTACATTGACTAAAGGCTGTCATTTCTATTTCTTGGGTATAGATTTATTGTAAAATAACATTTTCCACTGAGAAATAAAACAATTCAGCTTTTTAAAAGTTCAGATACTTTGATACCACTTCTTATAAATCCAACAGGCCCGTCTCTGCTTCCGTCTTCTCTCCAGTTCACACCACATCCACCAAATCCGTTTTTTTTCCTTCCTGTACTTCAAATTCAGTCAAGAGCCATAGAACAGTAAAACCCTCGATCAGTCAGTCTTCATGTTAAATGGGTCGGTCCAGGCCCAAACTCCCACTTAACACATCCAATTGTAAATCCAAATTCGGCCAGAGGCAGTTTTAATTTATAATCCACCATTCACAGATCACAGCAAGGCCGCTTGGGGGGGGGGTTTCCCCCTTTTTGTATATCTACACCCAGAATTCTCCCCAAGTGCCTCTATTTAACACTCTCTTTAAGAACTCAAATCTTCTTAAACCTCTGGTATATTATATATTCCACCGAGGGAGGACAGGGGGATGAGAAAGTGATTTCCATCCATGTCTTTTAAGTTTTGTTTCTCTTTAGAGTGTGACGCAGTTAAAAGTCAGTCGATGTTTCAGGGATACAATAACAAAACCATTTAGAAAATAAAGTTCTCTGTTTGATTTCAAAGAGAGATTGAGTAACAGCTAATTTGTCTCTTAATTGCCCCAATTTAACTGGCTTTTGTTCTTGGTTTTTTGTTTGTTTTTTGTTCTCTTTATTGCTCCGCCACTTTATTTCTTCCCTGCATTTAAGTCAGCTGTTTCAGTTTGAGCTGTACTTGCTCATGAGAAATAAAAGGCCAATTACTCACAGTTCATGTAGTCAAGCAAGAATTTTCTTCACACTTCCCACCTTGGCAAAGTTAAGCAGCTAATTCACCAGAAATGGCGTCTCTCGGACCAGATGCTTTGAGAAAGGAAACTCTCACGAAGACAGATTGCTATCTGAATTCAAAGTTTTTCCAGCTCTCCTTCGCTGCAAGCCCACTCTCCTGTAGAACTTGCCCCCCCTTCCACTGCTGGGGGGTCTGCTGACCCAGAGTTTACACAGGGGTCCCCAGAGCCCTGGGAATTCCCTCTGCTCTCACTGCTGTCACTCCGCCTCCTGCTGTTTTCACAAGCTTTTACGATAGCTAATTGACCTTGATGGCTTCACTGCAGTTTAAACATCTGCTTTTTTTCTTCCATCCACTCTGTCACATCTGGGACAGTTTTTAAAAATATGTCCAGCACTTCCACAACTATAGCATTTTTTCATAGTCAACACTTTCTCCTGGTTTGCTGTGACATCATCATCCACGGGCCCTCTCAGTTTACGATGATTAACGACCTTCTCAACTGCCTTATCACGTCTCCTTTGCTCTTCCTCCACCAGTCTTCCAGAAAGAAATTGCACATTCAGGTTTTCCTCTGCCATGCTTTCCAAACTGACCACTAGATTATCCCAGGTTTGATCATGAAGCATTGATGCGACTGGGTAAATTCCATCCCTCTCTCCTGTAGGTGGAGAAATAAATCTAACATTTCCTTAATATGGTTAGCAACACTTTCTCCAGGTAATAAAGGCTTGCGATAAAGCTTACGTACAACAGCCATTTTAGACCCGGCTGTATCTCAAACATAAACATTCCTGAGTGCCTGACAACACTCTCAGCTTGTTGTCAGATTCCTCACATAAATCAACTGTGAATTTTCCAAGCACAGTATTATCGTGGCTCTTGCCTTTTCATCTTGTTTACATTCCTCATCATTCCTTGGCCGATTTTCAACGAACTGCCACAGAGACTCTCCTCAAAAGCATCTCTATCTTTAGAGACCAAAACATGTAATTAGTGTCATTTAAATGCAACATAGGTAAAGCACTAGCTTGCTGCATCCTGGAACTCGCTGCTTTAGTCTGCTCCTCATTCTCTGAAGTACTTCCAGACTCAGTTACTTCAGCACCGTCAGACTCTCCAGCTCTGTTCCAACTTCAGCTTTGACTTGCTTCTGCCTCTCAGACATTCAGCACTTATCTGCTAGAAACAATCTCCTCTGGGAGCATAACCCTGTTGAGAATTTATTATTTTTTTCTGGACATAAGCAGAGTTAGGAGATATCAGGTTGCAAAGACACTATAACGCTAAGAGAGTAAAATTCAACTTAGTCTATTTACAAATATACAGAGAGCATAGACATTCAACTGGCAGCATATCATGACATGATACAACACATAGCATAGAAATAAGAGATCTCACTTACAGCAGATAAGTCCCCTTTACACATGCCTTTTATACATTATTGGGACCAATCACAAAATACATTACTTCATTTTTCACTTACATAAGGTTACATCATTTTCTCCAGCTGTACAACATCAAGTCTTCAACCTTGTACCCACCTGAATCCACTTAGTACATGACTCAGGTAATATCAGCCATTTTACTTTTTACTATACAACTTTATATTTAACATATTTTCAGATCAAAAATCTCAACAGAGCCCATCCCATCTCATCACCTCACTTGCTTTCCACTCAAATGAAGCAGTTCCTCCTCATACAAAGTAGGAACTTGTAGCTTTTAAAGCAAAGCAAAGTGCACTGCTTATATACCACCCCATAGTGCTTAAAGCACTCTCTAGGAGGGTTACAATTTAATTATGCAGGCTACACAGTGCACACATACCCCAGCGAGCTGTGTATTCAGTTTACCAACCTCAGAAGGAAGGTTGTGCAGGAGCTCTCCAACTCAAGTCAGCTACCTGGGATCAAGCTCAGGTCATGAGTAGGATTTTCACTGCAGTACTGCAGTTTAACCACTGCACCATGAGGCTCCTCTTTCACCCTCCAGGCAGAATGCAATAGAGAACAAATATTCAGAAGCTCACTTGTTTAAGTTCACTTGTGAAATTACTGGTTTTTTTGTTTTGTGGCTGGGGATGGTCTTACTAGATGTTAGCAGAGCTTTGATGTCTATATCATGTCATAGCTTCAACCACTCCACCCATCCTGTCACAAGACAATTGTCTACTAATTAAAAAAAAACTCCAAAGATGTTATGTGTCATCAACTTATTTATGTGTGGTGACTGTATGAGCTAATAACATTCAAAATGACATCATCAACAGCTCTGCTCAGATCTTGCAAACCAACAGCATCTCGTGTTACACTGTTCTCTCTTCCTACTGCCCCCCTTCCTAGCAATATTGTCCTTTCCTGCAAATTCTGCTTAGGTCATGCAAAGTAACAGCTGTGGATGCTTTTATTGAGTCAATCCATCTCATTTGACTTCTTACTGAATCCCCAAACCACTTTTCCCAGGAATATAATCTTTCTTGGTCAATTCTGTATTTTCAGTATATATTCATGGTGGGATAACCTCAGTTTACTCAGTTTTGTTCTAGTGAGAGTTCAGGCTTGACTTGACTGAGAACCCACTTTTCTGCCTTTCTGGCTGGCTGTGTACCAGTACGGCCCTCCTCCAACACTACATTTCAAATGAGTTGATTTTTGTCCCTGTCTGTCTTCACTGTCTTTCTTTCACATTATATGTGTTATTTGACCTTGGTTTCCAGTGACAATCTTTGCTAACTCCAGGTCTATCCCACTTTTTTTTAATTTCAAAAGTCAAGGGGCCATCTTTTGGAAAGCATGCACACAACATGTTCTTGGGCCAATATAGCTTTTCTTTCTCAGCTTGCCTAACACAAGGAAAGAGTTTGAAAATTGGAAAATAACTTTCTAGTCTGCATTTTGTAGAATGGGCATGGCAAGATTAGTTCACCTGAGAGGTTTAAGAGTGTGTATGTTTCTCCAGTATATGTGTTGCACTCATTCACACTTTTGCTTTACCATTTCATTAAGTCCAAAATAGCCCTTCAAAATATTTTGGCATAGGGGGACTGCAGTCCACCCCAGATGTTCTTGTTTCTGTCATCTCCCAGCAACCATAGAACACACCATGTGCTCACCTTCTGGAATTCTCTGTCACTGGGTAATTCTACATGAAGGAAGCTTTTGTTGGAATTTGTGTGTAGTGTATGCATACTTTAACTTTTGTTTTTAAAAGCTGGGAAATTCAATTCTTCTTCAAAAAGAAAAAAAACACTCCAGTTTATGAATGTGGGATATTGTCCTTCTGATTCAGAACACCAGGAAATGAGTTGATATTCCTCCACCATATTGTGCCCATGTTGTCAGCAGGTAAAAAGATGTCAAGCTTTCTATAGCAAAGAGTAGCCTGACATTGACAAGATCAATAACAGCAGTGAAGATGGTCTACAGGATACTCTTTTGTGCTCACTACCGTTCATACTTGTTGAAAAAACAATGCGGAAATCTTGACTGCTGACATTGGTGCCATCAACATTCAGGCTGTCCTTTACTATGTAAAGTTTGCCATTGTCTTTACTGCTGGCAACACAGGAATGATTTTGTGTAGCAATATTGGGCCATTTTCTGGTGTTTTAAATCATGGATACAGAAGCACAATATCCCACATTCATAAACCAGTTTTTTTAAAAATATACAAGCATTTCTTTGAAGCATGGAGCTTCAACAAATACACAGCCAGGACTTTCTTTGAATTTAAGATTAGGACTAACAAGAAAATTTTGATAAGCATATATGTGCATCTCTATAACTGCTTCTTACTCTTACTACACAATGGTGCTTTTCATTTTGAATGTATGGAGGACACTAAAAATATCTAAGCAAATAAATACTGTTGACATTGGCAACCTTCCTAGATTGGTTTATAACTAGCAAATGCTTCTCAGGTAAGCTATGGCTGTATATTATGGGGATATTTTTATTGATTAAATTCATGTTTGGAATTCTTGATTGATGGTTACTGTGAAATTGCTCTACATCTAGTCTTAGAAGGGCTGAATCCCACCCGAATGACATTTCAGGTGCCTGAGATTTGCAGTAACTATACCAAAGATGCAGCTGTCAATATGGAATTTGACATCTTTTTCTTTTGGGGCTCTTCTTTTCTGGTGTTTGGGTGGGGGTGGTGTAATCAGCTGCAATTGTTCTTTCACTGATCTGAGATATTGCTGTGAGAAGCAGCTTAAATGAGTCTCCAGTCCAGAAATTGCTTTCTTGACCTTATTTTGTCCTTCATTTATGTATGTTTTTCTTCCATCATGGTAGCAGTCCAGTAGTAGTTAATGGCATTTCTAAGGGTTGGACCAATTTATATTCATTTTTGCATTCATAATGGTTTTCTATCTAAACAAAGGGACTGAGGGGCTTAGCCTAAAATTAATGAAGTTGCTTTTTCACTAGAAGATAGTATCTTAAGGGTCAAGGCCAGGAAGAGGTTCTTCTCTGTCATTTAGCATTTAGCATGAAACACGACAGAGGACTAGGCCCTTGGTGGAGAAAGCAGCAGGCATGCTTTTACTCCTTCAAGGTTATATTGTGTTTCATACAAAAAAGTAAAATAGAGTTTCTGTAGAACTTAGAACTTTGGGTCTAAACATTAATTACTTAAAGTATAAATTATAATTTAGGAAATAAGCTCATTGCTATTGATGTTAACTAAAAATTAAACAATCTAGTGTGCCCTCTGAAGAGGACAAATGCCAGTCCAAACCCCTCCACTCTAAAGGGAAAATAACCTGTATTTTCTTTTAAAATCAGATTTAGACTAGTAGCCATAAGCAAAAAGCAAAACATGCTGCCCCACAGTGCTAAAAGCACTCTCTTGGCAGTTTACAATTTATGTAGGCTACACATTGCCCCCCTTCAGCAAGCTGGGCATTCAGTTTACCAACCTCAGAAGGATGGAAAGTTGAGTCAACCACAGAATCATAGAATAATGAAGTTGGAAGGGGCCATTATAAGGCCATTGCGTCCAACCCCCTGCAATGAAAGAATACAAATCAAAGGATATCTGCCAGGGTGACAAGGATGATCAGGGGGCTGGAAACCAAGCCCTATGAGGAAAGGCTGAAAGAATTGGGTGTGTTTAGCCTTGAGAAAAGAAGACTGAGGGGTAATATGATAGCACTTTTCAAATATTTGAAAGGCTGTCATACACAGGAGGGGAAGAATCTGTTCTTGATCATCCCAGAGAGCAGGACATGCAACAATGGCTCAAGTTAAAGGAAGCCAGATTTCGGTTGAATATAAGGAAAAACTTCCTAACTGTTTGAGCAGTACGACAGTGGAACCAGTTACCTTGGGAGTTGGTGAGTGCTCCAACACTAGAGGCCTTCAAGAAAATTGAAAATAATCACCTGGCAGATACATTTTGATTGTATTCCTGCATTGAGCAAAAATGCATATAGCGAAAGAAACAAAATGCAAGGTAGGACTGATAGCACTGGATATATTTAAAGTGATTGACCTGGTAGATTTGAACACATTAAAGATGCTGATTAAACACTTAGGGTTTGATACTGACTTTGGACATATAATTCTGCAACTATTTGCAGAACACAGAATACATAGTAGGCATCCTTCAGTCTCGAGAGACTATGGTAACGTACTCTGAATAAAGATCCTGGAACAGCATCTAGTGTGGCTGAGAAGGCCAATTCGAGAGTGACAATCCCTTCCACACTGAAGACAAATACAATCTGTCCCCTGTCCAGCACCCTGATTTTGCTGGTTTCGTGACTGCCTCTTTGCCTCGGCCTGCTGGACAAGGGTCTCTTCCAATTGGGAGAGGCCATGCTGCACCGCCTGCCTCCAGGCTGAATGCTCAGATGTCAAGGTTTCCCATCTGTTGAGGTCCATTCCTAAGGCCTTCAGATCCCGCTTGCAGATATCCTTGTATCACATCTGTGGTCTCCCTATGGGGCACTTTCCCTTCACTAATTCTCCATACAGGAGATCTTTTGGAATCCGACTGTCAGCCATTCTCACGACATGCCCGAGCCAACGTAGACGTCGCTGTTTCAGTAATGTATACATGCTAAAAATTCCAGCTTGTTCTAAGACTACTCTATTAGGAACTTTGTCCTGCCAGGTGATACCAAAAATGCGTTGGAGACAACGCATATGGAACGTGTTCAGCTTCCTCTCCTGCCATGCACAAAGGGTCCAGGACTCACTGCAGTACATGAGTGTACTCAGGACACAGGCTCTATAGACCTGGATCTTGGTATATGCCGTCAGCTTCTTATTAAGCCATACTCTCTTTGTGAGTCTAGAGAACATGGTAGCTGCTTTGCCAATGCGTTTATCCAGCTCGACATCTAGGGAGAGAGTGTCAGAGATCGTTGAGCCAAGGTACACAAAGTCATGAACAACCTCCAGTTCTTGTGTAGAGATGGTAATAGAGGGAGGCGAGTCCACGCCCTGGCCCATGACTTGTGTTTTCTTCAGGCTGATTGTTAATCCAAAGTCTTGGCAGGCCTTACTAAAACGATTCATAAGTTGTTGGAGGTCTTCAGCAGAATAGGCAACAACAGCTGCATCATCAGCTGGATTTTGATCTTCGCTCTCAATCTAGAGAGATTAAAGAGCTTTCCATCTGATCTAGTCCGGAGATAGACACCTTCTGTTGCAGTTCCAAAGGCGTGCTTCAGCATGACAGCAAAAAAGATCCCAAACAGGGTCGGCGCGAGGACACAGCCCTGTTTCACTCCGCTTCGGATGTCAAAGGGATCTGATGTTGAGCCATCAAAAACTACAGTGCCCTTCATTTCCCCATGAAAGGACCTGATGATGTTAAGGAATCGAGGTGGACATCCAATCTTGGGAAGTATTTTAAAAAGGCCGCCCCTGCTAACCAAACCTATTGAGGTGCAATGACCTCTCCCACCATCGGAAGTAGCCCCTGGCATCACGCTCTATGCCAGTCGAGCAGAGACTTATAGTCATATGTTATATGATGGGATAACAGATATATCTCTAGGCCAAGGAACAAGACAAGGATGTCTATTATCTCCATCTTTATTTACTTTGATAAACAGAGATGTTAGCAAATGCAATGAGAGAGGATAAAAAAATAAAAGGAAAAGGATATAAGAAAAATAACAAGGTGACCTTATTTGCAGATGACATTTTACTATTAATTAAAAATCCAATTGAATCTATTGAGAGAATCGAAAAACATTTAAATATTTGAGAAAATAATAGGATTAAAGGTTAATTGAGATTAATCAGAATTATACTACTACACCATGAGGAGGTGGAGACAGGGATGAAGAAAAATATTTTTGAAGGAAAGTTGAAAAATTATATTAAATATTTAGTGTTAAATATCCCTTGGAATTTACAAGATACAATTAAAATGAATTTGGATAAAATGAAGAGAGATTAGTGAACAGTTAAAGAATTAAAAAAATTAAAAACCTTCTAGTTTGGTAGAATAGCATTATGCAAAATGAAAATTATTCCTAAATTATTATAATTTTTTTGGATGTTACCGATAAAGGTTAATGAAAAACATATAAAAGAATGGCAAGCAAGAATTAACATTTATTGTAATTGTAATAAGAGAGGTGGAATTTAATAAGAACTTAAGATATATATCAGAAAAAAGAAGGAAGTTTAGGTATACTCAGTATTAAACTATACTATATAGCAAACGAATTGAGACATATTCCGGATATAATAGCAAATAACAAAAAGTTAATATGGGAAGATTTAGAATTTTATAGAAAAGAGTAAATTATGCAGAATATTTTTTTAAAGGGAAAATTAAGGGAGAGATGAAAAAGATAGATAACACCTTTTAAAAAAATGTTAGAAAGTTGGAAAAATTACAGGGGAGCATTAAGTCCACCAATTTCACCTTTGTCACAGGTTATAGAATTAAGAAATTTCCCAGATAATCTTAAAGGGAAGCTAAACAGAATTTCACTGGATAAGGGAATTATGAGGATAAAAGATTGGATTAAACAAATGCAAGATAGGGAACAGATAAGAGAGATACTTGGAGAAGAGGGGATTTCAGGGTTAAACATACTTCAACTAGAAAACTGGATGAAAGAATGAAAAATAAAAGAAGCAGAGGGTAGAATAATGACAAAATAGAGAAAATTATAGGAGATTATAGAAAAAAGAGAGAAAATAGAAACAATGAAAAATAGAAAGCGAACAGTAAGTGCAATAGATAAAATGTTAATACAGGCAGAATATTAAAAAGTGTATTAAAAGGTTTAAAAGGTTTAATTTTAGTTAATTTGGCAAGAAGATTTGAACAAGGAAATTAAAAGGGAAGATTGGAGTAAAATGTGGAATAAAAGAATAATGAAAATATATCTGTAAGAGTGAAGGAAAACTTGATACCTGGATATACTTTTGACCTGTAACAAACTTATAAAGTAGTATAAAGTAGTATGGAGATGGTATATTACAGCAGCAAAGTTGAATATGATAAATAAAAATATACCTTCGCTATGCTGGAAATGTAAAAAGGAAAAGGACATGTATATACATATGTGGTGGCTTTGTGAAATATTTGGATACAAGCTGAAGCAGATAAGTTAAAATCAACTAGAAGCAAATGGATTGTGATTTATAAGACAAATAATTCAGGTTGAACTGAAGCTGATAGTATTTGCACACCCTGATAGAGATCCTGGCTTTTTAAAGCAAGAGTTTCCAATTTCATCCAAAATGATTTAATTTCCATTTGCTACTCTAGTTATTAAGCCTGCACATAGACCCATGGCAGGAAGAGGAAGCACACATTACCATTCATAAACCATTGTTTCTGAAACAAAAAATGTTATATTTCAAACAGCCCATTTTTAATAAGTGGAGAATCTGATAATTACTAGATTTTGTGTATTGAAAATGTCAATCAAAGAATGTCACTTTTGTCTTTTCCTCTCCTCCAGATGTTGGAGCATTTTTTGAAGAGGGAATGTGGCTACGGTATAATTTTTCATCTTCAGAAAATAATGTGAAAGACTTAGGCAGCAGAACTCTTTTGAGCTCAAAAGAACCAGAGAACGGTGTGCTAGACCTAAGTCTAGAAAAAGAAGAGCTCAGTTTTAGCTTCAGCACTAACAAAGCCCCCTGCATCCTTTTGTATATCAGTTCTTACACCCAGGACTACATGGCAGTACTGGTGAATCCCTCTGGTAAGTGATACATCTTTGCTTGTCTTCCATGTGAATGCCTTTTCTTATTTGAGAACGCGTTCTTTGTATTGGCCTGTCCACAACAATTTTCAAATCTGGTGCCATGGAATAACAGGAAGGTACCTCCCACTAGATTAAACAAGTTCAACCTTTAAAGCCATAAAGGCTGGGTCCAAGTTGTTTGAAAAATATGCATCAAGAATGGAGCCTTACTCTCTGGCTTGCTACTAAAATGTGTAATGTTGGCAGGCACTAGAAAACAGACCTTCTTTGTAGTTGCCCTTGTTGTGAATGTTCACAAAGTGAGACACAGGAAAGAAAAAAGTATTAAGGTTTCTCTCAGTAGCAGAGTAAGTTTTCCATAGACATGTGGGATATTTTTCCCACAATTAAGTAGGTAGAAGCAATTAAAACTGATTCATTCTTACATTTGTTTAAAATACATCTAACTTTTACTAACAAACTTACTTTCAACATAGAAAGGCCTGAGCCCTAATTTTAACTGGATACACACATGCTATAGTGGGCTCAATAGAGAGAAGAATCCTTAGCTTTTCTACTCCCAAATGCCCCTTGTGGTCATCTGGACTGGGTAGGTGCTACGAGGTTATGTTTGGAGAACACCAGGCCAACAGCCCTGCCCTCTGGCACCCCTCCTGTAGATTTTAAGATAGTTTTTAAAATAGGGGAAGAGTTAATGTATAAAGTTTTTATTATATAAGCATGGCTCATAGGAGGTTCCTTTATCCCCATCAAGGGGGCACTTCTACACTCAAAATTTGAAGGAGGCACACTGTCTTTTTTCCTAGCTGTTAGCCACCTATGTTACTATATGTGTGCTTTTCTTGATTAGTTGGGTTATAGATTTGACTTGTTCTAACTGGTTCATTCTTACATTTCTTTAAAAATTATATCATATCACTAAGCTGCTGAATATTCCTTTCTACAGGAAACTTGCAGATCCGATACAACCTTGGAGGCACTAAAGAGCCATATAATATCAATGTAGACCACAGGAACGTTTCAAATGGCCAACCACACAGTGTTAACATCACACGAATAGGAAAAGAATTAACTCTCCAGGTAAATGTGTCACAATGGCTGTTACAGAAGTTATAGTTATAACACTGATGCCAGGAATGGTGTACTATAATAATGAAGGAAAGTAAAATCCACAAGGAGAAGATTAGGAAATCTAGTCAGTCAACTGATCCACCACTACCTGTTTTTGAATTCAGCCAATTTTTAAATTAAAGTAACTATGTATGTGATCCATCTTTAACTGGATACTAAAGACAGGAATGAGGACTCCTTGTGACACAATCTTGTCTGGGTACTACAATTGCAACCACTTTTCAAAAATTGTGTTAGTCTTCTTTCACTTGCAATGTGCTATGGAATAAGGGGGATGGGTTTTCTAAACATTTTTGTTTGTTTCTTAACTGAAAATTTGAAATTGCTTTAAAAGGATCTCTGAATGAATTGTCCAGCATCTTTAATATTGTTCTTTCTGACAATGTTTGAAGAACTAGATTAGGACAGAAATACAGAGAGAACAGGTAGAGATGTAATAATGTTTTAAGTACGAGATAGTGGAAACAAAATTAAAAAGATATCTGCCACTTTCATGTCCTTCATATGACCAGCCAGGCCAGTAAATAAAAGCACACCAAATGAGAGAAAGAAATATGTAAAACAGTGAAGAGGCACATGCACTTCAAAAAAAAAAAAAAAAAAAAGAAAACATATGTTTCAGGTCACAAATTGCCTTTCAGTAGGAAAAACTAAATGAAACTTTTTATTCTGAATGAAACTTGTGCTCCACACAGCCTACTCAACTGTGCTGTGCTGGACTACCCAGAGGTATTTAACTGTCTCCTGCTGGAGCTAGTTCTGTGGTTTGATCAAGCAAGACACAATGTTTTTGTTTTCTGTGTGTGAATATGTGTGTATGTAGTTTTGTAACAATTTTATTATTTTCACAGCAACAAGATAGTTCTTAAAAATGGCCTTTCTTGGTATGTTAGTTTATTTGCTTGTTTTGCCATCAGACTGTTCCTGAAAGTTACTTATACGTATATGTGAAGACACTATGTGGAAAGGGTTGGTACAAATGGTTTACCATGCAGGCTATTAGGTATCTGCTTAGAAATAGTGCAATCCAGACTCAAAGCTATACTAGTTGTGGAGGGTTTGGAATGGGCAGAAGCCATGTATGTTGGCACAACTGCCCTCAAATCTGCCAGCATGACTGAAGTGCTGAGATCAGCTGGTGGAGAAGGGGAGGAGCAGAGAAGGGGCTAAGTTAAACCAGATCCAACCTCCTTCAGGGGGTGACTACACTGACCATTTCCCCACAATTTATGTCAGATGGTCACTGATGATGGTGACTATATAACATAAAGCTCACAGAAGGGAAGCCTATTGTGGAATCATCTGTTTTGTGCAGGGAGTCATCTCTCTCTTTTTTTAATTCAGCTGGCAGGGGTTGTTTGTACATTCCGATCAGTTTGACATTGCTTTTGTCTGGAAAGGACCCTATGGATCAAGCCCAGCCCCTGTCAAAGAGGCACAGTGGGGAATAAAACTCCCAACTTCTGGTTCCACAGCCAGACACCTAAACTGCTGAGCTATCTAGCAGTTTTTGTTAAAGCAGCTTTGGCTATAACTGTCCAGATTTGCAGGAATCAGCAGAGGCAGGGGCATCATTTTGCCTCCTTAAGGTTACAAGCAGATGCTCCAGCCTGACTCACTTCCCTGCCTGTCCTCACCCCACCCCCGGTGGAAAAGAAGAAACAACAAGCTTTTTTGCCAACCAGCAAGAGTATATGTGAGTCCTGCTCTGGGCAACAATGGATTGCCAGGAGAGGCACAGGGTTGCAGCCCAAAGCAGCACAGTGGTGGGGGTGGAGAAATATGCAGGAAGGGGAGTCAGACTGGAGCAACTGCTTGCAACCTTGGGGAGAAGAAATTATGGACTTCACATATGAATTTGCTTCTGCCCCTGTAAACTCTTGCAAATCTGGATAGCTATAGTGATTTCAGCTGGGGAAACTTGATTTCCACAGGTGGGAATCACAGCATACCCGTCTGCATTTTTCCCGATATTGTCACATGCTCCATCTAGACATCTAGCGTTTTCCTTATGTGATCGCTTGTTTCATCCTACGAAAGGAAATGAGACGTGAATCTAGGTGGCATTATGGTGACATATTAAACTGGGACATGATGTTTTGGGATGGCAGAAACACTCGCCTCCATGATCTTTCTCCCTAGTATTTTTTAATTTAAAAAAAAACTGCCAAGTCTAGTACTTCATCACCTTATCACAGCATTGATAGATTAGTAGACATCCTTCAGTCTCGAGAGACTATAGTAATGTGCTCTGAATAGAGGTCTTGGAACAGCATCTAGTGTGGCTGAGAAGGCCAATTCGAGAGTGACAATCCCTTCCACACTGAAGACAAATACAATCTGTCCCCTGTCCAGCTGCATGGTTTTGCTGGTTTTGCGACTGCCTCTTTGCCTCGGCCTGCTGAACAAGTGTCTCTTCAAATTGGGAGAGGCCATGCTGCACTGCCTGCCTCCAGGCTGAACGCTCAGATGTCAAAGTTTCCCATCTGTTGAGGTCCATTCCTAAAGCCTTCAGATCCTGCTTGCAGATATCCTTGTATCGCAGCTGTGGTCTTCCTCTGGGGCATTTTCCTGCATTAATTCCCCATACAGGAGATCTTTTGGAATCCAGCTGTCAGCCATTCTCACGACATGCCCGAGCCAACGTAGACATCGCTGTTTCAGTAATGTATACATGCTAAAAATTCCACCTTGTTCTAGGACTACTCTATTTGAAACTTTGTCTTGCCAGGTGATACCAAAAATGTGTCGGATACAACGCATAAGGAACGTGTTCAGCTTCCTCTCCTGCTGTGCACAAAGGATGCAGGACTCACTACAGTACAGGAGTGTACTCAGGACAAAAGCTCTATGGACCTGGATCTTGGTACATGCCGTCAGCTTTTGGTTAAGCCATACTCTCTTTGTGAGTCTAGAGAACATGGTAGCTGCTTTGCCAATGCGTTTATCCAGCTCGACATCTAGGGAGAGAGTGTCAGAGATCGTTGAGCCAAGGTACACAAAGTAATGAACAACTTCCAATTCTTGTGTAGAGATGGTAATAGAGGGAGGTGAGTCCACGCCCTGGCCCATGACTTGTGTTTTCTTCAGGCTGATTGTTAATTCAAAGTCTTGGCAGGCCTTACTAAAACGATTCATAAATCTTCAGCAGAATAGGCAACAACAGCTGCATCATCAGCGAAGAGGAAGTCCCGCATGCATTTCAGCTGGACTTTGGTCTTCGCTCTCAATCTAGAGAGATTAAAGAGCTTTCCATCTGATCTAGTCCGGAGATAGACACCTTCTGTTGCAGTTCCAAAGTCGTGCTTCAGCATGACAGCAAAAAAGATCCCAAAAAGGGTCGGTGCGAGGACACAGCCCTGTTTCACTCCGCTTCGGATGTCAAAGGGATCTGATGTTGAGCCATCAAAAACTACAGTGCCCTTCATTTCCTCATAAAAGGACCTGATGATGTTAAGGAGTCGAGGTGGACATCCAATCTTGGGAAGTATTTTAAAAAGGCCGCCCCTGCTAACCAAATCAAAGGCCTTTGTAAGATCTATGAAGGCCACAAAGAGTGGCTGTTGTTGTTCCCTACATTTCTCCTGCAACTGTCTGAGGGAAAATACCATGTCAGTGGTGGACCTATTAGCTCGAAATCCGCACTGTGATTCTGGATAGATTCTGTCTGCAAGCACCTGGAGTCTCTTCAGCACAATACGGGCAAGCGGCTTCCCTACAATGCTGAGAAGAGAGATGCCACGGTAGTTATTGCAGTCGCCCCTGTCTCCTTTGTTCTTATACAATGTGATGATGTTTGCATCCTTCGTGTCCTGTGGTACCCCATCTTCTCTCCAGCAAAGACAAAGGATTTCATACAGCTCAGTGGTGATGATCTCTTTACAGCACTTCAGCACTTCAACAGGGATGTTATCCTTCCCAGGTGCCTTGCCGGAGGTGAGGGAGTCCAAGGCTGCTTTTATTTCTGATAAAGTTAGTTCGCTGTCCAACTCTTCCAAGACAGGCAGGCACTCGATGTTATTTAATGCCTCTTCAGTTACTACATTCTCTCTGGAATATATCTCAGAGTAGTGCTGCACCCAGCCTTCCATCTGCTGTGCTCGGTCCTGGATGATCACGCCTGCAGCAGACTTCAAAGGAGCAGATTTCTTCTGTATTGGACCTAAAGCCTGCTTGATACCATCATGCATTCCCTTGATGTTACCTTTGTCCGCTGCTATCTGTATCTGAGAGCAGAGCTGAAGCCAATAATCGTTAGAACATCTCCTGGCAGCCTGTTGGACTTTGCTATGAGCAACTCGAAGAGCCTGCAAGTTGTACTCACTAGGACAGGCTTTGTATGCTGCTAGAGCTCTCCTCTTTTCCTGGATGACTGGCATCAGCTCCTCCAAATGGGCTACGAACCAGTCTGCTGTCTTTTTGGTCTTCTTGCCAACTGTGGACAAGGTGGTGTTATAAACAGCATTCTTGAAATGTTCCCATCGTTCAGGTACATTTGCATCAGCCAGGCCTGGAAGGATTTCGTCAAGCGCTTGGGAAATTCCTCCACTTTTCTCTGATTGTGAGAATCACGCTCTATGCCAATTGCTGATGTCAATACGTGGCCTTCCTTCCTTCTTAGTGTGATATAATCTCTTTGTTCGCAGTTTTACTCTACTACACACCAGGGAGTGATCAGTATCGCAATCAGCACCCTGATAACTCTGTGTGATCGTAATACTAGGAAGGCTAGAACGTCTAGTGAGGATCAAATCGAGCTGATGCCAGTGCTTCAATCTTGGATGTCTCCAGGAAACTCTGTGTTGAAGCTTCGTATTAAAGAACGTGTTGCTGACACAAAGACCATAATAACAGCAAAACTCCAGCAAGCGTTGGCCATTTTCGTTCATCTTCCCAATGCCAAAACGGCCTAGACAAGTGGGCCAAGAATTGTGATCAGCACCAATTCTATAGTTAAAGTCTCCGAGAATGAACAGTGGTGCTCTCTCGGGGAGTTTTTTGATAACAGCTGCCAGATCATCATAGAATTTGTCTTTGACTTCTGTTGTAGACGAGTGTTGGTGCATATGCACTAATGAGGGTGACCGGTCCTGTTTATGAGTGGAGCTGCAGAGACAGGATCCTTTCACTCCCCACAGTAGGTGGAACAATGGATCTCAGCAGAGTATTTCTAACCGCAAAGCCAACACCATATTCCCTGGTCTCATTCAATGGTTTTCCCTGTCAGAAGAATGAGAATTTTTTTTCTTTGACAGATCCCGAGTCTGGCAGTCTTGTCTTGCAGGGCAACAATGTCCATCTGCAGCCTACTCAGTTCCATGTCGATGACAGCTGTCTTGCACACGTCATCTATTTCCTGCAGGTCGTCAGAAAAGCCAGGGGTCATTGTCCAAACATTCCAGGTGCCCAACATTAGGGCAGAAGTTTTCTTATGATTGTTGCATGGTGCAGGGTTATCGATCTGCTTGTTGACTTTCACCCTAAATCCCACGCACCCCGTGGGGTTAACAGACCATGGCAAGGCAGCACCTTACTGGCCGGGGGCTGCCCAGCTTAAGGCAGGCGGTAGCTACCTAGTGAGGTGCAATGACCTCTCCCACCATCGGATGTAGCCCCTGGCATCACGCTCTATGCCAATAGAGCAGAGACTTATAACCAGTAACTGCTACTTCCCGTGTTATTTCGACACTGTTTGCAAAGCTGGAGTGTCCTCTCCAGAGCATGAAGCCTGGGTAAAATAATATGGAGGATAGGCTATTACCCAAGCAGCAAATCCCCCCTCTCCACATCACTGAAATAGTCCAATGGAAAGGCAAGAGCCAATACAACTGTTTCCAGCAATGTCGCAGGAGTTGCCAGAACATCACGAACTGCCTCCGGGACTCCGGCTCCAGATTTTGCATCGAGGTTTACTCCTGAAGCCTTTTCCATCGATGGATATAGCCACAAGGCAGTGGAGGTTTGAAATTGGTGTTTTCCTTCTCCTAGATGTGCTGCCTTCCAAGGCTAATGAGCTCCACCTACCTGGGTGCATAGATTAAAGTGCTTTTGGGGCACGGAAAGGAGTTTAGAAGGGGTGGAAAAGGAAATGGGGGTGGAGAGGACCCCGGAAGGGGCGGAAAGGACAGGGGGGTGGAGAGGACCCTGGAAGGGGCAGAAAGGAAACGGGGTAGAGATGACTTTGGAAGGGGTGGAAAGGAAAGGGGGTGGAGAGGACTTTGGAAGGGGCGGAAAAGAAATGGAGAGGACCCTGGAAGGAGTGGAAAGGGAAAAAAAGATTAGTTTAACACTAAATCACCTTTGCAAAGAAAAAGAAAAAAGATAAGAAAGGAGAATTGCCAGGTGGACAGTATCAAAAGAAGGAGGGGTATGGGTTGTGGACATATATCTGTGAGAGTTTGTTACCTTGAGAACAGTTTTTCCCCCCTTTATTTCCACATCTAGCCTGGCAACACATGACTCTTGACCATGGATTGTACCAACAGGGCTTATTATAGGTGCATCTAGGAAACTTTCAACAGTGACAGGAATAGCCGCTGCACACTGGGTTGACACTTTCATCAAGCTGTCCACCAGCACAACAAGATCTCTTTTCTATTCCAGACAGCTCAGAACCCATCAGCCAATAAATAAAGTTTTGATTTTTGCCCCAATGTGCATTACTTTACATTTTCTTATATTGAAACGCATTTGCCATCTTGCCACCCATTCTCCCAGTTTGGAGAGATCCTTCTGGAGCTCTTCACAATCCCTTCTGGTCTTCACCACCCAGAAAAGTGTTGTGTCATCTGCAAACTTGGCCACCTCACTACTTATCCCTGTCTCCAGGTCATTTATGAACAGGTTGAAAAGCACTGGTCCCAGGACAGATCCCTGGGGCACACCACTCTTCACAGGTAGCACTTCTGAAAATGCTACCTGTCATGCTCACGTCCTCTAAAGGATCGCTGGGCAGTCGGTCAGAGAGTCGCCAGGCCTTTATCTACCACTTTTGCGCTGGGCTGAGTCCTTTGAGCACCAGCAGTGCATAGCATAAACCCCTTTGAACAAGTCTGACCTAAAAAGAACACTTTTGCACTTACTTAGTATTTAGCAAGTACAGGCACCTGGGCTTTATGATTCCTTAGAACTCACAACAGCTCAGTGAGGTAGGACTCTGAATAGTAGCAACTTGTGGCCCTTTCCACTTCCTGGATTTAGTTAGACCTTTGCTGTTCAAGAGACCAGTCCTCAATAAGGATTTTTAAGATTAAATTTTTATTAGAAAAATAAAATTTCATAGAAATTCAGTTTATGTTGCAAAAGCATAGCATTCAAGAACATATTCAAAGATTATTGCAGTTAAATAAAATAACTATTTCCCAGCTAAAATAACAAACATCTGCAAACTGTCTTTAGGGTAGGCTATAGAGGGTAGCCCCCCTCTTTCTTTCTACTGCAAGCTACATGCTCACCATGATCATCAGTCTAAATCCATTATCAGTCTCTATCCATCATCAGTAAGAGAATAATGGAACAAAGGAACCATTTCACATCACACATCCTCTATTTTCTACTTTCCCAAATCTCCTCCCTGCTTCATGGTGCTACAAGATGTTAACCAATTAGATTTTAGGGGTTGTAACACTTTTCTCCACCCCTTATTCCCGTGAGAATTGCAGGTGTTGTTTGTCTTCTCCAATTAGCTTGGAATGTTGAGTCTTCGGCGTTATCTTGTTCCTCGCTGTAACTTTCTGAGGGAAAACACTCTCACGGCACTTTGAGAAAAACACATTCCAAAGTCCTTCAAATCATCTTTACAAAGAACTATTCAGACTCCATGTTATATTTCTCTTGACTACATATCCCATTCTCATGACACGCTTCTAACCACATATCTCATGATCATGACACTACCTTTGAGGTCCTGCCTTTGAGCTTCCTCCCTAACAACCTAAATTTGGCCTCCAGGACCTTGTGGCTACATTTCCCCACGTTGCTGGTTCCAACATGCACTACCACTGCTACCTTGTCCCCAGCACTCCCTATCAGCCTATCCAGATGAGACGTGATGACCGCAACCTTTGCACCAGGCAGGCAAGTCATCATGCTGTCCTCACAACCATCACAGACCCCTCGCTCTATGTTCCTGACAATCAAATCACCCACTACCAGAAGCCCCCTTCCCCCCTCTCCACAAGGAGTATCCTCAGTGCAACTGGATATGGGCCTGTCAGCTGAAGAAGCAGTCCCCCCTAGGGGATGGTTTCCCTCTTGTCGAGATTGACATCCTCCAGCCTTCCAATCCCAGCACCTGAGGAGGTGCTTGTCTGTGGGTGGAACAATGCCTGAAGGTCCCTGGAAGTCTTACCGTGGTCCCTCTCCCCCTGTCTCTGCTTCTCCTGGTCCGCAACCTAGACCTCAAGGGAGCAAACCTGTTCCCTGAGTTCCTGGAGCTCCTTGCAACAAGGACACACCCATGACTTTTGCCCAAGAGGCATATAGTCATACATATGACACTCGGTGCAAAACACGGGATAGCCCCCAACCCAGTGCTGTCTGTCTGACCGCATGCTGGTATATGTTTAGAGCTTGCCAAACCTCTTCTCAAGGGAAGTGACGAGCAGTATCTAGGGCCCTGACTTCCTCGCCCTGCTGCTGAACTCACACAGCTGCTAAACTCACTGTGTTTTCTTTACCCTGCACTTTGTTGCAGTGCAGCACTTTGTTGCAGGAGGCACTCGCACTTGAGCAAGGGCACTCGCTAGGAGACCTGGCTTTTATGCTCTTTCCTAGCTCCTCCCCTTGCCCTTCTGACTGATTGCAAAGGGCTGAAGAGACCTGCAAGGGCGTGCTGGAGGACAATGGAGGACAATGGAGGATCAGGAGGACAATGGAGCCCTGATTAAAGCGTTCCCTGGGACCTGTAGCACCTCGTTAATCAAATTTGTAACTCCTGAAAGGATTACCTGAGGCAATTCTCTGGGAAACTGACCTCTTGCCTCTTAATTCCAACTGACCTTCGCACTGGTCTGTTTTTAAACCTGTGTTTAGCCCCCAAGCTGGTCCCCACTCATTCCCTGTTCTGGACCTGTCATATGTTCTCCTAGACTAGGGGTTTCCAAACTATTGCCCACATCCAGCCCGCTTTGCCTTTTTATTCAGCCCAGCGAATGCTGCAGGCTCAGGTCCGCAGGCTCACATCCGTTCCCCTCAGCCCATGCATGTGTGTGTGTGTTCCTTCAGCCCTCAGAAATGTGTAAAATTTATGATGTGGCCCTCATGCTGAAAAGTTTGGAGACCCCTTTCCTAGACCCTTCAACTTCTCTGTCTGTTCTACTACTTCCTCCACCATCATCACTAGCGGTTTTCCTTTGTTGCTCAACTCTCGCTTCTCTGTTGAAGGGGTTGTTTTCCTCTCTGTCTCAGGAATCTTGGGCTTGGGCTCACCACTTGCTCCATGGATGAGGGACAGCGCTCTGGCAGGGATGCTGTCTACCTTGCCATCCTTCTCACAGTATCAAATTGCATCAAATTAAGGGGCAGTGTGGACACTGGCACCGAAACAATCCAAGGTCCTTGTATGATCCTCTAAACCATATACAACCAGAATGAGACTGGAAATCAAGCCACAGGAAGGCAGAATAACCCCAATTTGTCTTGCCAGTCTAGTAGCACCCTAAGTGTGCCTTAGTACCTGCAAGACAAGTCAGGCTGAGTCCACTCTGTATCATCTCTTGTTGGAAGGATATAGGACAAGTATGACTGTCAGAAGCAATTTTCGGGTGCAGTCTTATATTCTGTATATGTCATATTTGAAGTTATATTAAATTTCCTAGTTTTGATTTCAAAATAACATGAAATTCCAAAGTTAAGCATTTTTTTGTTTCCACATGTTTCAATGGTACAATTCATCATATCTGTACATATTTCCCATTAAAATCAATGGAAGTGAAAAGTAAACTTTGTGTGGATCACATGTGTAATCCAGAAATGACCATTTATTTCATTTTGAATTCCTTAAAATATATATATAACTATAATCATAAATAAATTCATAGTATCACTGTATTTTCTTCATTATTTGTGGCATTATTAAAATGCAATATTCTCCTCAAACAACACACCATCATAATATTTGCATTGTTATGAATGCTTTTATATTTAATAAAGTCACTTATTCCATCCATTTCACTGTGAAGACAACAAATCTTCACCATCTAGTAATTTTCACACAAATGCCACTAGGTGGCAGCATGTCATAAATTTTACAAATAATCCAGACTCTTGCTGTTTAGCTAAAAGCGATACATACTGGTTTAGATCTCCCCCGTCTTTTAATAACTAAAACTCAGAAAATACTTAACAATTGTTAGCTTCTGAAACATGCTTTATACCAACTGTTCCCAAATATTGTGGCATTATACCCATTTTTGATTACTTAAAAACCTCACATCATTACCGTCATTCAATCCAATTCAACAATATATATATATATACATAAATAAATCCATTCATGATTTACAATTTAAAATAAGCACAAAAACTCGGTACAAATTATTTTAAATGAAAAATACCGTGTTTCCCTGAAAATAAGACAGGGTCTTACATTAATTTTTGCTCAAAAAAATGCATTAGGGCTTATTTTCAGGGGATGTTTTGTTTTTTTCATGTACAACAATCTACATTTATTTAAATACAGTCATGTCATCTTCTTCTGGTTGCTGCACAATGCTGCACAATGGTGGAGGTGGGGTTTCACTTAACTGGGGCTTATTTTTGGGGTGGGGCTTATATTACGAGCATCCTGAAAAATCATGTTAGGGCTTATTTTCAGGTTAGGTCTTATTTTCAGGGAAATGGGGTAAGTACAAAGAGTTTTTTCTTATCAGAAAAAAAATGGGATTTACCTTAAGAAAGAACACAAACAAAATATTAAATGTGAAGGATGTGCTATATCTCAGTCTCTCCGTCTCTCTCTCTCTCTCACACACACACACACACGCATCTGAATCTCTTCACACATTTCTGAGGGAGTAAGCACTTTGGTTAGGGAACCAGTGCCCTATGCTGATAGGATGCCAATGAAACATTATGTTTCCAGAACAGCTGAGTGTAATGAGCATTTTGGTAGAAATATTTTACTCTGTCTTATTAAACTGATGAGTAAGCATGATACATGTAATTATCACAGGTGGCATGATGCTTAGTTCTGAGATATTTGGGAAGGAGCACTTGTTTGCCAAAAAAGACTCCACATACCAGTGGTGGCAGGAAGTCGCAGCATATACCAGGTGAGAAAGATCTCCCATCTTTCTCCTCAAGAGAACCCTAGGCAGCTTACAGCATTAAAACATCCAATATTTTAAAAGTAAATAAAAAAAGCTCAGCAGCCCCATTTTTTAAAACTCCAGTTATTGCCTGAAGAGAAAGATCTTTGCCTGCTTGGAGAAGTACAGCAAAGATGGGGCCAACCTGACCTCCAATAGGAGAGAGCTCCTCAACTTGGGAGCAGTGATACAGGAGGCTCTCTCTTGTGTCATCACCAAATTCACCTGTGAGGGTGGCAGGACCAAGAAAAATGATTTTTTTAAATGATGATTTTAAAATCTGGGCAGGCTCTTAAAGTGAGATTCGGTCTTTCAGGTAACTTAGACCCAAGTTAATTATTTCATTTATTTATTTAAAATATTTTTACCCAGATATTTCAGTAGGGTGTGGAACAAGATGGTGCCATGAAGCTGCTTCGACAAGCGTTGTGGCAAATCCCATGGGTAGGATTCAGGTGGTTAAGCTTACCCTCCTCTGGGAAAAGAGGGGGTCAGGTTCCTCTGTGAACCCTGTGGTGAAGACCGCGAGGAATTTACTGAAGTTTGAGTTGCGAGGAGTTGTCAATCTTCCCCATCCCCCATGGGGAAAACCCTAACAGCAGCCTGAGGGGAGAGACCATTGAGAATAAAAGTGAAGATGCAAAGGAATAAAGTAAGGATGAACATCACTTGCCAGAAAATAATTTATTTCTAAAGTGGTGAAAGAGGTGAAGAGACTAAAGGAAAAGACAAGAAGCAACGTAATCTATGAGTGAGAAAGTAAGGGGTAAAGTACTAAGAAAATCATTAAGGTTGGGAGTGAAACTGGAGGTATGCAAAAATAAATTAACTTGTTCTGAAAACTATGTTATTTGTGTAAACTCAACACAAGACTGACATCTTATGGACTTTTGAGGTAAGGCACCTCAAGAAAAGAGAAATTAAGGGCTTGCTGAATGTCTTCATACTGTTTAATTTAAACTTACAAACTACAGTTTAAGGTGGCAACTTTAAGGAGTAAGTAAAAAATAGTGGAACCCCCTAAATCTCCAGTCTAGCCTCCACAGTTGGATATAGAACTCTTACTGATGAACTTTGAGAAGCGGCTAGATAAGAAATGTGAATCATTGCAAAGTCAACTTAAAAACTTGGAGATTGGGCTAGCTGGTGATATAAAAACTTTGCAAGAAACAATTGAACAAGTGAAACCAATATTTGAATGTGCAAAGTAATGTAGATTGAGTAGAAGCTGAAGTGGAAAAAATGGGTAATGACTTCAATATTCATCTGAGCAGATTTGATTTTTTAGAATTGAAGTCTAAAGAACACATTCTGAGATTAAGAAATATAGAAGAATTGCCAAAAGAACAAACTAGAACAAGAATGGTGTCAGAACTAGTAAAACTTTTACAATTGGATCAAGAATTGATGGATTTAGAGATGGACACTGCATATAGAGTCACTTTGTGATTTAAAAAGACTAGTAAAAATTCAAGGGACATTCTTGTACACTTGGGAGGAAGAAAATTAGAAATATGGCAGCAACATTCAGACAGTAAATTTACATCTTATGATTGAGAAGCCATTGTTCTAAAAGAAATATCCCACAGGATTCTTCAAAAAAGAAAGTATTATGCTTTCCTTGTTCAAAAGTTGAAAGCAAATAACATAATGTATGTTTCCAGGGAAAGCCTGGAAGGAGTCACTTTCAAATATTGGCAGAGGAACTACAGGGTCATTAAAATACAAGAGGCTAAAGACTTTTTGAGAATACTTGAAAGAAAAAATCAAACTCCAAAGCGGGGAGAAAAAGTGGAATTAAATAAGGCAGAATATAAGGAAATCAGTCTGGACTTCTCTACTTCGGAAACATAATGGAATATGGAATATTAATAGATTGTATTCTCCAATAAAAAGAAAGACAATATTTCGCCACTTGAGGAAACAGAAATGTGATATTATATGCTTGCAAGAAATTCACATCAGGAAGAATGATAAAAAATATCTAATACAAAAAGGTTTAGGTCAAGAATTTATTGTGGCTGATGATAAGGGGGGAAATTGTGTTGTGTTATATATTAACCAGCAATTAAATCCAGTGCTAGTGCTCTCAGATGAACGGGGCAGATTTGTGGGAGTAGAGATTGATTTTGATAGGATCAAAACTCTGGTTTTGGGAATATATGTGCCTAGCGAAAGTAAACAGGTATTTTTTAAGACTCTGAGCTGTTGGATCTATCATATTCTAGTTGGTGTTTCATGAGAGATTAGAACGGGGCAGCGAGACCCCTACTTGATAGAAAATCTGAGAAAGGGATTAAGCATCCCAAGGGATATTACATAAATTTGTTTGGATATGATTGTTTTTGGAAACAAGTCATAAGAACATAAGAAGAGCCACTTTCATCAAGCTGTCCACCAGCACACCAAGACCTCTTTCCTGATCTGTCACAGACAGCTCAGAACCCATTAGCCGATAAATAAAGTTTTGATTTTTTGCCCCAATGTGCATTACTTTACATTTTCTTATGAAACACATTTGCCATCTCACCACCCATTCTCCCAGTTTGGAGAGATCCTTCTGGAGCTCTTCACAATACCTTCTGGTCTTCGCCACCCGGTGAAGACCAGAAAGTATTGTGTCATCTGCAAACATGGTCACCTCACTGCTTATCCCTGTCTCCAGGTCATTTATGAACAGGTTGAAAAGCACTGGTCCCAGGACAGATCCCTGGGGCACACCACTCTTCACCTCTCTCTACTGTGAAAATTGCCCATTGACACCTCCCCTCTGTTTCCTGGTTCTCAATTAATTCTCAGTCCATAAGAGGACCTGTCCTCTTATCCCTTGACTGTGGAGTTTTCCCAGCGGCCTTTGGTGAGGAACCATGTCAAACACCTTCTGAAAATCCAGATAGACAATATCCACTGGTTCACCTGCATCCACATGCCTGTTGACCTTTTCAAAGAATTCTAAAAGGTTTGTGAGGCAAGACTTACTCTTACAGAAGCCATGCTGATTTCCCCTCAGCAAGACTTGTTCTTCTATGTAAGATTTTATCTTGGATGAGGCTTTCCACCATCTTCCCTGGAACAGACGTTAGGCTAACCAACCTGTAGTTTCCCGGGTCCCCCCCTCCTTCCCTTTTTAAAGATTGGCGTGACATGTGCTATCCTCCAGTCCTCTGGCACTGTGGCTGTTTTAAGGGATAGGTTGTATATTTTAGTTAAGAGATCAGCAACTTCATATCTCAGTTCCTTAATGACCCTTGGGTGGATGCCATCTGAGCCTGGTGACTTATTGATCTTCAATTTATCAATTAGGTCTAAAACATCCTCTCTTTTCACCTGTATCTGATTTAATTCATTAGTCAGGAGGGGCTGTTCAGGGAGCGGAATCTGCCTAAGGTCTTCTGTCATGAAGACAAATGCAAAGAACTCATTTAATTTCTCTGCAATCTCCAAGTCCCCCTTTCCCTCCCTCGCCATCCAGAGGGCCAGCTGCTTCTCTGGCAGGAGTAAGTGTTCAGATGGACTTCATGATCATGTTTCTTCTTCGATTTCTGCTAATAAAACCATTTGGTCATTGTTGGGTAAAGTAACTTTTCGATATTATTGCAGTGAATTTTGTTAAAAAAACATTTTGGCTGAGCCTCAGAATGGATCTCTGGCTGAATCTGAAACATAAAAGAACTGATGGTGTTAATGATGATGCATGCTGTTCAAAGCAAAATGAAGTTTCTTCCAGTCATCTTAAAAAGTGAGATTTTATAGCAAGAAATATCTGTCGATTGGCATCACATGTACAGGCCTCAAAGACAAGCAACTACCACAGTTTGTGTTGTGTTATGAGATACTGTCCAACAAAGTCATAATACCATACTATCACCAAAACTGAGAAAACATCTTGATACTCAACATAAAGAGCATGCCACAAAGAGCATCGGGTTTTTCAAAAGTAAGGAGCATGAGCTTTGGGAAAGTAAGAAAATGGTTTTAAAAAGACTTCAACTGGTTGTAACAATGAAAATACAGTGAAGGCCTCATTTGAAGTTTCTCAACAAATAGCAAAAACCAGAAAACCACACACAATAGCTGAAGAACTTACATTACCTGCTGCAAAAATCAGGGTTTCTGCACTGATCAACAAGAAAGCTGCCAAGGAACCTCCCTTAGTACCTTTGTCAAATGGCATAGTTAAGAAGCAAATTGACAGTTTGTCAGCCAATATCAAGAAACAATTATTAGAAAGAATTTGCATGTCCCCCTATTTTGCACTGCAATTGGATGAAAACAATCTAAATCTAAACTATACATATTGTTATCTGAAATTCTAACAAACAAAGCAGCCTTACTGTGCTACATTAGATACAAGCACAAGATTAATGTTTTTGAAGACATACTGTTCATCTCCTTGTTGATACATACTACAGCTGAAGAAGTATTTAACAGCTTGAATGAGTTTATAACATTTCATGACATGGAATGTTATAAGCTTGAAATGCACTGGAATTAGCACAGACGGGGCATGAGCAATGTCTGGAAAACTTACTGGACTTGTAGTGTGGATTAAGGAAATCATATTTTCGGTAACTTGGTACCATTGCTGCATAAATAGGAAAGCTCTAGTTGCTAAGAAGATATCAGAAAAACTAAAGCAGACCTTAAATAAATTAGTGAAAATTGTCAATTTTATAAAAAGCAAATCACTGAATTCAAGACTTTTTGAACAGATTTGCAAAGATATGGATAATGAACACCACCAACTTTTGCTACACTGTGAAGTTTGTTGGCTATCACTCAGTACGTTTTTTCTCATTTTTGGGAATTGAGAGATAAGATCATTCCTCATGGAGAAGCAATTTCACCTCAATGATTATTTGACAGATTTTTCCTGATTAGTCAAATTAGCATATATATCAGATATCTTCAAATATGCTCAACTTAAATCTTCAGGGAGAAAAGGTTAAAGTTTTTCAAGTTGAAGACAAGATCGAAACAATTATCAAAAAGCTGGAATTGTGGCATCATTGCTTATGAAACCGAAACAAGGAGACATTTCCAAACCTCACAAATTTTCTTGGTTCCACTGACAAAGAGTAGTCTGAGGAGGACACATCACTTTTTGCACAACATTTGGGAGATTTGCAGCACAATTTCCATCAATATTTTCCTGTTTTGACACAAGCAAAAACTGCATTAGAGATCCATTTTCAGTTAATGTGTATGAACTGGAGGGGCTCACAGCAGCAGAGGAAGACAAGCTCATAATATCCACAAACGGTGCTCTAAAATTGCAGCTCAAGGAACAGTCCCTTCCAAATTTCTGGGTTCACCTACTAGCAGATTTTCCAGAACTATCTAAGATGGCTATGAAAGTATTGATGCCTTTCGTAATGACATACGTACTTGTGTGAAAAATCATTCTCTGCGCTTGTTAATCTTAAAAATAAGTATAGAATCTGCTTGTAAAAAGGTAGAGGCAGAACTCAGAATAAAAGGTTTTAGCTATTAAGCCCAATATAACAAGTCTTGTAAGTGAAATGCAGCACCAGACTTCTCATTAATCATAATTATACTAATATAATGTTTCCTTTTTTTCCACCCAACTTTTATTTCATGAGGTACAATTTGTACAAAATTATATTCAAAATTATAAAATCATTGACTGGTGTTATATAACAATTACAAGTTTTAACCAAAAACCTAAGTATCTGTTAAATATCGGCTCAGTATGTATGCTATTCCTAATACTGTCATTTTTTGTAGCTCTGATAGTGTTATTTCTGAAGTCTGCAACTGCTTATAATACTGTGTGAAATTTCTTGATATTGTTCCCAACTATGACTACAGATGTTTTGATTGCAGATCTATGTATTTTGTTAGTTTTTCCAATTCTTTATTTTCAACTCTGGCATCCCTTGGAATTGATGATCCCAACAATTATTTGTTCTGTTACTATGTCTGGTGTGTTATGTTCAAGGTGTCCATCAGTTTGGATCCAGAAATCCCACAAGATCTTGACTTCATCATTTCCTGACACTTCTCTACCTGTGTTCCCATGGGTTTTTGGAGGCTCGCAAGTTATATTTTTTTGCATGATGACCAGTGCACTAATTTTGCCACTCTAGCATGTCTAATTTTGTAATCCATAATAGCATCATCAATTATTTTACATTTCAAATTCAGCCAGCAATCCATTCTGAGGCTCAGCCAAAATGTATTGTTATGAAATTCACTGTGATAATATTGAAAAGTCACTTTACCCAACAGTAAACAAATGGTTTTATTAACAGAAATTGAAGACGAAAGCTTCCACAGAATGCAATCTGGCCTCTGCCAGGGAGATGTCCAGCAAATGGTGTACGTAATTCACTTAAGGCAGCAAAAATAGACTATAACACCAAATTGATTAATTAGGTGTCCAACCAACAGGCGGAACTGTTTGAAGTTGCCCATAGCCTTACAGATGTCAGAGAGATGCAAACATTACAACCGAGTATAGAAAACTGGAATGGACTGGCACCCCATTTCAGATTGAAGACTGAATGCATCTCTCAGGACCTTGATTCTGCATTTAGCCCAGTGGATCCGATTGAGATGTCTAATCCACCATCTAGTCAGGTTTTATTGGATTAGTTTCAGTTAGTAAGGCCTGAGGATATAGACAAGGCACCTGCATGCTGCTACCTCTTTTTTAGATCCTTTCCCACATTGGCTACTAAAATCTGCCAAGAACACAACACCCATGTCATCAATGCATCTCTTTGGGAAGACCATATGTCCTGTCTAAAAGAAACTATAATGAGGCCCATTCTTAAGAAAACTAATCTGATGACAGATGATCTAAACAATTACAGACCCACCATGAATATTCCATGTTGGGGCAAGTTAATTGAGAAGGTTGTGGCTGATCAGTCGCAGGCATTCTTGGAAGAAACTGATAGTCTCGATCCATTTCAATTGGGGTTTAGACTGTTGCATGGTACTGAAACAGCACTAGTCACCCTGCAAGATGATCTCCTAAGGGAGGCAGACGGGGAGTGTGATCCTTCTGGATCTTTCTGTGGTCTTTGGGGAAGGCTATCAAATTTAGAGATTGGGGGCTCCACTCTTCACTAGTTCTGGTCATTACTTGATGGCTGATCCCAGATGGTATAGCTTGGAGATGACATCTCCACCCCTTGTGACCCTTTATTTTATTTATTTATTTATTTATTAAATTTATACCCCACCCATTTAGACCGAAGTCTACTCTGGGCGGCTAACAATAAAAATAGCATAATAAATTAAAAACAACAATAATGATATCATTCAAGATGGGAAAATAAAAATAATCAAGTGGTGACAGGAGGGAAAGCCTGCCTAAAGAGCCAGGTCTTAAATTGGCTCTTAAAAACACCCAGCGAGTGAGCCAGACAGATCTCTGAAGGGAGACTGTTCCAAAGGCGAGGGGCCACTGCCAAGAAGGCCCGGTTTCTTGTTTTTTCTCTCCGGGCCTCCCTCGGCGTTAGGCCCCTCAGCCGCCCTTCCTGGCTATAACGAGTGATTCAAGTAGATCTAGGTGGGAGGAGGCATTCCGCTAGATATCGAGGTCCTAAACCGTTTAGGGCTTTATATGTCATCATTAACACTTTGAAATCAATGCGGAAACGAACGGGCAGCCAATGCAAGGCAGCCAGAGTGGGGGAAATATGCTGATATTTTCTCGTCCCAGAGTCTGGCCACCGCATTCTGCACCATTTGAAGCTTCCGTATCAATCACAAAGGTAGCCCCACGTAGAGCGCATTGCAGTAGTCTAATCTCGAGATTACAAGCGCATGGACCAAAGTGGTGAGCGCCCCAACATCAAGATAGGGATGCAGCTGGGCAATCCGCCACAGATGGAAGTAGGCGGAGCAGACCACTGACGCCACCTGGGTTTCCATTGTCAACACCGGATCCAGATGAACCCCCAAGCTGCGAACCTCACTCTTCACGGTGAGAGGCACCCCCCAAAAGAGAGGGACTTTCCCAAACCACCAATGGAGGGGCCACCCACCCTCAGGACCTCCGTCTTGTCCGGGTTCAGCCTCAGCCCATTCTTCTGCATCCATTGCAGTACAGCCTCCAGACAGCGCTGAAGGGACAGAATGGCATCCACTGTGGTTGGAGAAAAGGAGATGTAGAGCTGGGTGTCATCAGCATACTGGTGACACGAAGCCCCACACCCCCTGATGACCCCACCCAGCGGCCTCATATAGATATTAAACAGCATTGGGGAGATGATCGACCCCTGTGGAACCCCACAATTGAGACTTCACGGGGCCGAAACATTCTCCCCAAGCTGTACTCTCTGGGGACGGTTCTCCAAGAAGGATCGGAGCCAGGCAAGTGCCAGACCACCGATTCCCAACTCGGAGAGCCTCCCCAGGAGGATACCGTGGTCAACGGTATCGAAGGCAGCTGAGATATCGAGGAGGACCAACAAAGACATTTTGCCCCTGTCAGCCTCCCTCAGCAGGTCATCCAACAGGGCGACCAATGCCATTTCTGTACCGTGGCGCGGCCTGAAGCCCGACTGGAACGGATCCAGGGCATTGGGTTCCACAGAGGTTGACCATGTCCCCAATGCTTGTTCACATCTACACGAAGCTGCTGGGAGATGTCATACAGAGATTTGGCATCCGGTGTCACTAGTACACAGATGACACGCGTCATCTGTAGGGGATGCTGTACAGGTCCTTGGGTGCTGACTTGCATCAATAATGGACTGGATGAGGGCCAATAAACTGAAACTGAATCCAGAAAGAGATCCTACTGTAAGGAGGATTGTTGAACTGTTTAGAGGGAAATCTACCTAGCCTTTATGGGGTTACACTCCCCCTGAAGAAGTCGGCCAGTAGCTGTGGGGTCCTCCTGGACCCAGCACTATCTGTAGAAGTTCAAATATCATCCATGGCCTGGAGTGTCAACTTCAATTGATTCCCAGTTGCACTCCTACCTGGATGAGAAATGCCTAGTAACAGTGGTTCACACACTAATAACCTCAAAAATATACTGTAATGCTCTCGATGTAGGGCTGTCCTTGAAAACAGTACAGAAACTTCACCAGGTCCAAATATGGCAGCCAAACTAATTTCTGGGATTAGTAATTTCGATCATATAACCCTCGCTTTGGCTCACCTGCATTGGCTCCTTGTCTGTTTCTGTACTCAATTTAAGGTGCTGCTTATTATCTGTAAAGCCGTTAATGGTCTAGAACCACAATACTTATTGGAACAGCTTTTTCAGAAAACACTTACCCGTTTCACCCACCCTCTCAATCGAAGTTTCTAAAAGTGGCCACTCTGAGAGAAGCCGAAATGGTGACACCAAGGAATTGGGCCTTCTCAGTGTTGGCCCCCAATCTGTGGAATAAGGTTCCAATTGAGGTACACCAGGCTCCTTCTCTCCTGACATTTGGAAAATTAGTGAAGACAGCTATACAAAGCTGTTTTCAGTAACTTATCCCCAGATGCTGTTAATATTAATTTGTCTTTTCTTCTGCCGTCTTTTTTTTTTTTTTAAAAAAATACATCTAGATATGTATTGAGACTGGGGTTCTGAGTTTTTAATTTGTAAACTGCCCAGAGTAGTGTGTCCACTAGAAGTGTGATATATAAATCAAATAAATAAATAAATAAAATAATCAAGTGAATGTTTCTTTGCTTGGTATGAGCTTGATTCTCAGAAACTCTAATTGGGGTACATTGCTTCTAAAGCACAAAATAGGAACATTCCTAAAAGAGCAAAGTCTTTGATAACTTTTTAAGTGTGCAAACTTCTAAAAGCGTGGTTTCCTTGTGTTTGTGTTTCTCCAGTTGGACCACTATCCTCCAGTAAGCTACACTTTGCCAGGACCATCAAATCTTCAGTTCAACTCTCTGAAATCACTTTTTCTAGGAAAAGTAATAGGTAAGAATCTATTTTAGAATTTTGTTGTAAATTTTAATCAGTAGATTAATCAAGTAAAACCAGGATCCAACTGGGCACTATACTTTTACACCTCCTCATTGTGTAAACCATTTCACTCTCTGCTGCATAAGCATAACAATGGGACAGGGGCAACATTAACTTGTGGATTCAGCCCCTTGAAACTCAGAATGCTTACCTGAGTATATTTCCCCCTTTGTAAAGAAACCATGTCCACACTTCTTTCTCAGAAAATAAGGAAGTTTGTGTTTATTAGAAAAATAGACTTGAAGTAGGAAAGATGATGAAAGTCCCAATTTTGGCCAACTACACAGTAGATGTCAGCAAACATGGTTCCCACAGGGACCCTAGCCTTCATCCTGCCTTTCTGTTTTGCAGCCCACAATCCACATAGCTAGCCATATGAAGCTTTATGCTCCATCACAGCTAAATAGGATCCTGGCCTAAAGTTTTAGTTGATTAGTTGAAGGGGTGCGATCTATGATTACATTTACTTTCCCCCTTATCTATGAACAGAAGTGCTACACAGTTCAGATTGTCATTATATGAACATATTATTATTTTTTCCTGTTGGCTAAAAGGAAATTGACTGAAAACTCTAATTGTTTAAATACTTTTTTCAAAGTACTAGAGTTAGATATTAGGATTACATGGGATTAAATGGTAAACTGTCCTTTGAGCCTCTTTTAGATTCTGCTGTTCAAGTGTAGATTGATAAAGTTCAGGAAGGAAAAAGGTGCTGTTGTGACTGTAAACTGTAAAAGATATCAACAGGAGGTATGTTAAAGGATATGAAAGGACGACACCAGGTAATTTCATACAGTACAACATCCAGATTCTGATATAAAACTAGGTACTAGGTGGGCTAATTAGAAGCTTTACATTTCCTGAAACAATGGAATCATTGCTATATGTTAAGATTCAGAGGCTAACAATTGCTATGGCTCTAAAATCACACTGGGATTATGAAATCTATAGTTCGTTTTCTGAAAGGAACAGCAAGAACGTAGGCCAATATATATGCAGACTCTGTGTGTGTGTATGTGTGTTTTATATGCAGGTACCTTTACCCTTCAATTGTTCTTGCACAGAACACTAATGCTGTTTTCACAACAGCACAGAGTGTGTGTGTGTGTTCTGGCATGACTTGTGACAGAAATATCTATAGTGAACTATATTTGATTATCACAGTTGCTTATTCTTGTCCCACTACCACAGCCATACAAAGTATTAGTATAGTATTAGGCATCCTTCAGTCTCGAAAGACTATGGTAACGTGCTCTGTATGGAGGACTTGGAACAGCGTCTAGTGTGGCTGAGAAGGCCAATTCGAGAGTGACAATCCCTTCCACACTGAAGACAAATACAATCTGTCCCCTGTCCAGCTCCCTGATTTTGCTGCTTCCGTGACTGCCTCTTTGCCTCGGTCTGCTGGACAAGGGTCTCTTCAAATTGGGAGAGGCCGTGATGCAACGCCTGCCTCCAGGCTGAACGCTCCGATGTCAGGGTTTCCCATCTGTTGAGGTCCATTCTTAAGGCCTTCAGATCCCGCTTGCAGATATCCTTGTATCGCAGCTGTGGTCTCCCTCTGGGGCGATTTCCCTCCACTAATTCTCCATACAGGAGATCTTTTGGAATCCGACCATCAGCCATTCTCACGACATGCCCAAGCCAACGTAGACGTCGCTGTTTCAGTAATGTATACATGCTAAAAATTCCAGCTCGTTCTAGGACTACTCTGTTTGGAACTTTGTCCTGCCAGGTGATACCAAAAATGTGTCGGAGGCAACGCATATGGAAGGTGTTCAGCTTCCTCTCCTGCCGTGCACAAAGGGTCCAGGACTCACTGCAGTACAGGAGTGTGCTCAGGACACAGGCTCTATAGACCTGGATCTTGGTATATGTCGTCAGCTTCTTATTGAGCCATACTCTCTTTGTGAGTCTAGAGAACATGGTAGCTGCTTTGCCAATGCGTTTATCCAGCTCGACATCTAGAGAGAGAGTGTCAGAGATCGTTGAGCCAAGGTACACAAAGTCATGAACAACCTCCAATTCTTGTGTAGAGATGGTAATAGAGGGAGGTGAGTCCACGCCCTGGCCCATGACTTGTGTTTTCTTCAGGCTGATTGTTAGTCCAAAGTCTTGGCAGGCCTTGCTAAAACGATTCATGAGTTGTTGGAGGTCTTCAGCAGAGTGGGCAACAATGGCTGCATCATCGGCGAAGAGGAAGTCCCGCATGCATTTCAGGTGGACTTTGGTCTTCGCTCTCAATCTAGAGAGATTAAAGAGCTTTCCATCTGATCTAGTCCGGAGATAGACACCTTCTGTTGCAGTTCCAAAGGCCTGCTTCAGCATGACAGCAAAAAAGATCCCAAAAAGGGTTGGTGCAAGGACACAGCCCTGTTTCACTCCGCTTCGGATGTCAAAGGGATCTGATGTTGAACCATCAAAAACTACAGTGCCCTTCATTCCCTCATGGAAGGACCTGATGATGTTAAGGAGTCGAGGTGGACATCCAATCTTGGGAAGTATTTTAAAAAGGCCATCCCTGCTAACCAAATCAAAGGCCTTTGTGAGATCTATGAAGGTCACAAAGTTGTTGTTCCCTGCATTTCTCCTGCAACTGTCTGAGGGAGAATACCATGTCAGTGGTGGATCTATTAGCTCGAAATCCACACTGTGATTCTGGATAGACTCTGTCTGCGAGCACCTGGAGCCTCTTCAGCACAACACGGGCAAGCAGCTTCCCTACAATGCTGAGAAGAGAGATGCCATGGTAGTTATTGCAGTCGCCCCTGTCTCCTTTGTTCTTGTACAATGTGACGATGTTTGCATCCTTCATGTCCTGTGGTACTCCACCTTCCCTCCAGCAAAGACAAAAGATTTCATACAGCTCGGTAGTGATGGTCTCTTTACAGCACTTCAGCACTTCAACAGGGATGTTATCCTTTCCAGGTGCCTTGCCGAAGGCGAGGGAATCCAAGGCCGCTTTTATTTCTGCTAAGGTTGGTTCACTGTCCAACTCTTCCAAGACAGGCAGGCACTCAATGTTATTTAATGCTTCTTCGGTTACTACATTCTCTCTGGAATATAGCTCAGAGTAGTGCTGCACCCAGCGGTCCATCTGCTGTGCTCGATCCTGGATGATCACGCCTGTAGCAGACTTCAAGGGAGCAGATTTCTTCTGTATTGGACCTAAAGCCTGCCTGATACCGTCATACATTCCTTTGATGTTACCTGTGTCGGCTGCTATCTGTATCTGAGAGCAGAGCTGAAGCCAATAATCGTTGGAACATCTCCTGGCAGCCTGTTGGACTTGGCTACGAGCAGCTCGAAGAGCTTGCAAGTTGTACTTGCTAGGACAGGCTTTGTATGCTGCTAGAGCTCTCCTCTTATCCTCGATGGCTGGCATCAACTCTGTTATACACAGCGTTCTTGAAATGTTCCCATCGTTCAGGTGCATTTGCATCAGCCGGGCCTGGAAGGGTTTCCTCAAGCGCTTGGGCAAATTCCTCCACTTTTCTTTGATCGCGAGTCTTGCTGATGTCAATACGTGGTCTTCCTTCCTTTTTCGTGTGATATAATCTCTTTGTTCGCAGTTTTACTCTTCTACACACCAGGGAGTGATCAGTATCACAATCAGCACTCTGGTAGCTGCGTGTGATCGTAATACTAGGAAGGCTAGAACGTCTAGTGAGGATCAAATCGAGCTGATGCCAATGCTTGGATCTTGGATGTCTCCAGGAAACTCTGTGTTGAGGCTTTGTATTAAAGAATGTGTTGCTGACGCAAAGACCATAATAACAGCAAAACTCCAGCAAGCGTTGGCCATTTTCGTTCATCTTTCCAATGCCAAAACGGCCTAGACAAATGGGCCAGGAATTGTGATCAGCACCAACTCTAGCATTAAAGTCTCCGAGAATGAACAGTGCCTCTCTTTCAGGGACTTTTTTGATAGTAGCTGCCAGATCATCGTAGAATTTGTCTTTCACTTCTGTAGTGGATGACAGTGTTGGTGCATATGCACTAATGAGGGTGACCGGTCCCGCTGATGAGTGGAGCTGCAGAGACAGGATTCTTTCACTCCCCACAGTAGGTGGAACAATGGATCTCAGCAGAGTATTTCTGACTGCAAAGCCAACACCATATTCCCTGGTCTCATTCAATGGTTTTCCCTGCCAGAAGAATGAGAAGTTTTTTTCTTTGACAGATCCCGAGTCTGGCAATCTCGTCTCTTGCAGGGCAACAATGTCCATCTGCAGTCTACTCAGTTCCATGTCGATGACAGCTGTCTTGCGCACATCGTCTATTTCCTGCAGGTCGTCAGAAAAGCCGTGGTCAGAAAAGCCAGGGGTCATTGTCCGTACATTCCAGGTGCCCAGCTTTAGGGCAGAAGTTTTCTTATGATTGTTGCATGGTGCAGGGTTATCCATCTGCTTGTCAGCTTTCACCCTAAACCCCACGCACCCCGTGAGGTTAACAGACCGTGGTGAGGTAGCACCTTACTGGCTGGGGGCTGCCCAGCTTAAGGTGGGCGGTATCTACCTACTGAGGTGCAATGACCTCTCCCACCGTCAGAAGTATCCCCTGGCGTCATGCTCTACGCCAATCGAGCAAAGACTTATAACCGGTAACTGCTACTTCCCGTGTTGTTTCGACGCTGTATGCGAAGCTGGAGTGTCCTCTCCAGAGCACGAAGCCTGGGTAAAATAATATGGAGGATAGGCTGTTACCCAAGCAGCAAATTCCCCTCTCCACATCACTGAGATAGTCCAGTGGAAAGGCTAGAGCCAATATAACTGGTTCCAGCAACGTCGCAGGAGTTGCCAGAACGACACGAACTGCCTCCGGGACTCCGGCTCCGGGTTTTGCCTCGAGGTTATCTCCTGAAGCCTTTTCCATCAGTGGATATAGCCACAAGGCAGTGGAGGTTTGAGATCAGAGTTTTCCTTCTCCTAGATGAGCTGCCTTCCAGGGCTGACAAGCCCCACCTACCCGGCCTGCTCTCTAATAGTGCGGAAGTATGATCTGACCCTTAAAAGGTTCCTACCCCCAGGTGTATGTAATGCTAATTGGCTTTCTTATTTACCAAATTAGAGTCAAAAATAGAATTAGAGAATTTAGAAAGAGCAAAGGTCAGCCTGAAAAAACATCACTCCAAAGAAAATATCTACCCAAAACATACCTCACTTCCTCCCTCAGCTTCTCCTTCAAGAAAGGGGCTTAAGTGTTAAGTATACATACAAAGTATAGAACTGCTACTTCCTATGGTATTGTGTCTTTTAAAAAACTCAAAATACAAAGCATGCATCTTACTAGGAAAAGCAACTGGCTTTTGTGCAGCCAGCTGTTAAAGGGAGTAATAAATAAGGTGGGTGGAAGAGAATACTATGCATTGTTTAGTAATGAATTCTGTGCTTGTGGCAGTCTAAATTTGAAGCAGAATCATAAACCACAAAACAATTAACAGCTTTTTGTAATCATATGACTCATACTGAAATAATAGAATTAAGCTACTTTATTTATTTATTGAAAACACTTATTGACAGCCCTACATTGCATGATCTCAGGGCAGGTTACAAAGCCATATAAAACAATTTTAAAACATAAAACCTCTCCCCTCTCCTTCTGTTGAGCTTTGTGTAGTTGCAGAGCAAAACGTGGGGCAGTTATAGACTTAGAATTATGAGCAATTATAAGAGGAGATCACTCTTCTATCCATGGGAGACTAATGATTTATTGCTCTCAGTGCCTCTGAAAGATTTTATTTAAAAGTGCCCTTGTTCCTAGAATTTTGCAGCTGATTGGCAAGACCTTCATTTGTTTGATAAGCTTATGTTTGACGCTGTGCAGTGGCTGGAGCAGGAGTGTTAGATTTATGGATTTTACAGCCGTTAAACTTCTTAGAGTGGAACTGCGATTTTGTGCCACTATCAGATGAAAAGAAGGACACTGCAGGATAAATGCTGAACTGAAATATTTTGTTTTGTTTAAGCTCCTTTGAACTGTTTGAAAATAATAATATGTTAAGAAGCTAATGCAATTAGCGGACTACAGTGAACATAAATAAAGTTCTTATGCCCATGGAGAGTGATTCAGATATGAGATAGATTAGAATGAAAACACTACATACTGGACTGAGTTTGTATTGCAAGGATTTCAAAGACACATGATGTTGTAGTGATGGGAGATTTCAATTATCCTGATATCTGTTGGGAGGCAAATTCTGCCAAGTATGGCCCTTCCAAGAAATTCCTGGCTTGTGTGGTTGATAATCTTCTCCTACAAAAAGTGGAGAAAGAAACTAGAAGACTAGCTCTCCTTGGCTTGGTTCTGACCAATAGAGACAATTTGGTGGATGAAGTAGCACTAAGGGTAACTCTAGGCAAGAGTAACCATGTTCTTCTAGAATTCGTGATTTCAAAGGAAACCAAAGCAGAGTGTAGCCACACATATATGCTGCATTTTTACAAAGCCAATTTTAATAAACTCAGAACCAGGATATGTAAGGTCTCATGGCAGGAGATCGTAACAATAAAATAAGTCCAAGAAGGGTGGGACTTCCTAAAAAAAAGAAATTCTAAAAGAACAACTGCAAAGAATTCCAAAAAGAAAAAATGCTGGGAGACAGCAAAAAAGACCAGTGAGGCTTCACCAAAAGCCCAGACACAACCTGTCAACAAAAAAAGGACACATATAGGAAGTGGAAAGAAGGCCAGGCCAAAAGGAAGAGTACAGAGAAGTAGCAAGGAATTGCAAGGATAGCATTAGGAGGGCAAAAACTGAGAATGAGCAGAGGTTATGAATGACCTGGATCAGGGATACAGGGAATGCTAATCAAATTTCTGGATTACACAAAATTGGGTGGAATAGCTAATAGCCTGGAAGACAGAAACAAAATTCAAAATTATCCTGATAGGCTTGAGCACTGGGCTGAAAACAACAGAATGAAATTCAACAGGGATAAGTGGAAAGTACTGTGCCTAGGAAAAAGAAACCAAATACTCAGTTACAAGATGGGGGATACCATGTGCATGCACATCACTCCTACCCCTTTCTCTGCTCCCCCATATCCACCTTTGGAGAACTGACATCAATCCTTCAAACCTGAGCATTAGTCTGGCTCAAAGAGGTCTAAATGAGGGAAACACTGAATGCTGATGCCTAAGATGGCAGCAAAATTGAAAAGGTGCCTTTCACTCCACCTGAGTCTCCCACTCTTCTGGCAATGGTGGTGCAGTGAAGTAACAGGGGACCTGGGCAGGAAATTGCCTCCAGGCCCTGCCTCAGTCATGGAGGAGGAAGGGAAGAGGAGGGGGAAAAAGGTGAGGGAGAGAACAAGGATCAAAATAACATGATGTCTTGTCAAAACGATCTGAACTTCCATGTGCATTGTGTAGTCATCTTTTTAAAAATCAATTTATAACATGCTAGACCCAATTCAAGTAAGTTTTTTTCCTAGTATAACCATATTTTCAGAGTGCATCTAGACAGCCCAATTATCCTGCCCTTGATTGACCATGATCATTCTGAACAGAGGATCTTTGAGATGTGGTATGTCATTTGGAATGATCCTTGCATCCACATGCAAAGATTGACCACACGGCACCTTAGTCGACCCCCTTTTAGCGTGATCTAAACCAACCTTCCAGAAAGAAAACAAAAACAATTCCCCTCCTGTCTCCTCTTCCATGCTTGCCTAATCCATTTAACAATCTTGAGAAACAGAACTTCCTTCCTGCTGCCCTGTGGAGAGGAAGGGAGAGGGAGATTTCCTTTTTAAAAAAATTATTGCCAACTGACACAGCATATCAGCGAAGCATTAAAACAGTTTTTTTAAAAAGCCCTTTCAAAGCATTTCTGGTGCATTAGCCAGTTTAAAAGAATTATTATTTATTATAATTAGCCAGTTTAAAAGAATTAAGAAATGCCCACTCCCTTCCCCTCCACAATCTCAAGATTGTTAACTGGCTTAAGCAAAAAGACAGTTCAAGCCAGCCACTTTGGTTTTATCACAGCAATCACACATACTGGGATAGAACCAAGATGGAGCAATCCCAACCATAGCCCCTGCCAGGGACCCAAAAAGACAAGAGTAGGCATAGATCAGAGGCAGTCTTGTTCACAATGGCAATGTATGTCATATGATCACCAGGAAAAAGAATGAACCGGCCCATCCGGAACCTCGACCAAACCATGGCAGAAATCCCCATCTAGTCTCACCCTCACTGAGTTATTCAGTTGTTTGGTGTTAGTAACTAGTGATGGCTTGTTTTTTGTTTTTGTGGTTAGGATCTCTCAGTAATAACATCTTGTATAAATTATAAAATTGGCTTAAAAAAACTACTTAAGTGAAAAATAATGTGAGTTGCTACATTTGCTGTACTTCAGGTTTCAGTCCTTTCTTTTCCTTGTTCCTTCTAGATTTTATTTTTAAGGAAAAGCTGTATCTTTGGCACAAATATGTCCATACACAGATACAGGGAGGAAATGCCCACTGAAAAAGAGGATGATAATACCAGCATTTACTTTAGGAAAGTGAGAACAGAGCAAGAAGAGATTAATTATTTCCTACCGAACTGCTTAAATTATTTGAAAAGTAGCCACATGGGTCATAATTTTGAGGGAATCCAAATTGGTTCTATTTCATGCTGCTTCATGCTCCCAGATGTCTCATAGGTAGCAATCATCATGACTGAGCCTTAGATGTCTACATGATGCTCATTTCCATCTCTTGTAAAAGCTGCAAAGTTTTATTGGAAAGTGTGGGTTTTTCACACCACAACAAAGTTAGCGGCACCCATCAAAGGACTCTTTTACAGGTCACTCTGCTCTGCTTTTCAGCAACATGGTCAAGTACTTTCATGTAAACAGTGGACATGAACTGGGATTTACATGTCACCTGTTCCATGCATTTGAGCCCCATCTATGCCACCACCAGCTTTTGCAGCCTACTGCTTCAGTGGCACTTCTAATTTCCTGCCCATTGGACATCCTCAGTTGCTGCCTGGCTAGGACTTCTGAACTGGGCGGCCACATCCTTTTCACATCTGTAGAACTGTGCGATGCTGTCTTTTCGACAGGTGGCATGGGTAGAATCTCCCTTCCTTTAGAAATAAGCAAGTGGGTGGGATTGAGGAAGGTGGGAAAGGGGCTGGAAAGAGAGGAAGAGTGGAGCACAGTTACTGTGTGTTACCCCAAAGTGGGTGTGGAGTTTCTGTGTAATCCTTATGCAAGGCTGGGCAACACTCCCCCTGGTTGCAGGGTGACCTTCATAGCTGGACTGACGGTAAGCATAGTCTGGAAGTTTAAACCACAGTGTACTGATAAAATAGAGATTGGAAACTGGAGCAAAGGAGAAGTAAATCTGAAAACCTATTTCAGTTTGAAATAGTAAAGTGTTCAGTGTCTTGGAAAGGCTCTAACACAAAATTCATTGGAATATATGCCATACATTTGATTTCTCCAAGTTACTATGTGTTGTGAAATGGATGGATGGAACTTCCATGTTTTCTGGACTGCAGCATCCAAACATCTGTTGGAATTGCCTCAGTCAAAATTCTGGGGGCTTTAGCCCCCCCAAAAAAAGCCATTTCAGATGTTCGAAATAATTTACAACAGGTACTGAATATCTGTGAAGATTCTCAGTCATCCAGGTGAGGTTATCTGGAAGTTGAGTCATGGCAACTTCTTTTTTATTAGGTGTGAATGTTTCACTACTAGAGATGGGGACGAATATAAAAACGGATCAGTTTTTCTGACGAATATAGCCAATTCATCATATATTCATCGATCCATATTTGTAAAATTTAAAATCACGAGGAATATGGCTTGATGAATATTTCCTCGGTTTTATTCGTCGATCCGTTCATATTCATCTATATTCATTACCCCTTTTGGGGGCCTCTCTGAGCTTGCTGCTGCCAATTCGAAGCTCTGGCGAATCAGGACAGAGATCCTGGATTGGCATGTCCGGCAGCCAGTAGCGCTGCTGAAAGGTGTATCTACTTTTACAGACGCTTCATATAAGCTTTTCCCGTCCGGCCGTTCCCCACTTCTATTCGTTCTCTCCGGAGTGAGAACAGTTGCTGCTCACTGGCTTGCTGGTGCTCTTGCGGTTTCACTTTTGCGGAAGCAAAGCAAAGACTTATATTTTTCTTTTTCATCATCAATCATCATCAACTTTACTGGGAATTTGGGGAGGGATTTCAGGTAGCTTAGACTACTTCTTCGGAAGGGCTTCATTTTATTTCAAATTCAAATCAATCAAACCTTTTTTTTTCCTGGAGGCTTGTGTGTGTATCATCTGGGGGGGGGGGGGAACTGTCGTCATGTGACTGTGGAATCTCTTTTCCTTTATATTCAGTTTTCAAAAGTTTATTTTAGGAGAATCATTTTTTCCTTTCCCCAAATTGGTTGTGTGTGCGTGTGCGTGTCTAGGTGGCAGGATTATTCAGTTTTTAAAAGTTCATTTTAGGAGGCTTGTGTCTCTCAGGCACAGTGGGTGGGGTGGAATTTGGTGTGTGGCTGGATCCATCATTCCTTTTAATTCTAAAAGTTATTTGTGTGTGTGTATGTGTCTGACTGAGACTTAGCTGGCAGGGCTTTTCTTTTTGGACTTTTTTGGCTTCTCTGCCACAGTGGGTCGGGGGGGGATTTTTCCTAATTACATTATACTGAGGGAGGGGTTTGTTTAGGCAGGCAGGTCACATTTTAGTAAAAGAATTACACCACCATCATTCTAAAAATAAAATTTACACACACACTCTCTGACCCTCTATTAGTTTCCTTCCTCATTCTCCATTGCTTTATTTGTTTAGTTGGTTTGCTAGGCAGGCAGTAGAAAATGAAGGGATTTCTTCAGGGGCAATCCAAGGGGAAGAAGGCTGTGAATCTATGCAGGCTAGTTAGCAGCACCGTCATCACAATCACTACATGCACAACCACGTCTACGATAACCAGTGCCACTGTCCCTCCTCTGGTGGCCTTGCAGGCAGGCACGGAAGCACAGCTTCCAGAGGTGCCTAAAGAACTGCCGCTCCTCTTCCTAGAGGAATCTAAGGAGTTACTGGTTTCCGAAGATCTCCAGTCCGATTTGGAACCAGTAACAGCAGGGCAGGCTTCACAGCCCCCACCCCACCCCTGTCCCCAGAGTCATCTGTTCCCTCCTCCCAGACCAGCAGCACCCCTGGGACACAGAGTTCTTCCCAGGCCAGCAGTCAGAGGCAGGCAGTGGATCCTCGTTTGGGCAAACATGGCAGAGGGGCCATGTGGGATCATTTCACGGTGCTCAGCGATGACCCATGGCTGGCATGCTGCAATACCTGCCTCGGGGTGGTCCAGAGGGGATCAGACCCCAGGCATCTGTCCTCCACCACCCTCCGCCAACATCTGGAGAGGCACCACCCAAGACTCCTGTCCAGGGAAGGCACTTCATCCGCGCTGTCTGGGGGAGGGAAAAGAGCAGCTCCAGGTGAGGCAAAAGGGAGGCAGGAGGAGGCACCTCCTTTCAAAAGGGCAGCCACAGAGGTTTCTGGGGCCGGGAGTATGAGGCAGGCCACGCTCCACGAAGTGGCACCCATTGGGTCCGCCATGACCCTCAGCCGGCGGTTGAAGGGCAAGGCCCAGCAGGCGGCCACTCATCTCGTCTCTGAGACAATTGCCCTGCTCAGACTTCCACTGTCCATCATGGAATCCCAAGCCTTCCACCGGTTGCTGCATTTTTTTGCCCCCTGGTACGACCTCCCCTCACGGAGAACTCTCAGTTCTAGAGTGCTGACCTCGCTCTATGACTCTTTCACAGCTACAGAGGCGCAAGGTGCACTTCACAGCAGACCTGTGGAGCAGAGGTCAGCACGGCTACCTCTTGCTCACAGCCCACTGGTGGCAGCCAGAGGACTTGAGTAGTGGCAGAGCATCGGCGACAGGGCCGCAGGGGTAGGCCTTTGCCCTGCCCCCAGGCTACAGGTCTGTTCTGCTGCAGGTGTGGCACATGGAAGCTCAGGTGATGAGGAGGAACATCGCCGATGAGTTCCTGTCCTCGCTGCAGGAGTGGGCACCGGAGGGGGAGGTGACCCGTGGCCACATGGTCACAGATGCTGGGCGGAACATGTTGACGGCATTGAACGCAGTGGGCTTTGAGGGCATCGTATGCATGGTGCACAAATTACACCTTGTGGTGCGTGATGCCCTTGGCCTGGGCAGCCATGTCAAGCCCGAGTGGGACGCTGGCACCCGGGAGATGCGGGCACTCCTGGAGCAATGCCGCCAACTGGTGGGCCACTTCTCCCATAGCCTGAAAGCTGCCCGCCGGCTGTGTGAGAGGCAGGAGAGGTTGGGTCAGGAGACCCACGTTCTCCTGACAGACCTGCCCACCAGGTGGAACTCCACCTACACCATGGTGTCCCTCCTGCTGGAGCAGAAGGCCATTTTGGAGGACATCATGTCCTCCATGCCCATTCTGCCCGAGGGGAAGAGAGGTGGGCATCAGTGCCATGGATTGGCTGGCCCTCTCCCAGATGGTGGAGGTGCTCAAGCCCTTCCTGGAAACCACTGACATCTTGTGTGGTTATACGGCAAGCCTGGGGCAGGTCATCCCCCTGATTCATGCCCTCGATCGGTCCCTGGAGACTGCTGTGGCACCAGGATCCTCCCTCCTTTCACGGACCAGGGCTTTGGTGAAGAGGTTGCAGGCAGGTGTGCAGAAGTGACTCCATCCTGTCTACAGCGACAGAGCTTACCGCATGGCCTGCCTGTGTGATTCTCGAATGAAGGGGGGCTTGGCAGCACGCACCTCAGACTTCAAGGAGTGGAGAACGGAGCTCTCCACTGAGGTCTGCAGGGTGTTGGGGGCACAACGCTTGCGTGGGGGCCCAGGAACGTCAGGCCATGAGGGGTAGGGTGGTTTGCCCGAGCCACAGGGAAGGACTTCACCTGGTGAAGGCTCCATTCACCACCACCATTACTAGAGCTCTGTGGTGACCTTGGCACTTGCCTCAGAGGAAAGTCAGCTGGCTGAGGAGGATTTGGCAGAGATAATGGTGCGGGAATATCTGGCTGAGCCCCCTCAGCCCCACCAGTCAGATCCTCTCTATTACTGGGCTAGGAAACTAGTCATATGGCTGGAGTTGTCCAACATGGCCATGGACCTCCTTTCCATCCCCCCCACCAGCGTCCAGAGCGAGCTCGTGTTTTCCCATCTTGGAGACATACTTCGACCATGCCACTCGCATTTGGATTCCTTTACTGTGGAGAGACATCAAGGTGAACCTTCCCTTGTTGGGCTTCCCCTCACTGAACCCAAAGGGGTAGTGTTCCAATGACAGTCTCTCCCTTAACACACTGCCTGCCTGTGCCCACCTCTCTGCCCACCCGCCCACCCGCCTGCCTGCCCACCTGCCTGCCCACCTGCCTACCCTCCAGTCCTCCTGAAAAAAAAAAAAGACCTGCCTACTTGCCTGCCGGCCTGTAAACCTGCCCCTCAGTCAGAAGTCCAGCTGCCGATTCCAGTCGCCTCCTCGGGCCAAGTTCCAACCAAGTCCTGCCTGCCTGCCTGCCTGCCTGCTGGATCAAGTCAGACCAGCAGGCCAAGTGTTGTTTAACTCCTGCCTGCCTGCTTGCCTGCCTGCTGGATCAAGTCAGACCAGCAGGCCAAGTATTGAACTCCTGCCTGCCTGCCTGCTGGATCAAGTCAGCCCAGCCGGCCGAGTTTGTTCCACCTCCTGCCTGCCCGCTGGGTCAAGTCAGCCTGTTGGGCCAAGCTTGTTCCACATTTGATGATGGGGTGACGCACAGACAGGCTTTGGGTGGGGCAGAGCCCAGCCGCCCCTCCTGGCATGGGTTAAACCAGATCAGATCAGCAATCTGAAGCCAGGCGATTTGGTGATGGGGTAACGCGCAGACAGGCTTTGGATGGGGCAGAGCCCAGCCGGCCCTCCTGGCACGGGTTAAACCAGATCAGATCAGCAATCTGAAGCCAGGCGATTTGGTGATAGGGTGAGGCGCAGACAGGCTTTGGTTGGGGCAGAGCCCGGCCGGCCCTCTTGGCATGGGTTAAGACCGATCAGACACCATTTATTTATTTATTTATTTATTTATTTATTTATTTATTTATTTATTTATTTATTTATTTATTTATTTATTAAATTTGTACCCCGCCCATCTAGACAACGTCTACTCTGGGCGGCTTACAGTAAAAATAGCTTTAAAAAATTAACTCCACAATTTAAACACAATAATAATATGATTCAAGATGGAAAAATACAAATCTGAATGGAAAAGTAAAGACAGAAAATTAAAATAGAAAAATAAAGATCAAGTAGTGACAGGAGGGAAGGCCTGCCTAAAGAGCCAGGTCTTAAGTTGGCTCTTGAAAACACCCAGCGAGGGAGCCAGACGAATCACAGATGGAAGACTATTCCATAGTCGAGGGGCCACTGCCGAGAAGGCCCGGTTTCTTGTTTTTTCTTTCCGGCCCTCCCTCGGCGTAAGGCCCCTCAACCGTCTTTCCTGGCTATAACGAGTGATTTGAGTAGATCTAGGTGGGAGAAGGCGTTCAACACCATGCCTGCCCTCAGACATCCCATCAAGCCCAGCATCCCCAAACATACCAAGAGGGCCATCTAACCCTCTTGGCACACCCAGAGCCGGTCCCAGCACCCCCGAACAAGCGAAGAGGGCCGCCCAGCCCCTCTTGGCACACCCAGACTGCGCAGTGAGAAAAATGAATAAATAAATAGTTGCTCTGGTACAACTAAAATTGGCACACCCAAAGTCGGACTCTGCCCCACTCAAGCCTGTCTGTGCATCACCCGAACGTGCCAAGAGGGCCAGCCTGTCTAAGCCCCCCAAAACTTCCGACGGCTATCTTTGTCATTTCCGGCCGGTCTCAGTCCCACCAAGCCTGTCCAGGCGTCTCCCCATCGCCCCATCACATGGCTTCAGATTGCAGAGCTGATCTGGTTTTTCAAACCGTGCCAAGAGGGCCGGCCTGTCTAAGCCCCCCAAAACCTCCGAGGGCTATCTTTGTGTCATTTCTGGCTGGTCTCAGCCCCACCAAGCCTATCCAGGTGTCACCCCATCGCCCCATCGCACAGCTTCAGATTGCAGAGCTGATCTGGTTTTTCAAACTGTGCCAAGAGGGCCTGTCTAAGCCCCCCAAAACCTCTGAGGGCTATCTTTGTGTCATTTCTGGCCGGTCTTAGCCCCACCAAGCCTGTCCAGGCGTCACCCTGTTGCATGGATTTGAAGTTGATGTTCCAAAGTACTTCCGACTTTGCCAAGAGGTCTGCCCACCCTATTCTCTTGCTGTTTCTGATGCTGCTTTGACAACTTCAGTTGCCTCCTGGGGACAAACGTAAGTAACTTTGCAGGCAAATGCGATGTTGCTGAAGAAGAGTCTACTGCTGTCTTTTGCCTCAGTGCCTCGATGGGGCCAAAAGGCCTGCTTTCCGGCTGCCAGCTTCCTCAGTGCCTGATGGAGCAACACACTCTACTTTCAGTGCCTCCTACAATTCCTACCTCAAGGGCCTTCCAAATCGGGTCTGCTGGGTGAAGTTGCCTCATCGGGCCATGTTTGTTCCAACTCCTCCCTGCCTCCCTGATTGCTTATGCAAAGAGCTACATCCGGGCATCCCATGCCAACACGGTGCTCCAAAGTCCACTCGGACTTCATTCCAAATTCCTGGAAGACTGTTCATTCCAGCTTCCTAGGCTTTTCTACTGCGTGAGTAGGTAGGCAGGACCTGGGACAAGCTGGATCTTCCACTTGAGCCCAGTGGCCCCCGCGCTCCTGCTGGAGATGATCCCCCGAGAGGTGAGCTCTGCCCCACCAAAGGTGTCGGCGGGGCATCCAAGCTCCAACCAGGCCAGTCTCATCCCCTCCCAAAGCCTGTCCGAGTGTCGCCGTGCCAACACGGTGCTCCAAAGTCCGCTCGAGAAGCCCAGCGGCCCCTCGGATTAACCGCCATTAGTAGCCCCATGGACCCTGTTCTCTTGATGATTCCATGAGAGCCGGGCTCGGGGCATCCAAGCCCCAACCAGGCTGGTCTCTGCCTCACCCAAAGCCTGTCTGGGCGTCCCCGGGCTCTACCAACCCTATTCATCTGCTATTGTTGTTGCTGGTACCACTGTTGCCTCCTTGGGGAAAACTTAACTTCACAGCCTCAGCCCCCCCCCCCCCCGAAGCTATCCAGGCGTTCCCATGCTAACATATGCCAACCCTGAAAACAACTACCAACCCTTTTCTCCATTAAAAAACAAAACAAACTACACCTCCACGGCCACCTTTTACAAATAGTTGTGCGTGCCAAAAGAGCCAGGCTCTGCCCCACCCAATGCTGTCCCCGTGCCAACATCGACAACAACAACAGCACCTACAACGAGCCCAGTGGCTCAGCAGCAGCTTAACTCAGTAGGTAGGCAGAAGCAGGAACAAGCGACAAGAGCTCAGGTCACCCCATTGCATGGATTTGAACTGCTGATCTGCATCCAAGCACCAACCAGGCCTGTCTCAGCCCCACCCAAGCCTGTCAGGGCGTCCAAGTGCCAACCAGGCCTGTCTCAGCCCCACCCAAGCCTGTCCCAGCATCCAAGCACCAAACAGGCCAGTCTCGGAGCCACTCAAGCCTGTCTGGGCATCCAAGCGCCAACCAGGCCTGTCGCTGCCCCACCCAAGCCTTTCTGGGTGTCGCCGTGCCAACATGGTGCTTCAAAGTCCACTCGGGCTTCATTCCAAATTCCTGGCAGGGTGTTCATTCCAGTTTCCTAGGCTTTTCTACTGCCTCAGTAGGTAGGAAGACTGTTCAGCCTAGAAAATCAGTGGCTTGCTGCTGCCATGTGCCTCAGTGCCCGATGGGGCAACACACACTACCTTGCTGCTACCAACTACCTCAGTGCCCGATGGGGCCAAAAAGCCTGCTTTCCGGCTGCCAACTACCTCAGTGCCCGATGGGGCAAGACATGCCACTTTACTGCTGCTATGTGCCTCTGTGCCCGATGGGGCAGCACACGCCACTTTGCTGCTGCCAACTACCTCAGTGCCCGATGGGGCAAGACACGGTACTTTGCTGCTGCCAACTACCTCAGTGCTGATGCGGCCAAAAAAAGCCTGCTTTCCTGCTGCCTTTTCCCTCAGTGCCCGATGGGGCCAAAAAAGCCTGTTTTCCTGCTGCCAACTTCCTCAGTGCCCGACAGAGCCAAAAAGCCTGCTGTGCTGCTAAATACCTCCTTGCCTCCAGTTCTCCTGAGGGCAAACTCTACTTCACTGGCAAATGTAATGTTGTGCTGAGCTGAAGACAAACTGAATGCCTCATGCATGCCAAAGGGACCTCTCATTCTGCTGGGGCCAAATATAACTCCCTCAATGCCATGGGCTTCTGTGCCGTGTGGTAAACTCTCCTGGGAGGACCCAATTTGTGGGTGAATAACTCGGAGTTCCAATATCCAATCTTCACCAAAGCTGGCAGGCGTGTTGGGAAAAGACACAGGAAGCTCCGTTGTGATTCTGGATTCTCTTAGTACCCGGGGGGAGCTTTCCTGGGGTGGTCCTCTTTGTGACTATATAACTCGGAGGTCCATGATCCAATGTTCACCAATCTTTCAGGACTTGTAGGAAAGTGTCAGAGGAAGCTTCCCTGTAAATATGGTGTCTCTAGGTGCTTAGTGGCCAGTGTTATAGCCATTTAAAGCACAGATGAATTGATGAATTGATACATCGAATATTCGTATATTCGTATTCGTTGATCCGTTAACCTTGACGAATCATGAATCAAAACAAATTGCCATTTTTTTATTTGTCCCCATCTCTATTCACTACTCATCCAAGTAGCTTCTTCAGTCTCCTACCAACTCTCCTCAGACTAAAGAAGCTAATTGGATGAGTAGCGAAAAGTTTCAGCCTAATAAGAAAGAAGTCCAGTTGCCATGACTCAACTTCCAGATAACAGTTGCTGAATATCAGTCTGCTTTATTCAGTACAGCAAAGTCTTTGGTTGTGTAGATCATGAGAAACTATGTGTTATTCTGAAAGACATGGGTGTGCATCAGCACTTGATTGTCCTGATGTGTAACTTGTATCATGGACAAGAATCTACCGTTAGGACAGAATATTTCATTTGAAATGTGGTGCTGGAAGAGAGCTTTGTGGATACCTGGATTGCCAGAAAGACAAACAAGTGGGTCCTAGATCAAATCAAGCCTGAACTAACTGGAGGCAAAAATGTTGAAACTGAGGCTATCCGGCTTTGAGCACATCATGAGAAGACAGGATTCCTTAGGAAAGATAAGAATGCTGGGAAAAGTAGCAGGCAGCAGGAAAAGAGGAAGACCACATATGAGATTGACTCCCTAAAAAGACCATGGACTTGAGTCTACAACAGCTGAGCAGAGCAACTGGGGACAGGACATTTTGGAGATTGCTCATTCATAGAATCACCATGAGTTGGAGGCAACTTGATTGCACATAACAACAAAAAACAGAACAAATGAGGGGGAAAAGCGCTTTATTTTTCAGCTGCCAGGCTCATTAACGATGGAGGAATTAGTTGGGTGGTGTATTGTAGTTTCCTGAGAAACTACTCCCTGTAGGGAGCATAATGGGCAGGGATTATTCTTTGCTACACCCACAGATCTTAGTTTTGCTCAGGTCCTCTTATGGATTGAGAATTGGTTGAGAACCAGGAAACAGAGAGTACAGTCAACCCTCGACTTACGAACGGCTCCAGATACGAACATTTCAACTTACGAACCACTCTAATAGGAAAAAAACAGACTCGACTTGAGAACTTTTTCCAAGTTACGAACAGGGGAAAAAACCCACGGGGAAGGCAGGGAACCTCCCTCCCCCCTCCCCCCGCAGCAAGCGCCACTTTCAGAAGCCTCCCGGGGGCAGGGGAGAAGCACCATTTTTTTATTTCCCTGCCTTCCCGGCAGCCATTTTGTGTGCTTCTCTGCTCCCGCCCCCCTCTCCCCGCCTCTCAGCTGATCGGCGCTGGGTCTCAGAGGCTTGCCCAGCAGGTAAAAAAGGCAGCGGCGGGCGATGGGGGGGGCGCCAGTCCGGTGCGCTCCCTGCCCATTCCTGGAGTAAGCGCGGACAGTGCGGGTCTACTCGTGAGTAAGCGCTGCCGGAGCTGCGCAAGAGGAGGAAGGAGAAGCCGCGGGTGCTGGTGCTTTGCTAGGGAGGCTTCGGAAGGTAAGGTGCTGCTGTTTTTTCTTTTAAAAAAGTTGTTCTGGGTGGGTTTTGGAGGGTAGGTTTGGGCTGGGGGGGTATGTTTCTGTGTTGTTGGTTTTTTTGGTGATTTTTTTTTGCAGTCCCACCGTGGGACTTGCTCAAATGTTTATTTTTGGATGTTTTTGTTCTGTGTGTGTGTGTGTTTTGCAGTCCCAGCGTGGGACTGCAAGTGTTTTATTTTTAATTTCTTTTTTGGGGGGGTATTTTTTTCTTCGGCCGGAACGGATTAATGGGTTTTCAATGCATTCCTATGGGAATGCATAGTTCGACATACGAACTTTTCGACATACGAACGTTAATCCGGAACGGATTAAATTCGTAAGTCGAGGGTTGACTGTAGGTGTCAATGGGCAATTTTCACAATGGAGAAAGGTGAAGAGCGGTGTGCCCCAGGGATCTGCCCTGGGACTGGTGATTTTCAACCATTTCATCAATAACCTGGAGACAGGGATAAGCAGTGAGGTGGCCAAGTTTGCAGATGACATGAAACCTTTTGAGGTGGTGAAGACCAGAAGGGATTGTGAAGCGCTCCAGAAGGATCCTTCCAAACTGGGAGAATGGGAGGCAAAATGGCAAATGTGTTTCAATGTAAGAAAATGTAAAGTAATGCACATTGGGGCAAAAAAATCAAAACTTTAGCTATCACCTAATGGGTTCTGAGCTGTCCGTGATGGATCAGGAAAGAGATCTTGGTGTGCTGGTGGACATCTCAATGAAAGTGTCAACCCAGTGTGCGATGGCAGAAAAGAAGGCCAATTCCATGCTAGGTATAATTAAAAAGGGGATTGAAAATAAAACAGACAACATTATAATGCCATTGTAGAAAACGCTGGTAAGGCTGCACCTGGAGTATTCTGTACAGATCTGGTCGCTGCACCGCAAAAAGACATAGTGGAACTCAAAAAGGTGCAGAAGAGAGTGACTAAAATGATGACTGGGCTGGGGCACCTCCCTTATGAGGAAAGGCTACAGCATTTGGGGCTCTTTAGTCTAAAGAAAAGGCACCTGAGGGGGGAAAAGATTGAGACATATAAAATTATGCAGGGGATGGATAAAGTGGATAGAGGGAAGCTCTTTTCCCTCTCACGCAATACCAGAACCAGGGGACATCCACTCAAATTGAGTGTTGGGAGAGTGAGAACAGACAAAAGAAAATATTTCTTTACCCAGTGTGTTGTTAGTCAGTGGAATTCCTTGCCACAGGATATGGTAATGGTGTTAGGCCTAGATGCCTTTAAAAGGGGATTGGACAGATTCCCAGAGGAAAAGTCCATCGGAGTTACAAGCCATGATGGGGATGTACAATCTCCAGCCTTAAAAGGTAGGTAGCTCAAAATGCCAGATGCAGGAGAGGGGTATCAGGAGACGGGTATCTAGTTGTCTCATGTGCTCCCAGAGGCATCTGGTTGGGCCACTGTGAGATACAGGAAGCTGGACTAGATGGGCCCTTGGCCTGATCCAGCAGGGCTCTTCTTATGTTCTTATGTTCTCAGCCAGTTCCTCCATCATTGTACAGTCTTGAAACTCTATGTACTGCTCTTTTCCCATTTGTTCATAAGCTGTTGGAAGTTATTTCAAACACCCAATAAAGCTTTTGGGGAGGGGGATAAAGTCTCCAGATTTCTTCCTAGGACAATTCCAGCAGAACTTTGGGTGCTGTAGTCCGAAAAATATGGAAGTGCCATCCCAAGTGAAATGTGTTATATTCTATGGAAATTCATGCTGTAATGATTTTGCTAGTCTCTAAGTAGTTCTCAACCTTGGATCTTGGACTAAAACTCCCAGAAGCTTTCACATTAGCAGTTCTGGCCAGGATTTCTGAGAGTTGTGGTCCACAAACATTTGGTGAACCAAGGTTGGGAACCGTTGCTCTAAGACATCACAAGCGTGTTTTTTTGGTCTAGCCACTAAAGGGAAAGCTGAAATATCAATCTTGATTTATTTTGGGGGTAGATATAAGAAACATTCAACCTGTGAGCCAAAACCAGCCCACAAAAGTTCCCCATCCAGCCAATAGAGTGTCTTGAAGAAGCCCTTCCCCAAAGCCTTATCACCTTCTATAAAGCCAGATTTCCGAAATACTTCTAATTTCCCACACTGGAGGGAATCTCACCATTATCTCTGATCAGTCAGCCTTCTTCTCCAAACCAAACATTTAATGAGGGGCAGAGGTGAGGTTTTATGATGTAAGGCAAGGTAAGGGCTTCGGGCAGAGCTCATCTTATATGGTACCTTACTGCCCATTCAAAACACATATTAATGTTTGCAGATACATACAGAGAAACTGACAATGAGATGACTGTGCTTATCTCTAGTGCATGAACATATGAAGGCACACTCATTATGGAGCCATGAAATAGTTCACATGCTATAGGTGAGGTTGGTTTTGAATGGCTGAAATCCCATTACAGGACAATTATGCTTTTGCTGACATATGTTTAGCCAACCAAACAGGTACATACACTCTTTGTTTTTAAATCAATGCAAGATGCAGAAATTAATATAGCAAGCAAATAAGATATTTTAGCAATACATAACAGTGGATCTGTCATGTACAGATGGATATATCCTTGTTAAAAGTTTGTAAGATCATCCCTCCTATTAAATGTGAAATGTTGCACTCAGCTGCATTGCTTTTCATTTCTGCAAAGCTGCCTTATCTGAGAGAACCTAAGTCATGCAATATCAGTTAGCTTTTAATTCGTCAGCTATCTATAATTTAATTAAGAGTTAAAAAGACCCAAAGCACAGATGTACTTGAGGAACAAAAATCCAGTCCATGACCTCCAGTTTACTGCTACTGTTCCTTATACCCAATTTCTGCAATAGGAAACAGTACCCCAATCAATTAGATAATCCACTCCGGATTTTCCATCTGGTCTTCACCTGTATTTCTCTGTACAAAGCCAGGGTTAGTGTGTGTGTATGTGGATTACTATTGGCTGTGACATACAGCAGGAATTCCTCTTGCCAACAAAAGAGAGGTTCATACATAGAGGGTTCCCAAATTGGGCACTTGCTTATCTCCAAAAAGAAGAAATTGTGTCAGGACAAAGCAAGAGAGGGGGGGAAACAGGTAAGATGTATTACAGGTTATTCTGAGATACTAGCGGGATGTGAGATGCTTACTTGCTGCTTTCCAGACCTAGAGAGGTACAAGGAATATGAACACTGGCTTTGTTAGTACTATTGTCCATGTGTTAAGCTAGACTACTTCCTTATGTAAACACTTTGGAAACCTTTTAAATGTTAAAAGCAAGCACCGGTGCTATATGAGGTGTTAATTTTAGCTAGCATGCTTGTTTCCTTTGGGTCCACTAGTTAAATTCGAAAAGGATATCAATGTGAGTCTTGTCTTACAAAAACATCAATTCTGTGGACCTTAAAGACTGTTAATTTATTGTTGCATGAGCGTTCATAGATATGAATATGCTGGGCATCCATCTTCTGTCTAAACAAAGCCAAATCATTTAGGCATTAACTGTATCAGCAGGGTATCCAATTGTTCCTTAAGACACATTACTTAAGATTTTTTTGTAATCTTCTCTCTCTATATATATATATATATTCTAAGCAGTGATAAAGTATGCTAATAGAAAACAAAAGGAGTCTGGTGATGATACTCTACACCAGTGTGATCTACTCCCACTATGTCTGTCTCCATGCTGTGTTTATTTTATACAAGGGAGTGATACTATTTTTCAAGTGATTGTGAAATGCTATATTTTAAATGTAAGTTAAAACAAAATGTGAAAAATTGAGAACATATCCCCAATACTGAAGGCGTGCTTGCAAAAACAGATCATTCTAAGCCATAAGCTTTTGAAATTGAAATTGCTGTTTTTCAGAACATTTTTACTTGTAACTCAGAATCATCTCTATGATTATTCACTTGTGGTATCAATTGCCACACAGAGTGGTGATGATGACTATTTTGTATAAAATGCAGGGGAAGAAATATGGGCCACAAGACAAATTTCAAAATCCATCTTTTTAGGCCAGCTAGAAAGACTCAAAATTCACTGTGTAACCCCTATAATTAAAAAAAGAACAACCCTATTCAGATTAGGTATACTTTTACAATAAGTAGGGGATATTGTTCTTTAAAAATTAGGCAGATAAATGGGAGAGGCCTAACAATAGATATTAGCAATGACAAATTCAGTGGAGCCTCCCAGATTAGAGGCAGCATACCTTTGACTGCTGTGCAAGCAACAGAACATGACAACCACATCCTTCCTGGGCTTGCGAGCTTTCTGGTGCCACATTTGGATTACGTACCATCAGTTCCTTTTCTGTGAAGCACTCACATCCCCACATGCTATAAATAAAGCACTGAAGAGTTCTTTATTTATAGCAGGGGAGAGGCAAAATCAGCTCAGAGTTTAGCTGAATCTTGGAGGGGAAAGGCTATTATCTATAGCTTTACTCTGGCAAACAACAGTAAAGATCTTATTGTATAGTCTGCAGCAAACATCACTGGTTTATGTATTTTACTGACACTTATTTTTCCCCTCACTTGAATTTGACAGACAGCAAAGGTTTTGTCAGGCTTAGTAGTTTTTAGTTTTATGGAGTCAATTTGCATTGTCATCCTGTCAGGAAACCAAATTACATTATTCAGTTAACATTTTTTAAGTCTTCCTTCATTTTCTTACCCCTGCCATCAGTGCTGGATTTATAAGGGGGCAATTGCCCTGTGGGCCCCTGCCAGAGGAGGCCCCCTATACAAAAATATAATAATTAAAAATTTAGTTTCTTTTATTAAAATGTATATTGGGAAATAATACTTTGCCTGCAATCATCTGTAAAAGTGTGTGAATTAACCATTAAGCAAAATAAGCATGTGTTTCAGGAAGGGGATGCCACCACAGAGTTTTCAAAAGGAAGGAGACCAGATCTTTGCTTTCTTCAGCTGATGCAAAGATCTGGATCATATTTCCTGCTTCCTTCCACTTAGCTGGAGCAGATCTGCTTTCTTCCATTCAGCTGGAAGGAACTAGAGGTCTGCTCCAGATCTTTGCTTCAGCCAAGAAGAGCAAATATCTGGTCTTTTGGGAACTGGACAGGAGTCTCTTTCCTTCTCTGAGTGAAGGCACTGCATGGGCGACTGTGGTCCACAGGAAGAAGAGGGCTATGAAGAAATTTCATTGTAAGTTCATCCGTCTGCTTCAGAGATCTTCCTTTTTCATCAGGGCTTTCTTTGCACCCATTCACATCCCTACTCAGCTTTGGATTAGCCATTAAGCAAAATAAGCACATGCTTAGGGCATCAACAAGGGAAGGGAAAGCATCACATAGGTTTTTGTTTTTCTGGTTCTGGATTTCAGTGCAAATGGTGCACCCTCCTTAACAAACCACATCCATCCATCCCTCACCCTTAGCTCCCTCCCTCCCTCCCTCAAGAGCCCCAAGAAAAGTAATACCTAAAGTAATTGAGTAATTGCTTGCCTAACAAGAAAACCCATGTTTTGAGTGAAATGATCAATCATGATAATCATCACTTGGTGTGGTTTTTTTAATTTTTACTTCTGTATTTTGGGAAGTTGGGTGGGGATAAGGATAAAAAGAGCTGCTGGTCTTTTAGACCCATGGCCTCTGCACTATGCAAGCCAAAGAAATAGCAGCCATTGTTAAAAATGCCCCTAAAGGGTTTTTAAGCTCTTGTTTCAGCTTTTCAGTTTAAAGATTCTGACGAAATCTGCCTACATTAATCAAAGTGTGAAAGCACATGATTTGACTGGAAGCCAGTAATTTGATTGTATGTATGGTTTTGTATACGATATGTGGTTCTTTTTTGCCACATGCTATATGAGTAGTAATACTACCTAGCATTCATCAAAATCACTTTTGACAGGTGCACCACCCCTGTGAGGCAGGACAAAGGGTCACGAATTGACCCAGGGCCCTCCTCCTGGGTGGGCGGGGCTTTAGGGTGGCGTAGGGGGTTGGTGAGTCTGCCGTGGGCCTATAGGAGGGGTTCATAGATGCCAGAGTCCCCTGTGACCAGAGCGCAGCCTCAGGATTGGCCCCAAAATTAACGTGTCACCCCCGCGGCCCTGTAGGCCAATGGGGAAAGGTTGGAGGGGCTTGGCTAGAAAAGGGGTGGCCGTAGGGCATGCCTTGGCATGCCCTTAGGCCACCTGGGGTTGAAACTCCACAGCGGTTGCTGAAACGCCACAGCGGTGATTTTGGGGGTCTTCTGCGCATGCTTGCGGCTCTTTGCAGAGACCGGTGTGGCTTGGAGAAGATGGAGGACAAGGAAAACCTGCTCCCCGGGACAAGCCAAAAGGCCCCGGTGATAGCCAAAAGGCGCTTGGCACCCCCAAGGTTACTACCAGGGGCTTGTGGGGGTTTTCAAGCCCCTGTGCCCCTTAGGACCCCCTGCAAGTCTCAGGGGGATGCTGCCTGAAGACCCAGAAAATCTAAGAAGAAAATGCAGGTCTGCAGAAGACATATTCGTATTTACCGCAAAGCAAAAGCAAAAGCCGAAAAGCACACGAAAGTCAGCCTGCACCCTGATGTGGGGTGATGAGAAGAACGATGGGCTTGAGTGCAATTGTGGGCAATGGTCAAAAAGAGCTTTACAGAAGCCAACCAGTGATGCCCTGAAATCAGCAGAGGACGTGGATGGCTGTGTGCTGGTGAAACCGGGCTTTGCGGGGGATGCTGACAGCCCTGAGGAACAGATGGTGGAAGAGGTTTCAGATGAAGGCTTTGAGAGTGATGCAGAGCATCAAGTCAGCCAGGTAAGAGCATTTTCTAAAAGCTATAGTTATGGGGTATGTTAGGGGTTTTAAGGTCTTTAAAAAAACCTTACTAAAGTTTTGTTTCATTCTCACCCACAGGAGAAGGCTTGGAATGATGAGGATGATGGGCTTGAGTGTGATTGTGGACATGGGCCAAACAGAACTGACCTGAAATCAGCAGACGATGTTGTTTCATTCTCACCCACCAGAGAAGGCTCGGGCTGCTGAGGACAAGAAACTGCCCTGCATGAATATACAGCCCGTAAATCTAGCATTTATTGCATGTGTTTCTACATATACAGCTTGTAAAGCTATCCTGTATTTCATTTGTTTCTACTACCCCTGAGGCTTAGATGTTTGCTTTACAATACCCTTGTAATATACTGTCTTTTAATAAAGAGCCTTTATTGTACCATACCTTGTTCATATTTGTGTTAACGGTTGAGATGGCTGCACAGGGGAAAATACTACACAATATCTATTATACACCCTCATCAGTGGGGAGTTTTGGCGGTCTGAAACCTCTATTTAGGGAAGCCAAAAAGCAGGTCAAAACATTGAAGGTAGGGGATGTTTCTCAATGGCTTTCTGATCAGGATGCCTATACACTGCATAGACCGGCTAGAGTTCATTTTAAAAGAAATAAGACCATTGTTTCCAAAGTAGATGCTCAATGGCAGGCAGATTTGGTCGATATGCAACAATTTGCTCGGTACAGCAAGGGCTGCAAGTATATCCTGGTATGCATCGACATCCTTTCTAAGCACAGCTGGGCAAAAGTTCTCAAAGGCAAAACAGGTAAAGAAGTGGCCAAAGCTTTTGATACTATTTTCAAACAAGACGGAAGAAAACTTGACAAAATACAAATGGACCATGGGCGGTGAATTTCTAAACAGGCCTGTAAGCAGTTTATTCAAGAAATGCGGAATACAACATTTTGTCACCAATAATGAGGTCAAAGTGGGGGTGGTGAAGAGGTTTAACAGAACATTAAAAACAAAAATGTGGAAGTATTTCACGGCTAATAATACCTACAGGTATGTGGATGTATTACCACAGTTCCTTAAAAGTTATAACCACAGCATTCATAGAACTATTAAATGTAGACCTGTAGATGTGAATCATCACAATGCTCTGGCCATCTGGAAAAGGGTCTATGGGGTCTCTGCTGAAACAAAAAAAGAGGTTCCAAAACTCAGAAAAGGTGACTGTGTGAGGATTTCTAAAATGAAGGGGGTATTTGATAAGGGCTATGAACAGAACTTCACCACTGAAATATTTATAGTGGATCGGGTTATCAAAGGCGCAGAGAGGCCTGTATACCAGTTAATGGATTATGATGGGGAGGCCATAGTCGGGACTTTCTATCCTGAAGAACTACAGAAGATCAATGACCAGGAAGACAGATTGTACAGAATTGAAAAGATTTTGGACACAAAAGGCAGGGGCAGAAGAAAGCTTCACTTAGTGAAATGGTTAGGTTGGCCTAGCAAGTTCAACAGCTGGGTGTCTGCCTCTGAAGTTTCTGAGGTCGTATAGGACAGAGAAGCAAAATGGGCGATCATGGTTTTTACATCACACTCCCCAGCAACGCCTGTAAGAAGGTCTTTCCTCAAAATACAAATGCCAGCTTTACAACAATGCTACCCCAGCCCTTAGATTTGAACATAGAGTTCGTCTAGGACACGCTGAGGCCCTTCTGACCTCTAATGCGAAATACCCCATTGAGCACATGGGGATGAAAGTGTACAGTATACCGGCAGGGAGCCTTGTGTGTAATCAAGAAAACCTTTTCCTGGGTCAATTGCCTAAACAGCTCGTAATAGCTTTTGTTGACAATGAGGCTTTCAGCGGCGCATATGACAAAAATCCTTTCAATTTCCAAAACTTCAATGTTAATTTTATAGCCTTGTACGTTGATGGGGTTCAAGTTCCATCAAAACCCCTCCAGCCTGATTATGCAAATGGCCTATGGGTGCAAGAATACATGTTTTGGTACAAGCATCAGGGAAAGCCATGAAGGACCAAGACATTTTAATTAGCCGTACCGAATTTGGCTACGGATATACCCTGTATGCCTTTGACTTGATGCCAGATCACGGTTGCTCAGAACATTATTCTCTGATCAAAACTGGAAACCTTAGAGCAGAGATCCATTTTGCCCAGCACCTGGCTGTCACTATTAACATGATCTTATATGGGGTATTTGACAACGTGATTGAAATCAATCACAGTAGAAACGTCCTCTTTGATTACATGTGAAGATGAACATGGTGCAGATATTAAGTGTATTACAACAAGACAAGACCTTTCTAGATGTCTACCCCTGTGACCTGTTACCAAGGAGCTTTATTACCAAAAGACCTACCGGAATAGTGGTGAACACACACCCCCCACACGATGTCTGGGGAAACACTGGCTGGCCATCTATTTGCCAACTAACGGCCCTGGAGAGTTTTTTGACTCATACGGTGTAGACCCAGACAACCCACGCATCCCTGAAGCCATTACAGCTTTTTTATGGTGCCAGTGCAAAGAAATAATATTCCAGCAGAGGCAGCTACAACACCCTTCAGCAGTGACCTGCGGCCATCACTATGTGTTCTTTTTACAGAACAGAACAAAAGGTCTGTCATTTGACCAGATTTTAAAGCTGTACTTGGAAGATGCTTCCAAAAATGATTGCATGGTTGTAGAGGTTGTCAAGGACAGAAAAATTAAAAGGTCTCCCCAACCCTGCAGTCCGTTTCACCATGTTCAAGCCTGTGGCCCCCAGTGTAAAACATAAAATGTAAGCTGTGCATAAAATAAAATAAAGACAAATATTTTATCTGTCTTGTTTTTATTGATGTATTTTAGAAAGTGCACCATTCGGGCTTCTTGATTACTGGTCTCACTGGGGTTGTGGGAAGCTCTTCCACATGTAGCCAGCCTGGTCTCTTGAATTGTTTCTTGGGCCAGGCAACAGCACCTGTTGCAGGTAGAGGGGGAGGAGGAGGGGGAGATGATTTCAGGGCTTCTAATTGCTCTCTAGCAGCTGAATTCCCCACAATAGACGGGGGCATATTTAGTTGTGCCATAGCTTTCAGAAAAACATCCCAGCCTTTTGGTTTTCTCTTATCATAAATAGTAGTAGACTGGGTGATCCCTCTGACCAGATCCAGAATATTACAGCCAGGTAAGAACTCTCCCCGATACAGGAATGTCCCTTTGTCATCCCACGAAGAGATATCTTGATGTTGCCTTAATTTACTTAGCAAAATATCTGCATTTTTCTTGTACTGGTTGGGGATACTGTCTAACACCTCTTGAATAACAGTGGTTCTATCATCAAGGATGGGCGCTTGAGGAGGAGGAGAGGGGGGAGATGCAGGTCTTTGTGGGAGAGGAGGCATTGGTTTTTTCCAAATCCTCTGGTTTGGTCAGCACTAAAAATCTCTGTAGAACGCCGTTGTAAAGCTTGGCTTTTTCATGCTCTGGCAAGTCTGACCTTAAGAGAATTTCTCTCATCTCAGAGTCCAGGCATCTCACCGTTGTGGTCCTGATGTTTTCTGGCACACCCCTCAGCTCTTGTAGCTGAGCACTGGGGACCAAATACATCCTTTCAGCATATTCCATTACTTATTAGTTAAAAGACTGGTTATTAGAGGGATGGCAAAGCTCAGTAAGGGGTCCAGGAAACTTCCAGACTGCTTCACCAGGTGCTTCTTCTGCCATAGGGGGACCCTTTTGTTACTCAAGGTTTTAATCAGAGTACATTTTTTCTTTAAAACACGTGCCTGTTGAGGCGTTAGAGCAATGTTTCCTTTTAAAGTGTTCAAAGCAACTTCTGAAATGGCTGTGATCAGATCATCTGAAGCAGCACATAAAATGGCTTTTCTCTGGCACAGGGGTGCCTTAATAAGGAGTTTTAAAAGTGGGAGGTTTCATCTTATATGTTCAGACATGTTGCCTTGCAGAGGAACCTACCCCAATAAAGAAAAAGGGCTCAAAGCAGCCGTCTTTTGTTGCCTGAAGCAGCCTTCTTCATTGTATAGACCACAGGCCAGTCAGGAGGGAAAAGCCCTGTTCTCAGTCTGTAAGATTCAGGAGTATTGGTGTTTAAATCCACCAATAGATAACAGTGGGGGACTCTTGTAGCATCTGCGAAAGCCTCCATGAAGAAATTGACATTTCGTGGGTACATCTGGCGGGCTAGAGTGGAAATTTGCAGTTTATCCCTGGGATTTTTAAATAGGACCATATACTTGGCATTTAGACTAATGCTGTGGACACTTTTCCCCTTGCAGAAAACATTCTGAGTAATAAAAAAACTCATGTTCCTGTGATGCACATATTGTGTAAATAACTTTTCCACTTCCTTATTATCAGAGGCACACAGCATCATCTAAAATCAAGAAGTTTATTTTAGTGGTGGGTAACAGAACATCATCATCAAATTTATCCAGCAATCCTTCTACAAAATGAATAAAGGGATATTTACACAGGATATCTGTGTATACAGGCTGCCAACAGTTATAACACCAAATAATATTTTCAGGCATATCAGAAAATACACTGCGAGCGTTGTCCAACATGTTTTTTATAAAAAAAGTTTTTCCACAGCCACTAGGCCCTGCTAGAATGGCTGAAAAAGGATGGACCCACCTCGTATTCATTTCAGTAGCCATAAGGAAGGGTTTTAAAACCTTCCGTAATCACTCTTTTGTCATAAACCACCTTTTGAGTTTTTCTTAACAGCTTTGTGTGGATCAGCCACTGTCGTTTATCCCTAACAATCCCTGGCTGCTGCACAACTATTTCATGGGGTGAGCCGTCTTGCTTGTCTGAAACATGTGTAAAAACCAGGTCTTTGAGACTATCAAAATTAATTTTTTCACATTTAGCAACATTCAGTGTGATTCCTTTGACCTTCAGGCATGCAGTGTTGTTCGAAAGCTTATACGCGTATGATTTAGGGCCAGAAGAAATAAACTCAGTAATATGCAGCCCTGCTGGGACTTCACTTGTGAGGTCCCCCAAGTAATCCCCTAAGGGCGGGTTCCATTCCCCCTTCCGGTGCACAAAAATGACAGAATCTGTATCATGATAGAGAACTCTATCCTGCAGTTTGTCCAGCAGCCTGTAAAGCTCCAGGCGTGCATAAGCTGTGGTAAAGCAGGCTATGAACTCATTTTTTCTACCCCTGGTGGTTATTCTGTCTACAGCATGTTTCCAGGACACACACACCGCATCATCCTCGAGAAATTCAAACATTGACACCGTGTAAGCCTCTGAAAATAGGAGATTGAAAAATTCATCAGGATCTCTCACCACCTGAGTGTTAGACAGGTTTGTTCTCTGACCAAATTTTCCCCATAGAGAGCTTAAAAACAATTTGGCAATCTGCCTCTTTGCTGAATTTACAGCAATCTTCTCTTTCCATAGATGCACTCCCTCTTTGTTGTAATAATCAGTGATATCTTTATCTTTATCTGCATCACTGACACACCACTCAGGAAAGCCTGAGGCTTCCTGTTTGTGGTGAAGGTGTAGCTCCATGTATACTGAAAACAGGCCTGCTGATCTGTTTTCAAAATGCCACACTTCATAGATTTTCACAACCCTGTAGCCCTTCTCTATGGCTGCATTCAGCTCAATAGTAAACCATGTCCACAGCAAGGCTCTCTCCTCATCAGAATGCTGACACGGGTCTAGCTGATGGCCTTCTGCACAAGCGGCACACAGCGCAAACATGAGTTTTCCGCCGACCCTGGAGGGTAGCACTGGGAAAAAGAGGCCTCTTGGTGGATAGACTTTAGCCTTTACGAAACCAAAGTATGCAGACACAGGTTCAAAGTTCTCAAAAATGATTTCGGGGTCACCCAGAATATACTGAGTCACGAAGAGTCGGACACGACTTAACGACTAAACAACAACAACAACAGAATATACTCTTTAGTTTTGTTGATATAGGGGTAAAGGCTGGTAAAATCATAGAAATGAATCTGCTCTCCACATTTAGGCTTGTAGTACAGACAGACTGCATTTGTACGACCCCCAAAGAGAGTGTCCCTAGGTTCTAAGGGCTCTGGAAAATCGGCTGAAGCAAGGAATTCTTTGACTTCTTCGTCTGTTTTTAGCATAGTTCTCCATTCATGTTCCCAAATTGATCTGACCTGAAAACCCTTGCTTTTCAGGACAGCTGCCCTTTCCTGCGTAGCATTGTAAAGAGCCCCATGTTTTTCCTGCCAGAGGATTCTAATCCTCAGAATGATAACAAAGGACACAGCCATGGAAAAAACAGCCCAAGAATTCTAGACAGACTCCCCGACCCTTCTCAACCATATAACCATCCACATAAAAGTGGTCGATAAGAAATTCCCCGCCATTCAAGGCGTGTTGAATCCTGATTTTTTTTTCTTTATGTGCAATATAAGACAACCATTGAATTGCCGCAGATGAATATCTTTTACACTGGTTATGATAGTTATCTGGCTGAGGAATAGCTATTGTGTTTTTCTTCAGAAACCTGAATCTGTACATGGCAAGACACACACTAGCCAGGGTGGGTATTGAAGGGGGTCTATGGCAAACCATTCATATTCATCACTGCGCTTTTTCTTAATCTTTGTCAGTTCCATGATTTTGTGGCGATATTTTGTGCAGGCCTGTACCAGGATATTAACATCCTGTTGGCAATAGAAAGCCAGTTCTCTCTGCAGGTTAAAGGTTTTCGTCTGATTCTCAGCATACCATTGTAAAAAGCCTTCTGCTCAGAAGGCATCATGTACTGCACCCCATAACCTTCTGGGGGTGGCATGGGACCCTAATACTGGCTATTTTCAGGGGTATTGAAATAATGAGGGGAATATCCCTTAGACTCCTGCTCGAACCCAAGACATTTGGGGAGCTTTGAGAGTGCCATGGGGAGATGGCTGAGAGAATCCAGGAATTTTATACCTAGAGCTTTTACTGCTATAGATATAAGTTTGCCCCCTTGAGCAATAAGATCTACCTCCAGTTTTTCTTTGACCAATTGGTGGAGGATGAAAGAGCCATCATAACCTTTTGAATTATGGGCTATAAACGTAGTGCCCACAAAAAGCCGCCCTTTTGTGAAAGTCCGAATGAACTCTGCTATGCACTTAAACCTTAAACTCCCAGGTTTTCCCATAAGGCCACCCCTTTTTTTTCACAGGCTTTTTCTTGGTGCCCCCAGATCCCTTCTCCTCCTCACCAGAGACCGAAGCCTCACCCTCACAGTCTGAAACATTATCTGGGCCCTCAATAACTTCAGTCTCACCCTCCGCCTCACCAGAGGCCGTAGCCTCACCCTCACAGTCTGAACCACTATCACAAGCTTCTCCCTCCTCATCATCAGAATTCTGACCCCTGGAAGCCTGTACACCACCAGCAGCCCGAGTTTCCACAGAGGCCCCTTCTTTAAAGCAGTATAAAGTTTTCCCCTCAAAGGCTTTTACAAAGCAGTAATTGGGAACATGTATTCCAGTGGCTTGATGGGCTTCTATGTCATAAAATATATAATGGGTTGAGATCACTGGCTCTTTAATCGGCTGCATGAAACAGAGATGCTTCTCATCTTGTTTCATACAACCCCAACAGACATTACACCACAGACCGCCACAGGCCTTAGTGAAATGCTCTTCATTTTGAAAACGCCTGCAGTTGTCACAAAATTTCCTAAGTCTGCAGGGGACCTTGTTCTCTGCAGCCAACTTGGTATGTAATTTTAAACACTCTCTTGACCTGCAGTTCATTTTGCCAATGCTTGCACCTTTCCATTTTATCTACTTTAGAAGAGCAGTCCTTTCTTAAGCAGAGCCTGCAGGAAAATAAACAGTTGTGACTGTGATTGTACAATTTGTGGCAAAACAGGCAGTAGTTTTTAGCACTAAAAAAGGCTTTTACGTTGAGGACCCCATAATAATGATTATCATGGAGAAATACTGTATATGTTTGTGGGTACTGGAGGTCTTGTTGTTTAAATAAGCCCCAACCTTTGTCCCCATAGCGGGCAACTTGTATATTTACCTTTAAGTGATTCTCAAAAAGAGGAATATCAGCCAGAGAGACCTCTTTGTCTACAGGCCAGACAACGGCTCGATACAACTGCAGGGCTGCTTTTGTCAGCTCAGCATCTGTTGGGACCTTTTCAGCCATCACGGTTAACAGACCTCCCCCAAAGCAAAGTTTACTATTCACACTGCTTAAATCTACTAGATATTTCCTTTTCTTATTTATGATTTCACTATGAGGTATAGAGCGCAAGGCTCTTGAAGGTCCCCCGCCCCCACAGGGAGGTTTCACAATGGTTACAATCAGGCGCAAAATGCCCTCAAGACACAGCTCCATGTTGCTTTGTAACAGGTTGGCCAGCTGAGAGGAATTCCTCAGCATCGAGACCCCCTTTAACCTTCTTCAGTGAAAACAAAGGATTCCTTAGATTGGCCCCTTCAAACCTCAGCTGTACAAAATCCCCAGGCTCAAGGCTTTGGTTGACATCATCAAGGACCTGCTGTATCGCACTGTGCAATGCATCAATAGCTTGTGTATATGACTGTATATGTTCTAAATTAACAAATCGGAATTCCTGTGCAATATGTTGTGCTCTGTATCGCCCATGTGCCCATTCCCACCTGTTTATTACTTCTGCATACACTTGTGGGGGGTCTGTATCAGCCCCTGAATTATTTTCAGGAGCCAGATCTTCTGAGTATTGTGAGGGTTCTTGAGAGCCCTGGTCATCAAGACCAGAAGGGTCCTGAGAACTCTGGGCCTGCTGTGTAGAACTAGAAGGGAGAGGCTCAGGGCCCCTTTTCCTATGTGAAAGCAGTTTTTTTAGCCCTGTTTAACAATTTCATAGATCTATTGCACCAGTATAGCTTCCCTGTGATTTGCTTTCCCCCCCCTCTTTTTCCAAACTGCTGGCTGGGTCTCCCCCTTTTCATTTTCCCTCTTTTGGGTGGCTGGTGTACGTCAGGATAGCCCAACCCTGTTTGGATTTGAGGTGGCTTTGCACAAGAGAAATGGTCCATTTTTAAAATCATATCACAAACCATATCAACATCAGGCAAGGCGCCCATCATTTGGGTCAGCCTCTTTTCCCACTCTTTAGCCATTCTAATCACATTAATAATCATTTCAATTTTTTAAAACCAATCAACAGTTGGTCTGGTATTTACATTAAGCCCCCCTGTAGGTGCACCAGATCCTGCACTTCTGGCATTTTCAGGCATCCCTTGCTTTTTCCTCCCCTTCACATCATGAGGTCTCACTGGGGTGTTGCTGTCTGACCCTCCAGCAATCTTGGCTCTTTTGGGAGCAGCTGCCATAATCTGATCTAAAAAAGAAAAAGACAATAATTGTGAAAGGTCCATCTCAGTGATATTCTCTCTCTCTCTCTCTCTCTCTCACACACACACACACACACACTTTAAATGGGTCAAGAAAAAACTGTAATTTAATTTTCTATAAGACAAAGGAGCAATCCCCCTGTTAAAACATCATACATGCAAACACCCTGACATAAAAACGCTCAGAACATAACATTGTCATTTCTCTTTCTTTTAAAGGTGTAGATGCGGGGCTGAGTCCTAACAGCAGTCAGTCTCTCAGGAATTGCTTTATGAAGTTTAGGGGATGGTGTCTTCATTGGGGCAACAAAATCTTCTTCAAAGTATTTTTCTGAAAAGGAGATTATATTTTCCATTTAGAAACCTCTATAAAAACACAAACTATATAAGGTACACTATTTTAAAAAGCTGAATACAGTTTGCATTAAGCGACAATAAGGCGCAATAAGTCTATGTGTACCTCTCTAACAAAATGGTTATACCTTATGGCAGAAATATAAAATGACTCACCCAAAGACTCTGGGGAAAGAGAGCACCCCTCACCCCCATTGCTCTGAGCCCCTACAAGGGAAAGAAAAGGACATGTTAGGGCTTGCCTCACATTGCTCTGCACCCCTACAAGGGTAAAGAAAAGGACATGTTAGGACCTGCCTCACATTGCCTCCTGGCTTTTTAGCACTATACTGCAATATTATGGAGAACATAGAGAGGCAGACCTATTCTATTGTGCGTACCTATCTGGGTATTGTATGTGAGCAACCTGAAAATGAATGGTCTAATCCAGAAATGAGCCCTCTTTTACAAAATATAGACTTTTTGATTCAAACTCACTTTGAAGGTCAGATCCACTCTCATTTAAGACAGTTCAAGATTTGTACCACTCCTCAAGCGTGTTCTACGTTCCTGTTAGCGATGCAATATGAATTTGCAGATGGAAAAATTGACTGGGGCCACCTTATAACTATGCTAGTCTTCTGTGGATGTCTGGCAAAGACCCTGCAGAAATCCTACAGGACCCTGTCAAGCAAGGACCTAAATTCTATGACAAAGTGTATGACTACCTATATTATGAGGAACCAGGCAAAGTGGCTTCTTCAAAATGGCGGCTGGATAAGTACCATCCAGAAATATCCCCATTTATCTAAAATAAAAGCAGCATTACTGTGAGATTTTTCTAAACCAATCAATTTTCTACTGATAAGGGCGCTAATCTGCAAAGACATAAAGACTACTTTCCCCCCCTCTCTCTCTGTTGCAGGAAAATGGCTTAAATATGCTTGTTGTTAGACAAGACATGAAACTACACTCAAGGTTCTCCATATTCTGCAAAAGGCTGCTAGGTCTTGTATTACCTAAAACCTTTTTCTGTGTCTTGCAATAAAATAAAATATATACAAAGGCGCTGTCCTGCTCAGTGTGATATTTTAAAACATAAGTCTTTCTAAGGGTTGACTGTCTACAAGGGAACAAACCCAAAGTTACATTTTCCCCTTTATTTTAAGGAACAAGTCCCAATAGTTACATGCTTTTTTCTAATGCTAAACATAACATAACAAGTCCTTTAAAACAGATAAGCTCTTACCTGTTTGCTGAGCGCTTGGAGACCTATGGATCTGGGCTTTGGTGACCATTTTCTATAAAAGAGGGGTGAGAGAGTAAGAGCTATTATGCCGATAACAGACAACCCAAGCATAAAAAAGTAAGGTTGGTAGGGTCCTAAAGGACCAGACAGTCCAAACCTCTGATCAAGGCATGATTACAAGCAAAGGAATACAAGCTATACTACACTGAAATAAAATCTTACATTTGAAGCAGCTAGGCAATAAGATACTTACATGTGCCATATTTTTCAGCCATCAGGAAGCACTTCTCAGCAACAGGTTGATGGCAGAAGGGAATGAGTGGTGATCCTCTAGAGAAGCCCCCCACTTTTTATACAGTTTTCCATGGGAACCTGTATTTACTTATGATACCTAAAAACTAATTGCCTTGCCAAATGCTCAGAGGGCAACCAGAAAATTTGTTTGGAACAGAATGCTTAAATATTTTTTCCAAGCTAAATGACTTACCCTTGTTTTTCCAGCTCCCCTTTCTCTCTCTCTCTCTCTCTCTCTCTCTCACACACACACACACACACACACACACACACCCTTCGCATGCCATTAACCAACAACCCTCCCATTCTTCAATAATAATGCTGCAGAACAGATCCTTTCAAAAAGTCTATGTTTACCATGTATTCTATTAATATTTCTGTAAATCGATGTTAGAACTGTAATATTAAATTTCCCTAGATGGATGCTTGCTATAGGGTGTTTTATTTATTTTTAAAATAAGAAACCCAGCTTTTTGGATGTGGTACAGGAGGTTGTTGTTCTTATACATTCAGCCTGGGAACCTAAAACTAATTGCCTTGCCAAATGCTCAGAGGGCAACCAGAAAATTTGTTTGGAACAGAATGCTTAAATATTTTTCCAAGCTAAATGACTTACCCTTGTTTTCCCAGATCCCTTTGCCTAATTGTGTTGTCTTTTCTCAATTACCCAACAAATACAACAAATGCTGCTGAAGCCTGCTTAAGGGGGGGATACAGAGGCCTTTTATAAATACAGGCTCAGGCTGTATCAATAAATTTCCCCAAAAGCAGGACTTCTAAGAATATTTCTGAATAACAACTGATGGGTGTGTGTTAATAATCTTTAATAGCTACAATAGGGTTTTTTCTGAGGCTGCTATATTTTAACCAGGAAAAGCTTTTGGGAACTGCTGAGTTCCAGCCTCTTTGCCTAATTGTATTGTCTTTTCTCAATTACCCAACAAATACAACAAATGCTGTTGAAGCCTGCTTTGGGGGGTGGATACAGAGGCCTTTTATAAATACAGGCCCAGGCTGTATGTAGCAGTGTGGAACCAGATATAATGAAATATCATAAATTGCTGCCTTTCAAAAGTATTATTTTTATTCAAATTTTACAGGCTTGACAGAGAAACGTTTTATAATGATAGCCTTTAAGCCCTGTTAACACAGTCTCTAGAAAAGGCTGATCTGATTTTCTCAGTAACTTTTTAAAAAAATAATAGGTATTATTGGAATTCGTTACATTTTTAAAAAGCTCAGACATATAATCCACAGTTCTCCTAGTGATGTAGACAAGATGCTGGTAAGCAACCAATGTTAAGAACATAAAAAGCAGTCTTAAAACAGATTTTTCCACATAACATCTGGAGCATTCTTGAAAGGCTGTGTGCACCCCAGGACAGTCAGACATGTCCCTCTTGACCGGAAATTCCTAAATGGCACCCCTGGCATGCATCTTTCATATAGCCAGTCAGACAGTGCTTCAGAATTCCATAAAGGCTTGCCCTTACAATGGATCTCATGGCCTTGCCTTTTTTCAGGGAAGTTCCACTTACTTGTAAATGGGATGGTTCCTGAAAAATCAAAGAGGAGTTTTAACAAACACATACACAGAGTAATCATATATAGCAACCTTCTGGAGCCACCCTTCCACAAATGATTACATATCGGTGTTTCAGAAGATTTCTCTCTATAAAAGGGATCTTCCATATTATGCCATCTTTCAGGTTCTTCCAGGTGTTGTAGTGCTGCAGGTGGCATATTCTCATTGTCAGAATCTGTACTCATGTACTGCTTTCTAGGGTTGGCTGGGGTTTTGGTGTCCAGGTCCTTTTGGCTTTCTGCCTTTGGGGGGCCCTGGGTACCAGGGAGCAGGTTTTCCTTGTCCTCCATCTTCTCCAAGCCACACCGGTCTCTGCAAAGAGCTGCAAGCACGCGCAGAAGGTCCCCAAAATCACCGCTGTGGCATTTCAGCAACCGCTGTGAAGTTTCAGCCCCAGGCGGCCTAAGGGCATGCCAAGGCATGCCCTACGGCCACCCCTTTTCTAGCCAAGCCCCTCCAATCTCTCCCCATTGGCCTACAGGGCCGCGGGGGTGACACGTCACTTCGGGGGCCAATCCTGAGGCCACACTCTGGTCACGGGGGACCCTGGCGTCTATGAACCCTTCCTATAGGCCCACAGCGGCCTCACCAACCGCCTACATCACCCTAAAGCCCCGCCCACCCAGGAGGAGGGCCCTGGGTCGATTCTTGACCCTTTGTCCCACCTCGCAGGGGCGGCACACCTGTCAAAAGTGATTTTGATGAATGCTAGGTAGTATTACTACTTATATGATCAAATTACTGTATTTTCAAATGTATAATGTGTGAGTTACACAGTTTTTTTACCCTTTGCAGCCCACCGTGTATTATATCCATAGAGGGCACTATAAACTTTTCAATGCTTATGGCTTCTAAAGGTCTTAATCTGGCCCAGGGTATATTGTATCAGTTTTAAAAGAATTTTGGTGGTCTTATTGAATTACATATAGAGTGCTTATGCTCTTGAGGAAGGTAGCCTGTGATTGCATGTGTACATGCAAGTGTGACCTCATAATGACCATATATTATAACACAAGAGACCCAGTGTGCCACGGAAAATTCAGCTGCCTGGGGCTCAGAAGAGAAAGGTTTCCAAAGAAAAGAATAAAATAAATGCTGCTGTCTTAGTAAAGACAAAAACGCCTTGCAGATTTTTAATTTTTTTTGTGCTTCAGCAATGGAAAACATAGAAGCTAATAATGAAGAACCAATTCCAGATTTCCCAAGCACATCTGGAGAAAATGAGAATAACACATCAAATCAGGATATTGACAGTGATGGATCATCACATCCAACAGATACTTCAAATATGGACAGTGAAGTGCCATCATGTGGTTTCCTGTCAGAAAAAAACATGCATTCTTTTCATCAAAAAGAAGCTATGGTACGTCAAAACCAAAATGACTCTGGTTCCTACCCAGAATTTCAACCTTAAAGAATTTGGAAATCCTGGAAGTGGTAAGCAGTCATACTTATCACCAACCATCTGTGAAGAATTTGTTCTACTGATGGCAAAATATGTTAAGAATTATATTGTAGCATAACTGAAAACTGCCAAGTAGTTCTCAATTTCCATAGATTCAAAACCAGACCTGGCTCATGTTGACAAGCTAACACTCATTGTGTGATATGTTGTTTCTGGAAAGTCTATAGACTATTCTCAGAAGGCTGAAATTCTGGCTACATCTCTGCTAGAATTTCTAAAAAAAGATGGTATTAATTCTGAAGACTGCAGAGGGCAGTCCTATGACAATGCAAGCAATATATCCAGTCACTACGCAGAAATGCAAGTCAGGCTTAAGAGTAAGTATCCAGCAACAGTTTTCATTCCCTGTGCTGCTCACTCATTGAATTTCGTTGGACAATCTGCTGCCTCTTGCAGTGTTAAAGCTGTTAGTTATTTTGGCTTCATACAAAGGTTACACTTCCTTTTTTTGTGCATCAGCTCACAGATGGGCAAATCTAATGAAATCTTTGTAAGCGAATAAAAGAGCACTAACTGTGAAGTCCCTGTCAGATACTCATTGGTCAGCAAGAGCTGATGCTACTGAAGCCATGTATATGGGTACAACTGCATTCAAAATGCCTTCAGAGATATTGAACATGACTTGGAGCAAACACCTGAAGCAAGACATGAAGCTCGGACATTGGATTGTCTTTAAACTGCTCTGATGGCCAAGATCTGGAACTTAATTCTTGAACGGTTCAGCAGCACATAAAAAGCTATTCAAAGAGTTGACATTGACCTGATGAAAGTGGTTGACCTTATTTATTCTGTGGATCAGATTCTGAAATCACTTTGGGAAAGGTATGAAGAGCTGGAACTGGATGTCAGGAGCCTCAGTGGCAATACAGGCTACAAAGCAACTACAGGGAGGCCAAGAAAGGAATCAAACATTATGAAGTGAATCCAACCTCAGAGGAAGTTGTCTTTTCCTGAAGAGAATAATTCAGATGTGGAACTTTCAATGTCAATTGTCTTTTGCCTTACAAAAACACAAGGTAGCAAGCATACCAATCAGCATAGGACAGATTCATAATAGTAGTCAACTTATGCTGTCCAGTTTGTAGCCTTTGCCAAGCTCAGGTCACGTCTCACTCCATCTGAACAGGCAATTTTACTCCATGATGAACACCTCACTTATATCTTTCCAAGTGTTAATGTAGCTCTTAGAATATATTTGAGCATGGTGATCACTAGTTGCTCAGAAGAGCGATAATTCAGCAAATTAACACTAATAAACAATCTGAGAACCCCAATGATCTATGAAAGACTAAGTGCTCCGTGCCTACTGAATATAGAGAGCAGTGTTCTAAAGAAGATACAATTCTAGGAGTTCATTAAAGTTTTTTAGATGCCAAATGTAGAAAGAAAGATTTTTGTAGATATTCTAGTGTGATGCATATAGCTTTAAGTTGGTAAACTTACTGTACTTAGCTTAGAGAAACTTTAAAAATTTGCATTGACAGGTTTGGAATTTAATTTGGTTGTGTAAATTGTTGAGTTAGCCATTGTTATCTATGGAAACTGAAGAGTACATAGCAGCAAAGCTATGTTTTTTTGTAATTCATCTTACCTAAAAATCTACTCAGAGTTTTGCTGGCATGTATACTTGTATTTTCATGCAATAAATGGATGTTGGCATGTAAATTTGGTTATTTGCCATCTACTTTTAATTCCTGTCTATGAGCCCCCTCCTGAAGCTGAAGGGCCCCCAAGGTCTATATCTGACCCTGCCTACCATCATTGCCATCCATATATTTTAGATTACACCATGTGTAAATCAAAAGGCATGACAGTAGTCACCAAATATATAACATAGCCACTTTGTTTCCATATCAGGCAAAACTCAAAGAAAAAGAAAAATTAAAAAAAGACAAAAACTTTGTGGCACCTCAAAGACTAGTCGTTGTGTTTTAACATGAGCTTTCATGGACAAGTCCACTTCTGTAGACATACAGAGTTCACAAGTAAAACATTTACACCAGCTTTAAGAGTCAGTGGTGTATGGTCTCATTTCACACATGCAGTGATTTATGATCTATGCTTGGCATTCAATTTGAAGTCTGATTTTGTAAACTGTCCCACAAGAGAGAGAAAACAGAAAACAAGGCAAGAGCAAAAGGGGGTGGGGGGTTGTGGTGCTATAAATACCAACTTTGAACAGTAACATGATTAAAGAGGACAGCAGAGGAACAATGTGTGTTAGTATAGAGAATATTAACAGTTTTTATCTTTGGGCCTTGTACTGAAAGATTAGTTGTGAAGGAAAATAACTGTAGATAACAGCATGACTATTATATCTGGTAATGATTTAAGAAACTTTGACTTGTGCATTTATATGGGTGTTCATCATGTGTATAAATTTTATCTCAGCTGCTTCCTTCTGTATTCTTGTTCTGTAGTTTTTCTTTTCCAGAATAGCAACTTTTGTATTTTGTGAAGAGTGTCTTAGTAGATCAAAATAATTGGAGACAGGTTTCTGTGTATTGTGGTTTCTGATGTCTGATTTATGTCCATTGATTCTTTTGCGTAGAGATTGTCCAGTTCGTCCTATGTACAGTGCAGAAGGGCACTGTTGGCAAAAGATGGCACAGATCACATTATCTGAGGAGCAAAGGAAGGTGTCCATGATATTTTGCGTGACACTGTTAGGTCCTGTAATTGTATTACCAGAATAGATGGGGACAGAGTTGGCATCAGGGTCTGTGGCAGGGTTTATTTATTAATTTATTAATTTAATATACCACTCATCTAACCACAGGCCACTCTGGTCAGTGGTTAAGACAGTAAACAATGAGAAAAAACATCAAGCCTACACAATAAACCAAAACATCAGCATTAATATAAAAACAAATACTAACATAATAAAACTTAATAACATATCTAAAACTTCTAAACATTTAAACATTTAAAACATTTTAAATGATGGCAATGTAACCTTAATGGCTAGTAGTCATGGTTTAGTTCTAATTTCTGTGTTAGTGTTGTGTGGTCCTTTGTGTGTTAGTAGTTGCTTGAGATTGGAGGGTTGTTTGTAGGCAAGTAGAGGTCTGCCACCAAAGGCTTGGGAGAGTGGAGTATTCTTGTCAAGGATGGCTGGAGATCACTTAAGATGCATGTGAGTGATCTTAGTTGTGGACTGAAGGTGACAACTAGCAATGTTTGGTCGTTTTGTCTTCTGGGTCTGGCCTGAAGTAGGTTACTTCTGGGTATCTGTCTTGCTTTGTTGATTTGTTCCTTAGTTATATTGGGTTGGTATAGTAGTCTGAGGAATGGGTTTTGTAGATCCTTAAGTTTGTAGTCTCTGTCTTGTGGGTCCAAGCGGATGCAATTGTATCTGAGGACTTGGCTGTAAACAATGGATTTTGTTATGTGTTCAGGATGGATGCTGGAAGCATGCAAGTAGGTATATTGATTAGTGGGTTTTCTGTACAGTGTGGTGCTAAGATGTCCATGTTGTAGTTTCACAGTGGTGTCTAGTAAACGCACCTATTGTGTAGATTGTTCCAGGGTGAGGTTGATGTTTGGATGAAAATTATTGAAATCCTGGTGGAATTTCTCTAGGGATTCCTTTCTTTGGGTCCAGATCAGAAAAATGTAGTCAATGTACCTCCAATAGTGGAGTGGGTTTTGGGTGCAGCAGTTAAGAAAGTGTTGTTCTAGATCAGCCATGAATATGTTTGCATATTGTGGGACCATGCGAGTGCCTATCACAGTTCTGTCTATCTGGAGGTAGGTTTAATTGTCAAAGGTGAAATGCTTGTGTGTGAGTACAAAGGCACAGAGGATGGTGATTTTGTGGGCTTCTTCCTTGTTTTGAATTATGTTCAAAACCGGCATCCCCTGAACCGGCATCCCCTGAAGGATTGCTCAATTCCTGAACAGAGAGTGTCCAGGTGTAAGTGTACTCCTAATTAGCTGAGCAGAGTCCGGGTGACTCAGCCAGGACGTAACACAAACCCCTTACCACAAGTCTGTTCTAAAGAAAACCCTTGCTTTTACTTAAGTAAGTTAAGCAAGAAAAATAAAAGAGAAAAATCATGAGCTTTGGAGTCTGACAGGACAAACAAAGCTCAGGCGAAAGGACTCTGTAGCATTCTGTGGCCTAACTATTCTTCTGGAAGCAGGCTCAGCAGACTTGCTGTTCAAGAGACCAATCTTAAGGATTTTAAGAATAATTTTTTATTGAAAAAATAAAGTATTTAAAGATATTCAGTTTGTTGCATAAGCAAAGCATAAGTTACATTTCCATAAGATATTGCAGTTAGAATCTTAACAAAATTCAACTAGCAAAAATGAAATAAAATTCTAAAAAGCTTCTTTAAGGGTAGGCAAGGGTTAGCCCCCCTCTAACTCTCTCTCTATACTACATCTTAGCATAAAGCATACAAAATGGCTCTCTAGAAACTAGAATCTGGCATCTGAGTCTGGAAGCTTTCTAAGCCCTCCAATCTCTTCCAGTTCTTCCAACAACATCCAACACTGTCCATGTGGCACCATCCTCCATTTTCTATCTTCTTGGCACCACCCATCTTCTTCGTCCCTTCGAGATATTGACCAATGGGCGTAAAGGACAGTCCATTCCCATCACGCCTCCTTTTCCCATGAGAAGTACGGGTGTTGTTTTCCAACTCTTCGTCTCGGGTCTTGATCCAGACAATGGTGTTGTGTCTTTACTCCTTATCGTCTCATAACATGGCTGTTTACATGGAACTTTCCCATCACCTCTTGGAGAAAACATTCCCATGGTACAAAATCATGCTAACACAGGTCCAATATGGATTCATTCTATAACTTTCCACAACTACATATTCCATCTTCAGTTCAAGTTTTAACCTTAATAATCACAACCATGACAGTGACAGCCCGTAGTTTGTCTTTGTGTGAAATGTGAGTGTAGAGAGCCTCTACATCCATTGTAGCTAGGATGGTGTTGTCAAGAAGGTTGTTTGTGGAATTAAGTTTCCTTAAGAAGTCTGTCATATATCTTACATAGCTAGGTGCATTGATGGCATATGGTTTATATTGACACAAAACGTAAAAGTTATCTGTCACAAGAAACCTTTGGTCTGCACATGGGATTGATGGTTATGTTTAATACCATAAGCATGTTGATTCTCTGGATCTTAAGTCTAATGTTTTCAAAGCAAACATTCAGACGTTGGTTTGTTTATGTGTGGGGTTTTTTTCTATGTATACTTCTTCAGTATGCCTCAACATATTGTGCTGACACTGGCAACAGTGGGGGTTGAAGGAAGGACACTGGTTGCTAGGTCCATCTCAGTCCATTCCCCAAATGCAGCTATTTTCACTTCATGTCCTACCTCCCAGGGCTGTGTCTCTTCCTCTCTCCCTTCCCCACATTCCTCTAAGTCTGTCTTTCTGGCCACAGTTCTGGATTCTTCAATATTTTTATTTATAACTTAGATGAAAGGGTACAAGGAATGCTTATCAAATTTGTGAATGACAGAAAATTGGATCAAATGACTAATACCATAGAAGACAGAAATAATTTTTTTTAAAAAAAATTTGATAAGCTCGAGCTCTGGGTTGAGAAGAACAGAATGAAATTTTGCAGGGATAAGGACAAAGTTCTACACCTATGAAAAATGAAACCAAATTCACAGTTACAAGGTGGGGGATACTTGGCTCATATATGTGAGAAGGATCTTTGAATTGTTATAGATCACAAGTGAATATGAGCCAACAGTGTGATGTGGCGGGAAAAAAAGGCCAATGATATTCTAGCCTGCATTAATAGAACAGTCTCTTAGTCTTGTAAAATACTCATTCCCCTCTATTTAGCACTGGTTAGGCCTCATCTTCCCAGTGTGGTGTAGAGGGTAGTGATGGACTCTGGAGAACAGGGTTTGAATCCTTGCTCAGCTGTAGAAACTGGCTGGCAGAGTGGAACTGGTAAAACCACTCCTTAAACATCTCACTTAACCTGAAAGCCCTTGGTTTTCCAGGGGACTGAAAACCCAGCCCTATGAGGAAAGACTGAAAGAACTAGGCATGTTTAGGCTTGAGAAGAGAAGACTGAGGGAAGATATTGTTCAAATGCTTGAAAGATAGTTGTATAGAGGAGGGGCAGGATCTGTTCTCAATCATTCCAGAGTGTAGGACACGTAATAATGGGCTTGAGTTACAGGAAGGCAGATTTTGGATGAAAATCAGAAATAACTTCCTAACTCTTAATGCAATATGACAATGAAACCAAGGCTGCAGTCACACCAGCAAAATGTTTCCGAGTTACTCCTTATGAGTTTCAACTGTTTTGGGGGGTTCAGATGACACACGGCCATTACTGATTCTTTTGTTCACCCTCCATGCTATCTCCACGTCAAATCCAGCCCACTGGGAGGCTACTACTATATTTGTTCCACATTTCACCACACAGTACAACTGACATTCCATAGAGTGTGTGCTACAAAACTGATTCATTTCCTTTACATCCAGAGTGCACTGCCACCACCGGCCGTCATTTGTCATTTAATTTTAAAAAAATAATTTTGAAATGGGAATGTTGGCGTATTGGTATGCTTCTGTCAAAAGGGCTGTGGGTTCTCCACTGCTGATGGTAACGCAGAGTGGAAAAAGGAAAAAATGCCCCAGATGGCCAGCAAGGGCATTTTGCCAACACACCAATGTACCTACACAAAATTTTAAAAAGGAAGGGGAATGGGGTAGAGAAACATATAAAAATAGGAAGGGATATACCCTGCTGAAGGGGTATAGATGAACGTACCGCATCTAATTTAACTAAAAAATGTGGAGTTGTTAAAAAAGTATGAACCACTATCATGGGATATATGTCATGTGACCACAACATGCTACTCTACAGGACTCCAGAGACACAAGAAATCAGAGACATTTTTCTAGTGTGACCGCAGCTCAATTATCTTGGGAGGTGGTGAGCAGCCCAACACTGGAGCCATTCAAGAGAAAGTTTGACAGCCATCTGTCAGATCTGCTTTGATTTGGATCCATGCATTAAGCAGTGGGTTGGACTCAATGGTCTTATAGGCTCCTTCCATGTTCATTATTGTATGATGCTATGAATGCCATATAAGATTAGGTAATAGCCTGTATATAATTCAGTATATAATTCAGTAAATAATAATAATAATAATAATAATTAATAATTAATAATTAATAATAATTAATAATAATAGAACTTCTATAAACTGCCCAGAATAGTGCATGGCACTAATAGGGTGGTATATAAATTTAAGAAATAAATAAAATTAATAAATAAATAGACACACATAAAATACCATTTGGTTTCTACAATAATGTTATATATCTTAGATAAGAATCTTTCACTATTAGCTGCTGCCTGTCTTTGTAACTCAGTGGGTGCAATGGTAACTGATTTTATCAGTCAGGTTTGGTGTCAAGCATTTAGTAATGATTCTAAAGTTTTCATTGACATCTACCTATTTTGTGTATTTGGAGAATATTGTTCCTTGTGGAGATCTTTTGCTTTGTATTTGAGCTGTGTTTCTTAATCCAAAATAACACCTAGGTATTCAGGGACAAAACAATGATCTAATTGGAAATCGTTCTAGGTAACCCAAAGTTTCCAAGATGCCTGCTTGTTTCTCAGGTGAAAGGTACATATTTCAGTTTTAGCAGGTTGGGTTTAAGTTGGTTTCTTTCATAATGTATACCAAGTTCTTCTAATGTTTCTGTTAAGAGATGCTCTGCCAGCTGAAAGCTGTCTGACCAAGCAGCAAGTGCAAGATCATTAAAATGTCTAGTGTCTTGAAGAATCATTGGTGTAGATGTTAAACAAAATAGGAGCTGATATACTGTTCTGAAATTGGCTGTTCTTATGAGTCCTTGAAAATTCACATAAAATTTGCAGTTTTGCAAAAAGGTTTTCTATTACTTTGATTAGTTTATAATCCTTGATTAGATTATAATTTTTTTGCAGTAATAATTGATGACAAACAGTGTCATAGCTGGCCAAAAGTTCAATAAAAGAAACCCCCATGATCTTCCTAATTTCAAAGCCATCCTCAGTAACAGGTTTCAAAATTTGGCAGTCACTCATTAATTTCTCCAAATGTTTGGAATCCTGAAAAAGTTAAGACAATTATGAAAGAAATTGAGGAACCACATTTTTTGTTATTGTGCCGAAATGTTTTATCAGTTCTATGTAGTTCAGACCTGCTCCCCCCATTTTTGCAGCTACAAATAGCTTTTCCAATTCACTTAAGGTGAAAGGTCTCGTAAGGTAGTTCACCTCTAGTTGCTCATTTGTTTCACGTTTAAATTCTAATTTCCTGTGGAGGTATTCAGGTCTGCCATTAATGAGAAGTTGGTGGGCTGTTTGGTTTACTATGTTTGTGTGGCCTTTTAGTTGAGTTATAGTTAAGTTACTTTAATATTCTCCAGACATATTGACTTTTGTTGACATATTTATTTCCTCCATGAGTTTTACCCAGTTATCTCTTTTAGTTTCTGAGACTGAAAAAATTAATTGCTGCTTTGCTGAATTAGTTTCACTCAAAGGCTTTTGTTCAAATAATGAAATATAATTATTTCTTTGGCTGGAGATAGATCGTCCTAAAGAGTTGGGATAATCTTTTCACCACCAAACTAGAAAAATATTTGATATAATTCCATCCAATGTTGTACTAAACATATGCCAATATGCTTCTTAAAAGTTGTCTCCTCTGGAATGGTATTGTTAATGGTCAGACTACTGCCATTAGTTGACGCATTATGGGCCTGTGCTGTGTTTTTAGAATTAGGGTGCAAATTGACTTCACACACATTTGGGTTATAAACTCACTAGCAATATCAAGTCTGGGTTATAATCACTTTGCAATCTTCCACTATTGAAGGATGGGAAAAGTTTACAGTTATAAATAAGGGCTAGTTGGAAGATTTCACTCATTTTAGCACTGCTTCTCCATTATTATCATCAAGTACATATCTCCAGACACTGCTGTTGAAGTTTACAATTATGAAGTTTAATTTTTGCTTATTAAAACCATTTGTAAACAGAGGATACCATGCAGCTACTAAGCTCAACTTTTATTATCTCTACATCATCCTATTCTGTGACAATTGTGGACAATATTTGCTGGTCAGGCTTGACTATTATAGAGCTTCTGGTGTTGGAGTTCTGGTTCTGGCTGGGTGCGGTCTGCAGCAACGGTCAGGCAGTGGTGTTGCATTTTATTTATTTTAACAGCATTTGCTGCTCAAGTTTTTGCTTACTTGCAAATTGCCAGCCTCTTTCTGGAAGAGCTACTTCTGTGTATAGCTCTGCAGACAGGAGCGCAGTCAAGACCCACTACAACAGCTTCATTTAATAATGACCATAATGTCACTCATCAGAATCCTATACAGTGGTGCCTCGCTAGACGAACGTCTCGCGGCACGAAAAACTCGCTAGACGAATGGGTCTGGCTAGGGTTTTTGTGCCTCGCAAGACGATCGTTCCTATGGCCGTTTTCCGCAAGACGGATGTTGCGGTTTTATTTTTATTTTTTTGGTTTTTGTTGTTGTCCAGCACCATTTTTGAAGATCGCGCCCTTTCCCCCTGCTTCGGTAAGGCTCCGAACGGAAAAAGGGGGAAAAAAAAAGAAAGCCTTTTTCCGTTCGGAGCCTTACCGAAGGCAAGGGGAAAGGGCCCGATCTTCAAAAATGGTGCTGGGCTAGCCTCTGCAAGCGCCGCTCGCCGGCTTTGGGGGTCCCCCACCAGTCCTCTGATGGTGCAGGAAAAGCCTCCGAAGTGCTCTGAAGCCGGCGCGCGCGGTTGTGGGGCACCCCCGCCAGTGTTCCGATGGCTTTCTCTGCACCATCGGAACACTGGCGGGGGTGCCCCGCAACCGCGTGCGCCGGCTTCAGAGCACTTCGGAGGCTTTTCCTGCACCATCCGAGGGCTCGCGGGGGTGCTGGGCTAGCCTCTGCAAGCACTGCTCGCCGGCTTTCAGGGTCCCCTGCCAGTACTCTGATTTTTACCTTCTGATGCTTGCCAAAGGCAGGGGGAAAGGGCGGGAACTTCAAAAATGGTGCCAGGCAAACCTCTGCAAACGCCCATCGCCGCGCGGAGGGACCCCCGCAAGTCCTGGGATGGTGCAAGGTAAGCCCCGGGGGACCCCCAAAGCCGGTGAGCGGCGCTTGCAGAGGCTAGCCCAGCACCCCCGCGAGTCCTCGGATGGTGCAGGAAAAGCCTCCGAAGTGCTCTGAAGCCGGCGCGCACGGTTGCGGGGCAACCCCGCCAGTGTTCCGATGGTGCAGAGAAAGCCATCGGAACACTGGCGGGGGTGCCCCACAACCGCGCGCGCCAGCTTCAGAGCACTTCGGAGGCTTTTCCTGCACCATCAGAGGACTGGTGGGGGACCCCCAAAGCCGGCGAGCGGCGCTTGCAGAGGCTAGCCCAGCACCCCCGCGAGTCCTCGGATGGTGCAGGAAAAGCCTCCGAAGTGCTCTGAAGCCGGCGCACGTGGTTGCGGGGCGCCCCCGCCAGTGTTCCGATGGTGCAGAGAAAGCCATCGGAACACTGGCGGGGGTGCCCCACAACTGCGCGCGCTGGCTTCAGAGCACTTCGGAGGCTTTTCCTGCACCATCAGAGGACTGGCGGGGGACCTCCAAAGCCAGCAATCGCGGCGAGGGGACCCCCCCCCCGCCAGTCTTCCGATGGTGCTTCCCCAGCTCCCTACCTGGTAAGTGACTTTTAAAAAAAAAAATCCCATAGGAACGCATTAATTAGATTTCAATGCATTCCTATGGGAAAACGCGCCTCACAAGATGAATTTTTCGCAAGATGGCATTGACCGCGGAACCAATTAAATTCGTCTTACGAGGCACCACTGTAGATGTAAGAAATCTCCCAATATGGTCAGGAGATGTTGGTATAGCGAATATAAGCTTAAAAGACAGAAGGAAAGATTATGCCTATCCTAAGGCAGTGTCAACTGCAACTAGGAAAAAAAAAGAGATAGAAAAAGACCAAGTATAAGAACAGTAGGAAAAAGGAGGTCTGCAAGCTCATGGTCATAAGAACATAAGAAGAGCCCTGCTGGATCAGGCCAAGGGCCCATCTAGTCCAGTTTCCTGTATCTCACATTGGCCCAACCAGATGCCTCTGGGAGCACATGAGACAACTAGATACCCGTCTCCTGATACCCCTCTCCTGCATCTGGCATTTTGAGCTACCTACCTTTTAAGGCTGGAGATTGTACATCCTCATCATGGTTTGTAACCTGCGATGGACTTTTCCTCCAGGAATCTGTCCAATCCCCTTTTAAAGGCATCTAGGCCAAATGCCATCACCACATTCTGTGGCAAGGAGTTCCACAGTCTAACAACACACTGGGTAAAGAAATATTTTCTTTTGTCTGTTCTCACTCTCCCAATACTCAATTTGAGTGGATGTTCCCTGGTTCTGGAAAAGAGCTTCCCTCTATCCACTTTATCCATCCCCTGCATAATTTTATATGTCTCAATCATGTCCCGCCTCAGGTGCCTTTTCTCTAGACTAAAGAGCCCCAAATGCTGTAACCTTTCCTCGTAAGGGAGGTGCCCCAGCCCAGTCATCATTTTAGTCACTCTCTTCTGCACCTTTTCCAGTTCCACTATGTCTTTTTTGAGGTGCGGCGACCAGAACTGTACGCAATACTCCAGGTGCGTCCTTACCATCATTTTGTACAATGGCATTATAATGTTAGCTGTTTTATTTTCAATCCCCTAGCATGGAATTGGCGTTCTTCACTGCCACCGCACACTGGGTTGACACTTTCATCAAGCTGTCCACCAGCACACCAAGATCTCTTTCCTGATCCGGACAGCTCAGAACCCATTAGCTGATAACTAAAGTTTTGAATTTTTTTTTGCCCCAATGTGCATTACTTTACATTTTCTTACATTGAAACACATTTGTCCTCTTGCAGCCGATTCTCCTATTTTGGAGAGATCCTTCTGGAGCACTTCACAATCCCTTCTGGTCTTCACCACCCGGAAACGTTTTGTGTCATCTGCAAACATGGCCAGCTCACTGCTTATCCCTGTCTCCAGGTTATTGATGAACTGTTTGAAAATCACCGGTCCCAGGGCAGATCCCTGGGGCACACCGCTCTTCACCTTTCTCCATTGTGAAAATTGCCCATTGACACCTACTCTCTGTTTCCTGGTTCTCAACCAATTTTCAATCCATAAGAGAACCTGCCCTCTTATCCCCTGACTGTGGAGTTTTCTCAGCAGCCTTTGGTAAGAAACCGTGTCAAACGCCTTCTGAAAATCCAGATAGACAATATCCACTGGTTTGCCCACATCCACATGCCTGTTGACCTTTTCAAAGAATTCTAAAAGGTTTGTGAGGCAAGACAGAAGCCATGCTGATTTCCCCTCAGCAAGACTTGTTCTTCTATGTGTTTTAAGATTTTATCTTGGATGAGGCTTTCCACCATCTTCCCTGGAACAGACGTTAGGATAACCGCCTGTAATTTTCCAGGTCCCCCTCCTTCCCTTTATAAAGATTGGCATGACATGTGCTATCCATTTCCATTTACGGAAAGACACCTCCTTGCCCTTTAAAGCCTCTCTAACTCCACTTGTTAACCATGCCAGCACTCTCTTTGACTTAGTTGAGCCCTTCTTTCTTTGCGGTATACATTTCTGCTGGTCCTCTTCTACCGTTGTTTTAAACAGGCTCCATGAACTCTGGAGAGTCTGGATTCTTTTTACCTTCCCTTTCAACTTCTTTCTAACTAGTTTCCTCATCTGAGGGAAGTCCACCTTTCGGAAATCAAGGGTTTTTGTGTCAGATTTACTTGACACTCTCCCCCCAACATGCATGGTGAAAGAGATCACACCCTAGTGGCTCAGTGAAATTCACGTCCCTAACCAGGTCCTGAGCACCACACAATATTAAATCTAGAGTCACCTGTCCTCCGGTAGACTCCATAACAAGTTGCTCCAAGGCACAGTCATTTAGCATGTCAAGAAACCCGGTCTCTCTTTTTTGAACTGAGCATGCATTGACCCAGTCAATATGAGAGTATTTGAAGTTCCCCATGATTACAATCCTTGGACACCTCTCTGATTTGTCTCCTCATTTCAAGGTCCCCCTCAAGTTTTTAATCTGGAGGATGATAGCACCTCCCCCCACTATCACATTGCTCCTTGGGCCTGGTAGTTTAACCCACAGTGATTCTATGATGGAGTCAGACCTGTCATCCATCTCCATTCTGCTGGATTCTACCACTTCTTTGACATAGATGGCCACCCCACCTCCAACACGCCCCTTCCTATCCCTCCTATTGAGTTTATAGCCTGGGGTTGCGGTATCCCACTGGTTCTCCGAATTCCACCAGGTTTACATTATGGCCACTATAACAATGTTATACCTAGCCACCAAATGTTTCAGCTCTCCCATCTTTGCTCAGGAAGGTCAAGAAGGAGCATGAACCCTAAACCTGTGTTTAAATTGTTAGAACCCACTGATACCATCAGAGGGGAGCAACCTCTCAAAACAAAATGACTGCAGAAAGAGATGCTAACAAAGGGACCGTGGGGAGAGGAGGGCACAGTACAGAAAGAAAAGGTCACTGGGATGCATCCAGCTAGTGATTTTATATAGACCATTGACACCGCATTCCCAGAGGGCTTATACCTTACCAACAAGGTGACTCAGTTGCAGGCTGAGTGCTCTCAGTTATTACTAGGACTAGGCATCCTTCAGTCTCAAGAGACTATGGTAACGTGCTCTGAATAGAGGACTTGGAACAGTGTCTAGTGTGGCTGAGAAGGGCAATTCGAGAGTGACAATTCCTTCCACACTGAAGACAAATACAATCTGTCCCCTGTCCAGCTCTCTGGTTTTGCTGGTTTTGGGACTGCCTCTTCGCCTCGGCCTGCTGAACAAGTGTCTCTTCAAAATGGGAGAGACCATGCTGCACCGCCTGCCTCCAGGCTGAATGCTCAGATGTCAAGGTTTCCCATCTGTTGAGGTCCATTCCTAAGGCCTTCAGATCCCACTTGCAGATATCCTTGTATCGTAGCTGTGGTCTCCCTCTGGGGCGATTTCCCTGCGCAAATTCTCCATACAGGAGATCTTTTGGAATCCGACCGTCAACCATTCTCACGACATGCCCAAGCCAACGTAGACATCGCTGTTTCAGTAATGTATACATGCTAAAAACTCCAGCTCGTTCTAGGACTACTCTGTTTGGAACTTTGTCCTGCCAGGTGATACCAAAAATGCGTCGGAGACAATGCATATGGAACGTGTTCAGCTTCCTCTCCTGCTGTGCACAAAGGGTCCAGGACTCACTGCAGTACAGGAGTGTACTCAGGACACAGGCTCTATAGACCTGGATCTTGGTATATGCCGTCAGCTTCTTATTAAGCCATACTCTCTTTGTGAGTCTAGAGAACATGGTAGCTGCTTTGCCAATGCATTTATCCAGCTCGACATCTAGGGAGAGAGTGTCAGAGATCGTTGAGCCAAGGTACACAAAGTCATGAACAACCTCCAATTCTTGAGGTTCAATTATTACTAGAGATGGGAGTATTCATATTCGTATACGAATATCCCCCCACAGGTGCAGATAACGACCACTCAGAATTTTACCACTGCCACAAGCTCCACGGAGCCTTCCTATTTCTCCGTTGCTCATGATGGATTAGCCACTCTGCGACCTGGCAGAGAGGCTCATCATCCCGCCTTCTGCCAGGACAGGCTAATCTATCGCGAGCAACGGAGCGATACGAAGGCTCCGTGGAACTCGCGGCAGCTGCAAAATCGTGAGTGGTCAGTATGGCCCCAGGGAGCTGGACCCTCATTATCTTCACCTGTGGGGAGATATTCGTATATGAATGCAAATACCCCCATCTCTAGTTATTACAGATTAAGAAATCCAAAAATTTAAATACTAGAGGTCTGTAAGTCCTGGCCAGAATGTGGGGAATCCCATTCCAGTTCTTATCAGAAACAGAAAAGCATATGCAGGATTCAGAAGGAAAAAAGATTGGATGGAATAAAGAGCCAATCAGGAAATTTACCATCAGTCAGAAATGGGTGGATGGCCCCAACTACAAGACATACTGGAAATTTAATGCCGGCAAGTGGAGACAGTTTAATGGTGGTGTAGCGGAATGGCACAATATGGACTGATATGGAAATAATGGTTCCCTTCCGGAACTCTGTGGAAATGTCATTATTCCAGGTGGTCTGGCTGCTAAGAAATCACCTGTCTCCACAAATATATTAAACACAAGAGATAAATATGGCTCTTCTGGGGGTTTGACCCTCCAGTCAGCCTTTACAGAAATTGTGGACTGTTTTCAGATCCCTAAAGTTTCTTTAGGGACTTTATGGAACTGAGTCCCTAAAGAAACATCCCTTGGTGATCAAACTACACTCCAAAGTACGAATCATGTTATTGCTCTCCCACAGTAGTCTTTATATAAATGTCAGATGGAACAACAGGTGATTGGGTTATAAACTGCTATTAATCACTCGAGTGATCTAAACAGCAAATAGTTGCATTGTTCGGTCTTCTCTCTCTCAAGAAAGACCTGCACTTATTGTCCTGAAACATTGTGGGATGGTTGACCAAAGCTTGGGTCATTGCCTTTAAAGAGTATGTTGCCAATTTTGATATCTTACTGTTTCAAGAGACATGGACACAAAAGGATCTGACACATTCTCTCAAAGCAGTTATCTGCGAAAGAGGTGATTGGTTTAAAGGCGGTTTGGGCAGACTTATATCAACTAACCTACAAATTTGTGTCCTTAACCTTGATCCTGTCCTTCAGTTGGCCATTGCTACAATTCTGAAAATTAATTTACATATATTACCAAAAAAAAATGTAGGCATCCTTCAGTCTTGAGAGACTATGGTAACGTGCTCTGAATAGAGGACTTGGAACAGTGTCTAATGTGGCTGAGAAGGCCAATACGAGAGTGACAATCCCTTCCACACTGAAGACAAATACAATCTGTCCCCTGTCCAGCTCCCTGATTTTGCTGGTTTCGGGACTGCCTCTTTGCCTCGGCCTGCTGAACAAGAGTCTTTTCAAATTGGGAGAGGTCATGCTGCACCGCCTGCCTCCAGGCTGAATGCTCAGATGTCAAGGTTTCCCATCTGTTGAGGTCCATTCCTAAGGCCTTCAGATCCCACTTGCAGATATCCTTGTATCGCAGCTGTGGTCTCCCTCTGGGGCGCTTTCCCTGCACTAATTCTCCATACAGGAGATCTTTTGGAATCCGACCATCAGCTATTCTCACGATATGCCTGAGCCAACGTAGACGTCGCTATTTCAGTAATATATACATGCTATATATAATATGTATATATTACATATTTACATATATTACTGCTGATTAGAGATGGGGATTTCCGATTTCAAACCTCCGATTTCAAACCTCCACTGCCTTGTGGCTATATCCACTGATGGAAAAGGCTTCAGGAGATAACCTCGAGGAAAAATTCGGAGCCGGAGTCCCGGAGGCAGTTCGTGTCATTCTGGCAACTCCTGCGACATCGCTGGAACCAGTTGTATTGGCTCTTGCCTTTCCATTGGACTATTTCAGTGACATGGAGAGGGTGGATTTGCTGCTTGGGTAACAGCCTATCCTCCATATTATTTTACCCAGGCTTCGTGCTCTGGAGAGGACACTCCAGCTTCGCATACAGTGTCGAAATAACACGGGAAGTAGCAGTTACTGGTTATAAGTCTTTGCTCGATTGGCGTAGAGCATCACGCCAGGGGCTACTTCCGACGGTGGGAGAGGTCACTGCACCTCACTAGGTAGGGTGAAAGCCGACAAGCAGATCGATAACCCTGCACCATGCAACAATCATAAGAAAACTTCTGCCCTAAAGTTGGGCACCTGGAATGTTCGGACAATGACCCCTGGCTTTTCTGACGACCTGCAGTAAATAGACGACATGCGCAAGACAGCTGTCATCGACATGGAACTGAGTAGACTGCAGATGGACATTGTTGCCCTGCAAGAGACGAGATTGCCAGACTCGGGATCTGTCAAAGAAAAAAACTTCTCATTCTTCTGGCAGGGAAAACCATTGAATGAGACCAGGGAATATGGTGTTGGCTTTGCGGTCAGAAATACTCTGCTGAGATCCATTGTTCCACCTACTGTGGGGAGAGAAAGAATCCTGTCTCTGCAGCTCCACTCATCAGCGGGACCGGTCACCCTCATTAGTGCATATGCACCAACACTGTCATCCACAACAGAAGTCAAAGACAAATTCTATGACGATCTGGCAGCTACTGTCAAAAAAGTCCCTGAGAGAGAGCCGCTGTTCATTCTCGGAGACTTTAACGCTAGAGTTGGTGCTGATCACAACTCTTGGCCCACCTGTCTAGGCCGTTTTGGCATTGGGAAGTTGAACGAAAATGGCCAACGCTTGCTGGAGTTTTGCTGTTATTATGGTCTTTGTGTCAGCAACACGTTCTTTAATACAAAGCCTCAACACAGAGTTTCCTGGAGACATCCAAGATCGAAGCATTGGCATCAGCTCGATTTGATCCTCACTAGACGTTCTAGCCTTCCTAGTATTATGATCACACGCAGTTACCAGAGTGCTGATTGTGATACTGATCACTCCCTGGTGTGTAGTAGAGTAAAACTGCGAACAAAGAGATTGTCTCACATGAAAAAGGAAGGAAGACCACGTATTGACATCAACAAGACTTGCAACCAAAGAAAAGTGGAGGAATTTGCCCAAGCGCTTGAGGAAACCCTTCCAGGTCCAGCTGATGCAAATGCACCTGAACGATGGGAACATTTCAAGAACGATGTTTATAACACCGCCTTGTCCACACTTGGCAAGAAGACCAAAAAGACGGCAGACTGGTTCGAAGCCCATTCGGAGGAGTTGATGCCAGCCATCGAGGATAAGAGGAGAGCTCTAGCAGCATACAAAGCCTGTCCTAGTGAGTACAACTTGCAGGCTCTTCGAGCTGTTCGTAGCCAAGTCCAACAGGCTGCCAGGAGATGTTCCAACGATGATTGGCTTCAGCTCTGCTCTCAGATACAGATAGCAGCGGACACAGGTAACATCAAGGGAATGTATGACGGTATCAAGCAGGCTTTAGGTCCAATACAGAAGAAATCTGCTCCCTTGAAGTCTGCTACAGGCGTGATCATCCAGGACCGAGCACAGCAGATGGAACGCTGGGTGCAGCACTACTCTGAGCTATATTCCAGAGAGAATGTAGTAACCGAAGAGGCATTAAATAACATCGAGTGCCTGCCTGTCTTGGAAGAGCTGGACAGTGAACCAACTTTAGCAGAAATAAAACCGGCCTTGGATTCCCTCGCCTCTGGCAAGGCAGCTGGGAAGGATAACATCCCTGTTGAAGTGCTGAAGTGCTGTAAAGAGATCATCACCACCGAGTTGTATGAAGTCTTTTGTCTTTGCTGGAGGGAAGGTTGAGTACCACAGGACATGAAGGATGCAAACATCGTCACATTGTATAAGAACAAAGGAGACAGGGGCAACTGCAATAACTACCGTGGTATCTCTCTTCTCAGCGTTGTAGGGAAGCTGCTGGCCTGTGTTGTGCTGAAGAGACTCCAGGTGCTTGCAGACAGAGTCTATCCAGAATCACAGTGTGGATTTCGAGCTAATAGATCCACCACCGACATGGTATCTTCCCTCAGACAGTTGCAGGAGAAATGTAGGGAACAACAACAGCCACTCTTTGTGGCCTTCATAGATCTTACAAAGGCCTTTGATTTGGTTAGCAGGGACGGCCTTTTTAAAATACTTCCGAAGACTGGATGTCCACCTCGACTCCTTAACATCATCAGGTCCTTTCATGATGAAATGAAGGGCACTGTAGTTTTTGATGGCTCAACATCAGATCCCTTTGACATCCGAAGCGGAGTAAAACAAGGCTGTGTCCTCACGCCAACCCTGTTTGGGATCTTTTTTGCCGTCATGCTGAAGCAGGCCTTTGGAACTGCAACAGAAGGTGTCTATCTCCAGACTAGATCAGATGGAAAGCTCTTTAATCTCTCTAGATTGAGAGCGAAGACCAAAGTCCAACTGAAATGCATGCGGGACTTCCTCTTTGCTGACGATGCAGCCATTGTTGCCCACTCTGCTGAAGACCTCCAACAACACATGAATCATTTTAGCAAGGCCTGCCAAGACTTTGGACTAACAATCAGCCTGAAGAAAACACAAGTCATGGGCCAGGGTGTGGACTCACCTCCCTCTATTACTATCTCCACGCAAGAATTGGAAGTTGTTCATGGCTTTGTGTACCTTAGCTCAACGATCTCTGACACTCTCTCCCTAGATGTCGAGCTGGATAAACGCATTGGCAAAGCAGCTACCATGTTCTCTAGACTCACAAAGAGAGTATGGCTTAATAAGAAGCTGACGGCATATACCAAGATCCAGGTCTATAGAGCCTGTGTCCTGAGCACACTCCTGTACTGCAGTGAGTCCTGGACCCTTTGTGGATGGCAGGAGAGGAAGTTGAACACATTCCATATGCGTTGTCTCCAATGCATTTTTGGTATCACCTGGCAGGACAAAGTTCCAAACAGAGTAGTCCTAGAATGAGCTGGAATTTTTAGCATGTATACATTGCTGAAACAGCGACATCTACGTTGGCTTGGGCATGTCGTGAGAATGGCTGACGGTCGGATTCCAAAAGTTCTCCTGTATGGAGAATTAGTGCAGGGAAAGCACCCCAGAGGGAGACCACAGCTACGATACAAGGATATCTGCAAGCGGGATCTGAAGGCCTTAGGAATGGACCTCAACAGATGGGAAACCTTGACATCTGAGCGTTCAGCCTGGAGGCAGGCGGTGCAGCATGGCCTCTCCCATTTTGAAGAGACACTTGTCCAGCAGGCCAAGGCAAAGAGACAGTCCCGAAACCAGCAAAATCAGGGAGCTGGACAGGGGACAGATTGTATTTGTCTTCAGTGTGGAAGGGATTGTCACTCTCGAATTGGCCTTCTCAGCCACACTAGATGCTGTTCCAAGACCTCCATGCAGAGCACGTTACCATAGTCTCTCCAGACTGAAGGATGCCTACTACTAGAGATGGGGATGAATATAAAAACGGATCGGTTTTTTCAATGAATATAGCCGATTCATCAAATATTCATTGATCCGTATTCATAAAAATATAAATCTAGACTAATATGGCTGGACGAATATTTCCTCAGTTTTATTCGTCGATCTGTCGATCCATTAATATTCATATATATTTGTTACCTTTTTGGGGGTCTCTCTGAGCTTGCTGGTGCCAATTAGAAGCTTTGGCGAATCAGGACAGAGGTCATGGACTGGCATGTCCGGCAGCCAATAGCGCTGCCAAAAGGTGCCGAGAGGCTGTATATAAGCTTTTCCCCTCCAGGCATTGCACAATTCTGTTCATGCTCTATGGAGTGAGAACAGTTGCTGCTGCTGGCTTGCTGTTGCTCTGGTGATTTGGTTTCACTTTTGTGGCAGCAAAGCAAACATATGCATCGCTTATATTTTTCTTTTTCAAAATTATCATTCATCATCATCATCATCAACTGTACTGGGAATTTGGGAAGGGATTTTCAGGTAGCTTAGGCTACTTGGAAGGGCTTTTTTCAAACTTTTTTTTCTGGAGGCTTGTGTTGTGTCGTCTTCAGGCAAGTGGAGGCTTGCATCTGAGGCACAGTGGGTGGGGGGGAAATTGTTGGTGTGACTTGTGTGTGTGTGTGCGTGTTTAGCTGGCAGGACTACATTATTCAATCAGTTTTCAAAAGTTTAGTTTGGGACTTGGGAGGCTTGCATCTCAGGCACAGTGGGGGGGGGTGTAACTGGATCAATCCTTTTGTCTCCTTTTTCCTAAAATGAAATTGGTGTGACTTGTGTTTGTGTGCATGTCTCTGACTGACACTTAGCTGGCAGGGCTTTTCTTTTTGGATTTTTTTGGCTTTTTATTCAGCCACAGTGGGTCAGGGGGGGGAATTTTTACTAATTACATTATACTGAGGGGGGGTGGCTTTGTTTAGGTAGGGAGGTCACATTTTAGTAAAAGAATTAGTCCACCACCCCATCATTCAAAAAATAAAATTTGCACAGTCACTCTCTCTCTCCATTGTTTTATTATTATTATTATTATTATTATTATTATTATTATTATTATTATTATTATTATTATTATTATTATTATTATTATTATTATTATTATTATTATTATTTGTTTAGTTGGTTTGGTAGGCAGGCAGTAGAAAATGAAGGGATTTCTTCAGGGGCAATCCAAGGGGAAGAAGGCTGTGAATCTATGCAGGCTAGGTAGTGGCAGCATGTCCATCACCACCACGTGTACGTCTATTACCACCACCACAACCACCACTGTTCCTCCTCCGGTGGCCTTGGAGGCACGCACTCAAGCATAGCTTCCAGAGGTGCCTAAAGAACTGCCGCTCCTCTTCCTAGAGGACTCTCAGGAGTTACTGGTTGTTTCTGAAGATCCCCAGTCTGATTTGGAACCAGTAATGGCAGGGCAGGCTTCACAGTTCCCCCCACCCCTGTCTCAGAGTCATCTATTCCCTCCTTGAACGCGGCGAGCTTTGAGGGCATCGTATGCACGGCGCACTAATTACACCTTGTGGTGCGCGATGCCCTTGGCCTGGGCAGCCACATCAAGCCTGAGTGGGATGCAGGCACCTGGGAGACGCGGGCACTCCTGGAGCAATGCCGCCAACTGGTGGGCCACTTCTCCCGCAGCCTGAAAGCTGCCCGCCGGCTGCATGAGAGGCAGGAGGAGTTGGGTCAGGAGACCCACGTTCTCCTGACAGACCTGCCCACCAGGTGGAACTCCACCTACACCATGGTGTCCCTCCTGCTGGAGCAGAAGGCCATTTTGGAGGACATCATGTCCTCCATGCCCATTCTGCCCGGGGGGGGAGAGGTGGGCATCAGTGCCATGGATTGGCTGGCCCTCTCCCAGATGGTGGAGGTGCTCAAGCCCTTCCTGGAAACCACGGACATCTTGTGTGGTTATACAGCAAGCCTGGGGCAGGTCATCCCCCTGATTCATGCCCTCGATCGGTCCCTGGAGACTGCTGTGGCACCAGGATCCTCCCTCCTTCCATGGACCAGGGCTTTGGTGAAGAGGTTGCAGGCAGGCATGTAGAAGTGACTCTATCCTGTCTACAGCGACAGAGCTTACAACATGGCCTGCCTGTGTGATTCTCGAATGAAGGGGGGCTTGGCAGCACGCACCTCAGACCTTGAACAGTGGAGAACGGAGCTCTCCACTGAGGTCTGCAGGGCGTTGGGGGCACAACGCTTGCGTGGGGGCCCGGGAACGTCAGGCCATGAGGGGTAGGGTGGTTTGCCCGAGCCACAGGGAAGGACTTCACCTGGTGAAGGCTCCATTCACCACCACCATTACTAGAGCTCTGTGGTGACCTTGGCACTTGCCTCAGAGGAAAGACAGCTGGCTGAGGAGGATTTGGCAGAGATAATGGTGCGGGAATATCTGGCTGAGCCCCCTCAGCCCCACCAGTCAGATCCTCTCTATTACTGGGCTAGGAAACTAGTCATATGGCTGGAGTTGTCCAACGTGGCCATGGACCTCCTTTCCATCCCCCCCACCGGCGTCCAGAGCGAGCGCGTGTTTTCCCATCTCAGAGACATACTCCGACCATGCCGCTCATGTTTGGATCCCGTTACTGTGGAGAGACTGTCATTCATCAAGGTGAACCTTCCCTTTTTGGGCTTCCCCTCACTGAACCCAAAGAGGTAGGGTTCCAATGACAGTCTCTCCCTTAACACACCACCTGCCTCCCTGCACCCACCTCTCTGCCCGCCCACCCGCCTGCCTTCCCACCTGCCCACCCTCCAGTTCTCCTGGGGAAAAAAAGACCTGCCTACTTGCCTGCCAGCCTGTAAACCTGCCCCTCAGTCAGAAGTCCAGCTGCCGATTCCAGTCACCTCCTCAGGCCAAGTTCCAACCAAGTTGTGCCTGCCTGCCTGCCCGCTGGGTCACGTCGGCCCAGCGGGCCAAGCTTAGTCCTATCGTCTTCTTCCTGCCCGCTGGGTTAAGCCCCAGCACGCCAAGTTTATATTAATGTCTGCCTGCCTGCCTGCCTGCTCGGTCATGTTGGCCCAGTGGGTCGATGATGGGGTGACGCGCAGACAGGCTTTGGGTGGGGCAGAGCCCATCTGGCACTCCTGGCACGGGTTAAACCAGATCAGCTCAGCAATCTGAAGCCAGGCGATTTGGTGATGGGGTGACACACAGAAAGTCTTTGCGTGGGGCAGAGCCCGGCTGGCCCTCTTGGCACGGGTTAAACCAGACCAGCATGCCTGCCTCAGACATCACTCAGACATCTCATCAAGCCCGGCACAACCGAACGTGCCAAGAGGGCCAGCCAGGCCTCTTGGCAGTTGGCACACCCAAGGCCGGTCCCGGCATCCCGAACATGGCAAGAGGACCAGCCAGGCCTCTTGGCAGTTGGCACGCCCAAGGCCAGTCCCAGCATCCAGAACGTGGGAAGAGGGCCAGCCAACCCTCTTGGCACACCCAAAGCTGGTCCCGGCATCTCGAACATGCCAAGAGGGCCGGCCTGTCTCAGCCCCCCAAAACCTCTGAGGGCTAGCTTTATCATATCCGGGCTGTCTCAGCAGCCAAGTTGCAATCCCCAGCTTTCTAGTTCTAAACGAGCATCTTTGTTGCCCCATCGCCCCATCACACGGCTTCAGATTGCAGAGCTGATCTGTTTCTGACAGCCCCACGGCCCCATGGATTAACCGCTGTTAGTAGCACTGACCCTGTTCATCTGATGGTGCTGCTGGTGCTGTTGGAAGTTGCAACCTCAGTTGCCTCCTGGGGGCAAAAACCTTTGCTTTGCAGGCAAATTTGATGTTGCTGAAGAAGACGAGAGTCTGCTCTGCTGCCTTTTGCCTCAGTGCCCCGATGGGGCAAGACACGCTACTTTGCTGCTGCCGTGTGCCTCAGTGCCCGATGGGGCACCACACACCACTTTGCTGCTACCAACTACCTCAGTGTGCGATGGGGCAAGACACGCCACTTTGCTGCTGCCATGTGCCTCAGTGCCTGATGGGGCAGCACACACCACTTTGCTGCTACCAACTACCTCAGTGCGCGATGGGTCAAGACACGCCACTTTGCTGCTGCCATGTGCCTCACTGCCCGATGGGGCAGCACACGCCACTTTGCTGCTGCCATGTGCCTCAGTGCCCGATGGGACAAGACACGCCACTTTGCTGCTGCCATGTGCCTCAGTGCCTGATGGGGCAGCACACACCACTTTGCTGCTGCCAACTACCTCAGTGCCCGATGGGGCAAGACATGCCACTTTGCTGCTGCCATGTGCCTCAGTGCCCGATGGGGCAAGACACAGTGCTTTGCTGCTGCCAACTACCTCAGTGCCCGATGCGGCCAAAAAAGCCTGCTTTCCTGCTGCCTTTTCCCTCAGTGCCCGATGGGGCCAAAAGAGCCTGTTTTCCTGCTGCCAACTTCCTCAGTACCTGACGGAGCCAAAAAGCCTGCTGTGCTGCTAAATACCTCCTTGCCTCCAGTCCTCCTGAGGGCAAACTCTACTTCACTGGCAAATGTAATGTTGTGCTGAGCTGAAGACAAACTGAATGCCTCATGCATGCCTCTGCCAAAGGGACCTCTCATTCTGCTGGGGCCAAATATAACTCCCTCAATGCCATGGGCTTCTGTGCTGTGTGTAAACTCTCCTGGGGGGACCCAATTTGTGGGTGAATAATTCGGAGTTCCGATATCCAATCTTCACCAAAGTTGGCAGGCGTGTTGGGGAAAGACATAGGAAGCTCCGTTGTGATTCTGGATTCTCTTAGTACCTGGGGGGAGCTTTCCTGGGGTGGTCCTTTTGTGACTATATAACTCGGAGGTCCGTGATCCAATGTTCACCAATCTTTTAGGAGTTGTAGAAACGTGTCGGAGGAAGCTTCTCTGCAAATTTGGTGTCTCTAGGTCATCAGGGGCCAGTGTTATAGCCATTTAAAGTGCAGATGAATTGATTCATCAAAGAATATTCGTATATTCATATTCGTTGATCCGTTAACCTTGACGAATAATGGATCAAAACGAATTGCCATTTTTTTATTTTTTAAAAAATATTTTTTATTTTCTATAATTATAACATACACATAAACATATAACACATAAACTAAAATACAATTTAACTGTGTTCCCCACCACCATAAGTGGGACCTCTTGCTGTAATCTTCTTCATCCACCTGTATTCTTCTTCTGCTTCTTCCTCTATTGTCCTCTTCTCCAGAACTGCATTGATTCTTGATTTGGAGCTTTCCCTTTTCCTCTTATTAACACATATTCCAAAAAATCTGCCCCATATTTCATAAAAATTATTTTTTTTCAACTCTCCTTTCTTAACCTTTAAACTACAAGTTAATTTATCATTTATAGCTATATTCCATATTTCCTTATACCAATCTTCAATTTGAAATTCAGATTTTAATTTCCATTGCCTAGCTATTATCAATCTAGCCGCTGTTAATAAATTGGTTATCAATTCTTTAGTCATCTTATCATATTCCACATTCTCAATATTGATAACAAAGCAGTCTCAGGATTAAATTCTATATCTTCTTCACATATGTAGTTTAATTCTTTAAAAATTTGTTTCCAAAATCTTTGTACTTTTTCACATTCCCACCACATATGAAAGTATGTACCAATTTCTTTCTCACATTTCCAACAAACATTCGGATAACTAGCATTAATTTTATTTAATTTTATCGGTGTTAAATACCATCTTAAACCGAGTTTAAAAAAGTTTTCCTTTATTCTCACTGACATAAATCTTAAAACCCTCATTTTCCATATCTTCCTCCATTCTTCCTCATTTATTCTTTTTCCAATATCTTGTTCCCATACTATTTTCAATCCTTCTTTCTCACTTTCTTCTTCCTCTAGATCAAGAAGAAGTAAATAAATTTTATTCACAGTACCTTTTACTGAATCAGTCATCCGAATGTCTTCATATGACAATAAAAATTGTTCATACTTTGTGCATTCTCTACCTTTGTTATATTTCTTTACCCATTCATTAGTCCGTCTTTCTAATTGTATATAATTTAACCATGAAATATTCTTATTCTGAAGAGTTTGTTTCATTTGATCTATCGTTCTCATTTTGCACAACCAATCTTTCAGTCTAATCACTTTTTTTCTTTAAATAATTCCACATACACTTTCATATTAAGAGGGAAATTCTCTATTTCCGTCACTGGTCCAAGTGGAGAGTGAGATGGACATAAATTCTTTCTATATTTATACCATATGTTTAACATTGTCTTTAAAAACGGATTATTAATTTCATTTATTTTATATTTCTTAACCATACCAAATAAATATTTTTCAATATCTATCTGTAATTCTGATGATTCCATTTTCCACCAAATTAACCTTTCTGGATTATATATAATTTCCCCAATAAACCTCAACTGGTTAGCCAAATAATAATTTTTTATATTTGGTAACCCTATACCCCTTTTTTTTGCTGTTTTATACCAATATTTTTTATTTATTCTAGGTCTCTTCCCTTCATTACAATACTTGTTGATCATTCTTTGCCAAAATTTCAAATCCTCCTCTGTTAACTGTATTAGTAACATTCTAAATAAAAAGTTAATTTTTGGTAAAATTTTCATTTTTATCAATGCAATCCCTCCAAACCAAGAAAGTTTAAAATTACTATATTCCTGCAATTTCTTTTTAATTACATCCTTTAATTTATTATAATTATATTCCTTCATTTTTTGAATATTTTTTGCTAAATCTATACCTAAGTATTTAATTGATTTACATATCTTAAAATCATGTTTCTCAACAAACCTTTCTTGTTCTGCTTTATTATGATTAAACAACATTATTTCAGATTTTTGCCAATTTACACATAATCCAGTTACTTTTCCAAATTTTTCCTAATGAATTTTAATTTTATCTATACATTCTAACGGATTTTTCACTGTCAATAAGGAATCATCAGCAAATAAATTAATCTTTATTTTATTCTTTTCCCCCATACCTTCAATTGAATCATCATTTCTTATTACATTTGGTAGCATTTCAATAATCAAACAAAACAGAACTGGAGAAAGAGGGCAACCTTGTCTAGTACCTCAGCCTAGGGCTATCTGTTCTGTCATCCCATCATTAACTATTACTACAGAGGTATTCTCCACATATAATTGGTCTATTATCCCCCTAAATTTCTTTCCAAAACCCCAACCCTTTAATAACATCTTTAATGTTGGCCATTCCACACAATCAAATGCCTTGAATATATCTAATGATAACATACCTGCCTTTGATTTATCTTTTTCTATATTATATATAATATTCAAGACCCTCCTAGTTAAATTCTCCATTTGTCTGCCCTTTAAAAACCCATTCTGATCCTCTTTAATGTATTTTGTAATAAACTTATTCATTCTATTCGCGAGTATTGCAGTAAATATCTTTGCATCTTGATTTAATAATGAAATAGGTCTATACGAGCTTGGGTCTGTTAAATCTTTATTATCCATTAACCTTGACGAATAACGGATCAAAACGAATTGCCATTTTTTTTATTTGTCCCCATCTCGACTGCTGATTAATATTTATATTTTCCCCCCCCCCAGCAATCTTGTGCTCAGACCAAAGGGTTGTGGGTAAAATTGGAGGGATACAAAGACAACCTGACACTACTATATCCCGAGGCTTCTATCACTGTTGCGTGGGATTCTAATGCCAGGATAGGTGAAAATGACAAGACTCTCTTTGTGCATTTCAACAAGACACCCCTGGACACCATTCTACACCACTCCCTCTGTTATAGACAATTGAAAAATCATGGCTGTAATTATGCTGGTTTGCACCTTACGCACATGATTAATAATTTGGATCTGATTTTAATAAACAGAAGTGTGATGGGAGATATGCCAGGGGAATTCACATTCATCTCAACTTTAGGTGCCTCAACCATAAATTACATGAGCTCAAATGATCTGGTGGGATTAATATCTGATTTTAAGGTGGATTGCCACCCCAAGAGTGATCACTTACCCTTGGCCCTGAAGGTTACTCTTAGAGACACAAAAGTTTCTGCAGATAGAAAACCAGCACTATGGATTACAGCTGAAACAAGAGTGGCCTGCACAAAGTCGTCCACCAAACTGGGCGATTTTATAAGACAGCATTTATTATCAGAGCCTTATATACATCTCAGCAGTTCAATTATGTCTGCAGATTCAATTATAACTATATTAGAGGCATATGGGAATTTGATATATTCTCTCCACACACAAAAAAATCTAAGTGGGTTTCCCACTCAAAACCTTGACTTGACAAGGAATGTAAAGGAGCAAAACATGATCTGATGGTTAATACAGATCATATAAGGAACAGAATGTGGCAAGTATTCCATCTGAGTGGTTTTTACTGAAGAAGGCTCTTTAGGCAGGCCTTCCCTCCTGTCAATACTTGACTTTTATTTTTTACTTAGTCTTTTGTTTATATTTTCCCATCTTGATTAATACTATTATTGTTGATTTAATTGTTGTTTTAACTGTTTTATGAATAATTTTATTGTAAGCCACCCTGAGTAGACATTGTCTAGAAGGGCGGGATAAAAATCTAATAAATAAATAAAATAAATAAATAAGAAGAATTATAAAACTTTGATTAAAAGCAAAAAGCACCAGGCACAGAGAGAGAGATGGCAGCATCTAATAACTGTGTGTAACTTAAAGGATTCGGTCTGCTTTTGGAAGATAGTGGAACGGGGAATGACTGATTATTCATCTAAACATGATTTTTGTATCCCACCCAATGCTTAGGAGGCACGATTTCAGAGCATTTATGTAGTATACCCGGAAAGTGCTCCGGGACCACAGGAAGATCTGGTATGTCTAGTGGAATGGCCTCCGGTTTTGAACCTGGAAATTTCTACATTGATTCACCAATTAAAATCGGGTAAAACCCCTTGAGCGGATTACATCCCAGCTGAGCTATTACAGGCTAATTTGGACTGGTGGGCCCCAGTTCTGGTATCTTTATTTCCTTGGATCGATCATACGGCATCCATTTTAAAGGACTGGGGTCTGGCCATTATAGTTTCAGTATTTAAGAAAAGAAACAGATTGGACCCCGCCAACTATCACCCACTAAGTTTGCTAAATATTATCAGCAAACTATATGCGCGCCATCTGTTAGGGAAATTAGTGGACTGGTTACAAGCAGAAAATATCCTTGCAGGTGACCAGGCTAGATTCAAACCTGTAAAGTCAACTCTGGACCAGGGCCTTATTTTTCATCATATAGCCCATAAATATTCCTCAGCCAAATGTGGCTCCTTGTTTTCTGCTTTCATCAATTTCAAGTCTGCATTCGACCTCATCCCGAGAGACAAAGTCTGGGCCAAATTTCAGGCCACTAACATTGATAAGCAACTCCTTCTGTTAATGCAGCATTTGTATGAAAATACTTGCCTACGAGTCCTATGTAATCAAGCTGGGGTCTTGTCCAAATTAATACCATCATTCAATGGAGTGAAACAGGGCTGCGTTTCAGCTCCTACATTGTTCAATTTTTACATCAATGGTATAGTGGAATATCTAACAAATCCTGATTTTCACCTTGCTAAATTGTCTACCTGCCCTGTCTCAATTCTTTTATATGCCGACAATGTATTATTGTTGTCTCTAACTTGTGTTGGCTTAAGATGACTTTTAAAGGGCTCTCTCTTCTTATTGTAACAAAGATTGACTAAGTATTAACTACTTGAAAACTATGGTGTTGGCAAAAGGAGAATCAAGCACAAATGGTCCCTCAATGGGAATTCTATAGAGCAGGTGTCAAGTTATAAATATTTAGGTACAGTCTTTCTGGATTCTTCTGGATCCTAGCTCTCCCACATAAAGTATGCAGCAATGAATGTGCAGAAAAGTGCTACTGCACTAATTAGATTTTTTATATTAAAGGGGGGGCAACACATTCCATCAGTGATCCAAGTATTTAAGGCTAACGTAATTGCACAAATGCTCTATAGTTCCCAATTATTTGCATATTCCAATCTGCGCCCCCTTGGGTTTGTCCAGTCCAAATTTCTGAGAGCTATACTGGCAGTGCCTTCTTGTGTCCCTAACGCAACCCTACACCTAGAGGCAGGTTTAGTCTCCATCAGAGCATGTGCGAAGGATTTCAATCACTGGCTAAAGCTTATTTTTTTCCCCACAGGTTTGGCACCATTGACTCTTTCAGACACCTTCCAATCAGAATGGAAGCGTCACCTGACAAAGGAAGCTCTGAAAATTGGTCTTTCCCCAAACACCCTTATAGGGTTATGCCAATGCCAAATCAGCTGTCAAGCAAAGGATTTGGCACATAGAACTTCAAGAACATTTAAGTTCACTGGACAAATCTAGTGTTGTGTAAAAAAAAAGGGTTTATACTTCCTACCTATCTGACCAGTATAACACCACCTAAATCTAGAAGAGCTTTTACCTTAGCCAGATTTAATGTTTTGCCTTATAATCTCTTGGAAAGGAGATTTCAGGGCATATCCTATTCTGATCATTTATGTCCTTGCAATGTAGAAACAGTGGGGCATGTTCTCTTATACTGTTCTTTTTAATCGAGATCTCTGCAAGGATCTTCTCTCCCCTATTTTTCAAAAATTTCTGGGGTTTTGTTGGCAATACTTAGTAGTGTTCATCATCATTCTTTTAAATCCTCTCTAAAGCCAGCCTGTTCCTCTTGTTCAAACCAGACTCTTAATTTCCACTGCAGATGTATTGCATATAATTTACTTAATGTATCAAGTAAACTAATAGGTTTACAGTTGGATGGTAGCTCTTTTTTTTTTTTTTTTGATGATTGATAATTTCATTCCAAACTTGAGTTTTCTCGCTAGACAAGTCTTTATACTTTTTAGTTTTCACTGGTTCATACTTAATTACTTTAAGTAGGGAGGTGGTTTTCTTGGGGCTCTTTTTTAAACATTTTATTAGTTTTTCAATATATCTACATTCAATTCATGCTTGTTAAACATGTTACATGGGTTGCTTATAATTATTTGTTTTTTGCGTCTTGGTGTCTTAGTTGTCCCTTCAAAATCTATACATTTTTTAAACATATAAATCATTCATGTATGTATTTAGTGTACAATATTGGCTACTATCATAATATTGCTCTCGTAGTATACAATATTCTCAAAATCTTCTAATAACATACCTAATAAAAGTAATTCTGATTTCAAATCTATATAATTTTGAGGTGATTTAACCGACCAACTTTGTATTTTATACCAATAATAACTAGGTTCCTAACACATAATAGATATTATCTAAAGCATTTAATACAGACTTTCTTTATATAATTGTTTAGCCATTTCTATCTCCACATTTTCTATCATATCTATATCAATATCATATCTAGTGTATGTTAATTAAGTACTATTTGTTTTACCTCATCCTTATATCTAGCTTCAATTTACCTTAAGAACCACCGTGTTATGCCTTTACCCTGATTAGTGATCCCTTATTTCAGTTTAATTCCCTTTTCTAATATATAGGATATGTCCCCTTACAATTCCAGAAGTTAGGTATATACATGCTTTCAACATTGAAGGCCACCTTAATATTTTTTCCCTTTTCATCTTTCTAAGTAACTCCTTCTCTTGTTTGTCTTTTCCCAATTCTTATTTCTATCTCTCTAAAAATTCTGCCGTCCCTTGTACCATCTGAGAACATTTTATACACTTGATCTGTCTCCAATAGATCTTCCAGGCTATTTTTAATTAATTCTGCTGGTTCTCTCCCTTTATCTTCCCTTAGCACACCTAAAACTCTCCTCGGTTCCAGGGTTAGAATTAAATCTCCTAGATTTTCTCCTCTGATTTCCTCCAGCCCCTCCTTTGATTGGCATACATCATCCACCATCTTCTCATTTCCTTGATCATTATTCCCTATCTCCTGTTGATTATAGTCCTTCTTTAACTGCTCTTTGAATAATTTCACCTCTTTGTTGGGGGATCTCACTATTTCTAAAATTGCTTGAAGGGTAGATTTTGTTTCATCCCAAAATTTTCCTTGTTGTAGCATTACGGTATGTCCCAGATATCAAATAATTGTATTCCAAGTGAAAGTTGTCCAGATGCTTAAAGTAATCTGTCCAATTCCATCAATACTTGCTTCCATAGGTCCACTTTAATAGATTGATCATCTTTAGGGTAAACTTAAATCCAGTCTCAGACGTAAAGGGTTTTCCCCGCTAGAAAGCTCAAGGACACTTGCTGACCAAATAGTTCACTCAATGTTTGTATTCATGGCCTGAAGTCTTTTGTAATCCAGCCCCAGAAGCAATCCATTCCAGTATTAATTCTGTCTCAGCCTGTGCTCCAGTCAAGTTCAGAACCCAGGATACAGTTTAAAAGTTCCACTTTGGCTGGATTAGGCTTTCTAGGGTTAATTTATCTATAAATTATCTATCTTCAGTTCAGTCCTCAAAAAAAAAAAAAAAAGGAAATCCAAACCCTCATAGAGTGTTCAAGGTCATTGTTCTAGGCGTTTTGCCAAGCTGTAGATAACTGTAGCCATAACATAAACAAGTTTAATTTCCCAGCGTTCTTTAGCTAATAATGGTTTTAAGAGAAAGATTCTTAAGTTTAAAATGACAAAGTGGGGGGGGGAGATGGCGACGCGTAAGCAGCTCTAGTCGGGAGCTCCATCAGTTTTTTGTTTGTTTCTTGACTTTATCTTATCTGGATTACCTGACCTCTCAAATTCCCTCAAGTTTTAACCTTGGAGTGTTTTGCCTCTCCCCTTTCTCATTCAAACTCTCTTGCTTGAGTTATTGTTCGGGCTATCTGGCTGGATCACTGATTGAACTATTCCCTTATACTATCTAGTGAGGTTTTGTCTCCATTTGTAGCGATGGGAAAGAAGAAAAGACCTAGAGCAAGATCCAATTCAAACTCCCCAGCAAACCCAGGTAAACAACTCTGAATAGACAACCTTCTGCCACAGAAAGACTTGGTGAGTGTTTCTCCTATGCTTGCCGATACAAATAGATATAGCGTTTTAAATTCACAATTGGAAAATCAAGGCTTCACAGATGAATCCTGTACGCCTAATTGCAATAAACTTCAAGGAGTGGCTGAGCCCTTCCCTCTTAATGAGTCCTCAAATAAAAGGGCCTCCTTGGATGAAAGAGCTAAACAGGAATGCTCAAGGGAAACTCCTACGGACTTAATCGCCGAGTATTCCCTCCTTACTGCTGAAACGGTTAGATCTATATTTCAACAATTTACAATTATCTCTGACAAGCTAGAGTTACTAAGGCAGGCATTTGACGACAGTAGTCAGAAAATAGTGGATAGCCTGTCTCCATGGTCTATACAGATGGGTTCTATTACCCCCAACTTCTGCCCTCTTGCCCAAAAGCTGCAACCTACACATGAATCGAGCCATGGACAAGCCCCTGGAGGAATTAACATCAGGAGGGGTGAATTATCAGGAAAGCCGGCAAAACCAGAGAACAAGCAAATAGTGTTGGGCATTGCTAATAACGAGTTAACCCAAAGACGCTGGACAACAAGAAAAACTATACAACACTCAATTTGCCAACTACTGCGCTCAGATTTCTATCAAATTGATCTTGTTATGTTTGAAAAATTACCAAGAATATCATCAAAGATGAGAGTGATTCTGACTTTTAATCAACTTATTATACCCCTAATGTTATTAAAAATGAAAAGATTCCTCTCCTCTTTTGGCATAACTGCCTTTAAAGTTTTTATCGATGAAACTATACGACCATTGATTAAAAATAGTGCCAAAGAATAGATCAAAAGCTCCACAGCCCTTTCTACTAAAACATTAAGGCCATCTCAAACTACTGGCAAAGGATCAACACAACTGTCCAATTTACCAGGAGATAGAGGTGTGCGTCATACCAACTCCTCAGGAGCTATTTCTTTGTGTGTGACACAGAATTTTGAAACTGTGTTAAAGGATCATACGAAGGCCACTCAAAAGAAGTACCTCGACCCTGGGTCACTCAGTCCTCCCCCACAAAGGAAATATTTGCTCAAGGATATGACAAACCAACTTCAACTTCAACCTTTACAAAACCCTTCACCTACCATAAATCAGACTGAGACACATCTTCCACCCAAGTTGAACTCTAAGAAGAATTTAGATGTGGCAAAAGTAAATGATGCCTGTGGAGAAAATAACAACATCAGTATTACTCCACCTGAAGCTCTTATTCTAAACCACAGTCTGTTATTTAATCCCTGTTTAGAGCCTCAGATACACCCTTGCTCAGATTGTAATACCTCAGTTTCACCTGACTGTTCATCTCCTACGGGCTTGACAAAACCCAAGGATTTTCTTTCTCTTCCCTCTGGATCACAGCAAACTTTAATTCCATCATCTCTGTTACTTATGGATCAGCCCCACCTTTCAGCGACAAGTTCAATGCCTGACCTAGACTCTTCAATGGAATATCCTACCTCAAATTGACAATCTAGGAGCCAGAGCGAGCAATGTCTAAAATGTATTTCATGGAATGTGTCTGGCTGGTTGAACAAAATTCAAAATCCATTATTTCTACAATTTATGGAAAGCTTTGATATCATCTTTATCCATGAGACGTGGTCATTAACTGAGCTGATATTAAATGGGTTCACCTCATATACTCTTACTGCCACTCCCCCTACAGCTAGAGGCCGCCCAAATGGAGGGCTGGCTTGTATGATATCTACCTCAGTGGTCTGTACGGCTCTATTGTTACCACCTTTAAGGCCTATTGCAATGGCTGTTCTTCTGACTTTTAAAGATTGGGAAACCTTGATTGTGAATGTCTATATTCCCCCCTACTCATCCCCTTTCTATTATGAACATTGTTGGTATGACTTGGAAATGTATATATATGATCTTGAAACAAAATTCCTCCGAGCCCAAACAATATTACTTGGAGATTTTAATGCACGTTTGGGCAATGGTTATTTTAGATCTATTTATGCTGACCACATTGGTGATTTTTATAATCAGCTAAGAAATACAAAATACCCTCTCCTGAATAATTCTGGAAAAAAAACTCTGGCAGCTGATACATTTAATTTGGTTATACCATGTTTCCCCAAAAATAAGACAGGGTCTTATATTAATTTTTGCCCCCCAAAACACATTAGGGCTTATTTTCAGGGGATGCTTTATTTTTTTCATGTACAACAATCTACATTTATTCAGATACAGTCATGTCATCTTCTTCTGGTTGCTGTAGAAAGGTGGAGGGCGGGGTTTCACTTAACTAGGGCTTATTTTTTGGGTAGGGCTTATATTACGAGAATCCTGAAAAATCATACTAGGGCTTATTTTCAGGTAAGGTCTTATTTTCGGGGAAACAGGGTATTAAATGGAAATTTTCAAGGTGATGAATTGGGGGAGTTCACATATTTCAGTCAAAATGGAGCCAGTTTAATTGATTACTTAGCCATCACCCCTTCCTTATTAGATAACATTTTATATTTCACAGTAGGTACGCAGCCAGAAAGCGACCATCAGCCTCTTATATTTCATGTGTATACTCTTAAATCCCCATTAAAAAAGGGGGTGGATAACCCTCTGCCAATAGATCAATTGCTGGTGTCAGCAGACATTAGACTGAAGTGGTCACCTACTCTGCAGAGGGAAATGCAACAAATTCTGTATAGTATCCCTATACTTCAACTGAAAGGAGAAATTGGAACAGCCCAAAATATTAAGTCTGCTTTGATAAGATATGGCAAACTGATCGATACTCTGAGACCCTTCCTGACTAAAAATGTAACAATACCATCTAGAAGCTGCCCAACTAATAATACATGGTTTGATGAAGAGTGTGAAACTATGAAGCATCAATTAAACAGAGCCCTCAGGTTGCATAAACAAAATCGGTCTAAGAGTTTATCCAGATCCTTTTTTGATCTACGTAATAATTATTACCCTTCATGGATTGCTGGCCCTTCATGGATTGCTGCCTTGTCATGGTGAAGGGGCTTGAGTAATTCAGAGAAGCTATGGGCTATGCCGTGCAGGGACACCCAAGACGGACAGGTCATAGTGGAGAGTTCTGACTAAACGCGATCAACCTGGAGCAGGAACAGGCAAGCCATTCCAGTATCTTTGCCAAGAAAACTCCATGGAGAGAAACAAAAGGCCAAAAGATATGACACTGGAAGATGAGCCCCTCAGGTCAGAAGGCATCCAACATGCTACTGAGGAAGAGCGGAGGACAAGGACAAGTAGCTCCAGAGCTAATGAAGTGGTTGGGCAAAAGCCAAAAGGACGCTCAGCTGCGGACACGCCTGGAAGTGAAAGGAAAGTCCGATGCTGCAAAGAAAAATACTGCATAGGAACCTGGAATGTAAGATCTATGAACCTTGGTAAGCTGGATGTGGTCAAACAGGAGATGGCAAGAATAAACATTGACATCCTGGGTGTCAGTGAACTACAATGGACAGGAATGGGCGAATTCAATTCAGACGATTATCATATCTACTATTGTGGGCAAGAATCCCATAGAAGAAATGGAGTATCCCTCATAGTCAACAAAAGAGTGGGAAAAGCTGTACTGGGATACAATCTAAAAAATGATAGAATGATTTCAATACGAATCCAAGGCAGACCTTTCAACATCACAGTAATCCAAGTTTATGCACCAACCACCGATGCTGAAGAGGCTGAAACTGACCAATTCTATGAAGACTTACAACACCTTCTAGAACTAACACCAAAGAAAGATGTTCTTCTCATTATAGGGGGTAAAGGTAAAGATTCCCCTTGACATTTAGTCCAGTCGTGTCTGACTCTAGGGCATGGTGCTCATCCCCGTCTCCAAGCCGTAGAGCCAGCGTTTGTCCATAGACAGTTTCCGTGGTCACGTGGCCAGCGCAACTAGACACGGAATGCTGTTACCTTCCCACCATGGTGGTACCTATTTATCTACTCGCATTTACATGCTTTTGAACTGCTAGGTTGGCAGGAGCTGAGACAAGCGACGGGAGCTCACTCCGTCATGGAGATTCGATCTTACAACTGCTGGTCTTCTGACCTTGCAGCACAGAGGCTTCTGCGGTTGAACCCGCAGCGCCACCACATCCCATCAATTATAGTCCCCATTATAGGGGATTGGAATGCTAAAGTAGGGAGTCAAGAGATAAAAGGAACAACAGGTAAGTTTGGCCTTGGAGTTCAAAACGAAGCAGGGCAAAGGCTAAGAGAGTTTTGTCAAGAGAACAAGCTGCTCATCACAAACACTCTTTTCCAACAACACAAGAGGCGACTCTACACATGGACATCACCAGATGGGCAATACCGAAATCAGATTGATTATGTTCTCTGCAGCCAAAGATGGAGAAGCTCTATACAGTCAGCAAAAACAAGACCTGGAGCTGATTGTGGCTCTGATCATCAGCTTCTTATAGCAAAACTCAAGCTTAAACTGAAGAAAGTAGGAAAAACCACTGGGCTAGTCAGGTATAATCTAAACCAAATCCCTTATGAATACACAGTGGAAGTGAAGAACAGATTTAAGGAACTAGATTTGGTGGACAGAGTGCCTGAAGAACTATGGATGGAGGCTCGTAACATTGTACAAGAGGCAGCAACAAAAACCATCCCAAAGAAAAGGAAATGCAAGAAAGCAAAGTGTCTGTCCAACAAGGCCTTACAAATAGCAGAGAAGAGAAGGGAAACCAAATGCAAGGGAGACAGGGAAAGTTACAGAAAATGGAATGCAGACTTCCAAAGAATAGCAAGGAGAGACAAGAGGGCCTTCTTAAATGAACAGTGCAAAGAAATAGAGGAAAAGAATAGAAAGGGAAAAACCAGATATCTGTTCAAGAAAATTGGAGATATTAAAGGAACATTTTTTGCAAAGATGGACATGATGTCTCTGCTTTTTAAGATGCTGTCTAGGTTTGTCATCGCTTTCCTCCCAAGAAGCAGGCGACTCTACACATGTTGTGTTGTTGGAAAAGAGTGTTTATGATGACCAGCTTGTTCTCTTGACAAAACTCTCTTAGCCTTTGCCCTGCTTCGTTTTGAACTCCAAGGCCAAACTTACCTGTTGTTCCTTTTATCTCTTGACTCCCTACTTTAGCATTCCAATCCCCTATAATGAGAAGAATATCTTTTTTCGGTGTCAGTTCTAGAAGGTGTTGTAAGTCTTCATAGAATTGGTCAGTTTCAGCCTCTTCAGCATCGGTGGTTGGTGCATAAACTTGGATTACTGTGATGTTGAAAGGTCTGCCTTGGATTCGTATTGAAATCATTCTATCATTTTTGAGATTGTATCCCAGTACAGCTTTTCCCACTCTTTTGTTGACTATGAGGGCTACTCCATTTCTTCTACGGGATTCTTGCCCACAATAGTAGACATGATAATCATCTGAATTGAATTCGCCCATTCCTGTCCATTGTAGTTCACTGACACCCAGGATGTCAATGTTTATTCTTGCCATCTCCTGTTTAACCACATCCAGCTTACCAAGGTTCATAGATCTTACATTCCAGGTTCCTATGCAGTATTTTTCTTTGCAGCATCGGACTTTCCTTTCACTTCCAGGCGCGTCCGCAGCTGAGCGTCCTTTCGGCTTTGGCCCAACCACTTCATTAGCTCTGGAGCTACTTGTCCTTGTCCTCCGCTCTTCCTCAGTAGCATGTTGGACGCCTTCCGACGTGAGGGGCTCATCTTCCAGCGTCAAACCTTTAGGCTTTTGTTTCTGTCCTTGGAGTTTTCTTGGCAAAGATACTGAGTGGCTTGCCAGTTCCTGCTCCAGGTGGATCGCATTTAGTCAGAACTCTCCACTATGACTTGTCCGTCTTGGGTGTCCCTGTATGGCATAGCCCATAGCTTCTCTGAATTACTCAAGCCCCTTCGCCACGACAAGGCAGCAATCCATGAAGGGGAATACCTATTCTAGCTGCTACTTATTACTGTATTTCAGCCAATGAGTGACTCAACATAATGAGTTCCTCCTCCTACCAAAAGCACGAATAACCTATTTCTTTTCAAAAACATAACATGAAGCTCTGCATTTTCCCACACATATTTTTGCATATACACGGTACTGTGACTAACATACAGTATATCACAGAAGTGAGTACGCCCCCTCACATTTCATAAATATTTTAGTATAACTTTTCATGTGACAACACTGAAGAAATGACATTTGGCTACAATGTAGAGCAGTGAGTATACAGCTTGTATAACAGTGTAAATGTGCTGTCCTCTCAAAATAACGCAACACACAGCCATTAATGTCTAAACCGCTGGCAACAAAAGTGAGTACACCCCTAAGTAATAATGTCCAAATTGGGCACAAAGTTTCAATATTTTGTGTGGCCACCATTATTTTCCAGCACTGCCTTAACCCTCTTGGGCATAGAGTTCACCAGAGTTTCACAGGTTGCCACTGGAGTCCTCTTCCACTCCTCCATGATGACATCACAAAGCTGGTGGAAGTTAGAGACCTTGCGCACCTCCACCTTCCGTTTCAGGATGCCACACAGATGCTCAATAGGGTTTAGGTCTGGAGACATGCTTGGCCAGTCCATCACCTTTTACCCTCAGCTTCTTTAGCAAGGCAGTGGTCATTTTGGAGGTGTGTTTGGGGTCATTATCATGTTGGAATACTGCCCTGCGGCCCAGTCTCTGAAGGCAGGGGATCATGCTCTGCTTCAGTATGTCACAGTACATGTTGGCATTCATGGTTCCCTCAATGAACTGTAGCTCCCCAGTGCCGGCAGCACTCATGCAGCCCCAGACCATGACACTCCCACCACCATGCTTGACTGTAGGCACGACACACTTGTCTTTGTACTCCTCACCTGGTTGCTGCTATACACGCCTGACACCATCTGAACCAAATAAGTTTATCTTGGTCTCACCAGACCACAGGACATGGTTCCAGAAATCCATGTCCTTAGTCTGCTTGTCTGCAGCAAACCATATGCAGGGTTTCATCTTTAGAAGAGGCTTCCTTCTTGGATGACAGCCCTGGAGACCAATTTGATGCAGTGGGCGGCGTGTGGTCTGAGCACTGACAGGCTTACCCCACCCCCACCCCTTCAACCTCTGCAGCAATGCTGGCAGCACTCATACGTCTATTTCCCAAAGCCAACCTCTGGATATGACGCTGAGCACGGACACTCAACTTCTTTGGTCAACCATGGCAAGGCCTGTTCTGAATGGAACCTGTCCTATTAAACCACTGTATGGTCTTGGCCACCGTGCTGCAGCTCAGTTTCAGGGTTTTGGCAATCTTCTTATAGCATAGGCCATCTTTATGTAGAGCAACAATTTGTTTTTTCAGATCCTCAGATAGTTCATTACCATGAGGTGCAATGTGGAACTTCCAGTGACCAGTACAAGAGAGTGAGAGCGATAACACACCTGAGACTTGTGACATTAACAGGTCACATGACACCAGGGAGGGAAAACGGCTACTTGGGCCCAATTTGGACATTATTACTTAGGGGTGTACTCACTTTTGTTGCCAGTGGTTTAGACATTAACGGCTGTGTGTTGTGTTATTTTGAGGGGACAGCACTTTTACACTGTTATACAAGCTATATACTCACTGCTTTACATTGTAGCCAAATGTCATTTCTTCAGTGTTGTCACATGAAAAGATATACTAAAATATTTATGAAATGTGAGGGGGTGTACTCACTTCTGTGATATACTGTACATGCTTGTAGATTTCAGACACATCCCAGCAGTAGTGTATAGAGCATTATTATTTATCATGGCTATATACAGTGTCTGAATAAGTATTCAGTATTATTCATTCTATACAGTGCATAGACTGGGGAGAGGCAACGTTGTGAGCTGCAGTGCCACTGATTGGCAACATACAGAATCTATAGGCTTCTGGGAGCTGCAGTCCAAGAACATCAGGGTAACCGAAGGTTGGGAATCACTGGTATAAGGGGTTGGTGTCCATGAGGTGGGTGGGTTAAGTGTTGTATTATCTTATTTCATTCATTATCTCCTCTCGATGTACCTTTGGAGGGACAATGCCAGCCAAATAATAGACCTTTTCAGTGGGTATAAGTTTCAGGCAGCCTGTAATAATCCTGCATGATTCATTAACCTTCCAATCCTTTGCTATTAATTTAGCCACCATTACTAAATTTATAATCAATTATTTCTTTGTCGGCTTCCATTGTTCCCTCTCAAATATCAGTTAAAGTGTTATTTTTGGACATATTCTTAGATTTAAATTTAACATTTCACTTATTTCTGTGAAAACCAACTTCCAAAATTTAATTATATATTTGCATCCCCACCACATATGGAAGTAGGTTCCTACTTCTTGCTTACATCTCCAACATATTTTGGAGTAATTTTTATCCATATAATTCAATTTCACTGGTATTAAGTACCATCTTCAAAGTAATTTATAAAAAAATTATTTTATTCTTACAGACATACAATTTAAAATTCTTTTATTCCATAAATTTTTCCACTTCTCAGTACATATTTCCTCTCTCATATCTGTTTCCATAGCATCTTTAAAACCTCTTCCTGATCCTCTACTTCTGTTAATATTTTATAAATTTTACTTATCCTCCCCTTCATTCTTTTACACCCATTTTCCTTTTAATCTGTAATACCATTTCTTAAAATTTTGTAAGCTCCCTACATTCACCATTTCTTCTTATCCATTCTCTAGTCCAACACTCCAAATGAATAACAGTCATGACAACTCTTCCCTTCCAACCACTTCTATTATTTGCTCTTTAGTAACCATCCTCTCCATCCAGTCTTTTATTTTAATAACCTGTATCCTCCTTAATATATTTTCCAAACTTCCTTTCAAATTCGCTGAGAATTTCTCTATGTTACAGGGTGTAGTGGGGAAACTGATAGGATAAATATTTTTCTATATCTATTCCAGATTTGTATCATGTTTTTTAAAAAGGGATTTTCAATCTTCTTTACAATACTAATATTATTTTGTTGAAAAAAAGTATTTTCTGGGTCATTGCCAACCTCTTGAAATTCCAGCCTTGACCATATTAATTTATTAGATTGTGTTAAAATATCCACCATATTTCGCATTTGATTAGCTATATAATATAATTTTATGTTAGGTAAACCTCCTAGTTTTTATTAATCCTTGCTTTTTTACCACCATTATAAAATTCGTTAATTATATTTTGCCAATCTTTCAAATCTTCCTCTAACAGGAATCATCCTGAATAAAAAATTAATTTTGGGTAATATTTTCATTTTGTATATTGCTATCCTTCTGGATGATGATAATTCTAATATTATAAACTCCTTTAATTTTTCTTTAACTTCTTGCTTTAATTTATCAAAATTTTATTTTTTAAAATACAATAAAAATTTTGTAATATGCATAACTAATTTGAGGGTGAAAGAGGAGAGCGAAAAAAAATGGTCTGAAGCTCAACATCAACAAAACTAAGATCATGGCCACTGGTCCCATCACCTCCTGGCAAATAGAAGGGGAAGATATGGAGGCAGTGACAGAGTTTACTTTCTTGGGCTCCACAATCACTGCAGATGGTGACAGCAGCCATGAAATTAAAAGACCCCTGCTTCTTGGGAGGAAAGCGATGACAAACCTAGACAGCATCTTAAAAAGCAGAGACATCACCTTGCCGACAAAGGTCCGCATAGTCAAAGCTATGGTTTTTCCAGTAGCGATGTATGGAAGTGAGAGCTGGACCATAAAGAAGGCTGACCGCCGAAGAATTGATGCTTTTGAATTGTGGTGCTGGAGGAGACTCTTGAGAGTCCCCTGGACTGCAAGGAGAACAAACCTATCCATTCTGAAGGAAATCAACCCTGAGTGCTCACTGGAAGGACAGATCCTGAAGCTGAGGCTCCAATACTTTGGCCATCTCATGAGAAGAGAAGACTCCCTGGAAAAGACCCTGATGTTGGGAAAGTGTGAAGGCAAGAGGAGAACAGGAAGAGAGAGGACGAGATGGTTGGACAGTGTCATCAAAGCGACCAACATGAATTTGATCAAACTCCGGGAGGCAGCGGAAGACAGGAGGGCCTGGCGTGCTCTGGTCCATGGGGTCACGAAGAGTCGGACACGACTTAACGACTAAACAACAACAAATTTATGCTCTTACATATTTTTATCTCAGATTTCCTTCTAATTCTTTCTTCCTCATCTTTAACATAATTGAACAACATTATCTCTGACGTCTGCCAATTTATCTGTAGGCCTGTCACCTCCTCAATTTCTTTCAGATGTAGTTTAACCTGATCCATAACCCTCAATAGGTCCTCTATTGTTAATAATGCGTCATCCGCAAATAAGCTAATCTTAATTTTGTCTTCGCTACCTATGCCTTTTATTGCTCTATCATGTCTAATAGCATACACCAATATCTCTATAACTAATGCAAATAATATTGGGGAAAGAGGACATCCCTATCTAGTACCTTGGCCAAGGGATATTTGATCTGTTAGTCCATCATTTACTAGTACTGAAGCAGTATTCTCTGAATAAAGTTGATTTGTCACATTTTTAAAAGGATTTCCAAATCCTAATATATCTATCAACATTTTTAATGCTGGCCATTCCACACAATCAAATGCTTTGAATATATCCAATGCCATAACTCCTGTCTTTACTTTTTGTTGGTTAATTTTATGTACTACATTTAGTACTCTTGTAGTCGAATCTACCATTTGTCTCCCTACCATAAACCACTCTGATCCTCTTTTATATATTTACCAATAAAATTATTCATTGTCCTTGCTAATAATGCTGCTAATATCTTGGCATCTTGGTTTATTAAGGAAACAGGCCTATAAGCATTTGGATCAGACAAATCTTTATTAGACTTAGGAATTAATATTATCAATGAATGCTTTCAAGACTCTGGAATTTTTCCTCCTTCCATAATTTTGAATGAATGAATGAATGAATGAATGAATGAATGAATGAATACTTTATTACGGTCAAAGACCAGTAAAACCAAATCAATATAAAATACATACATATAATTGTAGTTTTGTAAAATCAGGCAGAATTATAAAATTTCCATTAAAACATGATAAAACAACCCCTACTTTCCAGTTAATAACATCATAAATCCTTAGTATAAGTAAAACCTCAGCCAGTGTTATATTAAAAGCATTATATTATCCATCTAAAATCACCTACCCAAACATCTGAACACGAATAACCATTGCTGCAGCACAAAATTTGGTCACTTGTCTCGTCATATAAGGGGTATTGTCAGAGAGTAGCATCTGTACATAATCCTCCTCTGATCTCCCGGGAGATTTACAGATAATAGGTAGTAAAAGCTCCATACGTAGATCCCGATAGCAAGTCTTCCATAATTTTATTAATAGCAATCTCAACTTTGGCATCAACACCTTTAAAAACATTTTTTATAATATTCTGGTCCCAATCCGTTCATGCCTGGTGTCTTCCTTATCTTTAACTTATTAATAATATATTCTATTTCTTCTTCTTTCACTAACTGCTCCAATAAATCTCTATCACTCTCTTGGAGTTTATTTCTCATATTTTTTTCTATGTATGTTTTAATATGCTCAATTGATGGCTTACCACTTTTATAAAGTTTATTTAAAAATTATGAAATACTTCCAATTTTTTTTCCATTAAATTTGTGTATACCATTTTCATCTTTAACCATTCCAATTACACTTTTGCTTTTTTTTAATGGCTCTGGCCAACATTCTAGAATTTTTATTACTTAATTCAAAATATTCTCTTTTCATATACACTAAATTCCTCATGAATCCTTTCCATTGCAATATACAAATAATACTCAAATAATACTAAAATCCTGGGCCACACACTCCATAGAATCCTAAATCAGGCTTTCCTTACTACTTTATCATTTATAATCCATATTTCCATCAATTCGTTCTCCATTTTCTCTATTATATGTTTATGTTGTTCCAAACTCTTGCCTTCCCAGCTAACTTGGAGCTTCCTCTCTGCTTCTCTGTTTTTTAAGTGGAAGGACCTGTGTTTTTAAAGGATTTGGTATCAGCTGTCTGTTTTTATAACATAAGGAAAGGTTTTCTAATGTAGAGGTTAGCTGGTGCTTGATGGCCTCAAAGGTTTACCCTGGACTGTCAAGGCAAGATCATCAAACTAGATGAAATTCCTGGAGCATGGGAATGTTGGTTGGTCATTTGTGTAAATAGAATCATAAAATAATTGATTTGTAAGGGGCCCATAATGTGATCAAGTCCAACTCCCTGTTCAGTGTAGGAATCTAAATAAAAGGAGATCTGACAGATGGTTATCCAATTTTCTCTTAAATTCCTCCAGAATTGGAGCACTCACCATCTCCCAAGGTAATTGGTTCCATTGTCATACTGCATGAAGGGGTAAGAAGTTTTTCCTGATATTCAGCCTAAAACTGGCTCCTGTAACCTGAGCTCATTGTTACGTGTCCTGCATTCTGGGATGGTTGAGAACAGATCCTGTCTTTTAAGTATTTGAAAAGTGCTGTCATATCTCCCTTTAGTCTTCTTTTCTCAAGGCTACTGGGAGAAGACAGAAGTGAGAACAGCTTGGATGTGGCTATTTTCCTTCTGTGCCAAAAAATCTTGAAGGGCTGTTTTTGGACTTAATGAAATCGTGAAGCAAAGGTGTGAGTAGGTACAACACATACAGTGGAGAAACATACACAGTCTTTAACCTGTTGGTTAACTAACGCTGCCATGCATGCCACCAAATTCAGACTGGAAAGCTATGTTCCAGTTTCCAATCCCTTTCTTTGAGTTAGGCAATCTGAGGAAAAAAGCTATATTGGTCTAAAAGCTCTACAGATGTGTGCATGGTTTCCAAAGATGTCTCTTGATTTTTGAAATTAAAAAGGGGAAGTGGTTGAAATTAGCAATGTCACTGGAAGCCAAGGTCAAAATCATCCATACTGTTGTGAAAGGAAGACAGAAAAGGAAGACAGGAACAAAAATCAATTCATTTGAAATGGGGTGTTGGGTACAGATTCTAAAGACAGATAGAAAAGCGGGTGCTCAATCAAGTCAAGCCTGAACTCTCACTCAAGCATAAATGAGTAACCTGAGTCTATCCTACCATGCACATATACTGGAAATACAGAAGTGACCAGAATAGACTATATTGCTGGGAAAATGAGGTGGAACAGTAGATAAAGAGGAAAATCTAATATGAGATGGGTTGACTTAATAAAGGAAGCCACAGCTGCTAGTTTGCAAGATCTGAGCATAACTTAATGGGAAAGAGAATATTGCTAGGAAAGGTGGGACACCAGGGAGAGAGAACAACCTAATGTGCATTGCTGTTCGTTTGCAATATCTGAACAGAGCTCTTAATGATAAGACATTTTGTAAGTCAGTAACTCATATAGAGTGGGGAAAGGGGGTTTCTGTCTCCCTTCTATCTCCTCTAACATCCAGTGTTCTCCCCTCACACTACAGCTGTTGTTGGCTGCTGTTGCTGTTGTCTCCTTACTTGTGAGTAAACTTTCTTGTGAGTAAACTTACTGGTAGAAATTGCTTTGAGATCATCCTCAGTCACAAAGCAAAAAAAGCCCCAGTATTTTCACTGCTTAAATGAGTGTGTTTCTGAATATTATTCTATTTTTTGTTTCTTTTTAAATACTCACAAGTAAACCAGGTAAAGTTACTGATGAGTAAACCAGGTAAAACTTGCTTTTAGATCATCCCCTAGCCACAAAACAAAAAAACAGTATTTTCACAGCTTAAATGAGTGAGCTTCTGAATATTATTAACTATTCTTTAAAATATCCTTTTAAATATTTTCATAGGCAGAAGATAAATACGTTAAGGAGTTAAATGCTTTATTTCACATTGAATGCCATGGCAGGGTTAAAAGCGACAGACATCTGACACCTGCCCTGTACAGCTGCCTGGCTGACTCCAGGACAATTCTGATTAGTCAGAATGCTATGCTATGCCAGTGGTTCCCAAATGTTTTCAACTTGCAGCTCCCTTGACTTAGTGGCCACTGGCCATGGCTCCCCAGTACGGTAGGACTGGCATATCCATGGGATCAGTGCCCACCATTTCACTTATCCACTGCCTGAAAAAAATATAATAATAAACAATAATAAACCCAAGGTGTATTACTAGGACTGGCCACCAGATGGAACGGGAGACTAAACTATCTTAAGGGAAACACCCTCATGATCTGTCCTCTCCGAAGGAAGCAGGTTCCAGAAAAAAGGGGGGGCTCCCTTGTGAAGAGGAGAGCAGGAAACCTAGTCCTTTGGCAAGACTGGGCCAGGGTTCCCTCTCTGCATCATGCAGGGACACCAGAGAAACTGCAAGTAAGTGCTGTAGTATGCTATGGGTAGGGAGAAAGGAAGGAGGAGAGGATTCAATGGCACCCCTGGGTTAGTTTCCCGGTTGCCCTATGGAGCCACGGCGCACAGTTTGGGAACCACTGTGCTATGCAAATAGTTCAGTCCTTTACAATGTTGCAAGTTATTAGAAAGCCAGCAACCTTAGACCTTTTCAGGCTTTGAAAGTACTAATTACACAGTATGAACTAGAGCCATGGATGGTTCAATTCCTGTGAAAGAAAACAAAGCAGCTAAAACCAATTTTTTTTCAGATATGCAAATTTTGTGTTATCAACATATTTTATCTGCTTTAAATCAGCTGGAGCTCCAGGGCACTTGGCTCTGCACAGGGGTAAAACAGTGTTACTTTAAAAAAAATCTTAACTCGAAAACCGTTTGCCCAAATGTCACCATATTTGGCACAGAAGAAGGGCAGACTTTCTGCTAAATCTATGCCAAAACTGGTACTGATCCAAAGTCCAGTTTCATAGCTATTTTTTTTTGTTTGGGGCATCCCTATTTTTTGCTTATGGAATGATGTATGATGCTGGCAGCACAACATATTGCTGCACACGTATGCAGGAATAATTTAAGGAGTGGTTTTACAAGTTCCACTCCCCTGTGAATTTCCATAGCTGAATGGGGATTTGTCTGTCACTCTATTCACTACACTTTGAGATAGCTTGGACCCAAGCTGTTTAGGGCTTTATAGGTTAGAACCAGCACTTCAAATTGTGTCCAGAAATGGATTGGCAGCCAGTGGAGCTGCTGTAAAGGGGGGTGGGGGTGTATGTCATCCCTGTAGCCAGCTCTGGTTAACAATCAGGCTGCAGTGTTTTGGACCCATTCAAGTTTCTGAACACATTCCAAAGGTAGCCCCACATTGAGAACATTACAATAATCCAGCCGGGATGTAACTAAGGCATATGTCACTGTGGCCAGATCAGACCTATCCAGGAATGGGTTCAGCTGGCACACAAGTTTTAATTGTGCAAAGACACTCCTGCCTACCACCAAAACCTAGGCATCCAGGCTCAGAGACAAGTCCAGGAGCATGCCCAAGCTGAACACCTATATTTTCAGAGGAAGTGTAACACCGTCCAGTGCAGGCTGAATCCTTATTCTATGATCTGCCTTTCAATTGACCAGAAGCACCTTTGTCCTGTCTAGATTAAGTTTTAGTTTATTTACTCTCATCTGACACCAGACACTGATCTAGAGCCAAAACAGCTTTCTTGGATTTAGACAGAAAGGAGAAATAGAGTTTTGTGTCATCTGCACACTGGTGACACTGAATCCCAAAGGTTTGGTTACCAGTTGCAGCAAGAAGGAAGACATTTTTGGGTTCAGAATGAGTTATGGGAATACTAGACAGAAAAGGAAATGGCTTCAGAAGCAGCCTATATAGATTACTGAAATGACGTATGTGAAAGATTTTGAACATCTTGAATATGAAATGAGAATCATTAATATAATGAAATCTTGTGGCAAGGGACGGGCGTTCATGTGGAAAAACCTGTATACAAATATGTATACAGGGCTGCTTTATACCAGTTATTCTGTACCTTTTTTTTTTTTTTTTTGCTACGGCCCTGCAGGAGCTCTTCTCAGGTTTCAGGTGCCCCCTCCGAACAAGGATACAACATGAACAGATAAACATAAAATCATTTATTATTGAACATCAAGAAAACATTAATATTCCAAAATACATGACAACACTTTTTAAAAGACTGTATGAAATTAAACATTTGTTAGGCTTAATACAATCCTTGAAGCTTGGTGCTTTTCTGCAAGTTTCATTATATCAGGCTCCATATTAGACAATGACAGTTGGAAGTCACCTCTTGTTGCAATATTAATTCTGTTCCTGGATTTTGTCAAGGAAGCTAACTTGCTGAATCCACACTCAATCAAATATGTTGAGGGAAAGGCAATAAAAAATGGTGGGGGGGGGCTTTCTCCCACAGTGTTGGAAATTTATTTTGCACATTACTCTTGATCCAAAGATCTTTTTTAAACTGACTGAACTGACGATGTGCAGTAAAATCACTCTGAAGGTCGATCAAACTCTCTTGAATTTCTGCCTCAACTTGGGTGGGTTGTACTTCAAATGGATTCCCAATTGTCAGGGCTGTTTTTCAACAAGTGTGAATGGTAGTGAACAGAAAAGGGTATCCTGTAGATCATCTTGACTGCTGCCATTGGTGTTGTCAACATTCATGCCCTTTGCTGTACATCCTTTTTCCTGCTGGCAACACAGGCACAATATTGTGCAGCAATATTGGACCATTTCCTAGCTTTTCGAATCATGGATACAGAAGCACGATAATCCCACATTCATAAATCATAGTCTTTTGAAGAATTTAATCTCTCACCTACCCTATTAAGGTCACTATAAATTAGTTTCTGATGGCACAGGACACACACACACACACACACACACACACACAAGATTATCAAGAGATGCCTTTCAATCTCACCATCTTCACTGGTGCGTTCGGTGCCTTCTCTGTTGCTCTTCCCAGACTTTGGAACTCCTTTTTTAATTCTTTTTAAATATTTGTATACTTACTGTTTTTGCTTTGAAATATTGTCTTTTTAATGATGTAGACCACCTTGAGTCCTTTTTAAGGAGAAAGGTGGGGTAAAAATATTGTAAATAAATAAACAAATAAATAACATTTGCCTAACTTCTTTAAAATGTTTGTCTGGGTTCATCTGCAAGCACATTGCTTTTCTCGTCATCATCAGCATCTCTATTAGCACAGGACTGAGAATGAACTAGCCCCTGAACTTTCCAAGACAGCATTAAGTCTAGCCACAAATCTGCCATTGTGAACTACAGAAGCATATAGCAAATGAACTGTTGAATGAAGAATCAAATCTGAGCCCAATGTGTAGCTTCAGCTCTTTTCATAATAAAAGGTTTATATATTTATCTTGCTTGATTCCCAACAAATGAATATTTGGTTTTAGGTATGAGTGTGTTTTTCTCAGCTGCAAATTAATTTTTCTGTCTTTGAAATGTTTGCCTTCCCCAGGCCATTTTTAATTTAAAATCATATTGGCAAATTCATCTGCAGGTGAAAATGATAAAAAATCATCATCTATTAGATTCTAGCTGGTTGGTTAGGTTTTGTGATTGTCAGCTGTACATTCTGTCAGCCCCAAGTGTGCATCTTGAAAATTGGGATTGTAGCTTACTGATTGTTCTGAGGCTCAAACAAAATAATAATTATGAAACCATTTCCATATTCTCTGCATGATTTATCGCTAACACAAGAACAACCTGGGTTAAAGACTGAAATTCTTCCCTTTTACCTTCTATTTTCCTATTCATTTATTTTGCCTGAGCGGGATCTTTTTAGATGGATTGTTATGCATCACTGCTTTGACTATGTTTTTAGTATTGTTTGTGTTCCCCATTTCTAAGAGGGGTATTTTGTTGTTTCTTTTTTATATTTCTATACTTAGTGTTTTTAGCTTTGAATGTTGCCTTTTAATGATGTATGTCACCTTTGCATACTCATTGTTTTGTTCTCAAATATAGTCTTTAAATGCTGTAAGCCGCCTTGGGTCCTTTTTCTAAGGAGAAAGGCCAGGTAAAAATATTTTAAATAAATGAATAAACAAACTGAAGGGGTCCAGATAATACATATAAAATGTGTATATATATATATAATAGCCTAACCGTAGCCATATTGCTTTTGTAACAGCTTTGCTGCATGATCAGGTTTTTGCGTACTAGACAAGAATAGATAAAGAAGGGAGGCCACCTGCATTCCGTTACTTGTAAGTAACTGGTCTAATTAAAAGTCTGTCCTTGGGAAACGGGGCAATAGACACGGAGGAATGATTTACTGCTCAGAGCTGGGTTCATACAGGAATGTGTACCAATTATAGAAACCCCTCCCATTTCTCCACCTCCTCCCAACCCCTTTGGTCCCTCTTTCATGTTATGCCTTATAAAAATGTATACTTTTGTATCAGGGGGTGCGTTTCTTCTCTGCATGTTTTCTGCGTGTGAAGTTTGCACCTATTTTCAGCTGAAAATAAACAAATATCTATTGGATCTCTCTCTCTCTGGCTGATTGATTAATGTGTTAGAGACAGGCAAAAACCCAGGAATTAGTCTTGGACCTTTCAAAATAAATAATTGTTGCAACAATTCCAGGCAACATCAGCTTGTATAATTCTACAAGGTTTGTTTCTACAGTGCTTCTATGTTCCATATGCACAAAAATACTTCAAAGTAACAAATTAAAATGTATTGAAAATTTTGTTACAGTTATGATAAAAACTGTAGGCACAAATACTTAAAAATACTTTTAGAAAATCCTTGCAACTTATGAAAAGCTACATATGTGATTGCCATCCAAAATTCTTACAACTATGAGACGTTGCGAACAAAAATACATTCAAAAGCAAGTTGTAGGTGGAAATTAAATAATGTTATAATTATGTTCCAAAATTGCATAACCATGTATTCTAAAAATATCAAAGTTGTTAAAAGTAAAAATATATAAAGTAAAAAGCAGTTCTTAGCCTCTAAGCATATTAAGAGCACACAAAGTAATTTAAATGCTCATCCAACCAAACCAGTTTGAGTTTATGGAGGAAAATCCATGTTGATCGTATTGCTGGCTTTTGGAAATGAAGCTGCTGTACTACTACATGATCATTACCCTTTGATGTCTGGTGCCCAAAGTGGTGTAGAGTTGTGGTGCTGTGATGAATCCCTGTTTGTGTGTCTTATCTCTCTATATTTATAATTCTTTTAGATGTTCGCACCTCCTCCCAATCTGTGAACAATTTATTTTCCAGGGGCCTGGAGATCCAGGTATCTGGAGGTCCAAGAAAAAGTTTTCAATGGGAATCACAATTTGTTCCTGAAGAGTTTATTATTCCAGGCTTAGAATATGGCAAGCTGCCACTATAGTGATAATGTCATTGTTTTTACTAAAATTCTGTGAAGCTTGGAGGAATAAAAGCTTGCAGCATAAAGCATTTGATCCACCAGAGGCCTGGAACATCAGACTCCTGGAAAGCCAGGATATTGGAACAACAGAATATTGTAGCTATAGGACCTATAAACTTCACCTCCATGTTTACAAATTGTGACATAAACCTGTTCAGCTATCAGAATGTTATGGTACAGTGACCTTGTTTGGCTGGAGAACTGGCTTTGAAATGACTATAGTAAATTTGTTCAAGCCCCAATTTTAAAAGCACTTTCATTTTCAGGGCTGTTTTTTCTATACCCCTCTAAATTATTTTAACACTCTACACACACAAAATTTCAAACCTTGACACCGGGAATTCTGGTCTGCTTGATTTAAGCAGCCACACTTAAATCAAACTGTCTGCAGTTCTGCACACAGCCCTGCAGGTGGCCCTGTTCAAATAACAGCATTAATAGGCTATGAGATAGACTTTTTCTTGTTTCAGTTGTCAGCTTCCAACACAGAGCCTTGCTTTATTAAGCCGTTAAAAACATAAAATAATAAAATTACAGAAGTGTTGCTGAAGAGGAGAATCTGAAATTTTTAAAAAAAAAATAAAGAAGAGTCTCAGGACTCTTAATGAGCTAAGAGGCAAGAAGTGAAGGGGAAGGTAGGAAGGTGCTTTGAGTGTATATGCACACAAACCTCATTCTTTCTGCATCAATTCAAGTGATTGTGTGCTTGAATTGATTCAAAGGGATTAGAAATTTTTAAAAGGAGGTTTCCTGGTGAACAGGAAAAGCCATGGATTGGGGAGGGAGGATTCTGGGTTGATTTGCATTTCCTATTGCATTGCCTGATCAATGGGAAAAAATGCAAATTGGCCACCCCAAACCCATAGTATTTTCCACAATTTGGGATAATGTGGTTTCTCCCTAATATGGCTTCTCTTTGAAAACCTAGCCATGACTCATTCAGTGTGAAATTTCCATTTAGGGAGTAAGTATAACCTCATTGCCACAGGGATATCCGGCCAAATTTCTGATTTTTCTGTTTCCTCTCTTTTTTATACCATCCAGCTTGCTAAAGTGTTCTGGAGAGCTTGAAGGCTGGCATATTTGTATGGAATTCTATTTGAACCTAAAAGGTGTTCCCTGCCTGTAGAATTTGTGTTTGTTTTGCTTTTAAAGCATGTATGATTTTCATTTTTATCTGGCATAGTAAAGGATAAATGCAAATGTTATTATATTATATATCTACCAACTGAAAACAAAAAGCCAGAATGAGACCACCTATCTGAAAAGGAAGACCAAATAAGATTGAGAGATTATTCATTGTAAGGCAAATTGCAAAATTGGTTTCACAGGGGTGGGTGGATGTGTTTTATCTGTCTCTTATCTTTTGCAGCAAGCTAACAGAAGTGTTCCCAGGTTTAAGGATGGAAGAGGGGGCAACAGTTCTGACAGATGTTAAGTTTAGAAAGTTACTTTTAAGGAGAATACATATAAGAAGCCATGACATGCTGACATCATCCAAGTTTAGAAAGTTACTTTTAAGGAGAACAGTTATAAGAAGTCACGACATACTGACACCATCCATAGCTGGTGGTAGAATGATATTCTGATTGCTAGAGCATCTGGGCAAATGCTGAGTTGTAGATTACATCAGTTTATGATTATAACCATACTTCTTAAAAGTAACTTTCTAAACTTACTTTATGTAGTTTTGCAGCTATATGCTCAGTTTAACATCTTTTGTTAAATAAGTTAAGGCTTGAAGCTACATATTAGTAGAAAAGTCTACAGCTGCCTCCATTTCTGAAATGGAGAACTAAAACCAGCTCTTTTTCTGCTATACTAAACTCTGTTGAAAAACTTACTCTTTCCTCCTCATCTTTAGAACTTGGAAGGATTGATCAAGAGATCCATAAATACAATACCCCAGGATTCTCTGGTTGTCTATCTCGAGTACAGTTCAACCAGATTGCACCACTCAAAGCAGCCTTGAGGTCAACCAACATCTCCTCTCGAATCCACACAGAAGGAGAACTTGTAGAATCCAACTGTGGAGCAAATCCACAAACCATCCAACCAATGTCTTCTGCGACAAACCCATGGCATTCAGATTCAGGTAATGTAACCGCTGGCTGTAGCATTAATTCATTTTATTCATTTATTGTAAATTTTAAAATAGTCTTCCAGCCCCCAAAGTTACTTAACAAATGTATAGTTAAAATATAATTCTGTATTAGAGTAAGAAAAAATTCAAACTCATCATTCTAACACATGTGCATATATGTATCAATTGCATTTACTCTAATTCCTACTAAAATTTATTCCTGCTGCATTTATCTTTATTAAGTTTACATGGATGTTACATGGTGACATTTTATTTGCTGTTTGTCTTGTACGTATTGTTTTTCTTTGTTTTAATTTGTGTAAATGAGACAAATAAGAGTTCAGACTGAAGATTTTTGTCTCTACAGTGGCATCTGTTATCAGTACAGAAAAGCAGCACTTCTCTTTCCTATCAATTTGTTTTTAAGAGTTAGGTTTAAACTGGAAACCTGGGGACTATCAACCTTTAGTCTCCCTTGCAAGGTTGATACAAGAGGTAGAGGAAGACTTTAGAGGAGAATGAGGGGTCTATATAAGAGGTCATTTGAAAGGTTTGTCAACTTTTCTCCAACCACTTTCCGATCATCTTCCATATCGCACCCTCCGTAATATTCAGTTCCTGTTGTCTCAGCACTGCGATGTTGAGAACACATTTGTTGAAACAGTATATATTTTGGCCTTTAAAGTATTACTTCTACATCCTCACTAGTACTCTGATATGTTGCCAATGGTTATTGAAAAATTTTGTCAGCTTGTTCCTACTCATTTCAAAATTGACCATATTCCTATTGCCACAGGGAGCTTTCATACTAACCATCGAGCAGTGAGACTGAACAAATCCCCCTTCTCTGAACAAAAGCAAACTGAAAGTAAACAATGTGCTTTCCTTCAGAATCTCAGTTACACCATATCTTACCATGATTTAAAATACAGACATTAGCTTGTAGACGTTTGAGCAGTTACTGTACTTCAGTTTATTTCATATACCCATTTGCTCAACTTTCCCCCTCATTTTGTTACATTTATAGCTGCTTTTCCTCCACTGATCTGAGCGTAAATGGCTCTCTTCCTCTCTACTTTATACTCATAATAACTCTATCAGGCTGCAAGATTGTGGCTGACTACATTAGTCTGTGGATTTCAAAGCCAAATGAGAATTTGAATTGAGGTACCCAGAGTCTTAGTCCAGTACAAACCACTGATTTATCTTGGCCACACCACACAAACGTAATAAAATACTTAGTTTTCCACATGGCTTTTAATTAATATTGAATTCAAATCACCCAGTGAATCATGTCTCAAAATGTTTATTTGTTTTTATTCTATTCAGTAATTGTTGTTATGCCCAAACCATGAAACATACAAATGGACAAAGAAGGACATGGAAATAGATAAGAGAGTCATGAATTTAGGCATCCTTCAGTCTCGAAAGACTATGGTAACGTGTTCTGAATAGAGGACTTGGAACAGCATCTAGTGTGGCTGAGAAGGCCAATTCGAGAGTGACAATCCCTTCCACACTGAAGACAAATACAATCTGTCCCCTGTCCAGCTCCCTGATTTTGCTGGTTTCAGGACTGTCTCTTTGCCTTGGCCTGCTGGACAAGTGTCTCTTCAAAATGGGAGAGGCCATGCTGCACCGCCTGCCTCCAGGCTGAACGCTCAGATGTCAAGGTTTCCCATCTGTTGAGGTCCATTCCTAAGGCCTTCAGATCCCACTTGCAGATATCCTTGTATCGTAGCTGTGGTCTCCCTCTGGGGCGCTTTCCCTGCACTAATTCTCCATACAGGAGATCTTTTGGAATCCGACCATCAGCCATTCTCACGACATGCCCGAGCCAATGTAGATGTCGCTGTTTCAGCAATGTATACATGCTAAAAATTCCAGCTTGTTCTAGGACTACTCTATTTGGAACTTTGTCTTGCCAGGTGATACCAAAAATGCGTTGGAGACAACGCATATGGAACGTGTTCAACTTCCTCTCCTGCCATCCACAAAGGGTCCAGGACTCACTGCAGTACAGGAGTGTGCTCAGGACACAGCCTCTATAGACCTGGATCTTGGTATATGCTGTCAGCTTCTTATTAAGCCATACTCTCTTTGTGAGTCTAGAGAACATGGTAGCTGCTTTGCCAATGCGTTTATCCAGCTCGACATCTAGGAAGAGAGTGTCAGAGATCGTTGAGCTAAGGTACACAAAGCCATGAACAACCTCCAATTCTTGCGTGGAGATAGTAATAGAGGGAGGTGAGTCCACACCCTGGCCCATGACTTGTGTTTTCTTCAGGCTAATTGTTAGTCCAAAGTCTTGGCAGGCCTTGGTAAAATGATTCATGAGTTGTTGGAGGTCTTCAGCAGAATGGGCGACAACATCTACATCATCGGCGAAGAGGAAGTCCCGCATACATTTCACTTGGACTTTGGTCTTCGCTCTCAATCTAGAGAGAATAAAGAGCTTTCCATCTGATCTAGTCCAGAGATAGACACCTTCTGTTGCACTTCTAAAAGCCTGCTTCAGCATGACAGCAAAAAAGATCCCAAACAGGGTCGGCGTGAGGACACAGCCCTGTTTCACTCTTCTTCGGATGTCAAAGGGATCTGATGTTGAGCCATCAAAAACTACAGTACCCTTCATTTCCTCATGAAAGGACCTGATGATGTTCATCATCATCATATTTTATTACAGTCCTTAGACCAATTAAACAAAAACAATTACAATTTCAACCTTTTCAGCATAAAGCATAGCAAAATTACTACTTACACTAGTTTAAAATCCATTTAAAAACGTACAGTTTAACTCCATTTAAAATCCACAATTTAAAAACATTTAACTCTAAACATCTAAAATTTATCTACCTTTTGATTTCTGGAATCTAAGTATCACCATGCAGAAACTTGCAACGTGATAGGTGACCTTAGGGTCTTTATCTGAGAGAAGAAACTGGAGTCTACATTCTTCTGTACGACCTGGGATTTTTTTAATCAGTGGAGAAATAATCTGATTACATGCAATCTCATAGTGGGGACAGGTAAAAAACATGTGTTGCATAGATCCCAAACAGGGTCGGTGTGAGGACACAGCCCTGTTTCACTCCGCCTCAGATGTCAAAGGGATCTGATGTTGAACCATCAAAAACTACAGTGCCCTTCATTTCCTTATGAAAGGACCTGATGATGTTAAGGAGTCGAGGTGGACATCCAATCTTGGGAAGTATTTTAAAAAGGCCGCCCCTGCTAACCAAATCAAAGGCCTTTGTAAGATCTATGAAGGCCACAAAGAGTGGCTGTTGTTGTTCCCTACATTTCTCCTGCAACTGTCTGAGGGAAAATACCATGTCAGTGGTGGATCTATTAGCTCGAAATCCACACTGTGATTCTGGATAGACTCTGTCTGCAAGCACCTGGAGTCTCTTCAGCACAACACGGGCAAGCAGCTTCCCTACAACGCTGAGAAAAGAGATGCTACAGTAGTTATTGCCGTTGTCCCTGTCTCCTTTGTTCTTATACAATGTGACGATGTTTGCATCCTTCATGTCCTGTGGTACTCCACCTTCCCTCCAGCAAAGACAAAAGACTTCATACAGCTCGGTGGTGATGATCTCTATACAGCACTTCAGCAGGGATGTTATCCTTTCTAGGTGCCTTGCCGGAGGTGATGGAAACCAAGGCCGCTTTTATTTCTGTTAAAGTTGGTTCGCTGTCCAACTCTTCCAAGACAGGCAGGCACTCGATGTTATTTAATGCCTCTTCGGTTACTGCATTCTCTCTGGAATATAGCCCAGTGTTCCATCTGCTGTGCTCGGTCCTGGATGATCATGCCTGTAGTAGACTTCGAAGGAGCAGATTTCTTCTGTATTGGACCTAAAGCCTGCTTGATACCATCATACATTCCCTTGATGTTACCTGTGTCCGCTGCTATCTGTACCTGAGAGCAGAGCTGAAGCCAATAATCGTTAGAACATCTCCTGGCAGCCTGTTGGACTTTGCTATGAGCAACTCGAAAAACCTGCAAGTTGTACTCACTAGGACAGGCTTTGTATGCTGCTAGAGCTCTCCTCTTATCCTCGATGGCTGGCATCAACTCCTCTGAATGGGCTTCGAACCAGTCTGCCGTCTTTTTGGTCTTGTTGCCAAATGTGGACAAGGCGGTGTTATAAACAACATTCTTGAAATGTTCCCATCGTTCAGGTACATTTGCATCAGCCGGGCCTAGAAGGGGTTCCTCAAGCACTTGGGCAAATTCCTCCACTTTTCTTTGATCACGAGTCTTGCTGATGTCAATACGTGGTCTTCCTTCCCTTTTCGTGTGATACAATCTCTTTGTCCTCAGTTTTACTCTACTACACACCAGGGAGTGATCAGTATCACAATCAGCACCCTGATAACTGCGTGTGATCATAATACTACGAAGGCTAGAGCGTCTAGTGAGGATCAAATCGAGCTGATGCCAATGCTTGGATCTTGGATGTCTCCAGGAAACTCTGTGTTGAGGCTTTGTATTAAAGAACGTGTTGCTGACACAAAGACCATAATAACAGCAAAACTCCAGCAAGCATTGGCCATTTTCGTTCATCTTCCCAATGTCAAAATGGCCTAGACAAGTTGGCCAAGAATTGTGATTAGCACCAACTCTAGCGTTAAAGTCTCCGAGAATGAACAGCGGCTCTCTCTCGGGGATTTTTTTTATAGTAGCTGCCCGATAGTCGTAGAATTTGTCTTTGACTTCTGTTGTAGATGTTAGTGTTGGTGCATATGCACTAATGAGGGTGACCGGTCCCGCTGATGAGTGGAGCTGCAGAGACAGGATTCTTTCACTCCCCACAGTAGGTGGAACAATGGATCTCAGCAGAGTATTTCTGACCGCAAAGCCACCACCATATTCCCTGGTCTCATTCAATGGTTTTCCCTGTCAGAAGAATGAGAAATTTTTTTCTTTGACAGAACTCGAGTCTGGCAATCTCGTCTCTTGCAGAGCAACAATGTCCATCTGCAACCTACTCAGTTCCATGTCGATGACAGCTGTCTTGCGCACATTGTCTATTTCCTGCAGGTCATCAGAAAAGCCAGGGGTCATTGTCGAAACATTCTAGGTGCCCAACTTTAGGGCAGAAGTTTTCTTATGATTGTTGCATGGTGCAGGGTTATCGATCTGCTTGTCGGCTTTCACCCTGAACCCCACGCACCCCGTGAGGTTAACAGACTGTGGCGAGGCAGCACCTTACTGGCTGGGGGCTGCCCAGCTTAAGGTGGGCGGTAGCTACCTAGTGAAGTGCAATGCTCTCTCCCACCATCAGAAGTAGCCCCCGGCGTCATGCTCTACGCCAATCGTGCAAAGACTAATTGCTACTTCCTGTGTTATTTCGACGCTGTATGCGAAGCTGGAGTGTCCTCTCCAGAGCACAAAGCCTGAGTAAAATAATATGGAGGATAGGCTGTTACCCAAGCAGCAAATCCCCCCTCTCCACGTCACTGAAATAGTCCAATGGAAAGGCAAGAGCCAATATAACTGGTTCCAGCTATGTCGCAGGAGTTGCTAGAATGGCACGAACTGCCTCCAGGACTCCGGCTCCGGATTTTGCCTCGAGGTTAACACCTGAAGCCTTTTCCATCAGTGGATATAGCCACAAGGCAGTGGAGGTTTGAAATCAGAGTTTTCCTTCTCCTAGATGGGCTGCCTTCCAAGGCTGACGAGCCCCACCCACCCGGGCTGCTCCCTAATAGTGCAAAGATTAGAAACACAGGCCTCCAGCTGCCGGACCTTGTCTTCCAAGAGGACCACCAACTTACACTTAGAGCATTTGTACCCAGGCACCTCATTTGGCAAGAAAACAAACATGCCAAAGGTGTTACAAGTGGAACAGATCCTGCGATCTCCATCTCGACTGATTGGTCAGTGAATTAAAAAGAGAGGAAGTCTGATCCTCCCCTTAAAACTTCCCTGCTCCCCCAGGTGTATGCACTCGTATTTGTCTTGCCTATTTACCAAGTTAGAGTCTAAAAAGTAAAATCAGAGAACAAAGGTCAGAGCAAACACATCCTTGTAAGCCTAAAAACCCACAAGCCTAGAAAAAAAATACCACACCAAATAAAATGTCCTCCCAGACACAGCTCACCTTCTGCTTCCCCTTCCTCTGCAGAAAAAGGGCTTAAAGCTTCTGGTAGCCCTTATTTAAAGCTAAAACCTCGCCCCCTCAGACTATGCGATCAGGGAGAACAAAGGTCAGAGCAAAGACGCCCTTGGAAGCCTAAAAATCCACAAGCCTAGAAAAAAAATACCACACCAAATAAAATGTCCTGAGTCATGAATAATATTGTAAAAAAGAAAGAAAGAAAGAAAGAAAGAAAGAAAGAAAGAAAGAAAGAAAGAAAGAAAGAAAGAAAAGCCATTTCTAGTCAGCCTCTTTCGTTATCTTTTTTTGCTGCAGGAACAAAAAGCATTTGAGTTACTGAAACAGAAAAGAAATTAGCTAAATATATAGAACAAAATAACCAGGACTGATGTCAAGATGTGATGGACAAACGTCCGAACAATATGAATATTACTCTTTCATTAACCTTTTATTGCCTCCAGACCTGCCAGAACATAACACAATGGCATGAAATGGTAACCTCTGAGTGGGATAACTCGACCAAATTCATTGGTCAGGAACCACATTCCAGTACCCATTCCAATACCCACTGCTGGCAGGAAACCAACATTATGCAAAAGAGGACAGACCAGCATTTTCCAAGTAGGATAGCATGTTAAAATTTACTATTGCAGTAGAAAGGACAAATGCAACCAGCCACAATATCTCCCCAGGAACCACACTCTCTGGAGTGGCCTATTCTGAGTTTAAGTTTCATATTTTTGAAATGGCCTATGAACAGCAGGTTCTGAGCTGATGAAAGCTACCAGTTCATTAGTCACATATGATTGGATAAGAGTAATACATTAAACCACAGACCTTCCACAGGAAACACAGTCCACACAGATTGTGACTGGATGCTTTCTGCAAGCCTTCCGAAGCCTGTCACCTTGGCTTAGCCTGAAGAAGAGACTGAGAGGACATACCCCCTTTTGTTCTGTGACTTCAACTTATTTAGTGCTTTGTTTCATTTTGTGTGTGTGTGTGATAGGTAATTCTTGTTGAGCTATCCTACTCTTAAGTTGCCATTCTAGGCTCTCTCTCCCCATGCACACACACACAAACACACACAATATTGATTTTCCATCTGGAATGGGCACTGGGATATTAATCCTGGGGACATTTTGTGGCTGATTGCAACAGTTTCCTCTAGTAGGATGTAATGAGTGGATTTCATTGGACTATCACACTCAGAAGTTGACATTCCGGACTGTTTTTTCCCAAAACCAATTTTCTGCCCAGAAAAAGTACTAGAATCATAGAATCATAGAATAGTGATGTTGGAAGGGGTCTATAAGGCCATCAAGTCCAACCCCCTGCTTGATGCAGGAATACAAATCAAAAGATATCTGCCAGGTGGTTGTCTAAGTTTCTCTTGAATGTCTACAGTGTTGGAGCACTCACCACCTCTCGAGGTAATTGGTTCCACTATCTTACTGCTCTAACAATTAGGAAGTTTTTCCTGATATTCAATCAAAATCTGGCTTATGCCATTTTGACACATCTTATCAACCAGCAAAAAGCAATGTTGGAACAGATGATGAAAATTCCACAACATGCAGACAAAAAGAAATCCGAGCCACCGACGCAAACAGAAAAACCACCAGGAACACAGAGCTTGGCGCATATAAAGTTACAAAAGTTAGGCCCAGGAGACGACCCAGAAGCATTTTTACACACATTTGAAAGAATAGCAACAGCAGCCAAATGGCCCCTCGACCAATAGACACTTATTCTAATGCCATACCTGACAGGATTGGCACAAGAAGTAGTAGACACAATGGAACTGATGGACATGCAAGATTATGCTAAGGTGAAAACAGCAATACTGGGCACCTTAGACCTCTCTGAAGAACCATACCGCCGTCGCTTTCGAAGGCTACGATATAAGTTTGGTGTGCCACCTCGTACTTTGTTGCAACAGATGAAGGCTAGCGTGTTAAGATGGCTATGACCAGCAGTACATACCGCTGACCAGGTGGTGGAGCTCGTAATCACTGAACAATTGATAATGATGTTACCAGCAGACATCAAGAGCTGGGTGCTGCGTAACCAACCAACCACGCTGGAGGAAGCAGTCACGTTATTGGAAGCCTAAGCTCGAGCAGAAGAGAGAGGGAATCATTGGGGGAGTGTGACGCAGGAGAAACCAAAAAATAAAGACAGGATGGCATACCAGGCATCAGCCACGATACGACCCAAGATCAGGAACCCGATGTCTTCGGGCAATCCAAAACCAGCACCAGAGAATCCGACGGGCTCCAAGTTTGTTCAGCCATTTGTAATGGTGGGCCCAGATCCGGAGCTGCAGCGAACTGGACCATCGCCAATCACAAAGAAAGAATGGAAGAAAGTTTGCTATGGCTGTGGCCAAGAGGGGCATTTCAGAAGGGAATGCCCAGTGGAGGACTTTGCGTGGGCATCAGCACTCATGGCTGCAGGCAAGGTGGGTGGTACGGAACACCCTGGCTGGGTGGTGATGGCACAAGTGGGGGGGGCGGACAGTAAAAGCCCTTGTAGACACAGGGTGCAGCCACACGCTGATTCAAGACTATCCCGGCATGGAACGTGGAGGACAGATGATGGTGCGATGCATCCACGGAGATGTGAAACCATGTCCATGGGTAGAAAGAGAAGTGACTATACAGGGACAAAGGCGGAAATTACGAATGGGGGTAATGCCGAACCTAGTCCACGAAATGTTATTAGGAAGGGATTGGGAAGGAATCGAACGATTAACAGAGATGGGGAAACAGATGAATGTTGAAGGGTTGGGAGGAAACAAGAACATTCAAGGCATAGATAAGAAACAAATTGTGATGTGGCAGCAAGATAATCCAGAATTACAGGAGTGGTTACGAGAGGCTAGGCCAGAGGAGGATAATGATGAGAGAGAAAGACAATTTGTGCTAAGAAGAGGCTTGTTGTATTACAAGGGAAAAGAAATGGCAGGAAAGGAGGTGCTGGTAGTCCTGGTTAAATTGAGAGACGTGGTGTCGAAACTAGCCCATGATATCCCCCTAGCGGGACACCTAGCCATGGAAAAAACATTAGCCCGAATAAGACAAAGATTTTTTTGGCCAAACCTGAGGAAGGAGGTTGAAAAGTACTGCCAGTCGTGTACAGAGTGCCAGAAGTCACAAGTAAAAACCCCACCAGGCACACAATTGATCCCACTCCCCCAGTGGACAAACCCTTCGATAGAATTGGAATAGATATCGTAGGCCCCTTGATGAAGTCCTCTGCAGGACACACTCACATATTGGTGATGATTGATTATGCAACTAGATACCCGAAGGCCATCCCCTTAAGATCCAATCATGCAAAAACATTGGCCAAAGAATTGATGGGAGTTTTCGCCAGAGTAGGGTTTCCACGTGAGATACTGACTGATCAGGGCTCTAACTTCATGAGTGCCACGTTAAAACATTTGTGGGGGATGTTGAAAGTACATCCTCTGAAAACATCAGTGTACCACCCGCAAACAAATGGCTTAGTGGAACGCTTCAATAAGACACTAAAGGGAATGTTAAGGAAACTAGTGGCAGAGAAACCAAGATAGTGGCACATGTTATTAGGACCAATGATGTTTGCAATTAGAGAAGTGCCACAGGCCTCCACAGGGTTTTCACCCTTCGAGCTACTATATGGGCGCAACCCTAGGGGCGTGTTAGACCTATTAAGAGAACAATGGGAAAGTGGGGAGAGTGAAATGTGGACAGTGGTACAACAAGTGTTAGAAATAAGGGAACATTTGGAACACGCCCATAAGATGGCCAAACAGGTGTTGGTATGGGGCCAGAGGCAAAAAATCTGAGGCAGTAGGAGACATCACTGTTAGAAATAGCGGATCAACTGGAGGAAAGTCAAAGGGAGGAAATAAGAACCTTGGAGAGAGAATTTGGAGAAGTGTTCTCTGTCATCCCTGGACATACACAGAAAGTAGAACATCAAATATGCACCCCCCAGGGGTGGTGGTGCGATCAACCAGCAGAACGTGGCCCCATCGTTTAAGGAGTGTGATTGAGGAAGAAGTAGAAGAGATGTTAAAACTAGGGGTTATTGAGCCTTCTTCAAGCCCTTGGTGTAGTCATCCAGTATTAGTGCCCAAACCAGATGGGAGTACCCAATTTTGTATAGATTTCAGACAACTCAATTCCGTATCCAAATTCGATGCCTACCCTATGTCCAAAGTAGAAGACCTATTAGAGAAGATGGGCCAGTTTCCTCACGTCTTTTGATTTGACGAAAGGATATTGGCAAATTCCGCTAAGGAAGACAGATAAGGAGAAAACCACCTTCACCACACCTAGGGGTTTGTTCCATTTTACCCACATGCCATTTGGGTTGCATGGTGCAGCTGCGACCTTCCAAAGATTAATGGACGAGGTGTTGGCCCCAGTTAAAGAATTCACACCAGCCTACATAGACGATATAATTGTATTTAGTTCCACATGTAAGGATCACATTGCACACTTAAGAGCTGTGCTGCAAGAATTAAAGAAGGCTAGGTTGACTGTAAATCCAAAAAAATGTAAAGTAGCTCAACACAAAGTAAGTTATTTGGGATTTGTGGTAAGTCAAGGAGAAGTAACTCCCCAAGAAGGAAAAGTAGATAAGTTATCATTGTGGCCACGGCCATGAAACAAGAAAGAGGTGCAGAGGTTTTTAGGCTTAGCAGGGTATTATAGACAGTTCATCCCAGACTTCTCAGAACTAGCAGCTCTTTTGACAGACCTAACTCGTAAGAAAAACAACAATCAAGTACATTGGGGGGAACAGGAAGAAAAGGCTTTCACCACTCTGAAAGACAAGCTATGTTCATATCCTGTGCGATATGCTCCAGTTTTTGAACTGCCCTTTATTTTGCAAACAGATGCTTCAGACGGGGGATAGGAGCAGTGCTCACTCAAGAGGTAGCTGGGAGGGAACATCCCATATTGTATTTGAGTAGGAAACTGACTCCCAGAGAGCAGAGATACGCAGCAATTGAAAAGGAGGCTCTAGCCATCAAATGGGCCACTCATGCCCTTAAGTATTATCTCTTAGGTGCCCCATTCACTTTGGTGACTGATCATGCCCTGTTACAGTGGTTACATCGGATGAAAGAATCCAACCCTAGGTTAACCCGGTGGTACCTTGCTCTGCAACCTTACTCCTTTAATATCAGACACGGAAAAGGGAAAGCTCACCTTAACGCAGATTATTTCTCCCGACAGGGCCCTTGGGAAAATGAAGTGGAGATCCAGACGGCACACATGGAGGGGGGAATGTGTGAGGCGAGGAGTCACCTCAGCCAGGTTCAGAAGAGTGTACCGTCTGACTCTTATAGACAAAAGAAGAAGAGACAGGAGTTATTGAAAGGGAATTAAGGAAATTAGAAATAGGGAAAGAGATTGAGGGGGCGCTTATCGGGCGGGAAAGAGGAGGATAAAAGGAGGGAAGAAGAACGGGGAGAGGAAGAAGCATGTTGGGGAAGAGAGGAGAAAGAGGAGGAAAAAGAAGAGCTTGTGGAGTTGGTTCAAGAAGACCCTTGGACAGGAGAGTGGGTGGAATTCAGAGTACCCCGTGAGTATGCTGAAAAGGAATGGAGATGACAGATGTATAGAAAACCACCTTACTGGGGGGAGACTGAGGAGAGAAAGCTAAGGAAAGAGTATAGAGCGTGGGTAAAGAGGGAAGAACAGAGAAGAGAAAGACAGAGATGTATAGTGAACCCAGAGAGATCCTGTGGGCCCAGCCCCTTCAGACCCCGACAGAGAATAGTTCATGGCTTGACAAAGGGGGAACACCAAGAAGGTTCGACTTGCAATCCACAAAATTGAAGTGGGCAGACAATACACCAGAGATGCTGGGTGCAAAACCCAAGTGGGCCCAAGATGTTACCAGTTATTCCCCGTTGTCGTATCATGGAGAGTTACCCAGTTTTAATAATGTTAAAACTTACAATTTATTGTTGAATTTGGAAGAAGATAAGCAAGACTTAAATGACGCTGAAGACATGTTAAACAATAAACCAGTTTTATTAGAAGAATTTGGTGTAGCGTCTGCTTCTTTGGGCATGGTTATGAAAAAGGAGGTAGAAGACAGGCGGCAAGATCACATAAGAAAATATAGATTCATAGAAAAACAGTTGTTTGCAAAAGCAATAGCATAAACATATCCAATAGATTACAATGGTTAAATAAAGCTGCTATTTCTTATTAAAATAAGAAACACTAAAAATTAAACTAAGTAATCATCGTAGCTTCCAAGGTGGGCTATTCCCCCTCCTTCTTCTGGTTTTAAAAAGACAAACCGATTTTCCTTGCTACATTCTGTAAGCAATCTATCACATAACTCAAACCATTCGAAAAAGCTACAAACACATCCCATCGTCCATCTTTTCTACATGTCTAAGACCTCCTTCTCCATTACGCCCAACAGCTGTAAACCAATTAACTTCAAAGAGGTTTAACACAACTCTCCACCCAGAATTCTCATGAAGTCCAAGTGCATTATCTTGTTGCCAATTAAGACGGTATGCGTGTTTTGGTTTCACGGTGCCTCTTCGTCCTTGCCTTGTTATCACAGTTCTCTCTGGACCAGACACTCAGTGAATCTGAAAAACAGTCTCACAGCCTAACGCATTCCAATGCCTTAGGAACTCCCTCTCTTTTGGGGGAGTGACTCTCACCGCGAAGAGTGAGGTTCGCAGCTTGGGGGTCCATCTGGATCTGGCGCTCAGTATGGAAACCCAGTGGTCCACTCCACCTATTTCCATCTGTGGCGGATTGCCCAGCTGCGTCCCTATCTTGATGTTGGGGCGCTCACCACTTTGGTCCATGCGCTTGTAATCTCAAGATTAGACTACTGCAATGCGCTCTATGTAGGGCTACCTTTGAGATTGATGCAGAAGCTTCAAATGGTGCAGAATGCGGTGGCCAGACTTCTCAGTGGGACGAGAAAATATCAGCATATTTCCCCCACTCTGGCTGCCTTGCATTGGCTGCCCGTTCGTTTCCGCATTGATTTCAAAGTGTTAATGATGACATATAAAGCCCTAAACGGTTTAGGACCTCGATATCTAGCGGAACGCCTCCTCCCACCTAGATCTACCCGAATCACTCGTTCTAGCCAGGAAGGGCAGTTGAGGGGCCTAACGCCGAGGGAGGCCCAGAGAGAAAGAACAAGAAACTGGGCCTTCTCAGCAGTGGAACAGTCTCCCCTCAGAGATCTGTCTGGCTCCCTCGCTGGGTGTTTTTAAGAGCCAACTTAAGACCTGGCTCTTTAGGCAGGTTTTCCCTCCTGTCATCACTTGATTATTTTTATTTTTTCCCCATCTTGAATTATATTATTATTGTTGCTTTTTATTTTATTATACTGTTTTTACTCCATTTTTATTGTTAGCCGCCCAGAGTAGACATGTGTCTAGATGGGCGGGGTATAAATTTAATAAATAAATAAAATAAAATAAATAAATAAAATCATGTCACTTTGAACCTAACAGTCTCAATTTTCTCTGACTACAAATCCCACTCTCCTTCAGATCATCACAGCATTATACTTGACAGTTTGGGTCTGGAATTTGCAAGACTGAAATCAATTCATTTTTCTGCAACTACATGATGCAACACTAACTGCGTGGAAGCCCACACTTTTTCTGGTGTTATTCTTCTCTTTTTGAACAGCTAGGAAATTGTTTATTTTGTGCTGAATCCTCTTGCATTGTTGTTTTCTCTTATCCGGTATATATGATTGCCTACCTTGGTTTAAAAAAGGACAGTTTTGTGTGTGTGTGTGAGGGTGTTGTTGACATTGACATCCTAAGCGGGACACAGTATGTTATTGCAGCTTTATAATCCCTCTCTAAATCTCTGTTACTTTTCCTCCAAACAACGTTTTCTTTTTTTTTTTTTAATGTATCTCTTAAGCTTAGCACTGTGTTAGGTAAGGGGCTTTGGAGCTCCCTTGTTTGCTTGCTTCCCCCCTCACCTTTTTAACAGATATTTCATTTGGATAATTGGTCCTTCATCTACCTTACCATCCTATTCTATTGTAATGGCATAGCCCCTGTCTCAGCTCTGTGCTAATAAGCTTTTTAGGTTAGTGCTATGCCAGTTCTAAAATGGGAAAAAAGTTCAAATTGCTGTGACACAAATGTTATTCTTCTGTATAAAATAGAGGGAGGAAGAGAAAGGGGGAAATTGTGTTCATAGGTGTCAATAGGACTATGATTCCATTCATAATTTACTGATTATGGAATTTCACTGTGGACTCTTGTAGTGTTCATTTATCTTATCAGTGTGAACTACTAAAGCAATTTCAGGAGCAGAAATAACTATAGTAGTTTAAATAGGTTTTGAAATTTTTGTGCCAAAGTGTGTGATATTTTTGTGGTCTAGCACATCATCACCATTATTAGTCACAGCATAAGATTAACATTAAAAATAAATACACAAACATACAGAAAATATATTTTTTAAAATACCCACAACAGCATGACAAAACCCACTTCTTTTCGTTTCATCTTGTGCATTTTACTCACAGTTTGGCGGGAAAGGTGACTTGAGGTCTAATTTTTTAAAACTAGATGGCATCTGGAGGGGAAAAGGTTTAAAGGAATTCTTCTCTGTAATTCAGAGTGAACATCACATTATTTTATAAGCTGTATGATGTTCTTCAGTTAGCTACCTGGAATGTGCAAATGTCAGAATATAAATTTCTTAGTACACAAAAATAAAATGTTAACATCAGTGGTGGCACAAATGGCTTACATGCAGATAATCCCAGTTTTAATACATGGCACTTCCAGATCCAGCTCAGAACTAATCCTAGCTGGTGAGTTGTTGCTGGTCTGTGTAGACAATACAGAGTAAGGCAGCTTATGTCCATATCTCATGTACCTTCAACACAGCAAAAGGGCACTTTTATTGAAATATTGGTAAAAGTCAATTGTAATAAACTGATTTAAAGATGAAGAAGCAAAAGGTTATTTATTTAGGGGATGACCCTAATTTTTCCAACTGTGAGGAAATGAGAGCAACCATTATCTCTGGCTGAAATTTAGTAATCACTCTTTGCTTCCCAAATGACTTAATAATGGTGTTTGAATTTCCCGTAAGTCTCTTTCAATGAAAAGGAAATTTTAAAAAAGAAATATATCACTCTGCATATCTTTTTCTTCTCTCACCAATTCGTATTTCATCTCTGACACTATCAGAAGGTACAGACAGACCTTGTGCAGCTATTTGTAAAGCCACAAATCCTCATGACACTTTTAGATAGTGCTTGTATTTCGAACTGTTTTGTATAAAGATCTGAGTAGAATTTTAACCCCCTCTTGTATATACATCTCAGTGTAGTGAGAGAGTTTGAATGTGTCAGGGAAATTGACTGCAGTTGCTGTCAGCAGACTAGGTTTGTTTAGGAATCTTAACCAGAGATGGGAGCTTTGTATTTGTCTCCTGAGGGAGATGAATACGAAGCTCACCACCACAGGTAGCCAGTCCAATTGGACCCTCTCCTTCAAACCGAGCGTCCACTTACCACTTGCTGGGTGGCATGTGTGGCCATCATTCTTCACACCACGCCAATCATGGAAGTAGTCTGGCTGGAGCTTCCCCAGCTCCCTGCGCTGCTGACAAATCTGGTGAGGGGGTGGGATGACAAGCCTCCCCACTCAGCTGCTGATTGGTCAGCAGTGCAGGGGAGTGGAGAAGCCCCAGCCAGGCTACTTCGATGATTGGCGTGGCATGAAGAACGAATCATAAGACTGTAAGTTAAGGGGCAACTAAGAAGAAACAAGAAAACATCCTTAAGATTAAAGATATGTCAACTAGAAACTAAGACCAAGACCATCCACACCATGGTATTCCTGATTACTATGTATAGATGTGAATGTTGTATAGTGATATAAACCAACAAAAGGAGAAATGATTTATTTGGAATGTGGTGCTGGAGGAGAACTTGATTGATTTTATTTATACAATCAACAGATCAGATGTGAATAACACAGAACAACTGCATAAGAATAAACAGTGGTTGATAGATATAATGGACTGGCAGAAAATCAAATACATGGGTGCTGAATCGGATCAAACCAAAAACCTCTTTAAACATGGAAATTACTAATCTGAGCCTATAGCTTTGAGCACTTCTCAAAAAAAAAAAAAAGAAAAAAGAAAAGGCTATACTTGGAAAGGACAATAATGCAAGGAATTGCTGAAGGCAGCAGGAAGAAGAGACCAGTCACTAATTGATAGGATGACATAGGTCAGAAGCAATTTTATGGCATATAACAACAAAAACAGAATTTTAATACAGTAGAAGAGAAGAAAGATAAGGAGATTCAAACAAGTACACATATGGGAAGCTTCAAAAGGAATTTGCAGCAAATTCAGTCGCTGCACACAATGTAAGCATTGTGCATACAATGCATAGGCACCATTATTAATCTGCACCATGGTATTCCCCCCCACCTCCAGCTCTAAAGGAAGCTATTTCCAATCATTGGACTATTAGTCCATCTAGCTCAATATAGTTTCTGACCACCAGCAGCTGTTTGAGGGCTTGAACAGAAATCTTTACTGGTCCAATGCCTACATTCCTTCTAAATGGAGATGTCTGCCACTGAATTAGAGGCTCTTCCCCAGAATCTGCATTGATACAGTTACGGCTGAACCTTGGAGCCAAAGTCTAGTTTTTCATGGGGCAGGGGATGGTCATCCAGAGAAAATAGCAAAGTCAGAGGTAACAGGAAAACAAATTAGCATGGCCAAATATCACCAGTGCAACTTCCTTGCTTTCTTTTTCTTTTCAAAAAATATTTTCAAGTTAGGGGGGATGTAGCTGGGTTTATTCATGGTTATAGATGCCCCCTTCATTGTTTTTACTTTAAAATTATCTTTTTCTACAATGAAATGGTACATATAGCCCAGTATTTTTCTTTTTATCAAGATTAGCAAATATATTTGTTTATTTTCACTGTGATTTATAAGGAATGTAAAGCATAGATATAAAGCAGAGGTATGCAACCTGCAGCCCATGGGCCAAATGCACAGATCTTTCTGTGCAGCCCTTCAACCTGCTTGTTTACTCCTTTCATCCTCAAGGCATTGTCCCTCAGACCCACACTGTTCTTCCTGCCTCAACATTGTTTCTTCTGGTCTCCATGGTCCCTTCTCTTAGTTCCTTCTTGCTCTTATCCTCCATACTAGAATTTTGGCCATTCTGGGTGCTTTGATAGCCACCAGAGCTCAGGTGCCCATACCACTCAGCTTTTTTACTCCCCCTCTCCATGTATTACCATGTTGAAAGTTATATATGTGTGTAAGGAAGATAAAGCAGCTGTGTGGATGGGTATAGGAGATGTCTGTTCTGCTTTTGCAAAAAAAAAAGGCAGGAAAAGGAGAGTAAAAGGCCTGGTATTTTTGCAAAAATGTATATAAAGTGCTTTGCATACTAAACATTTCTAGAGGCTCCACTCATCAAGGCTCTTCCAAGTGGTTTGCAAGTTTACTGGTGAGGATGGTGCTTGAGGCAAAGGCCTTCTTCCTTTCTCATCAAGAGCTGGTTGCTCTTACATTTTGTTTTGCTTGCTTTTGCCTCTCTTCCCCTACCCACTCCAGCTAGGAGTCTTCTCATGCATCTATGACTGCAGCTACTAGTAAGTGGTTCCTTCCCATATCTTCCTCTAGCCAAGTTACCTTCCCCCTGGCTGCCGTTTTGCTTCTCAACTGGCAGGCAGTGATGTCTATGTGCACCCTGCATATGATTTGAGGCCAACTTAATGGCATATCCTCTGTTCCAGGTGGGAGGCTGGCCTTTCTATTTTTGCTCCTTCTCTCTACCTGCCCCCTTTTTTTTTGGAGGGCCCTGAATTTTAAAAGTATTAATATGTGTAGAGATTTAAACCTCAAGGCAGTGTGCTTATTAAGAAATAAATCTCATAGTATTCAATGTACTTAGGATTGCAACTCAGCCATCTTATAGGTCAGATTCATAATCCATTTTTAAAACATTCTTCCTAGCCCGTGCATATGGACCAATATTCCAGAGAACTATAGAGGCAGGGATCTCTTCTTTGCCATGGTCAAAATGAAAATCCTCAACTAACAGCAACCAGAGTGGGGTGTATTTAATGGGAAAGGGAAGTGTTAGATCCATAAAACTACCTCTCGTATTTTTATTTATTCAAGGATAATATTGAAACTCTGCAACTACTGCTCTAGTAAAAAATTCTGTAAGAAGATTTCTGCAAAAGAAAATGCTGTTTGAAAGAAACAAAAACTTGCAAATGAGCACCCTGTCTTTAATGACAAATGGACTACTGAGTATTTCTTTGTTCTAAACAAGGATAAAGCAGTTTGCCTGATATGTGTTGTAACTGGCTCAGTATTAAAGTATAAAATGTTAAAAGGCACTTTGAATCTTGTCATTAGAGCTATTAAATACATCAAGAAGTGGTGAGACAAGATAAATTCTCTTTAAAAATCAATGTTTTTGCAGCAAAATAGTTTTAGAAAACACATTGAGGAGAACTGACTGTGACGGCCAGCTATCATATTGCTAAATGTATTGCTGAGAATGGTAGGCCATTCACTAATGTGGATTTATTTTAAAGTGCATGGTTAAAGTAATGGAGGAAATATACCCTGCTATGGTATCTTTTCTTAGTTGTGTCAGTGTGTCTGCATCTACAATCACCAGGCATGTTGAAGAACTAGGACAAGAGCTGCACATGTCACTGATTGTCAAGGAAAAAAGTTTTGATTTTTTTCCTCCTTTGGCATTAGATGAGAGCAATGACATTATAGACACTGCTCAACTGCTAATATTTATCTGGAGGATAGATTCCACCTTCAGAATTACAAAAGAATTGCATGCACTGCAGCGTTTGAAAGGCACTACAGTTGCAGAAAACATATTACTGAAGGCATGTGAATCAGTGGAAAATCTAGGTCTGAGTTGGCATAAATCGAAAAACATCCCAACGGATGGCGCAGAAAATACGACGGGAATTAAAACTGGTGTAGTGCAAGAATCAATGAAGAGATACTGAAACTAAGTAGTACACTTCTCATGCAATTTCACTGCAAGCCTTGTGTAGTTAAACTCTTTAGTGGGAAACTGTGATGCCTGTTGTATCCAGCATTAATTACAGCAGCAATAATGGCCTTACTCATCATCAGTTTCAAAATTTTCTCTCAGATGCAGAATATGGAGATGTATTGTACCATGCAGAAGTCAGGTGGCTTAGCTGAGGCAAAGCCCTCAAATGTTTTTTCAGTCTTTGTCATTAAGTTGATGTTTTTTTCAAGGAGAAAGGAAAAGGTCAAGAAGTACTTTCTAACCCTGCATGGACTTTTGATTTTGCTTTCTTAACTAATATCACAGAACCTCTGAACACATTGAATCTAAGGATGCAAGGAAAAGGAAGGCTTGTATGCAACGTTCCCTCTAATTTTCAGCTCTGCTGTGTGGGAGCCTCGCTCTGTGCTTGTGCAGGGGGCGGAGTTTCATGCAAAACCAGAACTGAAAGGACAGTAGAGCTCTGCGTGCACGTGCAGCTTAGAGAGAACATTGCTTGTTTGTGACATGTATTCTGAATTGAAAGTTTTTGAAACAAAACTAAACATTTTTGTGAAGCAAGTGAGTGGAAGTAACATTTCAAACTTATCATGCTGCAATGAACTATAATGTGAGAAGGACATGAATTTACAATTCAGTGTTGAAGGCACTGAAATTATTGCAGGTGGAATTCCAGATCAGATTCGCTGATTGCCATAAACAGGGAAAGGAAATAATAATGTTTCAGAATCCATTTGAAGGAGCATTAGAAGATGCAAGTAACTTTTTCCAGATGGAACTAATTGATTTGCAAGCCAGTGATCATCTCAGAGACATTTACAGAGAAAATAGTCTATTCAGTTTCTATTCTGGTCTACCTGATATATTTATCAACCTAAAGAAATTTGCTGCAGGCATGTTCATAGTCTTTGGCACCACATAAATCTGTGAACAAACTTTTTCCAAGATGAAAACTGTGAAATCCAAGTGTAGTTCAAGACTTACAGATAAACATTTACCTGACATTTTAAGGGTGTCTGTCACAAACCTTGACTTGGACATTGTGATGCTCAAGTCTCCCTAAGAAGCATATGGCATTCGGGCAGGGGGTTCCACAGGCCACAAATCTACCACTTTACTCTGAGGCAAGTCCTCAACCTTCAGCAGTGCATAGCATCTGTGCCTTGAACAAGCCTGACCCTTAAAGAACACTTTACTCAGCACTTTGCAAGTACTGCAACATGGGCTTTGTGATTCTGTTACCCCAAATGGGTTCCTGTTCTTTATATCCTGGGGAGAGGGACCATGAGAGGAGAGAGAGAGAGAGCCCAGCCAGACTACTGACAAGAAGACCATACACCAATAATTTTGGGTTAAGCACTATTCATGTAACATTTATTGATGAGACATAAGACATAGGATATAAGACAAAAGGTACCAAGAGGCCTTTCATTCATACTTCTCATTCACACAAGATACTCACTCATCCAGAAGGCCCTCCTCTGATGGGGGATCAGTCCTCAGAGAGGGTGATGGGAGCAATCGTTACAACGCTGTCGAAGCCCACCTGTCTTTTCCTGGGTCATCCTTCTCATAGGTCTTTTCCTTGTGGGCTGTGTTAATGGGCTAAACCTGGGTTGATACAAGCACATGGGGGCAGACCCTGGCTTCCTGGGCAGATACAATCTGTTGTCATGCAGGAATGCTAACTTTCACATGTACAGTTTGTTCCATCTGCCACAGACTTGGCTTCAGCTAGCCTGCTTCCTCTTTCTTAAGCTTGCTTTCTCCAGTTTTAGTTATATTTGGACTTCTTGCTCCAGTTCACTTCCCTCTTGTCTGGGCACAACTGCAAAAATCCAAACCTTTGCCCACACAGCAGTCTCTTATTAATAACGGAACTGTCTCTGTCTGCAACTTGCATCTTCTTTTGAAGCTCTGTATTAGGCACACTATCCCATCTTCCCTTGCGATTTCTCCATCTTCTTCTCAGGTCTGGGGTGCTGGTCTTTCTGTAACCCCCACACACTCTGTCACACTCTGTCACTCATAACAATTCCTTAGAACTCACAACAGCTCATTTAATTAGGACTTCTCTATGGTACCTAATCAATGGCCTTTACCACTCCTCTGGATTTAGCCAAACCCTGCTGATCCAAGAGACTAGTCCTCAGTTGGAATTTCTATAATTATTTTTATTAAGAAAATATAGTTCCATAGAAACAGTTTGTTTGCTTAAGCATTGGCATAAAGACGTGTTCAAAGGATTACCATAGTTAAATACAACAACTACTTCCCATTAAAATAATAAACACTAAAAAAGCTGAGCTAAGGTGGGTTAGCCCCACCTCCTTCTTTCCTTACTATGCTACAGGCAGGAGTTTGTTGGGTCTTCGCACTGGGGCCTCTTCGACCTTGCCTCTTATCAGGTTTCACTCTGTAGCAGCCTGGCTGTAAATTAGGAAAAACAGCCTCTCAGCCTTTTCCACATTCCCATGTCTTCAACTCCTTTCACTTTGAAAACCTAACAGACTCCATTTTCTTTCATTCTCATTGACTACAAGTCCCACTCTCCTTCAATATCATGACAGACATGAATGCCTTGGCTAACAGAAAACAGCCAGAAAAATCACACTCACTAGGTAAGCATGTGTAGCTAGATAACAGGAGTCCACAGTAAAATATTGTTCCAAAATGGAATGCATTCCAGTTAACAAATATGAATACTTTATTGCTTTGTAGCCGATTAGGCTGCACACAAGAGCATAGATTAAACCAGTCTTTAAAACAGTATTTGGTATCTAACGTAAGTACATATAGTGGGCTGAATTGGCACATGCTCTTGAAAGTAACTGAAGGTGTAAATTTTGGCACCTTTGATTCCATATCTCAACTCCATCTTTGGAGCAAATTAGAATCCTTGAATATAGATGTTAGGTTGCTTAAGAGAATCCAAGGACTCTATGAGAATGTCACCCTATGGGTAATAGGCATCTCTGATGGCAAACTTTCAAACCCAATCCCTGTAAATAAAGAAGTGCATCAGGGGTGTTAATTAGCCTCCCTTCTATTTAATTTATACATAAGCAATGTAGTATCCTGTCTAGCCCCAAGTTTTTCCCACCTCATCTAAAGGACAGGAATATATCAGTACTTTTGTATGCTGATGATTCTGTTCTCCTGTTGTATACCCAGGTGGGGATGTGAAGACTATTAAGGGCTTTAGTTGCTTATTTTGTCAAGGAACATCTCCAGGTAAATGACACCAAAACCAAAATTTTATTTTTTGGGAAAAGGAGAAAGAAATACAGATGGCAGCTGAACAGGAAACTGCTTGAACAGACAAACGCATATAAATACCTTGGAGTAACATTTAAAAGTTCAGGAACATGGTCAGGTCACTTAGAATCTGTAGCTCTGTCAGCTGAGGCATCCCCAAGTGCTATGTATTGTTTTTCTTCTGGAACAAGCGGAAAAATGGTGGCACCACTAATACAATTGTATAAAGACAAACTGCTTCCTCAGATTCTGTTGAACCCCAGTATGGGCTTTTTAAAATATTACAAAATTGGAATCTATCCAACACCATTTTTTAACCAGATCACTAGGGGTACCAAAATCTACTTCCACGGTCATAGTCCATCATGCTACTCCATGGGTACTCTTGCTAAGAAAGCAGCCATGCTGTTTTGGCTCAAGATAGTGTACCATATGGCCTCATTCCTGGTCTCATCAGCATATGAAAAAATGGGAAAGGACTCTTGGGTAGCTAAGATTATTACAATTATATCAAAGCTCAGTTACTCCCCAGCCTACCTCCACAGAAGGGGATATGAGGCTGCTCGAGAAGATATCATTAAAAGAGTATGTGATATTGATATCCAGACTATCATGGTATCTGTAGCCTGATGTTGCTCCAATCGGATATACAAAGGCTTTTCCTTGCCTTTTGGAAAGCTTTTGTGGGGATGTTGGCAATTCTTTGGGTCTGACTCTCAAGGCCAAGTCCAATTCTTTGGTATCAAGTTCCGAGTCCCAAGTTTGAGTCCCTACTAAAAACAAGCTTTTTTCCACAGAATAAAAGGGAGAGGGTAGGTGGGTTCAGAGTCACAAGTTCAGTAATTTAAAAACAAGCCCAAGTCAAGTCTGAGTTGAGTCACCTGTGCAACTTAAGTCCGACTTGACAGTGAGTGCTGCAACTTGAGTTCCATCCCTGCATATTTGTTACTTATTAGCTCACACGAGCCGAGACAGCTGTTAACTAAATGCAGACTGAACTTGTTACAGTTGAAAGAGATTCAAGGACATTACATGGACCAACATGGTACAGGCAGACATTGCTCAGCAGGAGTTCATGGTATATTTTATTCAAGTTAAAAAAAATTCATTGACCCCTGATTGGTAGGTTAATAATTTTGTTACATGTTGATTTAAGATGTGGCCCTCTTTAGGCATTGGGCACTCTAATGGTGCCTCATGTCCCAGAAAACTGGGGACGCCTAATGTAAAGCATGGAATGGGGATGTATGGTACAGGCAAAAAATGTTAGTGAAGTGCCTCACATTTAAAGTAACATACCTGAAAGTCTAAAGGGAGCCCTATAAACCCATTTAATCCGGAGTCTAAAATTACTGTTTGACCTGGATTTGAATACATTGTAGCAAAAGGGGAATTCTAGAGTGGAGATTTAAGATGACGGTTTTATCATCAGACCTACAGTCTTACTCTCAGTTTACAAGGGAACTGAGATTTTAATCAAGAATCTCCTCATAGGCAATGCTTTAAAAAACCAGGTTCCTCCACCAATTTATGTTGTATTGCCAATTGGCAAACTACACGGTAGTAGGGAATTGGCACTAGATAAAGTTTCATAATTTCAGATAATGTCTTATATTTTGTTCCAGATAAATATTAGCAATGCTAAGGTGCCTCTGGAATATCCAATTTAACTGGGATATATAAGGCCAAGAAAATGTCTGTACTGACCTTGTTGGCTTAAAAAACACAAGGACTGATGTATTTATGAGTGTACAATTGGAGCCTAAAAACTGAGGGCTGGTATATTTTCTTTCTAAATTAAAATCATGCTTTTCTTCATACAAAAGGTGCTGATCTTCCTTACAATGGTCAAGTGATAGGAAATGGCGTTAACAGGAATTCCGCAATTATTGGAGGTAAGAACACTGCAAAGGTATGGATTTAGATTTATACATTAACAAATTACCATGCATTCAAATTTCTTTAATTAATATGCAGTTTGATTCAGATTTTAATGTTCAAGACTAACCTACCAAAGAGAATGGGGATTTCAAATATATTGGGTCAACACTTTTAGAAGGCTTTGGGAAAGAAATGATGATCCTTGGAACAGATATAAGCAGTAAACTGCACATGCTGGCTGACTACACAAGCATTTACCTGCTGTTTGGTCCACTGCATGGATGGACTGGTTCACTCCACGACAGTGATCAAACTATGACTTTGCTGGAGTGAACTAGCCAACCCCCAGAATGGCCATTTCTGCATGTTTCTGGTCCCTGTCAGTGGCTTCAACTTTTTTTAGTGCAGGTAGGATTGCTCTGGTTTGGTTCCTTTCCACCATATGCAATTGCTGGAAATGAACCAGAAGTGAACTTCCCTCATCAATTTGTCAGTATTGTGAAGTGGCTTCAAAAGAGAGTCACTCCAGGATATTGGCAAAGTAAGTACTTCTTCAGCTCTGTGGAGGTGATGAGGAAGTGAATTTTTTAAAAGTATATTAGGGCAACACATACGTATATACTACATAACCTTTAAAGGTGAAATGCAAAACCTCTTTCTGGAAGTGGGAGGAGACCAGAGGGAGCAATAAGGGGGATTTTGTTTGCTTTTTCCTTTATATTAAATAAAAGGCAAGGGAAGTGTTTAATTTGCCAACACCCTGAAGTGGCTCTCTTCTTAAGCTACTTCACAATCCTGGCAAATTGGCAATGGACTGGTGCAGATGAAATAGGGTCACTTGCAATCAGTATGCATTTGGATGTGAGGGTCCTGGTGACCCTATTTAGCCTTATCCAGTAAAGTAATGTAGCCAAGCCCATAGTCTGAAACCAGAGTTATATTGCTACCACTTTGTTGCATAATGGGTTAAAGATTGGTGTAGCATACAAAGTTGAAGATTAACATAGCACAACCAAGGGCAAGAAGATGTACTTTTGCAACACAACTCCCTAAAGTGCACACAAAAAACCAATGTCTCCCCACCTCAAGCTATACCTTACAAGAATATAGCTCACCCCCTTCCCCATGCACATGCATATAAACACCAAAACACATCTGTAAAATTTAAAACACAGTCTTCAATGAGTTACACAGCATGAAAAATAAGGGGCACCCTTAGTGGCTACCAAACAGCCACCTCCAAACTCCTTCACTAAGTTTCAAGTTGCTATTTAATTTCTTCCCTACGGTATTCCTTTTATTACCATAACCAAGCAAACAGCCAGTGTTTCCTTTCCATTGCTGCTTAAATACTGGCATAGCTAAGGGCTGAATTTACAGTTTAAGTCAGAACACTCGGGGTGAAACAAAAACAACCTATGTTATTTTAGTGACATACCCTTAGCTGTATGTTCCAGGTCTGTCCAGTAAGTAGTATGTGTTGTGTAATCCTTGTGACTACTAATTCTCAAAAATTATAAAAAGAATTTATGAACCAAAAAGAGGTTTATTTTAAAACACCACCAACAAAAGAATAAGGAAGTTCGGTATTATAGGCTGTTAAATTACCCTAATAGGGCTTTCAAAGTAACTGAGATAATTTAAGGAGTGGTTTTACCAGTTCTACACCCCCAGTGGTTGAGTGGGAATTTGAACCCAGGTCCTAAATCCTAATCCATCACTCATTCCACTATACCATGTCAGGACCGAATCTCCCTAAGGAGCATGGATCCTTTGGTCAGGGAATCCCTCAGCCACAAATCTACCACCTTTACGCTGGGGCAAGTCCTCAACCTCCAGCAGTGCATAGCCTTTGCACCTAGAATAAGCCTGACCTTAAAAGAACACTTTACTTTTACTCAGTACTTTGCAAGTACAGACACATGGGCTTTGTAGTTCCTTAGAACTCACAACAGCTCAGTTAATTAGGACTTCTCTAGTAGCTAGTCAATGGCCGTTACCACTCCTCTGGATTTAGCCAAATCCTGCTGAGTCCAAGAGACAATCCTTGTTGAAGATTTTTATGATTAATTTTTTATTAAGAAAATATATAGTTTCACAGAAACAGTTTGTTTTTGCTCAAGCATAGCATAAGGAACATGTTCAAAAGAATACACAGTTAAATACAACAACTAATTCCCATTAAAAATAACAAACACTAAACTGGGCTAAGGTGGGCTAGCCCCACCTCCTTCTTTCCTTTACTTACATTCTTTCTCCTTCAAGCTACATACTCAAACCATCAATCCATCATCTTGGATCTCGAACAAGAATCAGAATCTCTCCCACATAACCCATCGTCCATTTTCTACATTACTCGGACCTCCTTCTTCTTGACCATAAACCAATCAACTCAAAGAGGCGTAACTGTTCGTTCCACCCATAATTCTCATGAAGATGCAGGTGGTTTATCTCCATTCCAATTAGGAAAGGAATTTGTTGGGTTTGTACTCTCTGCGCCTCCCGTCCTTGTCTGCTTATCTGGATTCATGCTGTACCAGGCTGGCTGTAAATTAAGAAAAACAACCTCTCTGACTTTCTCACATTCCCATGTCTTCCTTTCATTTTTAAAGCCTAACAGACTCAATTTTCTCTCTTTCTCATTGACTACAATTCCCATTTTCCTTTAATCTCTGACTACAAGTCCTATTCTCCTTCAATCTCATCACATACCACATTGGGCAATTTATATACCTGTATACATCAATAAAATCATGAACACAGCCCCTAATCATAATAGTCAGAAACTTGTTGGAGTCACTAACGGACAGTCAGGCAACTTCTGAACATTATTTCATGGGATGTTGTACACTGCATTGTACACCTAATTGTACCTTCGTTGTGCAATTAACCAAATGATGAACAGTCTGCAAAAAGTGAAGATCACCTGCACAATTGCTCTAACACATGCAGTGAAATCCAACAGGATTCTGGCCAAAAAAAATGGTACATGTGTACGTGTATATACACATACTACTATCAGTAATGTGCATACATGTATGAGAGTAGGTTTGTAGATCTTAAAAGAAGAGTATGTAAAAGAGGAAAATTTATTCAGAGAATTAAACACATATCCAAACCTTACACCCACACATACAAGCCTCTGCTTGCTAATTGTATTTCTTATTGGGTCAGTGACCGCACAATAAATACTACTACTACTACTACTACTACTACTACTCATTGTATTTCTTAAGTGTTAAAGAAATAGCTAGAATTAAGGATTCATAAAATCACTATCCTGATCAGTGTTAAAATATATAAATAGTATGCAACCAAGCAAGAATGAACGAGCTGTGTTATCTGCATAAGAAAACATGTGTAACCAATCAGATTCTGTCTAGTGTCAGCCAATAGATGCTGACACTAGATGCTGTCAAATATAAGAAAAAGTGTCAGTTAATATGATGCTTTTCTGCTGATATGTTAGTTTTTAGTTAGGACTTTACTGCTAGGTTTCTGCTGTTAGTATGCTACTAAAGAAGATGTTAAGATGGTCTGATAAGTGTTTCTTATGGAAACTGTTATAAGAAGTCTGTCAAGCACAGACCAAATATGCACCAACTCAAATGTTCAGTTACTGTTAGTTTATTCTTCAATATATTTTTAAGGAAAAAATCTTAAAGTTGACTATGACTGAATGATTATTCTTTTATCTGCTCACACAAACACACACACATATACCCCAAGGAAGAATATTATGCATAATCTGTATGGGGGTTTTTATACTCACACTTAATCTGCTATGTGTACAAACTCTCAAAATTTCAAAAGGTTATGGAGCCCAGAGAAATAAAAAGTCCATAGAAAGAAGTACACAGGGGGGAAAAAGTCTGCAGAAGACTGAAAACCCAGAACAAATTTGAGATAAAACTAAAAAACCTCAGTCTGGAGGCAGAACTGAAGGTTGTCTGAGGTAAATTTTCTGAGTCAGTCTGAGGCAAACCAGAGTTACTATGGTGCAACAGTAAATAAGTGCAATGTAACTAAAAGCAGCATAATTAAAGTATTTTTTCTCTTCCTATAAACAAAAGTACATGTAGCCAGCTTATATCAAGAAAGGAAAATGGATTTATTTCAGAAAAAAATAATTATGTGATAAGCTTCCAGAACTAAATAAAATGAATTTCAAACAGTGGGTTATTAGACAGAAGATTGGTTTACAAGCTTTAGAAATTTGTGATTGTATACAGAAACAAAAGCCTCCTGATAATGAACCATCCAGAAAGACGTGGGAACAAAATGATAGAATTGTGAAATTTATAATATTTCATAGTCTTACAAATATTTAATTACACTATGTAAAAAAATCACAAACAGCTAGAGAAATTATTGATAATTTAGAAGGAGTTGATGGTGTTTCAGGTCATAATCTTATGAGACAATTGAGCAAGTTGCATTTAAATGATAAGAACTGTGAACAAGAGAAATAATTATTTAAGCACTACAAATAATTTACAAATAGCATGTTTTGAAATAACAGATCAATTAAACAAAGGATTTTTTTTCCTATGACCCTTGGAGACTGTTTTGAAGTGTTTTTGTCTAGTCAGAGTCTAAAGTGGCAACACCAACAAACTACACATGGGCTAAGAGTAGTTTTGGACCCAGAAGAATTGAAGCTTTTGAACTTCTACATAGTGCTGCCTCTACAGTTACAAGAGGAAATAATTGTCTTTCATCGCTACAAGATCTTCTCTGTTATGGGACTACAGGCAAGAATGCAAGATCTCAGGCATGAGACATTGAGATAAACAGTAATCAGAAACAACTGCAAAATCAGAAAATTGAGAAAGCTGGTACCCAAATTAAAAATGACAATATGCTTGGGACAAACTACTCTACCACTAAAAAATAACATTTTACTGTTCGTTCGAATGCACCAATGACCTGCAAAGAAGATATTTGCACCCTGAAGAGGAGGAACAATATGCTCCCCTACTGACACCTCAAGTTGTAACATGTAAAATTGAGTATATTGACCCCCCAAAAAAGGATCTGGGTGTACTTTTCATGATAAGAATGGGGAACTGGATTGATCGATTGATTGACAAACCTTGCACCAAGATGCCCCCCTAGTTAGAGCTCTCTCTCTGATGTCTGATAGCAACCTTTGGAACAAAGAGAAAATTTTGGTTGAGGCACAAGACAAGATTAAAATTGCCTCAGGAAATATAGCAGGATGGACGTCCAAGCAAAATGATGCCAAGGTTTTGGACTGTTTAAGAGCCCATGATGTGATTTTTATACAAGAAACCTAGGCCACCAAAACAATCTATTTAAATTGGTTTTTTAGTAAATGATATGCCTGCTCAGGCCACTAAAGGAAAAGGTAGACCTAAGGCTAGCTTGGCAATATTGATATCAGCAACTCTTCAAGCATCTGTTAGGTGGGCACTCCCCTGTGAGAAGATAGTGGCTGGTTATATTGATTTTGGTGCCAAATCCCTTTCTTTGATCAATGTCTACATTCCCCCCTTCCCCCCCCCCCTCCGAATGATATAAAGCAGGCCTGGGAGGATTTGGAATATTATATAATAGGCCTAGAGTCTAATTTCCCCAGAGTTCAGTTACTATTTTTTTTAATTTTCTTTTTATTATTATTATTATTTATAAAGTCCATCCATGCTTATTTAACATCGTGTCATCTAGGTTCAGCTTATAATAATTTGTTAATACAACTACAATTAAGCTCTTAATCTATACAACATGCTTCTAACCATTGATAAAACAGGTTCCATGTTTGATAATATTCTGCATCTTCCTTTCCTTTGATTTTCAGTGTGAGAGTTCAGTTACTTATAATGGATGGTTTTATTGCAAGATTAGGGTTTAGGATTAATGCAAGAATAATACACTTTTCTCTTCTGCTCTTTGGGGGTTAGTTCATAATGAGATGTTTGCCTTCAGTTATGACAGAATCTCTAAAGAGCCTATGGTGGGCTATGGAGACATCTTTTTGACTCAAATGGTGAGCTGTCTTGCCCTTGAAATTTTAAATGGAAAACCCCCTTTTGATAAAAGTGCAGAATTCACTTATGTATCTGGACATGGGAGCAGTGTAGTGGATTTTGTGCTGATTTCCCTTTTTTATCTAGTTGAGTTTCTGAATTCTCTGTAGGCTACAGGCTGTATAGTAACCATCTTCCTCTCAGTGTCACCCTCTCCTTATCAAATGCTGTTCACTTGAATGCTAAATCTCACTTTCAGGATAAATCTCTAAGTCCAAAACACAAAATATTATATTGGACTGAGAAAAACAACAATAAGGTGGCAGGTTTTTTAGTTCTCCTGAGGGGGAGACTTTGAAAAATTTAGTCATGGAGGCCACAAGTGCTATCTCTGCTTTAAATAATTTCTCAGCTTTGATCACTCCTTTGAATGAATGCTGTTTTAACTACAAAATAAACCCCTTCAGGAGCTGTAGGCACTAAATGGGGAAAAAGTGGGAGGGGGAGAGAAAGAAGGGGGAGTGGCAAGGGGAATTCCACAGCACCCCTGGTAGGGTTCACAGCACACCAATGTGCACAGTTTGGGAACCCCTGCTCTACCATGTCATTCAAAGTCTCAATTGAATAGTTGTTAGTCAATGTAAGCAAATAAAAGTCAGCAGCAATAAAAACATTTCCCAATTAGAATAAAAATGATTACAGAGACAGACTGGCAGTAAGTGAATATATTAGCTATGTTATGTCTAACAGCAATATTTGAAAAACAACTGTACTTGGCTAACTTCAGTATTTAATTGAATGAAGTTTTTTTTCCTGTGATAGTTTTAAAAGATTAGCTAAAATTGTCTCTCTCTCTCTCTCTTTCAGGTGTTATTGCTGTTGTGATCTTTACCATCCTCTGCACCCTGGTGTTCCTCATTCGCTACATGTTCCGCCACAAGGGGACATACCACACCAATGAAGCCAAGGGGGCAGAATCTGCTGAGAGTGCCGATGCAGCCATCATGAACAATGATCCTAATTTTACAGAAACTATTGATGAAAGCAAAAAAGAGTGGCTTATTTAAAATGGGGTGGGGGCATGTTTTGAAAGTGGAAATTGAAGTGGGACTAGGAAGACCTTTTCAGCAAGAAGAGAGCTCTTTTACAAACTCTTGAGCAGATCTAGCTTTAAAAAGGGATCCGCACAATGGGAGAAGGAAGGGACAAACATTAAGGCTGGAAATTCATCAGCATTTCAGAACAGTTAAAGAAAGCAATTGTTTTTAACTAAACAATTAAAGAAAGATTTAAAGCAAATTACCCCCTTCTTATATCCATATAAACCAAAAGCATAATTTAAGACATTCAGCATTGGTTCATGCTTGTCAGTGAGCATCTGTCTTCTGTCTGTGGCTAGAGATATTCAAAAATACCTATCATAATGGAACATTTCTCTCTATATATATTTTTAAAAAGCCCTTTATGATATACATATTTCTCTCCACAAAACAGCAAATTGGTTTCTAAAGCTCTGGACAGTTCTTCTCAGACGTTCTTACATAGATAATTCCCTTAAAAAGAAGCTATAATAGCGGTAATATATTTCAGTAATTGTTATTTAAATGTGTGGTTTAACAGCTTTAGCTTGGGCTTACATGATTGCACTACAACTTTAAATGGCATAAAAATATTTCCTCTGCTCAGCAAATTCTGGCAACAGTCATTCTGCTGTGGAAAATAGAAATCTAAGAGATATATCTTCTGGTGTTACTATTCCACAGTGTGAGAGTTGCTGTGCCCTGACCCGGTCACCTCTCCTGTTTGAGGTCACAGGGGAAGAACTAATACTATGTCTCATTTAGACACCAGTACTGATTTTGTTTCCAGGAGAGAAAATGCTTGACTCTTTCTCATGTGACTTGGGATTTCTAATATTACTGAATCATGCAGGAAACTGCCAAGCTACAGTGGCTCCCACATCACTAATGGTAAAAGGTAATCCTCTACATTCCTATCAAAGTGTAATTCCTATGAATTCTTTTGTAGGTAAACCAGAACTGTCAAACTAATTTAAAGTTGATACAGAGCTGATCCTCATTCAGAGAGCAAGAAACCCAGAATATAACAAGCACTTGAGAGAAAATCACATTTGCCTGTTCTCAATATATTATCAACTTGTGTCAGCCCTTTGAAATCTATATCTAACATAGACACATGATAATGATTGTGTATAGTATAATACTTATAAAACATGTTTTTAAAAGCCCTCTATCATTTTGTCTTTGTTAGAAAGAAGTATCTTAAAGCATAGGCAACCTTTTTCCCCTTCCAGATCAGACCACTCCACATAGTTCTGTTATGACTTGCCAACCTGAGATCAGGACATTTGTTCTACCTGTGACATATTGGCATATGCTATACATATACAGACACATAGTAGGGAATTAGAGCCAGATTTTACCAGTTTGTTTGCTTCTGTTTCCTATATGTAGACCACTGCAGCAATATTGCTACAGGTCTGGCAACACATCTGATCCAGAAAATTTCATATAAAACGTGACATTAACTTCTTTTTCTGCTTTCATTCTCCCTTTAAAACTTTGTTGTGAAGGATATTTGTGATGCAGTTTTTAATAAAGAAGATTGGATAGTCCTATGTGCAAGAAGAGCTACAGAATGACACAGTCCTGGTGCACGGCTTGTTTAAAATGTACATTTTTATCACTGTTAAGGCAATTTGAGGGCAACAAGGCAATAAATGATACTTCAGGGATAAGACCCATGCACATCAGTTTAGACTTGCACACTCTTTAAGTGAAGAGATCAGAGACCATTTACATTCATCATGGCCCTTGGAAGCCGTGGTTGTGTGAAAAAGCTGTCTCCAACCAAATATAATGACTTGAGCATTCTTGTCATATGAATGCTATCCCTACTAGTGGATCTGTGCCTATCAAATTATAACAGAGACCACTTCTGTAATCTGAGTCTGTTTCAAGCAGGATGAACCACCAGAACTTTCCCAAAGAATTCTGTCAATTGTAATTTAATGAGGGTGAGTTATTAGTTGTCTGTCTCTAGCCATTTCACTCAACTTAAGTTCCTTGCATTTCTTGGTTAAGTTTTGTGACAGCTAAATGAGTATGAATCAGGCTTAAATATATATTGTGTACCCGTTGTACATCACTTCATAAGAAATTTCTTAATGCCTGGTCTTAGGAAAAGGCCTTCCCTTGTAGTAGAGGATTATCCAGTGCTTTGATGGCTGTTGATTTTTTAATTAAAAGAATTCCCACTGCTGATTAAGACTATTTTCCACCTGATGAAGCCTTATAGAAAGTTGTAGAGTTCAATCTAATGAAGATGTATTGTCTCTCACTTATTATTACTGAAATAATTATTTCTTGTGAAAAGGTTTTAGGCCTGTGATGGCTCTGGATTCATGTAATCCATTTGCTCACTTTTGGTACGCTCAGCTTTGAACCATCATCTATTCAGAATGATTGATTGGAAATCCAAAATAACTGTAGCTCAATGTACTAAATACTACTATTCTCTTTTAGCTGAGTCCTCTTTTTTTCCCCGTGGGTTGTGGACTACAGTGCTTTATATATTGCAAAAGCCTTGCAAACTGAACAGAAAACTTTAATTTAGTAATCTTCTATATTGCTACATATCTCTGTGAATGTGTCTGTCTCCTTTCTCCTGAGCTTTGGTAATGTCAATAGGAAATGTATCCACAGAAAACAGAGAAGGAGAGATAGGAAATAGACTGTTGGGAGATATTTTGTCTATGAGACATACAAATTCCCATTCACCCTACTAATTATAATGAGGAATACAGCTATATCTCCCCACTTTTAGGACGCCATTAATGCCTTTGTGACAGCAGTGGCCATTACATTGCCGCCTTCTTCTTCTTTTTGAACCTATCTGTGAGCCTAGCAACCAACTTTGCTCCTTTGCCATACGGAAAGGAGCAAAGAGTGCCTTGCTTAATAAACATGAGAGGCAGAGATTAAGAATGGATGTGAACATACAGAAGTAAGTAAAAATCAGCATATCCCCTCTACAGGGTTGGGCCAACCACTATCCAGGGTGAGATGGTGGCCTCCAGCTCTTCACCATGTGAGCTGGCCATTGTTGGTGATTTATCTTCCTTTAACCTCCATCTCTATAATCTTTTGCCATTTCTTCTACTTGGAGCCATGCATAATGCACATAACTGGTTGAAAAGTGGCCACCACCAATGGAAATGGAGATGAACAGGAGAAGAAGGTCCTGCTACTGCCACTAGCTGCTGCCATCATCACCATCACCTATTTACCTCATAGGAACAAGTGTGGCATTATGGCAATTAGGACAATGGCAATTGTCTTCATGCCTAAGGGAGGGTTAATGCTGATGCTGCCCTTCTATATACGTTTTCACCATCAGATGAGCTTCTTGCTCTTAAATAGACTTGGTATTCCTTTCCTATATTCCCAGTCTGGTGAGAATATTTGTCACTGAAGTTTGTAACTGAGGTTTTTATTTTGTTCTTCTTTATATACTATGAAAAGATCCTCTTCAGTGAGGAGAGAAGTAAATGATATGATATGCTTGTACTAATTTTCTCAACTGACAAAGTCATTTTTCCTAATCCTAAAAGCTATTATATCAATTAAGTCTTGATTCTTCTGAGATCTCCATTAATAATATTTTCTGTAATGCAGATAGCATCAGTGAAACAGAATGGATTAGAAGGGGAAAAATTGGCATGCTGATCCATAGGAACAAAATAAAATCCAAATTGCAAATGTGGATAATCCCTTTATTTTGTAAAGGTTATTAGGACCAATTATTAATACAGAAAATAAGCAGGCTCTTGAGTTTTCCAGAACTGTTGTCCAGATGGTAAAAATTGGAGGCAGGGAGGAAAATGTGGAAGTCCAAAAAATTTTTTTGGCTAAATGTTTTAATCCTTGGAAATCTTCAGTTAAATGCGGCCCCAAGGTGGTGAATAATGCTTAGTAAATCAAGTCCTCTACAGGTGTTTGTCTAGGATCAAGGATAATGGTTATATGGGAATGCAGATATGTCTCACCCCACAGCCCACTCCACCCAGAAATCATGCAGACCTTTTCACCTTCAATGCAAAGATCTGCACAGGCACAATAAGCATGAGTGTCTGCGGAGGGTGCCCCTCACTTTATCATGAATTTTGCATTTCTTTAATTGTGCTTAGGCACATCAATATGCTCCCAACTACAAAGCAAGAAGTATAGTTAGAGTGATTACTTGAGACCAGTAAGATCAGTGACTGAATAACAGTTCCCTCTGCGAGACCAGGAACCCCTACTGATCTAATGAAGGCACCTTCTGATCTAATGAAGATGGGGCTTGTCATGATGGCCTTATAGGTCCCTTCCAATTCCGTTATTCTATGATTCTATAAAGAGGACAAGGTAAAAGCTGGAATGGTATGGAACAGGCCGGAATGGGAAGAAAAAAAATGATGCCAAAAAAGTAGGATGTGATGGAAATATCTGAACTATATTTTAGACCTCAAACAAAATGAACATTACTTTTTTATTAATCCTTTATTACCCAAAACTGTCCAGAATGGAACACAGTGGCCCAGAATGGCAAGTTCTGAGTAGGATAACCGAACCAAATTCACAACACATACATGAATAGATGAAACAGATGAGAGGCGGGGCTTCATCGCAGCAAGACTGGTCGGGTTTCAGGAGGGCTCCTGAAACTTACCGAGACCACTCGGTTTTGACCCCCCCAAAAAAAAACTTGTGGGGGGAAGGACTTTCACTAGGAGAAGTAAAGTCTGAAGCAGCAGAATTTGACTGAGAAGGGAGAAGTACCAGGGGAAGCCTTGGTTTTTCTTCTCTTTGAAGTCTCATCTGAGTGCAGAAATTGAGCGGGAGCCATCTTGGCAGAAAGCTGTGAATGCCCCTGGTGGAGTGTGGAAAAGTACAGGAGGATTTTGTAAAATAATCTTGACCAGAACTTGAAGTAAGTTGTTTGTTTTACATATGGAACTCTTAAGGACCTAAATAATGAAGAGAGTGGGTGCAATCTGTCAGAGAAATTGGCCAGACGGGCGAGCACTCTTCCCCCCCCCTTCATTTGAGGCTTGATTGGGAGAAAGAGAAAGAAAGAAAGAAAAGGGGGAGAAAATGACTTTGCTTGTATTGCTGTAATAAGACTCGTTTTGGCAGGAAAATATAGCCATAAACTACTGAATTACAAAGTTGATGGATTTAAATCTCTGAAGCAGCCAGAAACAGTCTTGGGAAAAGATTTTAAAAGGAGGAAAAGCCCTTCTCCCTGCCAACCATTGCTAATTATGAAGACTGGAGAGAAAGATTGAATTGTAAATGTTATTTGCCCAAAGACACAAGCTGCCCTTGTGAATATTTATTGTGTTTACCACCTGCTGGAAAGAAATCCAGATAATACTTGCAAAGAGACAGTAACTGCTTGAATCATGGAACAAGACGCTCTCAAAGACTGGCAAAAGAATATTCAAGACATGCTATTTATTGGATTACAACAGATAAAAGGAGAGATGGATCAGCTATTTGAACAAATTAAAGACTTAGAAACACAAATGAAATCTACAGTGAAGATGGAGAAAAAAACAGAGGGTCCCAAGGCAGAGCTGGAAGAACTGTGACAGGAAACAAAACAAGATGAAATCAACTTACTAAAACTACAAACAGAGGAAGATAATTTTACTTCTAGATCCCAGAAGTCTTCAGAAGAAAAAGTTGAAGATACAGTGCAGCTGATAGCTAATTTGTTAACCCCTCTTATGGAGATGTCAGCAGCAGAAGTGCAGCAAATGGTGAACTTTACTATAAAAGGGAGGAGAATGGAGATGATGGGACATATGCCATGTCAGATGGGACAAAGAAGGAGACAGTACATGGATATGATGAAGCTTTTGGGAGCAGATCTAAGTAAATATAAATGGTCGATAAGATGGAAGATGAAGGAATGAAAGATTACATGATAAAATGGGCACAAAATATTGGTTAGAATATTGATGTAGAGCAGTGGATATAAACCTGGCAGAATAAGAAAATATAGATAAGATGTTCTATAGATGGTCAAATGATGGAAATGTAAAATATAAGAGGGTACTTTGTGGTGAAAGATTATATGATAAAATGGGCACAAAATATTGGTTATAACATTGATTTAGAGCAGTGGATATAAACTTGGCAGACTAATATCAAACTTATAAAATTAGTAAGTTTAAAGATAAAAAGAAAAAGAAGGTCCAAGGAAATGGAAGATTAGTAACTATAGATATTCTGGAAAATTGCTATATTGTTTTTCTCTTTGTATGATTTCCCTTTTTAATATAACTGTATAAGTGGATGTAATAACATTTTTTCACTCTCTGGAATTTTACTCTTTCCCACCCTTCCCTCCCCCTTTTTTACCTTGTCCCCCTATTTGTACCTCAACCCCTATCCCTATGAAAAATTAATAAAAAAACAATTTTAAAGAAATAGATGAAACAGATGCAAAAAGCCACAAATTATCCAAACAAAAAAAAATATTCCAATACCCATTCCAAGCAGAAAATTGATATTGTGAAAAACAGCCCATAACAGTGACTTCCAAGTAGTATAATCCAACCAAATTCACTGATCCCTCCTGACTAGAGGGTACAGATCTAATCAGCCATAAAATTCCCCCAGGAACAACATTCTAGCACCCATTCCAGACAGAAAGCTGATGTTGTGAAAATTTATTTATTTTACTTATTTATTTTATTAGACTTATATACCGCCCATCTAGAACATGTCTACTCTGGACAGCAATTTCTGAGTAGGACAGCCTAACCAAATTCACCCATCCTTTCTGACTGGGTGGGTGGGTGGGTGGGTGGGAGCTGATACCAGCCAAGTTATTAAACCAAATGCACTATTTCATAGAATCATAGAACTGTAGTAGGATTGGAAGGGACCTTGGAGGTCTTCTAGTCCAACCCCCTGCCCAAGGCAGGAGACCTCATACCATCCCGGACCTCATACCATCCTGGACAGATGGCTGTCCAATCTTTTCTTGAAAACCTTGAGTGATGGGACACCCACAACATCAGGAGGCAAGCTGTTCCCCTGCTTAATGGTTCTCACCATCAAGAAATTCCTCCTTATTTCCAGGTTGGATCTCCCTCTGACGGGTTTCCACCCATTGGTTCTTGTCCTACCCTCAAGTGCAATGGAGAATAAATCAATGCCCTCTTCCCTGTGCCAACCTTTCAGATATTGGAAGATTGCTATCACGTCTCCCCTCAGTCTTCTCTTCGTTAAATTAAACAAACCTAGTTCTTTTAGTCGTTCTTCATAGGATTTAGCCTCCAGTCCCCTGATCATCTTTGTTGCTCTTCTCTGCACCCCTTCCAGGGCCTCAGCGTCTTTTTTGTATTGTGCTGACCAGAACTGGACACAGCACTCCAAGTGCAGCCTCATCAGCGCGGTATAGAGTAGTACTATCACTTCCCATGTTCTTGACACTATCCCCTTGTTGATGCAGCTCGGTGTTCTTTTACCGCTTCCTTACCTATTTTGACCTGCTTCCCTCTCCTGTCTCCCACAGTGCTGCTTTTGACAGGGTGGACCACTTTTTCCTTTTGCTTAAATATAGATGCAAAAAAAAGAATTAAGCAGTTCCGCTTTCTCCCTGTTGCCTGTCACCTTCTTGTCATCTTCTCCCACTAGTGGACCAACCATTTCCTTGACTTTCCACTTGCTCCTTGCGTGTTGAAATAAACTTTTTTGTTATTTTTGGCATTTGTTGCAAGTCTTAGCTCATTCTGAGCCTTAGCCTTCCTGACTCCATCCTTGTAGATTCAAGCTATTTGCTGGTATTCTGTTTTAGTTATGAGCCCCTTTTTCAGTTTTTATACTTATCCTTTTTGTCAGAGAGCTCTGTGTGCATCCACAGCGGTCTTGTCAGACGTCTCTTGTTTTTCTTTCTCTGTGGTATTATTTTGGTTTGGGCCTTTATTATCTCACCTTTCAGGGTTTCCCAAGCATCCTGAACTGTTTCTCTCTTTAGGATTTCTATCCATGGAATCCCTCCTATTACATCGCTTGGTTTGTTAAAGTCAGCTCTCTTAAAATCTAGAACATTAGTCTGACTTGGTACAGTTATCCTTGCCTGCATGATGGTGAATTCTAATATGACATGGTCGCTTTCTCCTAAAGTTCCTACAGTTTCCACTTCCTCAACTATTTCCTCCCGTATTAAGTCCTGTATGGCTGACCTTCTAGTTTCCTCCTCCACCTTTTGGATGATAAAGTTGTCAGCCAGGCATGTCAGGAACCTGTTGGATCTCCCGCTTGCTGCAGAGTTGGTTTCCCAGTTGACATCTGGATAGTTAAAGTCCCCCATTAGTACAGTGGTGTGTTTCCTACACATCTCAGCCAATCTCAGCTAATTTGACAGTTTTAACACTGAGAAAGCATAGCGACACAACCTGTGTTTCTGTGTGTGGAATATGATTCCTGTAGAAAGTCACTGGCTTGATGTATTGCTCCTATCCAGTTGTAAGTGACTGGTAAATTGTTTGGCAGCTGCTGGTCATGGATCATTTCCAGTACATTAGACTTGGGCTCAGAATGGGCCCTGGGTTTCTGGGACTGTTTGTGGCTTGATACATCAGTCCCTTCAAGTCCAATGAAAGGGGTGAATTTATCATGCTTTTCTGCTTGGAAGTTGCTTTTCTGGGCTACCTTGTGCTACCTTGTTGGTTTCCTGCCTGGAATGGACATTGGAATGTGGTTCCTGAGGATGTTTTCTGACTTGTTATATCATTCCCCTATCATCTGATGGAAAGGTGAATATCCTGTGCCATGTTGGTTTCTGCAATATTAATTTTCTGCATGGAATGGGCAGTGGAACATTGTTCCTGGGTATTTTGTGGGTGGTTGCATCAACCATCTCCATTTGGACGGAGTGAGTGAATTTGTTTGGGATGTCTTATTCGGAAGTCATCGTTCTGGACTGCTTTTTATAGTATCAATTTTCTGCCCAGAATGGGTACTGGAAAGTTGTTCCTATGGATGATTTGTGGCTTGTTGCATCTGTCTCATCTAGTCACGTGTGTGTTGTGAATATGGTTGGGTTATCCTACCCAAAAGTAGCTCTTCTGGGCCATTGCGTTCTCTTCCAGCAGGTTTTTGGGCAATAAAGAGTTAATGTTCTTGCTATTTGCTGTCAAGTCACCTCCAACTCATAGCGACCCTATGAATGAGCACTCTCCAAAATGTTCTCAGCCGCCTTACTCAGCTCTTGCAGACTCTACCCTGTAGTCTCTTTTAGGGAATCAGTCCATCTCATATTTGGTCTTCCTCTTTTCCTGCTGCCTTTCACCTTTCCCAGCACTATTGTCTTTTCCAGGGAATCCTGTCTTCTCATGATGTGCCCAAAGTAGAACAGCCTGTTTCAACTTGTTTGCCTCCAAAGATAGTTCAGGTTTCATTTGATCTAGGACCCACTTGTTTGTCTTTCTGGCAATCAAGAGTATTTGCAAAGTTCTCCTCCAGTATCATATTTCAAACGAATCAATTTTTTTCCTGTCAGTTTTTTTAACTGTCCAGCTTAAAGAGTAATATTCATTGGATTTGAGGTCAAAAATATTGTTCTGATATTTTTCCATCACATCCCACTATTTTTTGCATCAATTTTTATTAAAAAGCCCCCTTCTGGAGTTTACCTAGCCCCCTAATGATGCTATTTTCTACAGGTAAGATATAGACATCCTGTGCATAAATGATAATATAATTGGTATGGAATGTGTATTTGCATAATCTATTACATTTTAGTTTTAATATTTCTTTCATATCAGTGCTCTTGTTTACAATAGCTCTTCAGGTTTATCACAGTAAATTTCTGCTCTTTGTTTGGACCATGCCAAGGTCCTCTTCTCTTAGCAGAGACTAAGAGACAGGTCACTCTTGTGGAATATCTGATATGGTAGTTTGGAGGTACTCTTTTACTGGACTATTTGGTGTTCTAGGGGCTAGTGATGCCCAGTGTGATGTAATGAATAGAGTGTTGGACTAGGAAACAGGGTACCAGGTTCAAATCTCCACTAGGCCATGGAAACTCACAGAGGTAGAGGGTGGAACTGGTAAAACACACTGAAAGCCTGATTAGAGTCACTATAAATTGGTTCTGACGAAGGCACCTAACACACACAGAATAACTGGTTCGTTTTAAGGATTATTCTACTGTGCAGCTGCACATTTTGTGTAATGTCAAAAAGTATGAGGTGTGAAATAATTTTTATGTAGGTGGGTATATGGTATTTAATAAAGGACTGTGTTATTTCTTAAAATGAAAATGATGAGGAAAAAAATACAACGTGGAACAAGAGGTACATTGGATAACACAACTGCTGCAGGTGCTGCAGGAGGAAGCCAAGCACTGCTCTCTCTGTGTGTCTCTCTCTTTCACACTCTCTGGTAAATGGAAATTGGAAGTCTCTTTCCCTTTTGTCTCTTCTCCTAGGATCAACAGTCCAAAACTAAAGACTGTAGCATTGAAATTAGTGTCTTAAACTGAGTTTATTCTCCTTAAGGTTGAACTGTGAGGTGATAATGTCTTGAGGGCCAAGCAAGGAGGATGTCAACTACTAACCAGCACCATAGGGAGCATGGTTCAGCACAAATATTCTTGGTGGGTTTTTTTCCTTTTCATTCTGGTACAAAATGACAGAACAACTGCCTTGGGAAAAGGGACTTTTGGGTAAAAAAAGATATACAAATGATTAGCAACTGGAGTGATTAAACTGAGTTTACAGATTAAAAAAAACCACACCTTTCTTCCTCTGTCCTTATTTAAACATTCCAGTAAACACAGACATAGCATTCCTTTCCAAAAGGAAAAATGATGCAGGCAACAACTGTTTCATGCAGGCAGCATGACACATTCCACAAGTGCCTGCAAATTTGTCTGTTTGAATGAAACATAAAATGAACTGATTGACTAACAAACATGAAAAACATAAAGCTGGTGACCTGGTAACTGAGAGAAAATGAAGTTCAAAATCCAACACAAGTTTTCAGTATTCCAATATTTTGTTAATCCCACATGTTTAGCAATATTCAAAAGATAGACACAAAGAAATAAATGCTGACATTTGTTTTCTCTGGGGTGACCAAAATATTTTGCTTCTTTAATTGAATGGAAAGATTGTGCCCATCCCAATTCTGCCTTTCAAAGATTAAAAGGACTGAGCAGTAGATACTGTTAAGGGAGTGAGTATTCACCACCACACCCAAAAAGAGCTAGCTTATGGGATGCAGTGTAGGCAGCATGGAAGACACACAGCTTCATATTTTGGTAGAGGAGAATGGCCAGGGGGATTGCTGATGTAGCAGCTAGCTCTTCTATACCACCAAGCATCTGCTGCCAGAAGTAGTCAACTGTCTATGGCTCACAGTGGGAACAGCACTGTGTATACTGACATGTGTATACTTGTATATATTATGCAAAATAAAATTTAAAGGACATTTTGAAGCATGTAATGGTGTTTAGTTGCTAAACCTAAGCAGGACTTGGGCCTGCTTGGTGCCTGATTTGAAGTGCCACCGTTGATATTCTGAGCTTCTATTCTGAGAGATACTGGTATAGATCACAGGAAGTGATAGTACCACTCTATACCATGCTGGCAAGGCCGCACTTCGAGTGCTGTGTCCAGTTCTGGTCACCACAATACAAAAAAGACGCTGAGGCCCTGGAAGGGGTGCAGAGAAGAGCAACAAAGATGATCAGGGGACTGGAGGCTAAATCCTATGAAGAATGATTAAAAGAACTAGGTATGTTTAGTTAAGCTTAACTAAACATACCTACGGTAGTTCTTTTAGAAGACCGAGGGGAGACATGATAGCAGTCTTCCAATATCTGAAAGGTTGACACAGGGAAAAGGGCATCGATTTATTCTCCATTGCGCCTGAGGGTAGAACAAGAGCCAATGGGTGGAAACCCGTCAGAGGGAGATCCAACCTGGAAATAAGGAGGAATTTCCTGATGGGGAGAACCATTAAGCAGGGGAACAGCTTGCCTCCTGATGTTGTGGGTGTCCCATCACTCAAGGTTTTCAAGAAAAGATTGGACAGCTATCTGTCCAGGATGGTATGAGGTCTGCCTTGGGCAGGGGGTTGGCCTAGAAGACCTCCAAGGTTCTTTCCACCCCTATGACGATTCTATGATTCTTTATCAGTGTACCACTATGCTACATCACCCTCCCATCTCTCTGTGTAATGTCAGAGATTTCAATAGAAAGAGTACAGACAGGTAGCAAGGAATTCCAGGGATGGCATTAGTAGGGAAAAAGCTGAGAATGAGCTGTGGCTAGCTAGAGACACTAAAAGCAACAAAAAGCATTCTTCAGGCATGTGCATAGCAAAAGACAAAAAGAAAGAAAGAAATGGTGTCTCAGTTACTCAATGGAGATGGAAAAATGATAGCAGAAAACAAAGAAAAGGCAGAACTGCTCAATTCCTATTTTAGCTCAGTCTTTCCCCAAAGGACAGACTATGACCCTCCTGACAAATGTGAAGTGCAAGTGGAAGGAACAGGATTGTAGTTGGAGATTGATAAACAGATAGTCAAGGAATAGCATTGTACCTTAAACATGTTCAGATCTTCAGGGCTGGATGAACTGCATCCAAGAGTACTGAAGGAACTGGCTGAAGAACTCTCAGAACCACTGTCCATTCTTTTCTTAAAATCATGGGAAATGGGTGAGGTGCCAGATGATTAGAGGGGGGCTAATGTTGTCCCTATCTATAACAAGGGCAAAAAGGAGGAACCTGGGAACTACAGACTGGTCAGCCTGACATCAATCCCAGGGAAAATTCTGGAAGAGATTATAAAGCGGCCACTATGCAACCACATAGAAAACAACTAACTAGAAGACAACATGGATTTTTCAAGAACAAATCCTGCCAGATTAATTTGACCTCATTTTTGTTCCTGTAAAGTCACTGTAAAGTCACAAAACAGAGGGAATGCTGTAGACATAGTATATCTTGACTTCAGCAAAGCTTTTGACAAAATGCCCCATTATATTCTGATTAGCAAGCTAACTAGCTGTGGGCTGGATAGACAGTTGGCTGCAGAACCGTACTCAGAGAGGAATGATTAATGGCTCCTCAAACTAGGAGGAGGAAAGAAGTGGGGTACCCCAGAGCTCAGTCCTGGACCCAGTGCTATTCAACATTTTTATTAATGACTTGGATCAGGGGATACAGGGAATGCTAATCAAATTTCTGGATGACAAAAAAGTGGGTGGAATAGCTGGAAGTCAGAAACAAAATGATCTTGATAGTCTGGAGCACTGGGCTGGAACCAACAGAATGAAATTTAACAGGGATAAGTGTAAAGTACTGCACCTAGGGAAAAGAACACACAGTTACAAGATGAGGAAGACCTGGCTCAGCAATACTAAGAGTGAGAAGGATCTTGGAAACATCGTATATCACAAGCTAAATGTGAGCCAATAGTGTGATGTGGTTACAAAAAAGGTAAATACTATTTTGTTGTTTAGTCGTTAAGTCATGTCCGACTCTTCGCGACCCCATGGACCAGAGCACGCCAGGCCCTCCTGTCTTCCACTGCCTCCCGGAGTTTGGTCAAATTCATGTTGGTAGCTTCGATGACACTGTCCAACCATCTCGTCCTCTGTCATCCCCTTCTCCTCTTGCCTTCACACTTTCCCAACATCAGGGTCTTTTCCAGGGAGTCTTCTCTTCTCATGAGATGGCCAAAGTATTGGAGCCTCAGCTTCAGGATCACTATTTTCAGGATCACTAAATACTATTTTAGGCTGCATTAACAAGTATAGTCTCCAAATCCCACAATGTACTAGTTCCCCTCTGTTCAGCACTGGTTAGGACTCATCTTGAGTACTGTGTCCAGTTCTGGACACTGCACTTCAAGAAGGATGCTGACACATTGCAACAAGTTCAGAGGAGGGCAACAAGGATGATCAAGCTCTATGAGGAAAGGCTGAAAGAACTGGGCATATTTAGCCTTGAGAAAAGAAAGCCTGAGAGGAGATATGAGAGCACCTTTCAAATTCTTGAAAGGCTGTCATTTAGAAGAGGGGCAGGATCTGTTCTTGATCATCCCAGAGTGTAGGACACAACAATGTGTTCAAGTTACAGGAATCCAGATTTTGGTTGAATATCAGGAAAAACTTCCTAACTGTTATAACAGTATGACAATGGAATCAATTACCTCGAGAGGTGGTGAGTGCTCCAACACTGGAGGCATTCAAAAGGAATTTAAACAACTACCTGGTAGATATTCTTTGATTTGTATTCCTGCAAAGAGCAGGATGCTGGACTCAATGGCCTTATAGGGCCATTCCAACTTCATTATTCTATGGTTCTGTACTTCAGAAGAGTCTGAAAATTTCACACTGGATTTGCAGAAACAAAAATTTGAATGGCACCTTATTTTACTTCCACTATTTAAATAGAATCTGTTGCTGTATCTGGTAAGTGCTGATTCTTAAGAAACTCTACCCAAAACCAGTAAATACCTATTTGTAAAGAATGCAGAACAAGAACATTACATGTTGTTGTTGTTCAGTCGTTAAGTCGTGTCCGACTCTTCGCGACCCCATGGACAAGAGCACGCCAGGCCCTCCTGTCTTCCACTGCCTCCCGGAGTTGGGTCAAATTCATGTTGGTAGCTTCGATGACACTGTCCAACCATCTCGTCCTCTGTCATCCCCTTCTCCTCTTGCCTTCACACTTTCCCAACATCAGGGTCTTTTCCAGGGAGTCTTCTCTTCTCATGAGACGGCCAAAGTATTGGAGCCTTGGCTTCAGGATCTGTCCTTCCAGTGAGCACTCAGGGTTGATTTCCTTCAGAATTGATAGGTTTGTTCTCCTTGCAGTCCAGGGGACTCTCAAGAGTCTCCTCCAGCACCACAATTCAAAAGCATCAATTCTTCGACGGTCAGCCTTCTTTATGGTCCAGCTCTCACTTCCATACATTGCTACTGGAAAAACCATAGCTTTGACTATGTGGACCTTTGTCGGCAAGGTGATGTCTCTGCTTTTTAAGATGCTGTCTAGGTTTGTCATCGCTTTCCTCCCAAGAAGCAGGGGTCTTTTAATTTCATGGCTGCTGTCACCATCTGCAGTGATCATGGAGCCCAGGAAATTAAAATCTCTCACTGCCTCCATATCTTCCCCTTCTATTTGCCAGGAGGTGATGGGACCAGTGGCCATGATCTTAGCTTTTTTGATGTTGAGCTTCAGACCATTTTTTGCACTCTCCTCTTTCACCCTCATTAAGAGGTTCTTTAATTCCTCCTCACTTTCTGCCATCAGACTGGTATCATCTGCATATCTGAGGTTGTTGATATTTCTTCCGGCAATCTTAATTCCAGTTTGGGATTCCTCCAGTCCAGCCTTTCGCATGATGTATTCTGCATATAAGTTAAATAAGCAGGGAGACAATATACAGCCTTGTCGTACTCCTTTCCCAATTTTGAACCAATCAGTTGTTCCATATCCAGTTCTAACTGTTGCTTCCTGTCCCACATATAGATTTCTCAGGAGATAGATAAGGTGGTCAGGCACTCCCATTTCTTTAAGAACTTGCCATAGTTTGCTGTGGTCCACACAGTCAAAGGCTTTTGCACAGTCAATGAAGCAGAAGTAGATGTTTTTCTGGAACTCTCTGGCTTTCTCCATAATCCAGCACATGTTAGCAATTTGGTCTCTAGTTCCTCTGCCCCTTCGAAATCCAGCTTGTACTTCTGGGAGTTCTCGGTCCACATACTGCTGAAGCCTGCCTTGTAGGATTTTGAGCATAACCTTGCTAGCATGTGAAATGAGTGCAATTGTAGGGTAGTTGGAGCATTCTTTGGTGCTGCCTTCCTTTGGGATTGGGATGTAGACTGATCTTTTCCAATCCTCTGGCCACTGCTGAGTTTTCCAAACTTGCTGGCATATTGAGTGTAGCACCTTAACAGCGTCATCTTTTAAGATTTTAAATAGTTCAACTGGAATGCCATCACCTCCACTGGCCTTGTTGTTAGCCATGCTTTCTAAGGCCCACTTGACTTCGCTCTCCAGGATGTCTGGCTCAAGGTCAGCAACCACACTATCTGGGTTGTCCGGGACATCCAGATCTTTCTGGTATAATTCCTCTGTGTATTCTTGCCATCTCTTCTTGATGTCTTCTGCTTCTGTTAGGTCCCTCCCATTTTTGTCCTTTATCATGTCCATCTTTGCACAAAATGTTCCTTTAACATCTCCAATTTTCTTGAACCGATCTCTGGTTTTTCCCTTTCTATTATTTTCCTCTATTTCTTTGCACTGTTAATTTAAGAAGGCCCTCTTGTCTCTCCTTGCTATTCTTTGGAAGTCTGCATTCCATTTTCTGTAACTTTCCCTATCTCCCTTGCATTTTGTTTCCCTTCTCTTCTCTGCTATTCGTGAGGCCTCGTTGGACAGCCACTTTGCTTTGAACATTACATAGCCCTTGCCAAAACTATTTGCAGTTTTCTGTTGTGGTTATCAAGGTTATTAAATAGTGCCTTTTGCATGTATGTATCTTTGTACATTCTGCTTGCTGACTCCTAACAGAGCACAACAGAGGAATTAAAAGAGAGACAGGCCTCAGATAGTGAGTGATAGAGTGAGGAAATAGAGAGAGCTAAAAGGAGTTTGGCAGTAGAGTTTGACAGGGGAGGTCCCTAACAAAATTTTTGTTCCGTATATGTTATACATTAGTGAATGTTTCCAATATCTTTTAAGGCAGGCTAAACAAAGCAAAAGGCACTCATATTCAAAAAGAATAATAGAATAATAGAGTTGGAAGGGCCATCAAGTCCAAGCCCCAGCTAAATTCAGGAATCCAAATTAAAGTATATCTGACAGATGACTGTCTAATTTTTCTCTTGATTGCCTCCAGTATTTGAGTGCTCATCACCTCCTGAGGGAATTACTTCAGGACTTAGAAGGTTTCTCCTGATATTCAGCAGAAATCTGGTTTCCTATTTGTGGCCAGCCATAACTTGCTAGTCACCTTTAAACTACCCTGTAAGAAGGGAGCAAATGCCAAAGAAGAAGTGCTTTGTAAGGAAGATTCAATATTCCTTAGAGATAAGCTGCTCTGCGCATGAGTAGCTAACTGCTTTGCTGAGATGCGAGAAATTGTAACCAATGCATATATTCCTCAAGGACCAATGAACTGCTGCATACTTTTGTTTCCTTTTTAGAACTGTATAAAAACTTTAACTCTGTTGATCTCAGGGGTCCCCACCCTGCTGGGCACCCAAGTGCACACTTGTTTTAAACCTGTTGCCCTTTCCTCCAAGGAACTGTCCGCTTATTATTGCTTGAGACTTGGCTTAATGGAATTAGCTGAGACACCGAACTCCAGGAGTAACAGTTTCTGGGGTCCCTGGGTGGGCCACTCAATTTTGAGTGCCTCACTGTCTCCTGGATAGTGGACAGGGGAAACGCCGATGCCAACCCGTGCCTGTCGACAGTGAGAGGTCGAGTAGACCCACTGCCGGCACTGACACCTTTGACATTGTTTGGTCTTCACCTCAGCTTCTGTAGAATCGGGCTGAGCAGATTGGTGGTGGAATGCCCTTGAACGGAAACGTCTCTCTCAGCTGGGTGACCCTTGGGGACCATCCTTGGCTTCTGGAAAAACCTGCAAATCTGGTGAGTTGCGCATCTCTTTTCAGGCTGTGGCCGGAATTGTGTGAGTGTGGTGTGCATGATTCTCCCTCTGTGCAAGTTCCCAGGGACTCCCAGGGGAATCTGCCTTTGGCCACCATTGGAGATGCATCAGTTCCATTCCAAGGCTTGTTGCCCATGATGAACATTTACTGAAAGCACGGTACTTTGGCGTGCCTCTGGTATACCCAGTCTCGCAGTGTGTGAGTTTTAGTGAGTGAGTTCAGGGCTGTCTGAAGTCGGCCTGTTCTGGTCAGTGGCCGGTTTTAATCAGTGTCACAAGAAAAGACATTCTCTTAATATGGGCAACGGCCAGTCTCAGAGGGATCCCGGGAGCAGCGGCCCTCTGATCCCGCTCAAGTGTGTGTGTGTTGAAATTTTGGAACAAGGTAGGAAAAGGTAGAAAAAAGAAAACCATGGTGAAATACTGTACAGAGATCTGGCCACAATATCGGCTCCTGAGTTTAGAACAATGGGATGCTAATGGCTCATTTGAGCGCTTGAGAATCCAGGCCTGGATAGAATGGTTTGACTCAGTAGGAAAATATGATGAGGAAGATTACATGAGAGTTTTTAAGAATGCAATTGATGGGTTCCCTGAACCCATTCCCTGTGTTAAGGGGCAGTGTGAAATGTCCCAGATAAATTCTGTACCTCAGAGTGTGAACCCCATGGCACCAGGACCAGAAAAGGGACCAGCACCTTTGTATCCAATGGTCCCTCAAACTCTGAATAACCCTTTTCCATGGTCCCCCAAAGTTCTAATACAGCACCAGGACCAGAAAAAGGACCAGCACCTTTATATCCAACAGTCCCTCAAAGTCCAAATAACCCTTTTTCTGCCTGGGAGCCAAAGCCCCCACCCTTGCCAGTAGTCACGGCTTTCTTGCTGGTAACTCAGACCCTTATTAGCAGACAAGCAGGAGAAGGAGCGGGGGAGCACCGACACAGACTCTGACTGTGATGCATCATCAGCCTTTGAGTCCCTCAGACCTCTTGAGTTTTAAAGAAAAGGCTGGAAAGTTTTCAGAAAATCCCCAGGAGATGATTGAATACTGCACCGCCCTCTTCCAGACCCACCACCCTACGTGGTCGGATGTAAAGGTCCTATGCCGATCCTCCTTACTGAAGTGGAGCTTCAAATGGTTGTTCAACAGGCTACCAAGTTAGCACAGGAAGCATGTACTAATGATCCAAATCTACCAATAGGTATTGAAGCTTTCCCTTGGGACGAAAATCCCCTTTGGAATGCTAATCACCCTGACCAGTTGCAGAAACTTCAGTGGTTCCCAGTATCTGCTGCAGGCTATGCAGACAGCAGTTGTAGTGGCTCAAAATTGGTCAAAGGTTGATGAGATCTGGCAGGGAGATAAGGAGTCGCCCTCTGAGTTCTTACAAAGGCTAAGAGCAGGCATTCGCAAATACACCAGAGCAAACCCAGATGATATTAATCTCCTTGCCCTAGTCAATGAGAAGTTTATTAGTCATTCAGTCCCAGACATCAGGCGAAAACTCACTAAAATGGATGGGAATATAGGGCTGCCCACGGCTGCGTTACTGCAAATGGCTCAGCGAGTTTATTCCAACCGGAAAGTGGAAAAGGAGAAGGGCAGGAAAGCAATGGTTATGGCGGCTACCAGATATCAGGGACAGCCCCAGGAGCCCCGAAACTGCCCAGACCAACAGGAAAGGTGACCTGCCCCCCCCCCCCCGATGAAGGGTCCAGACGATTACCCTGGGATGTTTGTGCTTATTGTAAAAATAAAGGACATTGGAAAAAAGAGTGCCCCCTAAAGGTGGGAAAGGGTAATGCAGGCCCCCAAAATTCAAATTTTGGCTCCCATTCTCAGGGACCTCTGTGCTGTGAATCAAGAGGGGTCAGACTCTGAATGAAGGTGTCAGAGGACCAGCTCTCCACCCTCTGAGCCTCGAGTAAAGTTAAGGGTGGGAATATCTTTGCAGACCTTTCTGGTAGACACAGGAGCTTAATTCTCAGCTATTCAAACAGAATTATCAGACCCATCTGTCCCTATCCAAATCCTGGGAGCCACAGGATCTCAGAATACTCACCAATATAAAGCTGTCCCAGTAGCTCTTCCTGATGGACAAGTGTACATACAGACCTAATTCACCTCCCTGATGCCCACGTAAACTTCATGGGCCGAAACCTCCTCTGCAAAACACAGGCCCTTATTTTTTGCGAGTCTGGTGGCTACATAGTAGTGACCTTCCGAGGCCATCTTGATTACTGGAGAGGGTCCTCACCTGCAATGAGCCTAGTAGTAAAGACTGTGGAGTCACAAGTTAATTCTATAGTCTGGGCAACTGACCAACCTGGTTTGGCAGTGCTCCAATCCAACAGATGGAACCCACCCACCCACCTACCTGATGAACAGGATGAGGTTAAAGGATCTTTAATACATGACTGTGTAACAGTGCTTGATGGACAGACGAAGGTGTGAGTAGACTTGAAGGACAAACCTCTGCAGAATGCAGATGTGGTATGGTTTGCAGATGGCTCAAGCTATGTAGAAGATGGTGTGCGGAGGACAAGGTGGGCTGTGGTGAATCAGAATGGCTCAGTGATAAGGTCGGGAACATTGCCACCAAACTGCTCAGCTCAATGTGCAGAGCTGGAAGTTATTTATTTATTTATTTATTAAATTTATACCCCGGCCCATCTAGACACAAGTCTACTCTGGGCAGCTAACAATAAAAATAGAATAAAAACAGTATAATAAAATAAAGAGCAACAATAGTAATATGGTTCAAGATGGGGAAAAATAAAAATAATCAAGTGATGACAGGAGGGAAAGCCTGCCTAAAGAGCCAGGTCTTAAGTTGGCTCTTAAAAACACCCAGAGAGGGAGCCAGACAGATCTCTGAGGGCAGACTGTTCCAAAGGCGAGGGGCCACTGCCAAGAAGGCCCGGTTTCTTGTTCTTTCTCTCCGGGCCTCCCTCGGCGTTAGGCCCCTCAGCCGCCTTCCTGGCTATAACGAGTGATTCCAGTAGATCTAGGTGGGAGGAGGTGTTCCGCTAGATATCGAGGTCCTAAACCGTTTAGGGCTTTATATGTCATCATTAACACTTTGAAATCAATGCGGAAATGAATGGGCAGCCAATGCAAGGCAGCCAGAGTGGGGGAAATATGCTGATATTTTCTCGTCCCACTGAGAAGTCTGGACGCCGCATTCTGCACCATTTGAAGCTTCCGCATCAATCTCAAAGGTAGCCCCACGTAGAAGTCAGTCTCCAAGCTCTACAGGCTGTAAAAGTCTTGTCAGTCACTCTGTACATAGACAGTAAATATCTATGGGACATCTTTCATGCACATGCATGACTCTGGGAAGAACAGGGACTTCTGACTGCAAAGGGTTCTCCAATAAAGCATGGACTGGTCATTGCACAACTCTTAGATACTGTACATCTGCCAAAAGAACTTGCAGTGATTCACTGCCGAGGACATCAGGATAGTAAAGACCTCCCAGAGATCTGAAAACACCTCACTGACCTTGACCAATACTGGCAAGTTGACTTTTCTGAGTTGCCCTGACACTCAGGCTACCATTATTTACTTGTTTTTGTCTGTATCTTTCTGTATTTTTGTCCATACTCTTCCATAATTGTCTTCAAACAATGTTTTATTGTTTCCTGTTAAATAAATACTAGATACTTTATTGGTTTATCCATGATTTTGCACCCTGTAAGTTTTATAAGATCATTTTCTTCTTGTTTTGTTCAAAAAAACTCTATTATTTTGGTTTTTGTTAAATTAATTTGTATTAAATTAATTTTAAAGCCAAAGTACAGTCCAAACTTCGCTATTTGTTCCATTCTCATTGCATTGAACCTAATGGGTTAGAATAGACAAAACCACATCATCAGCATAACTTCTTAAATTGATCTCCTCTCCATCTATGTTCAGTCCTTCAATTTGGCTGTCTTGTCTTATTTTGGTTGCAAAAAACTCCATTGCTAAGATAAACAACAACAGTGATAATGGGCAACCTTGTCTAGTTCCCTTTTCAATAATAAGTCCCTCTGTTAAAACCCCATTTATTAATATTTTTGCGTTTTGTTTTTTGTAAATTCCTTGAATCCAATTTCCAAACTTTGCTCCACATTCCAGATGTTGCAAAAATGTACTTAGAAAGTTCCAAGAAATATTATCAAATGCCTTCTCTGCATCCAGGAACATAAATGCTGTTTGTTGTTGGCTTTTTTCTGCATACTCTATCCTGTCTATTATGAATCTTATATTATCTCGCATGAGTCTCTTAAGAAGAAATTCCATCTGATCAGAATGTATTATCTTGGTAATACATTTCTTGAGTCTGTTCACCATTATTGAGGCAAAGATTCTGTAATCCACATTAAGTAGGGAAATTGGTCTGTATGACTGTGGTTGTAGTGCATTGTTACCATCTTTGTAGATTAATGTTATATAAGCTTCCTGCCAAGGTGGTGGGAATTCTTTTGTTTCACTTATTTGGTTAATTACTTTTCGCAGGGATGTTATAAGTTGCTCCTCAAGCCTTTTGTAATAGATTGCTGTAAATCCATCTGGTCCTGGTGCTTTGTCCATTTTCAGATTTCTTATTGCCTGGGATATCTTTTGGATTGTTATCTTTTGATTCAAAATGTCTGTTTTCAGTTGAAAATGTTTGAATATTTTGTTCTTTATATATTCTTCAATTCTTTCTTCTGACAGCTTTTCTTATATAACTGTGTAAAATAGGAGAAAAATTGTTTTTGAATTTTTTTTCCATATATGTGATCACCTTTGCTGTTCTCACACCTGTTACATTTTTTTCTCCACTTCCAAAAATCAACCTTGTTTATTTGCATGTTCAAAATATTTCTGCTTGAGAAACAGGAGTTTCTTTTGCATCTCTTTAGTTTGTAAAAGATTCAGTTGAGCTTTCAATTTCTTGATTTTTCTTATTATTTGTGTGTCACCACTCTTTTTATGTTTCTAACAGGTTGGTTTTATCTATTAATTTTCTTGTTCATTCTACTTTTTCTCTCTTCTTTTTTACCACAATGGAGATCAGGTTTCCTCTCATAAATACTTTGCTCATGTCCCAAATAGTTGTGATCAGGAGTTTATCTGTCATATTTATTTTGAAAAATTCTTCTAGGTCTTCATTGCACTTTTTAAGAATATCCTCTTGCATCAGATCATTTAGTCTCCATTTTCTCCTTGTAGTTCCTTCCTTCCTCCATGTCATCTTTATAGGATCATGATATCCCATGGTTTTTGGTAGAATTTCAGCTTTTTCTAAATTTCTAATATTAGTTTTTGATAGCCAACACATATCAATTATAGAATATGTTTTATGCCTGTCTAAGAAAAAGGTATATTCTGTTTTAGATGGGTTAATTTTTCTCCATCCATCTAGCAACTGTAATACCCCCATATATTTAAATACGTTCCTACATAGTTTCCCTCTTCTTTTCTTTGACTTGTCTATTTTGGGATCCATTACTCCATTCATATCTCTGAATATCATAATTTTGCCTTCTTGAAAATCTAAGAGCAGCTGAAAGAACTTTTCATAAAACATTTCTTTGGCATTATTCGGAGCATACAGTGATATTATTGTATTGATTTTTCTCATCAGGAAATCTGACTGTCAGCATGATAAATCTTCCCTCTGGGTCTTTGTATTCTTCTACTGCATTAATACTTTGGTTTTCAATATATATTGCAACACCTTTTTTCTTCTCTTTGGCTGATGCCAAATACGCTTTTCCCAATTTTCTTGTGTTTAAAATATGTTAATATTCTTTCTTTATGCGTGTTTCTTGAATACATATTGTATCTGCTTTTAACTTCGTTAGTTGATTAAAGGTTTTTGAGCATTCTGTAGGTGAACTCAAGACCATTAATGTTAACTGATACAGTGCTTAAAACTTCCATCTCTCTAAAATGCAATGGTTTGATTGAGTTTGTTTTACTTTATTTTGTTTTGTTATTAATTATTATTATTTTCCCCTTTTATTTTTCCTTTCAGCAGCTGGATTTGGTAATTTTCTTAAAGTATCAATCTTAGATGGGTTCCTGGGTAGTGAATTTCCTGATTCTTCTAATTCTTGTGCTGTCTTTGAAATCTCTCTTTGAAATTTCTTCAAATAATTATTTGGTTTGATCTAAGTTGAGTATAATATGTTTCCCTTTTTTGAGCATCACTTCCAGGGCAAAGGGAATTTTCCAGCAATATTTTATTTTTTGTTTTGTTTTCTAAATTCTTGTGTAAGAAAGTCAAAGGTTTTTCTTTTCCTCAATATGTCTGGTGGGAGATCTTGAAAATTTGTATTTCTATCCCACTCACTTCCAGTGGGTTGGTTCTTTGTTTGAATAATATAAAGTCTCTTGTTTTCTTATATGTAAACGTAACTAAAATATCTCTTGGCACTTTATTCTTTGTTGCAAGTTTAGAGTTAATTCTGAAGATCTTCAAGGTCTTCAAGATAAAATCCAACAAAATGTTATAAAAGGTCCAGTAATTAACAACAATCTCATAGTTTTTCTGTGATGCATATCACTATCTGTATTCACAGCAGCTGGGGATATTAGTCTTCAGACTATTCTTTTCCAAAAACAAATCAAACCTTCACAGACTTAAATCCCTATTAGGCATACTTTTCTTCTCTAACAATATTTGTCTCCCAACAATCTCAGCAATTACGACTATTTTTCAGGATTATCTGCATATTTAGTCAGTAACAGCACGGGGGTTGGGATCGTCAAGCTTGTTAATAGTCGTATTCCCTAGTTATAAATGTTAAGGAGCAGATGGTCAATTGGGCAGAGTTTTTCCAATTATAAACATCACGGTAAAGAAAGTATTGGCTAAGATGTTTAGTTTTGTTTGTTCGCTTCTATAAAAAACAGAAGGATGGCGGCAGGCCAGCCGAGCTAACGAATTCTTTCCCAGGTGAGTATAGCTAATTACAATCCACATAGGGAGACAAGACAAAATAATATCTTCCTCCTCAGACACTTCTGAAGAACTCAAATTCTGTAGGGTGGTAAAAAAGAAAAAAAACTGCATTTATAAAATAAATGCCTCAGAGCAGGGGAGAGCAGCAAGCTGCTACATTCAGCTCGGCAACCAGCCTGGAAGTCCCCATTATGGGGTTGTTTTAGAGTCTCTCTCTATAGCTTATCCTGCACCATAACAAACCTTTCTGGTTTTTTGGGTGACATTTCTAAGGGTGTTTTATCTACCAAGACAAACAATGGTTGTAAACTGTCATCTGCCTGTTGTTCTTTTGTCAATTTTGAAGTGTTTTGTTTTTAAAAACATACACATTACTTTCTTCCCCTGGTTGACTATCTGACCCAATAGAGTTTATATGCCTATCTGCAAGAGAATCATTTTCAACAAGTTGTTCTTTCTCCGTTTCTTTTTCAACTTGCTTCAAGGATTTATTTGGATCATGAGTTCTGGTCACATCACTTATTCTTTTTTTATGTCCAGTCAGATTATTCTCAATAAGACATGATGCGGGTATATCACTTGTAACTGCAACTGTTGAAGGACCTGACCAATCCTTATGCTGAATATTCACTCAGGCAAGGGGCTCTCTACATAGTGGAGATCCTAATCCTTTCAATAAAATTGTTTATTTAGGTAACATCTTCTCTTTCGAGATCATAACTGGGTAACACACTTGTGAGTATGTATTCCTTAATCACCACACCAATTTATCTTGAATATGAATTCTTTCTCCATATTCTTCCAAGAAGTCAGAATTTACTGAAATAAGTAAACAATGTTTCAATTCTGAGCCCTGTCTGGAGTCTATCCCCTCTGGCAGTTTGGTTTCCATAGGAACACACCTGCTAGCATTGCCATTTTGTATCTGGTTAATCTCGGAGCTCAGTTTGGATACATAATATACAGATTTTTCCCTTCCAACCTTTTCTACACAATTGAACCTGTAATGTCATTCCTTCAAGTATATCTTGCCTTTTTTTGACAAAGTGCCCCATGATATCCTGATTAGCAAGCTAACTAGGTGTGGGCTAGATAGATCAAGTGTCAGGTGGATACACAATTGCCTACATAATCGTACTCAGAGGATGCTGATTAATGGCTCCTTCTCCAACTGGGAGGAGGTAACAAGTGGGGTACCCCAAGGCTCAGTCCTGGGCCCAGTGCTCTTCAACATTTTTATCAATGACTTGGATGAGGGAGTGCAGGGAATGCTTGTCAAATTTGCGGATGACACAAAATTAGGTGGAATAGCTAATACCCTGGAAGAACAGAAACAAAATTTAAAATGATCTTGATAGGCTGGAGCACTGGGCTGAAAACAACAGAATTAAATTCAACAGGGATAAGTGCAAAGTACTGCACCTCAGAAAAAGAAACCAAATGCACAGTTACAAGATGGTGAATACCTGGCTCAGCAATAGTACAAGCAAGAAACATCTTGGAATTGTTGTAGATCACAAGCTGAATATGAGCCAAGAGTGTGATGTGGCTACAAATAAGGCAAATGCTATTTTAAATGCTGCATTAAGAGAACTGTAGTTTCCAAATCCCATGAGGTGCTAATTCCCCTTTCTCAGACTTCTTCTGGTTTTTTAAAAAAATATTTACTGGATTTTTGTATCCCGTTGCTGCCACCAATCATAGAAAAGTGAACAGGCCCTACAAGGCTATCAAGTCCAACCCCCTGCTCAATGCAGGAATACAACCAAAGCATATCTGCCAGGTGATTATCTAAGTTTTTCTTGAATGCCTCCAGCATTGGAGCACTCGTCAACTCCTGAGGTAACTGCTGTTCTAACAGTTAGGAAGTTTTTCCTGATATTCAAACATATAGAACTGTACTGCTCTAACAGCTAGGAAGTTTTTCCTGAGATTCAACCGAAATCTGGCTTCTTTTAACTTGAGCCCATTGTTGTATCTCCTGCACTCTGGGATGATCGAGAACAGATCTTGCCCCTCCTCTGTATGATAGCCTTTCAAATATTTGAAAAGTGCTATCATATCACCCCACAGTCTTCTTTTCTCAAGGCTAAACATGCCTAATTCTTTCAGTCTTTCCTCATAAGGCTTGGTTTCCAGCCCCTGATCATCCTTGTCACCCTCCTCTATGTTAGAGATCATTGTGTGTTCTGACCAATTATCTTCAATGAGCTAAATTAAGTACAGAGTCAAAAACATGGAGTTAACTTGTAATAACTTTAGAAAAGGTTTATTAACTACAGACTTTAGTTTCAGTAGCAAAGGTCAAAATATAGCATTTGAGTGAAAAATAAAAAAGGCATATGTCTTACACATTCCAGGCAAGTTTCTTTAGCTTTGATGAACAATTCTAAACTGGGTAAACCACCCCCTAAAGCTGGATGGCATGGATGCAAGTGTGGATGGAGAGAGAGCAGTCAGATAGTATGTGCTCAGGCAATCTCCATCTTGGAAAGGGGCCCTTCTTCAAGGAAGAAGGCACACAAGAGAGAGGAGAGACAGAAAGTTATCAATGCACAATAGCACCCCAATAGCAGGGTAGAACTGAGTGATTGGCAGAATCGCCCACTGCATAAAGGTAAAGGTAAAGGTTCCCCTTGACATTTAGTCCAGTCGTGTCCAACTCTAGGGGGCGGTGCTCATCCCTGTTTCCAAGCCATAGAGAGTTTGTCCATAGACAGTTTCTGGGGTCACACGGCCAGTGCAACTAGACACGGAACGCCATTACCTTCCCACCGTGGTGGTACCTATTTATCTACTCACATTTTTACATGCTTTCGAACTGCTAGGTTGGCTGGAGCTGGGACAAGCGACGGGAGCTCACTTCATCGCGTGGATTCGATCTTACGACTGCTGGTCTTCCGACCTTGCAGCACAGAGGCATCTGCGGTTTAACCTGCAGCGCCACCACATCCCATCACCCACTGCATACTGGGACACAATTAATCTGCATACTCCAACACCCCTTCTCAGATCACTGTGTTCCTGAATCAATCAGATTCAATTTCCCCCGCAAATGTTGGAATCTATCCCTAGCCAACGGTTTAGTTAGGATATCTGTGGTTGTGTCCTTAGTGGGACAATACTCCAATTGTAACAATCCCTCTGTTTGCATCTCTCTTATGATGTGGTGCCTAACATCAATGTGTTTTGTGCGCCCACCTGTCTTTTCTGACAAGGGAAGTCTGATGCAACTTCGATTGTCTTCAAAAACCCTAATTGGAGTAGGTTCATCGACTTTGAGGTCTGCAAGCAAGAGCTTGAGCCATACAGTTTCATCACAAGCTGCTGCAGCTGAGATGTACTCTGCCTCTGTAGAAGAGCAAGCTATGCTACTTTGCTTGTGGCTAATCCAACTCACTGGTCCATTCCCATAGAAAAATACATACCCACTAGTGGATTTACAATCAGCTATGTCTTCTGCCCAGTCTGCATCAGTAAACCCCACTAGTCTAGGATTTTCTGTAGATGGTAATTTAAGCTTCAAATGTGCAGTACCCTTTAGATATCTCATCAACCGCTTAATCCCAGTCCAGTCTCTTTGGATAGGGGAGCTGGTCCTTTGGCAAAGAATGCCCACCACCACCACAATATCTGGTCTTGTTGTCATGGCAAGATACAGCATCTTTCCTATGTCTTCTCTATAGCCATGGTTGTTGGGCAAGAGTTCACTTGGTTCTCTCTGTTTATGAAAGCCAGTTTCCATGGGAGTGGATACAGGATTGGCATTCTGCAGTCCAAGGCTTTCCACCAAGTCAAGTATCTTTTGCCTTTGGCTCAGAAGAAAACCTCCGTCTTCTTCTCTGTCAATTTGTATCCCCAAGTAATAGCTGGCTTGTCCATGGCGCTTTACTTCCACTTCTTTGTTGAAGTTGGATACAATCTCTTTGATGTCTCATTGATCTTCACAACAAAGCATCAGGTCATCCACATATGTAAGGATGTACACAAGTCTGCCATCTTTGTTTTGTGTGAAGAGACAGGGGTCCACTTTACTTTTGATGGAGCCTTGGCTTAACAGCATCTTGCTCAGCTTCTCGCTCCATGCTCTCGTTGCCTGTGTTAAGCCATAGATCCCCTTCTGAAGCTTACACACTAGATCCTTGTTCTTGGGATCTGTGAAGCCAGGGAGCTGTTGCATGTCTAGTTCCTCCTCAATTTCTCCATGCAAAAATGCAGTTTTCACATTCAGATGTTCAACATGCATTTTTCTGGAAGCAGCTAGGCTTAGAAGCACCCTAATAGTGGTGTGCTTGACAACTGGAGCAAAAGTCTCATCAAAGTCCTTTCCATATTTTTGAAGTAGCCCTTTGCAACAAGCCTAGCTTTGTACCTTTGTGCATGTCCTCTTTCATCTTGCTTGGCCTTAAAGACTCATTTGCAACCGATGGTCCTCTTGCCAACTGGCAAATTTTCAAGAGTCCGTGTCTTGTTCCTTTGTAGTGCATCAAATTCCTCTTGCGCTGCTGTTTTCCACTTGTTTGCTTCCGCTGTGGGCAGCTGCTGCACTTCATTCCATGATGCAGGCTCTTTTGGTAGTGACACCCCTGTGAGGTAGGACAGTCGCTTCACTGGAACTCCCTTGTTTCATCTCGATGAACGTCTCTGGACTGGTTCTGGACTTGGTGGTGACTCCGGAACATCTCCCAGCATCTCAGCCTCATCTGGTGCGCCAGCCTCTTTATCGTATGACTCTGGTGGATTTACGACTTGGACACCCTCCTCTCTCTGGGTTTCAGCGTCGACTGCATCTTGGAACATGAGATAGTGGAACTCAGGTTGGTCTCCCTCATCTTCATTCTCTCTGTGGCAATCGTCAGGACTCTGGTCACTGGGCTCTCTTTCATCGAAATACACCACTTTGCAAATGTCAACTTTACCTGTTTTGGGGTACAGGAGCTTGTATCCCTTGCATCCTGGTGCACAGCCAAGTAGAACCCCTTCTTCGGCTCTGGAGTCGAGTTTGGACCTCTTCTCTTTAAGTACGTGTGCAAACACTTTGCACCCAAACACTCTCAGATGTTTGACATTCCGCTTGTGTTGATGCCAAAGTTCAAATGGTGTTTCGTTGACTGCTTTGGTCGGCAATCTGTTCTGCAGATAGACTGCTGTCAATGCTGCATCCGCCCAGCATTTATTAGGTAGTCTTGCTTCAATGAGCATGCACCTGACCGTGTCCATGATTGACCGATTCTTTCTCTCTGCCACACCATTCTGTTCAGGAGTGTACACCACTGTGTGTTGATGCTGAATTCCTTGCTCTTTGAAGTAAGTCTGCATATGCTGTGAGATATACTCGCCCCCATTGTCTGATCTCACAATCTGAGGCTTCCTGTTGAACTTGTTCTTCACCATCTCCACATATGCCTTCACTGTGTCGAAGGTCTCGGACTTTTCTTTGAGTAGGTGAATCACACAGTATCTTGAATGATCATCAATGAAAGTCAGAATGTACTTGAGCTCTCCTGCTGAGGAGTGAAGGGGTCCACACAAATCTGTATGGCTCAGCTGTAGTGGCTTTGTACTTTGTTTTCCACTTTTCTTGGGAAAAGATGGCCTGGTTGCCTTTCCTTTCACACAAACTACACATCTAGAACACAATCAGTACTCCCATCAATATCAATCCCTGTAGCAAGCTGATTTTTCTGCAACTTCAGAATTGCATCCAATTGCCTATACGCAAATCTCCTATGCCACATGGCAGTACTGTTGTCTTTCTTTCTTTTGTGAGCCATAACTAAATTTTGTGATTTAGTTCAGTGAACAAATCTGCATCTGTAATTAGATGCTGATTAGATCCTGTATCAAGATAGAAGCTAGAAGTCGGGTGAATTGTATTAAGACTGCACACATGCATGGCTGTCTTCTTTTCATTATTATCATTTTGGTTAGGCTTTTCTTTTCTGGCTTTGCTCCTGAAGTCTCTAGCAAAATGTCCTTTTCTTTTGCAGAGATAGCAAATCAACTGTTTCTTTTTGTGGTTGCTATCAGCTTCCTTCCCCTTCACTGATTGCTGCCTTGTCGTGGCGAAGGGGCTTGAGTAATTCAGAGAAGCTATGGGCTATGCCGTGCAGGGACACCCAAGACGGACAGGTCATAGTGGAGAGTTCTGAATAAATGCGATCCACCTGGAGCAGGAACTGGCAAGCCACTCCAGTATCTTTGCCAAAAAAACTCCATGGACAGAAACAAAAGGCTAAAAGATATGACGCTGGAAGATGAGCCCCTCAGGTCAGAAGGCGTCCAACATGCTACTGAGGAAGAGCGGAGGACAAGTACAAGTAGCTCCAGAGCTAATGAAGTGGTTGGGTCAAAGCCGAAAGGACGCTCAGCTGCGGACGCGCCTGAAAGTGAAAGGAAAGTCCGATGCTGCAAAGTAAAATACTGCATAGGAACCTGGAATGTAAGATCTATGAACCTTGGTAAGCTGGATGTGGTCAAACAGGAGATGACAAGAATAAACATTGACATCTAAAATGGACGGGAATGGGCAAATTCAATTCAGATGATTATCATATCTACTATTGTGGGCAAGAATCCCGTAGAAGAAATGGAGTAGCCCTCATAGTCAACAAAAGGGTGGGAAAAGCTGTACTGGGATACAATCTCAAAAATGATAGAATGATTTCAATACGAATCCAAGGCAGACCTTTCAACATCACAGTCATCCAAGTTTATGCACCAGCCACCAATGCTGAAGAGGCTGAAATTGACCAATTCTATGAAGACTTACAACACCTTCTAGAACTGACAACAAAGAAAGATATTCTTCTCATTATAGGGGACTGGAATGCTAAAGTAGGGAGTCAAGAGATAAAAGGGACAACAGGTAAGTTTGGCCTTGGAGTTCCAAACGAAGCAGGGCAAAGGCTAAGAGAGTTTTGTCAAGAGAACAAGCTGCTCATCACAAACACTCTTTTCCAACAACACAAGAGGCGACTCTACGCATGGACATCACCAGATGGGCAATACCGAAATCAGATTGATTATGTTCTCTGCAGCCAAAGATGGAGAAGCTCTATACAGTCAGCAAAAACAAGACCTCAACCTGATTGTGGCTCTGATCATCAGCTTCTTATAGCAAAACTCAAGCTTAAACTGAAGAAAGTAGGAAAAACCACTGGGCTAGTCAGGTATAATCTAAACCAAATCCCTTATGAATACACAATGAAGAACAGATTTAAGGAACTACATTTGGTGGACAGAGTGCCTGAAGAACTATGGATGGAGACTCGTAACATTGTACAGGAAGCAGCAACAAAAACCATCCCAAAGAAAAGGAAATGCAAGAAAGCAAAGTGGCTGTCCAATGAGGCCTTACAAATAGCAGAGAAGAGAAGGGAAACAAAATGCAAGGGAGATAGGGAAAGTTACAGAAAATGGAACGCAGACTTCCAAAGAATAGCAAGGAGAGACAAGAGGGCCTTCTTCAATGAACAGTGCAAAGAAATAGAGGAAAATAATAGAAAGGGAAAAACCAGAGATCTGTTCAAGAAAATTGGAGATATTAAAGGAACATTTTGTGCAAAGATGGACATGATAAAGGACAAAAATGGGAGGGACCTAACAGAAGCAGAAGACATCAAGAAGAGATGGCAAGAATACACAGAGGAATTATACCAGAAAGATCTGGATGTCCCGGACAACCCAGATAGTGTGGTTGCTGACCTTGAGCCAGACATCCTGGAGAGCGAAGTCAAGTGGGCCTTAGAAAGCATGGCTAACAACAAGGCCAGTGGAGGAGATGGCATTCCAGTTGAACTATTTAAAATCTTAAAAGATGACGCTGTTAAGGTGCTACACTCAATATGCCAGCAAGTTTGGAAAACTCAGCAGTGGCCAGAGGATTGGAAAAGATCAGTCTACATCCCAATCCCAAAGAAGGGCAGTGCCAAAGAATGCTCCAACTACCCTACAATTGCACTCATTTCACATGCTAGCAAGGTTATGCTCAAAATCCTACAAGGTAGGCTTCAGCAGTATGTGGACCGAGAACTCCCAGAAGTACAAGCTGGATTTCGAAGGGGCAGAGGAACTAGAGACCAAATTGCTAACATGCGCTGGATTATGGAGAAAGCCAGAGAGTTCCAGAAAAACATCTACTTCTGCTTCATTGACTACGCAAAAGCCTTTGACTGTGTGGACCACAGCAAACTATGGCAAGTTCTTAAAGAAATGGGAGTGCCTGACCACCTTATCTATCTCCTGAGAAATCTATATGTGGGACAGGAAGCAACAGTTAGAACTGGATATGGAACAACTGATTGGTTCAAAATTGGGAAAGGAGTACAACAAGGCTGTATATTGTCTCCCTGCTTATTTAACTTATATGCAGAATACATCATGCGAAAGGCAGGACTGGATGAATCCCAAGCCGGAATTAAGATTGCCGGAAGAAATATCAACAACCTCAGATATGCAGATGATACCAGTCTGATGGCAGAAAGTGAGGAGGAATTAAAGAACCTCTTAATGAGGGTGAAAGAGGAGAGCGCCAAAAATGATCTGAAGCTCAACATAAAAAAAAACCTAAGATCATGGCCACTGTTCTCATCACCTCCTGGCAAATAGAAGGGGAAGATATGGAGGCAGTGACAGATTTTACTTTCCTGGGCTCCATGATCACTGCAGATGGTGACAGCAGCCACGAAATTAAAATACACCTGCTTCTTGGGAGGAAAGCGATGACAAACCTAGACAGCATCTTAAAAAGCAGAGACATCACCTTGCCGACAAAGGTCCGCATAGTCAAAGCTATGGTTTTTCCAGTAGCAATGTATGGAAGTGAGAGCTGGACCATAAAGAAGGCTGACCACCAAAGAATTGATGCTTTTGAATTGTGGTGCTGGAGGAGACTCTTGAGAGTCCCCTGGACTGCAAAGAGAACAAACCTATCCATTTTGCAGGAAATCAACCATGAGTTCTCAGTGGAAGGACAGATCCTGAAGCTGAGGCTCCAATACTTTGGCCATCTCATGAGAAGAGAAGACTCCCTGGAAAAGACCCTGATGTTGGGAAAGTGTGAGGACAAGAGGAGAAGGGAACGACAGAGGATGAGATGGTTGGACAGTGTCATCGAAGCTACCAACATGAATTTGACCAAACTCCGGGAGGCAGTGGAAGACAGGAGGACCTGGCGTGCTCTAGTCCATAGGGTCATGAAGAGTCGGACACAACTTAACAACTAAACAACAACAAAATCAGCTTCCTCCTTCTCCTTCTGGCCGGGATTTCTTTTTGACTGTTTGAAGAAACTATCAACTGTAAAAGCAGCAGAACCAGTTTGGTGAGCTCTGTTGTCTGATATGCTCTTCTTGCAAGCAAGGGATCAGACTACCCAGCCCTTCCTTATGATCCTTATATGATCCAGAAAAAGAATTGAATTCCGGAGGCATTGAATTAAGGATCAGAATAACTTGCATCCTATTGCTTAAAGTTTCACTTGACACAGTCAATTTTTCAAATATTGCTTGCCTGCTCAGAATATATAGATCCAATGATTCTGATTTCTCATGCCATTTGGACTGTGTTGCTTGTTTTAGTAAATTTGCAATACTCTGTCCTTGATTACCTTGGTATAGTCATTTTAACTTGGCAAGCATACTCTTGGCTGTTTTCTCATGCCTGATTTGAACTATTCTCTTTCGGTTAAAGATTGAATTATGAGACCCTTTGCTTTTGCATTCTTCAGTTTCCAATCTGCATACTGGTTACGTGGTGCATCAGGTTCATCCTCTGTTAAAACCTCAAGCACTCCCTGGATTTCACACAGATTCTCCAGGCAAAATAACCAGTTTTGGAAATTAGCAAGCTGGAACTTTGGCATGGAATATTTTATCTCAGACATTTTTACTCAAATTTAGAATGACCAAAAACCTTTGTTTTCAGTCTAACTCCTCTCTGTGACCACGGCAGCACTTTACTCTAACTGCTTGGCCTTCAATTTTAATGACTCTTAATAGCTCAGCAATGGAAGAGTAATTGGATCACAACAAACTCCGTGTTTGCTTCTAATTATTACTGCATTGTTTTCGAAGTGTTTGCATAATGACCACTTAATAATCTCTTCCAGAATTTTCCCTGGGATTGATGTCAGGCTGACTGGTCGTAGTTCCCATGTTCCTCCTTTTTGGAGATAGGGACATTAGCCCTCCCCTCCAGTCATCTGGCATCTCACCCATTTTCCATGATCTCAAGAAAACAATGGTCCTGAGAGCTCTTCAGCCAGCTCAATATTCTTGGATGCAGTTAATCCAGCCTTGGAGATTTGAACTCATTCAAGGCAATCTCCAGCTGCAATCCTTCCTTCTCCACTTGCACTTCACATTTGTCTCTCTTTTATATTTCTTGCTGGCTTCTCTGGATTGGCTGTCCCTCAGACTCCTTCCAGCCAATCATGTTTCTTCTTTTGTTGCTGGGCAAAATAAATGAGGGTTCTGTCACACTGTTATGTGTTCTGCACTCTGGAATGATTGAGAACATATCCTGCTCCTCCTTTGTATGACAACCTTTCAAGTATTTGAAGAGTGCCATCATAGCTTCACTCAGTCTTCTACTTGCAAGGCTAAACATGCCACATCACACTGTTGACTCATATTCAACTTGTGATCTACAATAATTCAAAGATTCTTCTCACATGTAGTACTGCTGAGCCGTGTATCCCTGATCTTGTAATTGTGCATTTCATTTCTTTTTCCTAGGTATAAAACTTTGCTCTTATTTCTGTTAGATTTCATTTTGTTGTTCTCAGCGGGGAGTCAAGCAAGATATTTTTGTATTTTGTTTCTGTCTTTCAGGATATTAGCTATTTCACCTAATTATGTGTCATACACAAATTTGATAAACATTCCTTGCTTCTCCTCATCCAAGTAAAATTTATTGAAGAGCACTGGGACCAGGACTGAGTACTATGGTATTTCACTTGTTATGTCCTTCCAGTTTGAGAAGGAACCATTGATAAACACTCTCTCAGTACAATTCTGTAACCATCTATATGTCCACCTGATAGTTGTTCTATGTGGCCCACAGTTCATTCGCTTGCAAATCAGAATACTGAGGAGTTCCTCCTCATTTAACCTTGTTAGCATGCTTTGTAAAACAAGTATACCATAGGGCTCAGTCCTGGGTTCAGTGCTCTTTATCATTTTTGACTAGGATGAGGAACTGTAGGATATTCTTATAAAATTTGTGGATGGCACATTATTAGGTGGGATGGTGGGGAAATGAACCCTCTTCCAATCATCTGGAACTTCACCTATCCTCCATGATTTCAATAAAATAATAGTCAGTGGTTCTGAGAGTTCATCAGCCAGTTCCTTCAATAATCTTGGATGCAGTTCATCAGATACTAGAGATTTCAACTTGTTCAAAATAATGAGGTATTCCTTGACTGTCAATCTTAAATAACAATCCTGTCCCCTCCACTTGTACTTCACATTTTCCATTAGGGTCATAGGCTCTCTTTTGGGAGAAAAACCAAATTAAGCAGGATTGACCACTTCTGCCTTTTCTTCCTCATCTGTTATCATTTTATCATCTCCACTCAGTAGCTGAGCCTCTATTTTTTTTCTGTCTTTTGCTATACATTTTTTGTTGCTTTTAGTATCTCTTACTAACCTAGCTTATTCTTAGATTTTGCCTTTCTAATGCCATTCTTTACTACCTGTCTGTACTCCTCCTTTGTGGCCTAGCATTCCATTTACTATATGTGTCTCTTTTTTTCCAGGTCCTCCCTCAACTTCTTAGAAACCACATTGGGTTTTGTTTTGTCTTAATGTCTTCCACCTTTTTTTCTTGTTGGAATTGTTTGTAGTTCTGCTTTTAGAATTCCTTTTTTTTTTTTTAAAGAAACTGCCACCCATCTTGGACCCTTTTTCTTGTTAGGATCTTTTGCTATGAGATCTTAATTATCATTATTCTGACTTTATTAAAATCAGCTTTCCTAAAATCCAGTATACATGCGCAGCGATACTCAGCTATTGTTTTCTTGCAATTAATAACTCTAATATAACATGTTCATTTTCAGCCTAAACTTACTGTCACTTCATCCACTAAGTAATCCCTATTGGTTAGACTCAAGTCAGGAACAGCTAATTCCCTAGTTTCTTACTCCACTTTTTGCATGGAAAAATTATCACAATCCAACAATTTCTTGGAAGGCCCATGATAAGCAGAAGTTGCCTCCCAACAGATATCAAGGTAATTTACGTCTCCCATTACTACTACATTGTGCCTCTTTGAAATTCTTGCAATTGCTTTTAAACAGTTTCATCTACATCTTCTCCTTGATTGGGCAGCCAGTAGTAGACTCCAACTACTACTTTCCTTTTATTTTTCATCCAAATATTTTAATTGTATTTACCCTCCTGAATTAAGATTTCCAGTTCTTCTTGTTTGTTTCCCATACTTCTGACATTCATATATAGACACTGGAGATTGATTTGTGATCTGTTTTCTTTCCCAAAATTTTCTGAAGACTATTATTGAGCTCCATTAGAGCTGCTTGTTCCATACTTCTTATTATGCATAAGAATTCATCTGTGTTTACCTCTGAGTTTGCAACTCCCTCCCGCTTCCAATTCAGTTTATAGCCCTCCTGACGAAGTTCTTCATGTTGTGATCAAACACATTCTTCCCAGTCCTTGTGACATGCAACCCATCACTTGCCAGCAGTCTAGTGTAGCCTATGGTTCCAAAATCGAACTTCCTCTCATTTTCACTACCTTCTTAGGCAGAGTATTTCCCTTTCCCTTTTTATTCCCCTTCTGAGTACTGGTAAGATGGACCAGAAGACAATCTGGGTCTTAAAGTCCTCAAGTTTTCTTCCCAGAATTTCAAATTCTGTTGTGATGTCTTCATAGTTCCTTTTGGCTATGTCATATTTTTCCTACATTGATGAGAAGAAAGGGAAATGTATCAGTGAGTTTTATTCAAAACGGCAATCCTTCCATCACATTCCTAATTCATCATTCAGAGAGACAACATGTCTAGCAAGTCTAATGATTTTGTGGCATATTTTGGTTTCAATCCCATTCAGCAGGGAGTCTCCTACTACAACTACAATCCTCTTCTTCATATTGTAGAGTGTGGATTTAGTGGCTCTTCTTGGCCAAGCTTCAGCATCTCTCATGTTCTCCCACAGGTTCTCCTCTTGAGAGATTCCTCTTTAAGATTCTTCCATGGAGCAACCAGTTTGAACTTGTATGCATATGCCATGTTGTTCACAGGCATGAAGATGAACATAGCACACACTTTGCAGGTTAGCACAACGGAAGTGTCTTTTCCCTCCATAATTCCTGTTACTTTTCTACTTTTTTCTTTTAACCATGAGAAAAAAAGACTGAAGGGAGATATGATAGCACTCTTCAAATACTTGAAAGATTGTTATACACAGGAGGGGTAGGATCCATTTTTGGTCATCCTAGAGTGCAGGACACATAATAATGACTTCAAGTTACAGGAAGCCAGATTTCCACTGAATTTTAGGAAAAGCTCTCTAACTGTTAGATTAGTAGAACATTTTGTTTTACTAAGTATTATAGCAAGCATCAGCAAAAGACCTGCACAGCTACTGCTTTTGACAGTGATTTGGTATAATAGTAACAAACTTAGAACTACTGAAATTAAAATGGGGGAGCAGTGTGGTTGATAAAAAATGCAAATGTGAGAGTAGGTGATAGGCAATACCTTTATAGACCACTAATAAAATGTTTTAAAAATCATACCATATGCGAGCTTTCATGGGTAAATCCCACTTCTTCAAGGCAAAGTACTAAAAATCCAAACATCCATGGCATGATGGATTTTGCCAGGCACTCTTAGATGTAAAGTCCAAAACTTCTTGGCAAGATGGATTTTGCCAGGCAGTCTTTCTTAGATGTAAGCAGGAAGTGGTAACATTGTTTAAAGTTATAGCTCAGACAGCTGTGGATTGGATTTCACATCCCAGTTCTTCAAAGGGGCACAGATAATGGGAGTGCACACACCTCTCACCATTTGACCCTTCTTCAAAATGTTTCTGCTTGGCCCAGGAGAGGGGGGTGATGCAGAAAACCTGTGTCCTCCATCTGGGAATTAGGGAATAATTTACCTTGTTTCCCCGAAAATAAGACAGGGTCTTGTATTAATTTTTGCTCCAAAAAATGCATTAGGGCTTATTTTCAGGGGATGTTTTAATTTTTTGATGCACAACAATCTACATTTATTCAAATACAGTCATGTCATCTTCTTCTGGTGGCTGCACAATGCTGCACAATGGTGCAGGGTGGGGTTTCACTTAACTAGGGCTTATTTTTGGGGTAGGGCTTATATTATGAGCATCCTGAAAAATCATACTAGGGCTTATTTTCAGGTTAGGTCTTATTTTTGGGGAAACAGGGTAGTAAACCCACTAGGTCTAGCCAACTGGGGTCAGGTCAAAGTAAAAAGACTATTACCTAGTAGTTGCAGTCCTGCTCTGCTGATGTTGAGAGTCCATGTGCCTTCTTGTTGCTGGGGGTTCTTTCTTAGTATCCTCATAATTCAATTGAAATAAAAATGGGGGAGCTGTGTGGGCAATACAAAATACAAATGCAAGAGTAGGTGATAGGTGATACCTTTATAGAACACTAATAAAAAAAACAAGAAACCATACAATATGCAAACTTTTGTGAGTAAATCCCACTTCTTCAATGCAAATTAATAAAAATCCAAATGTTCATGGCATGATGGATTTTGCCAAGCACTCTTGGATGTAAAGTCCAACACTTCTTGGCAAGATGCAAAGTACTAAAAGTCCAAATTTAGAGCCTGTCCACACTGCCATATAGTTATAGTATATGGTTCTGTGGTAGCACTGGTTGGAATGGAAAAAAATACTGTGTCCACTTGTGTTTCTATTTAGAAAATTCATATTTGCAAATATGTAAAATATCTGTAATATTTTCAATACACCCAAGTTAAGCCGTACTACATTTGGCATAGCAACATTCAGAGCATTGACATAGAAGTAAATGACCACCAGACTTACTGCTGAGTGATAAAGTCTGTTCTGTCTCAGTTACATTTATACTCAGAACAACCAACCACATTTCTCCATTTACAGCTGGTCTTGTTAAACAATTAAGCATTACATCATCTTGCTTCACCTGGATGCTGTAAGTCATTACATTGGCTTTTGCTCTACATTCCTGACTCTGCACTTTATTTACAATATTAAAATTTAACTCCCTGTTCACCAACAGAACAAAATCCTGACACTCCTCCTTAAATTTTATATATTGGAGAAACCCATTTGGTTACATATATACAAATGTTTTTCTAGTGTCAAGGGTTTAGTGAAAATATCTGCTACATTATTTTCACTGGGACAATATTGCAATTCTACCAATTGACTTTCCACAGCATCTTTCACATTAAAGAATCTTATTCCAATGTGCTTACTTCTTCCTTTAATTCTACATTCACCAGCTAATTGGATGCATGCTGTATTATCACAGAAAATTTGTATAGGTAAGTCAATTATTATGTTTACATCCTTTAATAATTGCTTAAACCAAGTGATTTCATTACACAGCTCACTCAAAGCAGCGTACTCAGCCTCAGCAGTACTCGTGGCAACAATGGTCTGCTTTTTTGATTTCCAACCTATCAAAGACCTATCAAAAAATATTGCCAAGCCTGAAATTGATTTTCTATCAATTTCACTTGTTGCCCAGTCTGAATCTGTAAAGCACTTTAATTCCAGACTTTCTCCTACTCTCAACAGTAGCTTCTTATCCTTTGTACCCTTTAGATATCTAAGTATTCTCTTTATCCCATTCCAGTGATGTTTACGAGGCTCTGCAGCAAACTGACTTAAAACATTTACTGACGCTGCAATGTCTGGCCTTGTCCAGGATGCCAAATACAACAATGATCCTACTCTGGATTGATAAAGCTCTACATCATCAAATTTCTCACTTTCAAAGTTTCTCTGAAAACTTGTCTCCATTGGGGTTCGTACTGAGTTACAATTCTCCATGCCACTTTCTATTAATAATTTCTCTATTTTCTTCTCCTGGCATATTTGAAAATTTCCATTTTGGTCTTTATTTATTTCTACTCCTAAGTAGTTACTTATCTGACCTAAATGTTTCAATTTGAAATTTTTACTCAGTTCTCTCACGAACCACTTGACATAAGTATCATTAGGTGCTACTAAACACAAGTCATCCACAAAGACTAGTAATATCAATTTTACATCACCTTGATTTTTCATGTATAGGCAAGGGTCGGCCAAACTTCTTCTAAACCCTAGTTGTACTAGCTTTGTACTGTTGGGTATTGCATGGTAACGTTTTTAACTTGTATACCCACTTACAGCCAACTATGTTTTCCCCTTCAGGTAATTTGACAGGTGAAAACACGTTGTACTCTTTCAATGAATTGAACTCAGCAAGCATAGCCTCTTTCCACTTATGTTGCTGATCAGTTGGCAATCTTAACATTTCCTCATAACTTTCAGGTTCACTGACAATTAAATTTATATTTGTTACTTTGAACCTTTGAGGTGGGACTCCTTTATTTGCTCTCTGAGAATGCCTAGGAATTACTACTTCTTCACTTTGTTCTCCTGACTCACTATATGTCCCATTCTCCTCCTCAGCTTCACTATATGTCCCATTTTCCTCCTCAGCTTCCATTTTACTTAGGTTCTCTTTAACTTGTTTCTTACTATTTTGATCACTAAATGATGGCAAAAATACTTCATCATTAGCATGTATACGAGACCAATTCTCGTTCTCACAAAAATTTGCTGACCTACTGATAGTCACATTACCAAACTGGTCACTAAACCTGTAGCTCTTACACCCAGTTTGATACCCTATAAAAATCAGCCTTTTTGCTTTAGGAGAACCCTTCCTACGTGAAGCTTTTGGTATATTTACCCACACATGGCAACCAAACGTCTTGATATGATTTAAAGTTGGTTGTCTGTTGTGCACCAGAAAATACGGGGTGTTTTGAATGACAGAATTCCAAATTCTGTTCAAAACATAACATGCACATTTCATTGCTTCTCCCAAAAAAACTTTAGACATATTAGCATCTGTTAACATTGAATCCATAACTGTTTGTAATATGCCACCTTTTCGTTCTGCTACTCCATTTTCTTGAGGGACTTGTACGTTTGCAATTCTATGGTGTATCCCTTTCTTTCTTAACCACGTTCTGAATTGCTTACTCATAAACTCTCCCCCTGGGTTCGTCTGAATACTGGCTACATGTGTTTCAAATCTTCTTTCAATCATAGCCACCCATTCCCTGAATGTTTGGAATGCTTCACTTTTATGTTTAAGAATGAAGACATAAGAGTACCTGGAGAAATCGTCTGTTATGGTAAGACAGAACTTATTTCCCCCCAGTGACTCTTGGAACGGACCCATTATATCCATGTGCACAAACTCAAAAAACCTTTTACTTATTCTACAGCTCTTCTTACTCACTGGGTGTCTCTTTGATTTAGAGGCTTTACACACATTGCAATCTAGAAATCTATCACAGTTCTTTAAATTTAGATTGCCCACACATTGCTGAGTTTTCCTTAATACTTCAAAACTCACATGTCCTAAGTCTCTATGCAACTTATGTATGCATTTGTGATGTGGCACATTATCATTTAACACATTTGCAGAACATTTCCCTTCTTCTCCTTTAATCCAAAACATAGAGATTTCCCTTTAACTGCCCCGTTGCAACAAGTACATTTGCTTTGTCTATTTTGCAAACTCTTTTACTGAACTTAATTGAAAAACCAGCTTGGTCTAAACATGACACGCTTATTACGTTATGGCTAATTCTAGGTACAAACAAAACATTCTCCAAAGTATCTTTAAGGCTTTTAACATAAACTTTGCCTGTTCCACATACTTGAATGTTTTTCCCGTCTGCTAAACTTACTTGTCTTTTAGCAGAGTTTAACTCTTTAAACCACATTCTCTGTCTACAAACATGTTGTGTAGCGCCAGAATCAATCAGCCATTTATCATTGTCACAATCAGTAATTACTGACACAGAGTTCATTTTACGCTCTGAAGTTCTGTTTACTTTCTCAGTGTCCTTGGGCTTATCTCTTCTTCTTCGATGAACACAGTCTCTAGCCAAATGTCTTTCGCTGCCGCAAATAAAACATTTCTTCTTTTTTACAGCTAGGATTCTTTCAGTAGGGAAATCAGCAGACATCCTTCTGTTGCTATCATCCTTGGAATTCCCTTGTCTGTGTAGACTTGGCACAGATAAATCCTCGGCTTTCTCCTTTCTCCTCTGTTCCTCCTCCATTAGCCGCCCCGACAGATATTCCACTGTTAGACTTTCTTCTGGCAAACTTTCCATACTTATTACGAGCATTTCCCAACTTTCATCCAAACCACTTAGGATAACGTAGCACTTATGGGCCTCTGGGAAATCCATCCCACGCTCCTGTAACTGGAAAAATAACTCAGAACACTCCTGGATATAGTTAGATATGCTTTGATTAGGGAGCAACCTCTTCTTATACAGCTTACGTGTTATTAACATCTTGGAACCAACTGTTTGTCTCACATAGATGGCTCTCAACGCCTCCCAGACCTCTTTACTTGAAGTTTTTCCTCTCACATAATTTAATTGGGAGTCATCCAAGCATAATATTATTGTAGATAACGCTCTTTCATCTTTAGCCGTATCTTCTTCGTCTAGTTGAGCTGGAGGATTAGATACAATCTGCCATACACTCTCTCTTCTTAAATACATTTCCATCTTATAGGCCCAAGATATATAATTATGACCATTTAAACGTAATAATGGAAGGTTACTGGCGTGCATCATGGTGAAGCCTCCTCCTTGGATCTGCTGTCCATCACTTTCAGAATCTGACTCAGCTTCTCCAATTGTTGGCTTTTCCTCCATACACTTGCAGCCTTAAAATGCCTTCTCCTTGGGCCAACAAACGTCTCAGCTTCTCCCTGGAACACCACGTCTCCTAGGCACCACATCACCCTAGGCTTACCACGTCTTTCTGCGTCACTCTGGGCGTTTCCCTGGGCCCATAACCCTGTTGGCGTGGGGCCAAAACTCCAGAATCTTAATGAGGCATTGGCCTCAAGAAAAGTTCCTAGAGTCTGGTTGAATCCCACTTTTACATTTAGCAAAGTAAGAGACTTAGGGATTGAGTGACTTAGAGATTTAGACGTAGGGAGAAAATAGCATGAGAGAGTTCTTAGTAATTATAATACATTATATTGATTATGGCTACACATATATACATGGCAAGGTACATTTGGCATAGTAACATTCAGAGCATTGACATAGAAGTAAATGACCACCAGACTTACTGCTGAGTGGTAAAGTCTGTTCTGTCTCAGTTACATTTATACTCAGAACAACCAACCACATTTCTCCATTTACAGCTGGTCTTGTTAAACAATTAAGCATTACATCATCTTGCTTCACCTGGATGCTGTAAGTCATTACATTGGCTTTTGCTCTACATTCGTGACTCTGCACTTTATTTACAATATTAAAATTTAACTCCCTGTTCACCAACAGAACAAAATCCTGACAATCTCAACATAAATATTCATGAGCAGGGTAAACACTACACCCCTCCCCCCTTAATTAGTTTGTTTTAGGAGGGGAAACTTAGCGGTTTGCCCTCATAAACAAATGAAGGTTCATGGAAGAATGCAAATATTAACCTCTTACATTACTAAGGATACATACTATTATTTTTACTATCACTGTACATACCTCTTAGTTTTTTTAATATCCACGCAAATTTCGCACTTTAAGCATATCCCATAACTATTACATAAACAGAACAGTTAATAGTGAACTCAGATTTTAAAAAATTATTTTCTCTAGTCATCTGGCCTTCTAGACAAAACGTCTGCAACCACATTCTGAGATCCTTTTACACTGTGGATTTCAAAATCAAAGTCTTGCAAAATCAGTGCCCATCTCGTAAGTTGCTGCTATTAGATTTCTTAGACACACCAAAGGGGAATGGTTGATGCAGAGGACAAATTTCCTTCCCCAAATGTAGGGCGTCAGCTTTTGCAGCATCCGTATGATAGCTAGACACTATTTTTTCGATAGTAGATTAATGTTTCTCACCAGGTTGGAGTTTCTTGCTTATGTAAGTCACTGGATGTAGACTCCCAGTGTCATCTGTTTGGCACAGCACGGCTCCCAGTCCCACGTTTGACGCATCCGTGTAAATGATGAACTCACAGTCGAAGTCCGGTGCAATAAGGACAGGTTTTGAAGTCAGCGCCCTCTTCAGACGATTGAAGGCTACCTGACACTCTGGCGTTCACTGGATGTTTTCAGCTTGCTTCTTTTGGGTTAAGTTTGTTAATGGAGCAGCTATCTCATTAAACTTCGGGACAAAACGTCTATAATATCCAGCTAACCCAAGGAAAGCTCGGATTTTCTTTTTAGAAGTCGGGGTGGGCCAAGTATCAATAGCTTCTATCTTTGCATCTAGGGGTTTGATCTTCCCCCCTCCGATTAGATGCCCTAGGTACATTATTTCAGAGTTCCCAATTTGACATTTAGCCGCTTTCACTGTCAAACCGGCATCACGTAACTTTTGCAACATGACCTCTAGATGGGATTTATGTTCCTCCCAGGTCTGGCTAAAAATACCGATGTCATCCATGTATGCCATAGTGAACTCTCTCAGGCCATACAAGGTTTTATCTACCAGCCTTTGAAACATGGCTGGTGCATTTTTTAGGCTAAAACTCATAACTTTAAATTCGTATAATCCTAAAGGACTGCAAAAGGCTGTTTTCTCTTGGTCTTTAGGATCCATGGGCACTTGCCAAAACCCTTTAGTCAGTTCCAAACTGGAGACATATGGACATTTCCCTATTGTTTCAATAAGGTCATCCAGGCGAGGCATTGGGTAGGCATCTGCCTTGGTAATATGATTTAGTTTTCGATAGTCCACACAGAACCTGACGCTCCCATCTGGTTTATCCACTAAGACTATAGGAGCAGCCCAAGGACTCATGGAGGGTATAATAATATTAGCTTTTAGCATCTCACTCAGCTCTGTGCAAATCTTTTCTATATAGGGATCTGAAAGGAGTGACGGCTATGGGCTGGGCATCCCATGTCTATTCTATGCACTAACCCTTTCGCAATTCCGGGTTTGTACGAAAACACAGACCCATATTTCTGCAGGAGAGTACACACCTCAGCTTTCTGTCTTAATGATAGAACTGGGCTAAGGACCACATCTTCAGGGTTATTTTTAAGTTCCCCCTGCCTTCCCAGCATAGCAATTTTTGCTTCTCTTCTGGGTCTTCCTTGACAGTATACAGAACCCAGTTTTCTTTTCTATAATAGGGTTTTAACATGTTGACATGGACTACTTTACGGCCTTCATCTTCCCGTTGGAGAATATAATTGACATAATTCATTTTGGAGACCACTGTGTATGGTCCAATCCACGCTAACTGCAATTTATTTCCTTTTATGGGTCTCAACATTAATACTTCTTCTCCAGGACTGAATGCTCTTTCTCAGGCTTTTTTGTCGTACCAACTTTTCTGTCTACCTTGAGCCCCCTTTAGGTTTTCCCCAATTATCTCTAGGGAACTTTGTAAGGTGTTCATTAAATTATCCATGTATTCTACAATCAACTTAGAGTCCCTTTCTTTATAATCTGCCCAGTTCTGTCATAACAAATCTAAAGGCCCTCTTACTTTATGACCAAACAAAAGTTCAAAAGGACTAAAACCTGTGCTTTCTTGGGGAATATCTCGATAAACATGTAGCAGTGGTTGTAATTTATTATCCCAATCATTTGGGTTCTCTGCCACATACGCACGTATCATTCTCATTAATGTTTCGTTAAATTTTTCCACTAACCCATTCGTTTGGGGGTGGTAAGGAGATGACGTTAAATGGAAATTCCACAGACCTGCCATAGTCTCTTCATTAGTTCAGAAGTAAAGGAAGTTCCTAAATCTGTTATTATTTCTGATGACGCAAAACCCATTTGGCACATATAACTAATTAACGCATCCGCCACAGTTTCCATCTCAATGTTTCTTAGGGGGACTGCTTCTGGGTATCTGGTGGCAAAATCAATAATGGATAAAATATACTTATTTCCTCGTCTAGTTGCCCTGGGTAGGGGTCCCACCAGGTCCAGACTTAAACGTTGGAAAGGGGTTGAGATAACAGGCAATAGGTATAGTTTAGCTCTAGTTTTGTCATTTCCAGTACCTTGCTTCTGGCAAGTATCACAGGTTTGGCAATATTGCTTAATTTGCTGCCCCCTCCCTGGCCAATACAAATTCTGTGCGACTCTTTGCCTAGTGTGAGAGACCATGTGTGCTCCAAATACATCTTTGTGTGCTTTTTCCAGAAACTTTTCTCGGTATTTAACAGGGACAATTAGCTGTTTGTGGGGCCCTTCTCCACCCCTACAAGGTGCCATTAAAACCTCCCTATACAATAGGTCTTGGTCCACACAATACCTCCTTGGATGTTCAGGTGACAGTGAAATGGGATTCTCCTTAAGTTTTTCAAAGCAATTATTTAAGGTGCTCTCTTCCTTTGGTTCCTTAATAAAGGAGGAACTATTAGGATTTTTCATCAGCACCAAATCAGCAGTTTCCCTTATTTCAGGATGTTACCCTAAACCAGGTCTTTCAATGAGAGTTTCAGTGGTTGGGATTCCCATGCTTTCCTCAGTGGCTACAATCTGCCTCCCCTGAGAGCAGGTTACCATGCAAACACTCTGCACATGCTTTGAGAGACCCAAACCAATCAGACAAGGAGCTGGGATTTGATCTGACACAGCTACTTTCCATATACCAGACCACCCATGGTAATTCAATGCTACTCTAGCCATTGGCAATACTACAGAATCAGAACGATGAGGGTGATTCTCTCCTGTTCCATCATGTTTTCTTTAGTAATTATGTCTGGGTGACAGATAGTTACTTGGGAACATGAGTCCCTAATACCTAGATACGTTTTACTATTGATAAAAATCATTTCTCCAGAGCTTTCCAGTAAGTTTTGATCACACTTGATTAAATAATATTGTCTCACTCTGCCCTTGGGAAACTCTGGGCTCTCTGCCAAGTCCATTCCCTTTGCAACAGTGCAACCATTAGAGGCTTCAACTGCCGATGGCTGAAGGCAAAATACTTTTTTAGGCTGACTGAAATTTCTATTTTTATGAGTTTCACATTGGGACCAAAATGTCCTTCTTTACCACAAGCATAACATCGCTTATTTGCCCTATGTTCAGAGTAAAGGGATTTAGTAACTTTCCCCTCAGGGTTATTCAATCTCAGTAGACTTTGCTCTGAGAATAAAGGTCTTGCTTTAAAATGGCTTTCCTTAACTTGAGTATGACTGAGGTAATTTTTACTGGATTGGGATGCTCTCTTACTGTCGTCCCAAACTTTTCTATCAATTTTTACCTTGGAGAATCGAGGGTCTTTGATCCCACTAATAGAATCAGCATATTAAGACGCCTGTTGCACATTTTTTGGATCCTTGTCCTTGACAAGATAACACAACTCCCCTGGTAAAATTGAATAAAATTGTTCTAATCCAAACACATTTCTCATTTGGTTTAAGGAGGTGACCCATTCCTGTTCTACCCACTTATTAAGGTATTGAGTTAAACGTGCCCCAAGTTGAGCAAAAGACTCCTCAGGTTTCTTTGAAATTGATCGAAATTTTCTCTTGAGATGCTCTGAATTAATCCCAAATCGGGAATACACCATCTTTCGGTAAGCCTCAAAATATCTAGCATGTTCCAGAGGCATCTGTGAATAGATCTCAGATAAAACTCCCCCTATCTGTGACCTTAAAATTATCATCCTCTCATCATCTTCAACCCCGAAGTCCCAACAAGCTCTCTCAAAAGAAATCAGGAAAGATTCAGGACAATCTCCTTCCCAATACTGGGGAAATTTCTTTAGATCTATATTTGATGGATTTCCCACACTGGAATTATTATTATTATGGGCAGCTATTTCGAATTTCTTCATCTCAATTTGGAACTGCATTTCTCTTTGCCTGGTTTCTTGCTCAAATTCCCTTTTCCTTTCAAGTTCTCTGATTTTTTTTCTTTTTCCAATTCTAATTGGTTTTTCATAGCTAACTCCTTCAGTTTAAATTCCTGTTCCAGCTTCCATTTTTCAAAATCTTGGGAACTTTGGATATTTTCTCCTTCTGAGGCAATTATTACTGTTCCCTCAGTTTCTTCGTCACTTTGAATTTGAGGGTTCCCATTTCCCTCAGCACCCTGGAGCTCAACCTGTGCCTCCATAACCAACTATTTACTTCGTTTGGGCAGCATAAACAATACAATTTCTTATTAAATTGGACTGGTTCTTTTCCTTCACAAGAACCAAAAGGACCTCTTCTTGGGATTCCCCAGACATGGGTTCAGAAGCCCTGAAACTAAGTCTTCCACAAGACTCTAATGGGTAACCACTTCTTACACCACAGATCCTAACCCCTTTTCCCTTCAGACTGAAGAAAATTCAATTTCACACTGGATTGTTTCAGATCCCACCACTATGCCACCAATTTGTCACGTTCCCGCATGGCCCTTGGTTGTTTCACCAAGCAAAAGCGCACGCTACATGTCATTCAGCTGCCACCAGTTGATTACATCAACTTTGTTCACTATTAATGACAGAGGTCCGAGCAACATATGATTTAAAAACCAAGTAAAAATTGTTTATTGTTACAAGTGATAAAAGTCTAGTCAATGTCGTTAACTCTCAAATAAAACCTTCTTTTTTTCTAATCTCTACCCTCTGTTTTTCTCTCTCTCTCCTTTTCTTTCCCCCCCACTTAACTCCACCCCCACAACTCCTATTGGTGCATGCAAATCTCAACATAAATATTTATTAGCAGGATGAACGCTACACTATACAACATTAATAACATTGCAAGTTAAGAATCTCACCGAGTGGAAAATGTTAAAATTATCTTTATTAATCAGAATGAAGTAGATTCATGTTTCTGTTCCAAATTATACCACTGCACCCTATGGTATATAAAATGAAAAACTGGCAAAGATTGGTTGAGGAATTAGTGATGGGGGGAAAATTAGATTTTTTAAACATCTATTCAAATAAAATTAATATCTAAAGGAGTATTAGCAATTTAAGATACACATCTACAGTATATTATGAGGCATGTCAACTAAAACAAATGATTTAATTGTTTAAAACACTGGGGTACACATGGAGTGGGACAAATTAACAAACAGGAAACATCCATACAGGAAATTAACTACAAAAATGATGCATAAAATTCAGAACTCTTATTTAAGGGACACACTCATAGTATGGCTGTCATTCTTCTATAAGAGTCTTTGTATATCACTTGTAGAAAGTAGAAAGATAAAGTAGTGTATAGAATCAAATATCTTATCAAGGAGGGAAAAATAATAGAAATTTAGACTAAAAGGTATAGAAACCAATTAGATATATTTAGCACAAGTTGTAGACTTCATTTAAAAATCAGCACGAAATACAAATTTTAGGAGGCCACTAACACAGTTCGAAGAAATATACTGACAAGCAAGTAAAAGCGGACAAGGATATATTTTACAATTATACTCATGGTTAATACATTTAGAATATAGGTATTCAGAGAGAGCAAGAATTGCCTGGCAAACAGATTTAAATACTACACTTAATGATCCTCAATGGACAGCAGTTGGACCTTTTAAGAGGGCACCACGATCTGGCAAAGCTTTCCAAATATTGTAAGGAACTATCACCATTATGTTGGAGAGGATACAATACCACAAACAGTTTGGATTGTATGTTACTAGAGTGCCCAAAGGTAAGAAAATATTTACAAGACGTAAGAAAGCAAATCTGTGAAATAACTGGTTGGTCAATAGGGCACAAAAGGGAATTATTTCTATTCTCTATATTTATTGAACAAAATGAAAAGTTGATGCACAAGAGTCTGATTAATGCCCTGTTGTTACCAGCAAGAAAATACATTTTGAAATATGAAATATTTTACCAAACCTTTCATAAGTATGCAGATGTAGCACACATGAACAATGGCAAATTTGGACAAGCTAAAAACAACAACAACAACCCTACATATGACAAGAGGCCAGTTCATTCAAAGTGGTGTCATCTCTGCTGGCTGGACAGCTCAGTAAGATAGGTATCTGGCACATAGCAACAGATTAATGGAAAAATAATCCACAAACCAAATACAGAAAAATGTAGACATATAAGATATATCATTAAATGCATATGCAAGAAGATCTTGCCCCCCCAAAAAAATCAAGACTACTGTAACTATGAACATTTTAGAGATAAAGCAAAGTTTGATTTAGCTGAAACCTGCATGACAAGAATGAATACAATTAGTGCACTTTCTTCGTAAAATATTTCTTAAAATTCATGAAAATTTATAGGAAGAGATATATTGTAAAATTTATTTTTCCTCAGCAAATCTTACTTATGCAACAAAAAACATTGACCTTCCCTGTATTTTAGCATATTTATTTATGATGCATACTCCAAACAACTTCCTGTTCTAGTGTCTTTAAAATCTGCACACTAAGTTGTCTCCATTGGAATAAAAAAATTTCCCACAGGAAGTTGAAACACTCCAAGTTTACCCTCTATGCCTCCACTGCCATTTGAATGCTGATTAGGTCACGTATTCAAGACAACTGTGGACAATAGTACTAGACAACTTTAGTTCATTGTTCAAGTTTGAACTGTTTTGTTTCTGTTACCTCAGAGGTTCTGTAGACAAAGCAGCATCCTTCAACAATTTGATTTAATGTTAAAACACATGTGGTATTAAAATATTTTCACTCATGCCATAGCAAAATGTTGAAAATGGCATGGTGGAAAAAGGATAATTTCCAAGGATAATTTGTCAAGGATAATTTCCACACTGAGGCAGAACAAGACCTGTGCTAATCAGCAGCCATACTTGACAGGTGTGCAAAATGCTGAATCATGCAGTCTGGGGTGATGCAATGTCCACACTGATTGGCTGTATGTAAATGTGCATGTGTATAACTGTGTGGACATGTGGAGAAGATGTAGGATCTTTTCTAATGAATGTCATGCTGTCATGCTGCTGATTTGTACTGCTGAACTTCTGTATATACTGTAAATACACTTGGTGTTGGAAGAAGCTGTCTTTGTCTGTGTCATTCAACTGGACTGCCTGGACTGAAACAAAAACTCTGCTAACTTACACCAACAAGGGGTTATGGGCCCAGAGACATCTGCCTTGCGCCAGAGAAGCCGATGAGTGCCAGAGGGTACCACAGAGGCCAGAAGAACCAGTCCAGAAGTGGAGAAAGTCCAGTAAGGTGAGCGTCCTGCCATTCAGAGCCCAGGAGGGGTAAAGGACGGAGGACAGAGATAAAAAAGGCAGTAAAATGCAATCAGTTGGGGCAGCAGAAATGGGAGGATTCCCTCTCACAAAGCTAAATGAACAGAATTATCTGAATTGGTCAGTTAAACCCAAAATGCTGCTGAGAAGGGAGGATTTGTGGAAGATTGTTTCCAATCCTCCCGCTGTCCTCAATGAGGAACAGACAAAGCAAAATGAGAAGGCTTTAACAACAATAGTTCTGTGTTTAGAGGACAGCCAATTAATACACGTGCGTAGACTGACCTCAGCTAGGCAGTACTGGCAAGCTCTGCACCATGTCTATGTTCGGGACTCTGCTGGCAGCAAAGTTGCTCTGACACGGAAATCATACAGAGCAAGCCTTGACCATGATGGAAGCATGTCAGAACACTTACAGCAGATGAGAAATCTGTTTGTGGAGCTTGAGCAGAGGGGCATGCAGTTCACAGAGAATCACAAAGTGTATGTGATCCTGAGCAGTCTTCCAGAAGACTACGATGTGCTAGTAACAAGCCTTGAATCCATGCCAGAGAGGGACTTAACCCTGGAGTATCTGACAGGCAGATTGTTGGTGGAAGAGGAAAAAAATGAATGAGAGGTCCCAAGTCAGAATGAGAGATGACATCCCACAGCAGAGGAGAGCTGCTTCCAGGAGCGACTGAGAACAGACGGGAAAGGCTCTTGCTGTAAGACGCTGTTTCAAGTGCAGATTGGGAAAGCATTTGCAAAGGAACTGCAGAGAAAAAGAAACTAGCCGGAGAAGCGGAGGCAAGAAGCAAGGGAGGATTTCTCTTGTACAGGCTTCTGATAAGGACTCCAAGGTCAACACCTGGATTCTTGACAGTGGAGCTGTTTGTCATTTGACTCATAAATCAGATCTGTTTTCTTCCCTAGGAGCTTTGAAACACAGCTATGTGAGCCTGGCGAATGGAGAGAAATCATCAGTAACGGGAGAGGGAACAATTTACGTTCCAGGTTTGGAAAGGGAACTACATGCTTGTGCCCAATTTAGACTGTAATATCCTAAGTGTCTCATGTTTGGACAAGGAGGGGTTTACAGTTACATTTGCTGATAGCACATGTGTAATTAAGAAAGGGAACAGGGTGTGTGCCACAACAAAACTTGAAAATAATTTATATGTACTGAAGGGAAGAACACAAAACAAAGTAACACATGCCATAGTCAAAAACACACCACCACATGACCAGTGTGCTCATTTGATGCACAGGAGACTGGGTCATGCTAATTTCAGGGTGGTAGAAAAAATGCAAAAGATGGCAAAAGGTTTGAAAATGAAACCCTGTAAGAATTTTCTGGATTGCAATGTATGCAAAGTTGCAAAATCAAAGGTCCAAAGAATAAGCAAGGAAAGTAACAGGCAAACACAGAGGCCTTTCCAGTTGGTCCATGCAGATATAATAGGGCCTCTAGCGCCATCTATGGGAGGAGCTAAATATGTCTTAGTCTTGGTTGATGACCACACACATTTCTCATTCTGCTTCCTCATGAAAAATAAGGCAGAAGTGTGATCATTTCAGGGGATGGGTGAACTTTGTGGAAAGACGTTATCACCAAAAGGTGGGCCAGTTGCAGACAGATAGAGGGTCTGAATTCATGTCTGGAAAGTTCCAGACATGGCTGACAAAGATAGAAATCACAGAAAAACAAGTCCCTATTCTCCATTTCAAAATGGTGTGGCAGAACGCAGGAATGGAGTCCTGCAAACCATGAAAGATGGCCTGTTAGCGGATGCTAACATGAGTAATTTGTACTGGGGAAAGGCGTTTCAGATGGCTAACTACATAGTTAATAGAATTTGGTCTTCGGCCATAGAACAGACCCCATATTTCATGTTATATGGCAAAAAACCTTCCCTGCAACATATGAGAGTGTTTGGATGCAGTGCCTGGGTGCACATTCCAAAGGAAACAAGGAGAAAAGGGAGACCAAAAGCCAAGAAAATGAGGTTTCTGGGGCATGAAAAAGGGTCTAAAGCATATAGATTCTTAGATGGAAATAGAAATGTGGTTATTTCCAGATCAGCCAATTTCTGTGAACACAAAAATTGGGACAAGGTTCATGCAAACTCAGAAGTGTTCATACCCATAAACAATGATGAAAAACATCAGGAAATAGAGGTGGTTCCAAAGCAAGAGGCTGAAGAAAGCTCAAGTCCCAGCAGCTCAGAGGAAGATGATGGGGAATGTAGTGAGACAGAGAGTCAGCCTGTTAAAGAAGAACCAGAGGTTCTCAGAAGGTCAGAAAGATCTAACAAAGGAGTACCTCCATCAAGGTTTGGTGTGGGGAAAATAAGAGTTTGTCACATGTTCCATGAACCTAAGAATTATGAAGAGGTGTTGCTTCTGTCTGAGGCAGAGAAAATGAAATGGCAACAAGTCATGAAAGAAGAGTTACAATCCATGGATGACCATGGAGTGTTTACAGAAACCACATTGCCACCAGAACATAAAGCAATTGGAAGCAAATGGGTCTACAAAAGAAAATTGTAGATCAATGGGGAATATAGGTACAAAGCCAGACTTGTGGCTCAGGGATACACACAAAGAAAAAATGTACACTATGATGAGGTTTTTTCCCCAACAGTAAAGGCAGAATCTTTGAGGCTAGCATTAACTCTGGCTGCTTCAAGAAATTACCTAGTTAGTCACTTTGACATAACTACAGCATACTTGAATGCAGATCTGCAAGAAGAACTATACATGGCTCGGGCACCTGGGTTTGAGAGTTCTCAACCAGGAATGGTGTATAGGTTAAACAAGGCAATTTATGGGCTTAAACAATCGGCACGAATTGGAACCAGTGTCTGGATTCAGCACTGAAAAGGTTAAAATTTAAGAGTAGCCTGGCAGACCCATGTCTTTACGTACAAGAAAACGGAAAAGAACAAAATATTTTGCTAGCATATGTCGATGACATATGCTTTATGTCAAAAGAACAAGCTCAAATTGATCTGTTTGAAAAACAATTGAAAAAAGAGTTCAAACTAAAGAACCTAGGCCAGATACAGAATTATTTGGGGCTTCAAATTCAGAAAAAAGACAATGGTTATGTCCTAAATCAGAGATTAAAGATAGAGGAAATGCTAATAAAATACAACATGCAGGACTGCAAAAGTGTACAGACACCCATGACAGTGGATTTTCAAAAGTCAGAGGATGAAAGCAAAGAGTTTGAAGAACAAGAAGTGTACCAATCAGCAATTGGAAATTTACAATATCTAGCAAACTGGACAAGGCCAGATATTGCTGTAGGAGTTAATATTCTGAGTAGGCATATTGCAAAGCCAACACAGAAACACTGGTTGGGGGTGAAAAGAATATTTAGATACCTAAAAGGTACTCTTGACACATGTTTGTTAATACAACCCTCTAGTGATTTAAAATTAAAGGTTTATGTAGATCGTGATTGGGCCAACGACATAGCTGACAGGAAATCAGTATCAGGTTTCACAATAAAGTTTGCTGAGACATTGGTGGGATGGAAATCAAGGAAGCAAAGTTCCGTTGCCACATCCACTGCTGAGGCAGAGTTTGCTGCTCTTTCAGAAGTATGTTCAGAGCTAGTGTGGTATAAGCAATTGCTTATAGATCTGAAAATTAAAGTGGATCAGGCCATAACAGTGTTTGAGGACAACACCACATGTATACAGATGGCAACCACAGAAAAAATGAGAAGCAGAAGCAAACACATTGATATTAAATATCACAATGTTAGAGAGGCAGTAAAAGAAAAACTAATTCAACTGCAGTATTGTGAAACAGAAAAGAATGTAGCAGACATTCTAACAAAACCACTGAATGTGCAAAGACACAGAGAACTAACTGAAGAATTGGGAATACGTTCTGCTCAGGTGTGTCATGGTTGAGATTATTAAGGTTAAAATGTTAACTAAGGATGGGATATGTAGTTGAGGAAAGTTATAGAAGGAATCCATATGGGTTCTGTATTAGCATGATTTTGTACCATGGGAATGTTTTCTCCAAAAGGTGATGGGAAAGTTCCATGTAAATAGCCATGTTATGAGACGATAAGGAGTCAAGACACAACACCATTGTCTGGATCAAGACCCGGGACGTGGAGTTGGAAAACAACACCTGTACCTCTCATGGGAAAAGGAGGCGTGATGGGAATGGACTGTCCTTTACGCCCATTGGTCAATATCTCGAAAGGATGAAGAAGATGGGTGGTACCAAGAAGATAGAAAATGGAGGATGGAATGTGATGTTGGTGGTGGTCAGAGAGAGAGCTTCCAGACTCAGATGCTAGGTTCTAGTTTCTAAAGAGCCATTTTGTATGCTTTATCTTAAGATGTAGTATAGAGAAAGAGTTAGAGAAGGGGGGCTATGCCTTGCCTACCCTTAAAGAAGCTTTTTAGAATTTTATTTGATTTTGCTAGATGGATTTTGTTAAGATTCTAACTGCAATATCTTATGGAAATGTAACTTATGCTTTGCTTATGCAACAAAATGAATATCTCTAAATACTTTATTTTTCTAATAAAAAATTATTCTTAAATCCTTAAGATTGGTCTCTTGAACAGCAAGACTGCTGAGCCTACTTCCAGAAGAATAGTAGGGCCACAGAGAGCTACAGAGTCCTGTTGCCTGAGCTTTGTCACGTCCTGGCAGACTCCAAAGCTCATGATTTTACTCTTTCTTTTTCTTTCTTAACTTACTTACAAGAACAGACTTCTGGAAAGGGGTTTGTGTTACGTCCTGGCTGGGTCACCCGGACTCTGCTCAGCTAATTAGGAGTACACTTACACCTGGACCCTCTCTGTTCGGGAAGCGAGCAATCCTCCAAGGAGCGCTTGTTTCTGACAAGGTGTAAATTAGGAGGGGTGTCAAGGATAATTTCCACACTGAGGCAGAAGAAGTCCTATGATAATCAGCAGCCATACTTGATAGGTGTGCAAAATGCTGAATCATGCAGTCTGGGATGATGCAATGTCCACACTGATTGCCTGTATGTAAATGTGCATGTGTATAACTGTGGGGACATGTGGAGAAGATGTAGGATCTCTTTTAATGAATGTCATGCTGTCATGCTGCCGGTTTGTACTGCTGAACCTCTGTATATACTGTAAATACACTTGGTGTTGGAAGAAGCTGTCTTTGTGTCATTCAACTGTACTGCCTGGATTGAAACAAAAACTCTGCTAACTTACACCAACAAGTTGAAACACTCCAAGTTTACCCTCTATGCCTCCACTGCCATTTGCATGCTGATTAGGTCACGTATTCAAGACAACTGTGGACAATAGTACTAGACAACTTTAGTTCATTGTTCAAGTTTGAACTGTTTTGTTTCTGTTACCTCAGAGGTTCTGTAGACAAAGCAGCATCCTTCAACAATTTGATTTAATGTTAAAACACATGTGTTATTAAAATATTTTCACTCATGCCATAGCAAAATGTTGAAAATGTCATGGTGGAAAAAGAACTTGATACCCCACTTATGCAAAAGACTCACTATAGAAATAATTCCACAGATTGGACATAAAGCATTAGAATGAACACATGAACATTAAATTTGTCTAGTCCAAAAGGGGAAAAAAAGTATGAAGCAATGTTTCTAAGGTAACATTAATGAGAGTTTTATTTGTTCAAATGTTAGTTTGTATTTGCCCTTTGCAGTGGGCACACAGTCCTCATAGTCTTCATAGTCCTCTCCTCAAAGGGAAAATCAACACAGAACTTTAAGGGTGGGACCATGCAAGTCATCCCAACTTCATCTTGCACAGAGGCTGCTAGTTTCTGGTTTTGCTCCATGAGATATATTTTTCCAGTTGTAAGATAGTTGTGATTTCTATGTAATAGGGACTTTTTTCAAATAAAGTGGCTGCCTGGGATGTGGAACAGAGATGCTCCAAGCCAGCTTCAATAGAGGACTATACTTTCAGTCAAAGCTTCTTGTAGTACTATGCCAAAGAAAGATAACTGGAAGTGCAATTGGAAGTTTAAAGAAATAGTTAGGTCTCTATATAGCAGTGGTTTCCAGTCTTGGGGCTCTTGATGGCTTTGGACTATAATTCCCAGAAGTCATAAAATATACTATAGATTGTTGGCTGTGTTAATTTAAGGTGTTAATCAAGTCCTACTTTTAGGTACAAGGGGGCTCTGGACAAAAGGCCTGTGGACATGTGAACTGAACTGGCCTACAGATATATGGCCCATGGAATGAACTAGTGATCCGTGGAATGGCCTGTCTATGGAATGACATTGAGGAAATCTTTGCTTTGTACACAGCAGAACTGACTGTTTCTTGTTGACAAAAGGCTTGGCTCCATGGGTGTGTGATGCGCCATTAGGGCCCCCCTTTGCCCCCCAACAGAATGGGGCGAGGTGCAGGGACTGGTTGTCCCCAGTGGTCTGATTGGGTGGGGCTTGGGGAAGTATTTAAGGCTGTCCCACCCACTAAACTGCCCCTTTTTTGAGACGCGCATCCCACCCATCCACCCTTGGATCCCAGTGTGAGTTTAACTGGTTGCTGTTCAGAGCCAGATAGGATTTTTTTCCATTTTGTCTGATTGGCACGTTGGCAGAAAGGTTTTTCGTCTATCCCATGCTGGTTTATAATTAGGGTTCGGATAGCCTTCAAGTGGAACATGGTAAATCGGTCACACTAGCAGATAGTGTGGAAGGGACAGCTATAGGTGAGTTCCCATGGGGCACATGGGAAGTGCTAGTGCATACATCATCTCAGCATTGCAGATCATGGGATTACAGTGTTGGGTGCAAATGCGCTGGGGGCTGCTCTAGGCCGCGGGCTGTATTATGATCCTGAGGCTCAAGGGACAGGAGTGGTTCCTGTACCATTGGCTGACCAAGGCCAGGCTGTCTTAATGACAGGCTGGCCAAGGGGCCTGGGACTCGCCCATGTAAGGTTGGAGGGAAGGTCAGGTATGACCCGCGGCTCCAAACCTGAATTCCGCACTACAGCAGGCCCCTTTCATGGTGGAAAAGTTTGAGTTTAATTAAATAACGTGTGGCCCTCGTTTTCATCCAACACTTGCATCTTGCCTCTTTATTTCAGGCTGGGGCTCAGCAAAGGGCTGAGGATGCATTCCAGCCTGGACTTTTGCATGATGGAATGAGCAAGAAAGACTGATACATGATTTCTGTGCCAACAAGGCTCTGGCTGAGCTGGAAGACAATGGAGAGGCTACAGGGTCTAATACCAGGCCCAGAGTGTACCCTGATAAGATGCTATGGTCACATCATGTGCAGCAGGACAAAGGGATTAGTTACTTTCTGGGAATAAAGAAAAGTGGTGCAATTCATTTTTTCTTCCAGCTTGCCATCTACCAACATAGAACTGAGTTTTGACTGAGGCCTTAGCTTGCCTTGATTTGGAGAGAAGTGTCAGTTTTTACAATGAGTTAGAATCTCCTTCCAGGGGATTCTACACATCCCTTATTGTTTCTTTTCACACACACAAACATACACACCAGTGATTTCACTACCCTATTTTATATTTTTCTTTCTGATTTTTCCATCTGGATTCTCCTGCATCTTCCCCTGAATCTTCAGGAACCTGTTCCTTGGTAGCCATACATCTTTCTTTCTCAATCTTTAGGCCAAACAGATGGAACATCGTGAGCTTCAACTAGAGAGCTGGTGGAAGATTAGGGGCAAATATAGTGTTTTATAAAGGGCTAACTGTGGCTAATTTTGTGGAACTCTGGTTCTTAAATATAGGTTATTCTGCTTTACACTTCTCATTTTATAATTGCACTGTATTGTGTTAGAAATCCATTGATTTTCCTTTGATTTCTTTTATATTGTGTCTTCATTTCATGAATCTTATTCCCTGTTTATCTGCTGTGATTTGAATAAATCTTTCTATTAATTATACCTGCAAGCAGCCTAGTGTCATTTTTGGTTATGCCACTGGGGTAACAGGAATCTCATTTTTCATAAGGCTTCTGCATGTTATGATCTAAATATATGTATAGGTCCAAAGCTTGGTTACTTTGTGTAAATCTAGCTTTGAAAGGAAGGTATGGATGCTTTTTTCCTTGGTGAAGGGGAGTTTTGAGTGACATCTGCTCTCTTCACAGAACAGATAAATTAAATTTTTAATCAATATGTTAGCATATTGTCGCGTCCACCCAGTGTCCCTTGTTTATTCTCTCTTAAACATAGGTTCACCCCCTGGATGTGTTTCCTCTTTGCACGCTGCCACCAAGTATTATTCACACAATACCAAATACATATTTCAGACACGTGTGCTGCCAACTATAACAGGTTTATTGAACTTTTAAGTTTGAGAGTCACAGGAGTAAATTATAGATGTTCTTTTATTGTTATGTAAATCACAAAGGGAAAATCACCGAGGTTCAGGATCACTCATTAAAAAGGATTTGGTTATGCATTGGTTTAAACGTATTTTTATTCACAACAACAATATACTTTTACTAGTTATCTATTCTCTATTCCTTATAACTCTTCCCCTATTCTCTCTGTCACTCCAACTGTTTAATCTATGTATTAACCTTCTCAATTCCCTATCTCTCCCCTGCTTCTCTCTAACGCCATAACTGTCTCTAACTGATTCCAACTGTACTTTTGGTTCCGCCCCTCCTGTCCTATCATAGGCTCCTGCACTTGAGCTCCACATGATGGACAGGAGTGACATAATGTGATGGCATTCCGCCACATACCTCCCCCCTTAGAAAGTTTGTTTCATGGGGTAAAACTTACAGTAGTTTACTCCATGAACAACGTAGGAACTACTTAGCAATATTTCAAACAAAAAAATTTTTTCCCACTACATTACTCCGTTACACCTTTTAAATCACATTTATACTTACTCATCCCCTTTAACTCCATCAATCAACATTTGCAATACTTTCAATTTCTTTACTACAATACTTTTATCATTGCTTACCATTAATTCATCTAAATGTTACATTTGTAATTACTTATCTTATTTATACACAACTGGAACAGTTTATTACATTATAAATTACTTATATCTTCTCTTCCATCGCTCAGTCTTCTGGTCTTCTCAATAAGGTGTCAGGCATCACATTTTGAGTCTTTTTAACATTCTTACTCTTACAGCCAAAGTTTTTTTTGACTTGGGGCCTATCTCATCAACTCCTCTTGGCTCTCTCCGATAGTCCACAACCTCAGCCATGGTGAAGGGTTATTGCAGATAATAAAATGTCCTTCCCACCTGCACGGCTTGTTTCTGTGAAGTCCACCCACTTCCACGCTACTCACGCTTCACCGTGGAATGGAGTCTCTCACCAGCCTTCAGCTTCTCTCTCAGGGATGTCATCTGATGAAGGGTCCCTCTGTTCTCCGATTGGCTCAGCACGGCTCCCGGTTCTCTGGACTCCTCTGCGATGATGGTGACATCCTTCTGGAACTCTGGATCTCTCCGGACACGACTGGTCACCAACGCCATTTTCCATCTATCTCTCAACTTTATTGTTTTAACTGCTCTACAGTGTTGAATTACTGGAGCAGCTATCTCGATGTTACTGGATAAAACCTGTTGGTAATATCCAACTAATTCTAGCCAAACTCTTACTTTTTCTTCAGTTTGCACTACTATTAGAGTAAGGCTAATTTCTATTCTATTTTGATTTTGATAGGGTACACCTCTGCCTTCCCAGTATGGCCATTCATATTTTCTTTTGGGCTTTTCTCTTTTTTCATACAGGACTATACTTTCTTTCTTGCACCAAAGTTTGTTCAGATAAACTTGGACCATTTTTCTACTTTCCCCTCTATCTTTCTGAATCTTGTAATTTACTTCTTTCATTTTGGCTATCTTTCTAAATTGACTTGCCCAATTTAATTTTATCTTATTCCCTTTCATTTTTCTTAGCATCAAAACCTCATCTCCAAGATAGAACGATATTTCACTAGCATTTTTAGTGTTGTCTAACTTTTGTTTCTGGACAAAACTATTTTCATTGGGTTTTCTTTTAATCATACAACCCTCTTCAGACCAGTTATTAAGTTGACTTTCCAGGAAACTTTTTCTTCCCCAACTTTCTTTTGTTGTTTTAGTGGGTACTTCCTGACTTTCTTTTGAGCGTGTATATATGAAACTATCTTTAACTTGTTTTATTCCAACCCTCTCTATCAACTACAGACTTCTCTAAGTGTACCTGGGTCAGTAGATCAAAACTCTTATTAGATTTTTCAATATAATCATTGCTAATATCATTTTTCTTCTTTTCTTCACTATTGAAATTTTCACTAGAGTTTTTCCTTAAGCCTTCCTTAGCTACTCCTACTACTTCAGGTCTCCTTTTTAACCCAGTATCTTCCTGTCTTTGGCATCTGTCACATCTTTGACAAAATGCTTTTATCTGCTTTCCCATTTCTGGCCAGTAAAAATTCTGAGATATTCTCTGCTTGGTGCGTGTAATCCCCAAATGAGCAGAAAAGGTGTCTGTGTGTCCCTTTTCTATTATTTTCTCTCTGTATTTAGAAGGGATTATCAGTTGTTTGTGAAGGCTCTCCCCTCCCCTCCTAGGATTTATTAAGACCTCCCTATATAATAGGTCTTTTTCCACAAAGTACCTTTCGGGGTTCTCAGGGGTTATTGGTCCTTCTCTAACCATCTTAAAGCATTGTTCTAAGGTAGAATCTGCTTTTTGTTCCTTTTTAAAAGTATTCTCATGTGGATTCCTTATAGCTACTAAATCAGCTGTCTCATCAGCTTCATTCCCTCTTATTATTTCATTAGGGAGTTCATGTTTTTCTTCAGATGCTTCCTTTTTTCCTTTCTGGGAGCGAGTATTCACCAAAACACTCTTAACATGCTCAGAGAGATCTAGCCCTATCAAGCATGGAGCAGGAAGTTGATCTATAATTCCCATTTTCCACATCCCATTCCACCCTTGATATTTTATTGGTATTCTAGCCACCGGTAAAGTAATTAGCTCTGATCCAATCCCTTTAACAGTGAGGCTTTCATTTCTTAATATATTTTCTTGAGAGATTATTTCTGGATGGCATAATGTCACCTGAGAGCATGAGTCTTTTAGAGCTAGATATTTAGTCTCATTTATATAAATATTATCCCCAGAACATCTAATAAGCTCCTGGTTACTTTCAACCAAATAACAATGGAGAACTTTTGCTATTGGAAGTTGTTGTTGTTGTTCTTGGCTTTCTGCTCTAGCAGTAACTGGGGTTGCTATGGCGCCCGTTTCAACTGCCTCTGTGGTTGCTTTATTCTGCTGTACACAGTATACCTTCTTGGGCATATTTCCTTTTTGCTGACCAAACTCTCTATTCTTTGAGCATTGTGCTATGAAATGTCCTTTTTCTCCACAGCCAAAACAGGATTTAGAGAATTTCTGTTCAAAAACTGGGGACTTGTCTCCCTTCCCTTCCAAGTTCTTATATCTCTGCTGGCTCTGCTCTGAGGGCTTGCCTCTAAAATGGCTCCCAACTGCCTGTTGATTCTTGAGGTACTCTCTGGGTTCTTTCCTTCTGTCATCCCAAGCTTTCCCTCCAATTTTTATCTCTGAGAATTTTGGATGTTTTATTTCTGTAATATAATCAGCTGTTTCGCTTGCCTCCAGAATATTTTTGGGCTTTTTATCTCTTACTAAATACCTCAATTCCCCATGTAGAACTGAATAAAATTGTTCAAGGCCTATAATATTTTTCATATCTTCTAATGTCTCGACCTTCGACTGCTCGAGCCATTTCTCCAAGTATCTCATCATATTTGCCCCCAATTGAGAATAGGATTCCTCAGGCTTTTTAGTCAATGCCCTAAATTTCCGTCTTAGATGTTCAGCATTGATTCGAAACCTTGAGAAAACCAATTTTCTGTATGCCTCGTAGTCTCTGGCTTGGGCTAATGGCATTTGGGAATAAATTTCTGCTAACTCCCCACTTATCTGAGACCTCAGCACAATCATGCACTCTGCCCCTCTCACATCAAATTCCCAGCATGCGCATTCAAACAAAATAATAAATGATTCTGGGTTATCACCCTTTCCAAATATAGGGAATTTCTTAAGGTCCGCTTTTGATAAATTTCCCCCCTCAGGATTTGAATCATTATTATTATTATTATTATTATTGTTTTGGGTTGATAATTCCATTCATCTCATTTCTAGTTGAAATTCCCTCTGTCTATTTTCTTGTTCCATGGCCATTTCCCTGGCCTCAGCCTCAGTCCTAGTTTTTATTTCTAACTGTTTTAACTGGAATTCCTGTTCTTTCTCTAATTTCCATTTTTGAAACTCTAGGGAGCTTTCTCTCCCTGAGGCACCCTCCTGTTCCACTGCTATAGGAACTTCATTTCCCTCAACTTCCTGAGGTAACCCTTGTTGTGTCTCCTCAGGATCAGCTTCTTCCATCACAATCTTTTTCCCTCTTTTAGGAGACATAAGTACTTGTATTTATAATGATTAGTGGGTTTTTTCTGCTGAGAGATATAGTCAAGCCGTGGTTTAAAACTTTTTTCCTTTACTGAGTTAGAGAGAGTTATTGTGTTATTGTTTCTTTGTAGCTTTCCGCTGGCAGCCACGGATTTGCTACTATGTTTCTTCTTCTGGCACCCAGCCAGTCCCTTGGTCTGAGACACTGTTTATATCTGTCTCTAGACACTGAAAGTAATCAGAAATATTCACTTGAAATAGTCACAGCCTTTATTGTTTTCAATCACCCAAGCTTATGTTTATGACCTTGGCTTCCACTTGTTCCCTCAGTGTTCCCTTCTTAGAGCTTGGGATCTCAAGCTAACCTACTGGTCTTTTCCACTTAAAGCGTGAGGTAATCTTAAACTATTGAATTTTCCTCAGAGCCTTTTCCTATTTTAGTCTTTCTCACGATCTGTGATCTGGAGTCCCTAAGCTATTCACTAAAACAGAGGGGTTCCCACTCCTTCACAACCGTCTCTGACTAACAGGTCTCTTAAGCTCCAAAAATTAACTTTTGCTTTGGCTTACTGGACTATTAATTGCATCCCACCGCTGCCACCACTTTGTCGCGTCCACCCAGTGTCCCTTGTTTATTCTCTCTTAAACATAGGTTCACCCCCTGGATGTGTTTCCTCTTTGCACGTTGCCACCAAGTATTATTCACACAATACCAAATACATATTTCAGACACGTGTGCTGCCAACTATAACAGGTTTATTGAACTTTTAAGTTTGAGAATCACAGGAGTAAATTATAGATGTTCTTTTATTGTTATGTAAATCACAAAGGGAAAATCACCGAGGTTCAGGATCACTCATTAAAAAGGATTTGGTTATGCATTGGTTTAAACGTATTTTTATTCACAACAACAATATACTTTTACTAGTTATCTATTCTCTATTCCTTATAACTCTTCCCCTATTCTCTCTGTCACTCCAACTGTTTAATCTATGTATTAACCTTCTCAATTCCCTATCTCTCCCTTGCTTCTCTCTAACGCCATAACTGTCTCTAACTGATTCCAACTGTACTTTTGGTTCCGCCCCTCCTGTCCTATCATAGGCTCCTGCACTTCAGCTCCACATGATGGACAGGGGTGACGTAATGTGATGGCATTCCGCCACACATATTAATTAAACAAGTTAACTTTTCTATTTTAAATGTTAACAGCACTTAATTTCCCAATTGCTAACATCTAAGTTTAACCAACGAATTTTAAAACTTAATATTCCAAATTCTGGTTAATCCCCCTCCATTGCTTGCAGATACCAAGCTTACTTACACTGGAGCACAATCCCCAAAATCAAGGACAGTCTAAATTTTAATCTCCAAATGTTTCTCTTCCTCCCACACTGATACCTTGCATAATTTTGTGAAAGGGTCTGTAACATCAGCTAACTAGCTGTAAAGCTTGATCTAAAGCCCAGTGATTAAAAAAAAGACACCTTCTTATGAGAAACGTAATGCCTTCTTCACACATTCAAATAGGGCTGTATTGAAGATATCACCAAAATACAGTTTTCAGAACTGATGGACAGCAGCAAAGCTTCTTATGCACTTCAACAAACCTATGTTTGGGTTTTTTTTGGACACTGAATTAACTGACACATAAAAGTAACTTCAATACATTGAAATAAACTATACATTTTATTCTCATAAACATTGTATTCAAGACTGGACTACACCTCATATCAGTTTCCATTCAATCACCTGTTACTGGGAAGGAATGCCAGGGTCATCAGTGACTCATAGATTCACAAACTTGTCCTTTACTAATAGTTTGCTCAGGATATGTGCTTTCATCTTTAGAGTAGACCCATTTCTCAGTCAGATCACAAACCAAGTGGTATTCCACATGAATGCGTTTGGTGTGTGCACGTATCTTCTTGCTTTGTGATGGTTTGGTTCGGGTCTGGTAATCTTCTATCATTTGGACTGTAGTCTCTTCATCTATTTAAAAATCCTTTAGTAACTTCTGTAGCTACAACATATCTATTTCTTCCTGGACACTTACATAAAAGCTTTCAATTTCTTTTTCTTCAGCATTTGTGGTTGGAGGATAGACCTGAATAATGGTTATGTTGATAGGCTTTGCCAACACTCTGACTGATATCATTCAGTCAGGCTCTTCATTACATCCCATAAATGCCCATGCTATTCCTACTGCAGTATTACAGCCACACTATTTTTTCTAATCTTATGATTGTCAAAGTAAAATATTTAGTCATTGTCTGATGGAAAATGTGCTGTTCCAGTCTACTTTAATTCACTCACATAAAGTACTACAATATTTCAATGTTCCATTTCTCGCTTTATGGTTTCAGGTTGACCATGATTAAAACTTTCTATATTCCATATGCCCTTGATCCATTCCAGTCTGGCTTCACAGAATCATAAAATCATAGAATCATGAAGTTGGAAAGGGTCTATAAGGCCATCAGGTCCAACCGCCTGCTCAATGCAGGAATACAAATCAAAGGATATCTGTCAGGTGGTTGTCTAGGTTTCTCTTGAATGCCTCCAGTTGTAGAATTACCACATCTCAAGGTAATTGGTTCCACTGTCATACTGCTCTAACAGTCATGACGTTTTTCCTGACATTCAACCGAAATCTGGTTTGCTGCAACTTGAGCCCATTGTTGTGTGTCCTGCACTCTGGGATGACTGAGAACAGATCCTGCCCTTCCTATGCATGACAGCCTTTCAAGTATTTGAAAAGTGCTATCATATCTCCCCTGTATGTTCCTTTCTCAAGGCTAAACATGCCAAGCTCTTTCAGTCTTTCAGGCCGAATCATGGCATGCAGACATTGGTCACCCTCCACAATGACCTTTTGAAGGATGCTGACAGGGGCAAGATGTCCCTGCTGGTCCTCCTTGAACTCTCAAAGGCATTTGGTACTGTAGACAGTGATATCCTCCAGGGGAGGCCCTTCTCTTGGTCCCACCACCTTCACAGATGCATTTAGAGAGGACACGGGAGAGAGCCTTCTTTGTTGCTACTCCCAGACTCTGGAACTCCCTTCCACAGGAGGCTCGGCTGGCCCCATCTTTATTGTCCTTCTGCAAGCAGGCAACCTTTCTCTTCAGGAAAGCTTTCCCTGAGTGACTGGCTGCCTGAGTGGAGTTTTTAAAATGGATTGTTGTACCTTACTGCATTAAATGTGCTTTGATGGTGCTTATGTTTTTTGGTATTGTATTCATCGATCCTTTTAGAATTGTACACATTAACTCAGTGTTACTAACCTAAATACTGTATTTTAATTGTTGTAAGCCGCCTTGGGTTCTCTTAAGGGGAAAGGCAGGTTAAAAGTGTTTTAATTATATAAATAAATAGTCACAGGTACAAAGAGGATTATAACTAGGGGAGGAATTCTATGACATGCCATGTTTTTTTCTGCAACCTATGTTTGAGCTTATGGGTGGGTCTGAAAGTGTTTATGAGTAATCTGGTGAGAAAGGCCAGATTACTCATAAACATGTTTGAACTCGCTTATCGGTTCAAATGTAGGTTGCGGAGAAAATTTGAAATGTCATAGAAATCCTCCTCCTAATTATAACTAGGTTCAGAGGGAACAACTTAGTCTAACTCCTCTGGCCCCACTATACCTCCGAGGCTGAGCAAGGCCCTGAACATGGGTTTTCCCAACTCTAGTCCAACTTGCCACTGGCTTTCCTTGAGTGCCTGGCTGCCTGAGTGCGGTTTTTTAATTGATACCTTATTGCTTTGAATGTGTTTTGGCATTGCTTATATTTTTGAGCAACGGTTCTTAACATTTTCTTTACCATGGACCCCCTTTAAATATCTTTGGTTACAAGCATTTGCAGACGACCTGGTTTTTATATTAGAAGAACCAACTGAATCAATAATACCATTGATGGAAACGTTGGCAACTTTTGGAGAGTTAGCTGGGATGAAAGTAAATAGGGGGAAAACAAAAATATTAGTAAAGAACATCAAAGAAGAGACAATAATGGAATTAATGGAAAAATGGATTTCCAAGTTGAGAAAAAGATTAAATATTTAGGAATACAAATTTCAAAAAAAAAACCTAGTACACTAGTAAAAGATAACTACATGAAACTACTAGATGATATTCAGAAGGATGTCAAAAAATGGCAGAATCTACAATTGTTCTTGATGGGAAGAATAGCGACAATTAAGATGAATATTCTTCCTAGAATACTATTTCTTTTCCAGACTATCCCAGTACTACTTAAACAAACTTTTTTTCAAGACCTTAATAAGATGCTGATGAAATTTATTTGGCAAGATAAAAAAAAACAAGAATTAAAATTAAAGCTATGCAAGATACCAAACAAAGAGTTCGATTTGGCCTTCCAGATTGGAGTACATAATATAAAGCTTGTGCTTTAAAAATTACAAAATCAGTAAGTTTTAAAGAAAACATATACAAAATGTTCTGCAGATGGTACATGACACCAGATAAGTTATCAAAAATGTATAAAGGTACATCAAATGTACGTTGGAAATGTAAATTACAAGAGGGAACCTTATATCATATGTGGTGGACATGTAGAGAAGCAAAAAACTATTGGATACTAATACATGAATGTTTGCAGAAAATTCTAATACGTAATATTCCATTTAAACTAGAATTATTTTTGTTAAATACGTTGCCAGAGACTTTGGATAGGAAAGAGAGCCATTTGGTAATACATATAATAACCGCAGCCAGAATATTATATGCATGGAAATGGAAGAAAACTGAAATACCAAACCATGAAGAATTTACGGAAAAGATTCTGGAAGTGGCAGAGATGGACATATTAACAGAAGCTTTGAAAGACAATTAAATCCAAGAAGCAACTGAAAAATGGGAACCTATATATGACTGGATCTGTTCTATAACTTGAAAGCCAAATGCCATAATTTTAATACAAAACAGTCAAATAACTCTAGTTGGAAATATATAGGCAATTAAGAGATACAAAAGTTCTTAATGTAATGATATGTGTAAGTACAGATAATATGTGATAAGAAATGACATGATATATCCACTGTTATCCCGATTTATTTCCCCTTACCCTGGAAATAATAAAATTAAAAAATAAATAAATGAATATCTTTGGTTGCCGCTGTGGTGTCCAAGCCTCCCTAAGGAGCGCTTAGCTCTCGGTCAGAGAGTTCGACAGGCCACTTACCTACCACCTTTGCATTGAGGCAAGTCCCAAGACCTCAGCAGTGCGTAGCGTAAGCCCCTTGAACAAGTCTGACCTTAAAAGAACACTTTACTTTTACCCAGTACTTTGCAAGTACAGACACATGGGCTTTGGGATTCCTTAGAACTCACAACAGCTCAGTTAGGTAGGACTCTTAAAGATAGCTAGTTTGTGGCCCTCTCCACCTCCTGGATTTAGCCAGACCCTGCTGTTCAAGAGACCAGTCCTTTTGTAAGAATTTTTATAATTAATTTTTATTAGAAAAATAGTGTTTCATAGAATCAGTTTATATTGCTCAAGCTTTAGCATAAGGAACATATTCAAAGATTATTACAGTTAAATAAAATAACTAATCCCCATTAAAATAAAAAAAACACTACTAAGCTGGGCTAGGGTGGGCTAGCCCCACCTCCTTCTTTCTCTCCACTTACATTCTTTCTCCTTCAAGCCACATACTCAAACCATCAAGTTCTTTTTCTCTCCCATCATCATGGAATAGAACTTCTGAACTTCTTCCACATAACCCATCGTCCATTTTCTACATTCTCTAACTCCTCCCTTCTTCTTGACACTTCATGGCTGTTAACCAATTAGCCTCAAGGGGCTATAACATCTTCCTCCTCCCTCAATTCCCATGAAAATCCAGGTGTTTTATCTCTTCTCCAATTAGTTTGGAATGTTGAGTCTTTCACGGGCTCCTTGTCCGACCTTCAGCTTTATCTCGAACCACGCTGCACCGGTCTTCAGAAAAACACTCTCATAGCACTTAGAAAAACACATTCCAATGTCTCTCAAATCATCTTCACACATAACCTGTCTGACTCCATCTTACATTTCTCTGACTACATATCCCATACTGCTTCAACTCCATCACACGCTGCCCCTTAAATTTCAAAAATATAGGTTTACGTATGAGCCTACATTTTTGACTAAACCAAAGCTAGGTTACATATTTTGGCCTAGTAATTTCACTAACTCTATGTTAAAGTTATACAATAAAATAAATGGCAAAATTTTAATTATGCATCCTAAATAGCAAAGCATTGAGGTAGAAAAAGTTCTATCAGCAGCAATTGAATATAGAACTCTGGGGTTAAGCATTTCTAGAAGTCTGGAAAATAGAAAACAGTCATGTTAGTAGTAAAACAGAATCACACTTTGGTTATGCTCAGGAACCATTGAATCAGAAATATACTCTGGTTATGCTCAGGAACCAGTAAATCAGAAAAAAATTCTTCAACCATCTGCCACATCTGAAATTCTACTATGCATCCTGGACAGGCTGTCTGCGATGACATTCAGCTTCCCAGGAATGTGCTGAACCTCAAAATCAAAATCCTGTAAAGTTAAACTCCAACGCAACAACTTTTGGTTATGAGATTTCATCTTTTGGATCTCCTTCTCAATCTGCACAGCATGAGCCCCTATAGCCCTATAGGGATGGGACCTCACAAGCGCGCTGTCCCCAGTATCTATAACATGGGTAACCAAATCAGTAGAACCAGGTTTGTCAGAAAACACACTTTGGTAATATTCCAGAATTTGAGAAGGCCACTCCTGCTCATCACGAGTACCTGAAAGAACAAAATTGTCTAGCCAATTTCCAGCGTTTTCCAAATCAGACAAAACATCCATAGGTTCCTCTTCTGGTCTAACACAAGCAGCTTGACACCTCAGAATGACAGCTGCTCTGTCCCAATATGGTTTCAGGCTGTTGACATGATAAATGGTAGGCTTTCTCCCAGGACCAGGCATTTGAACAAGATAATTCACAGTTCCAAGATGCTGCAGAACTTTGCCTGGGCCTTCCCAGGAAACCTCCAGCTTATTAGGTCTGAGGGGGTTCAAGACAAGGACAGAGTCTCCCAACTCAAACTCTCTGTGCCTTGATTTAAGATCATGAAAATAAATTTGCTTAGCCTGGGCCTGCTGGATATTTTCTTTAGCTATCTCCTGAATAGCTTTCAGCTTCACCTGCAGATTGTACACGAAATCAGCAACAGGCACTGAACTGGTCTGGACAGTACCTTCCCAGTCAGCCCTCAACAAATCCAAAGGTCTACGCAAATTTTTTCCCATACACCACCTCACTTGGGCTGAGTCTGCCTAAGGCCTCTTGAGGTGCGCTTCGGTAGACCAAGAGGACCAGAGGGAGAACTTCGTCCCACCCCCTCCCAAAGTCCTGAACAAAAGTTTTAATCATATTGAGTAGTGTCTGCTGAGTGCGCTCTACCAACCTGTGGGATTCCGGGTGGTAAGGTATACTGTAATTTAATGTAGTTCAACTGATTTCACAGACTTTCCTCATCAGTTCACTTCGAAAAGCACCAGCCCTGTCACAAATTAACACAGATGGAATTCCAATCCTTGCATAAACTTCCAGAAACACTTTGGCAATGGAATTTGCGGAGATAGTGGTGACAGGGTAGGCCTCAGCCCATTGGCTGGCCTTGCAGACGAATGTAACAATAAAACGTTCCTGTGACTTAGAAGGCAAAAAAGGTCCCAAAACATCCATTTGAAGACAGTTAAAAACTTAACCTACAACAGGAGTTGGCTGAACTTTTGCTTTAGTTTTATCAGTGTGGTGCCCCACCCTTTGGCATATGTCACAGGAAGCAACAAAATCTTTCACAGTTTTCACCACGTTTGGCCAGTAAAAATGCTGAGTAACTCTCTGCAAAGTCTTTTTACATCCCTGATGTCCTGAAAAAGGAGAATCATGTGCCAATTCTAAGACCCGCTGTCTGTACTCTCGAGGCACAACTAGTTGTTTGGACGGTTCTAAATTCACCCTAGAATCTTGAGCAAACTGGCGATACAGTAGACCATTTTGGCCCCAGAAAAAACTTATAGGCTTGGCCGGACTCAGCGCTTGAGGCTGGTCAGCTTGCAACTGCAGGGCTGTTAAAGAAGGGTCATTTTCTTGGTGTCTTTTGAACTCATCCGTACCCATCGTTTGAACAACAGTCTCTCCCCCTTCTGGGCTGTTAAGATCTGAAGGAGCGGTTTGTAGTTGCTCAGGCAACGAAAGTTGCTTTTCGGCTGGCAAAACCGGCTTGGCTGGTGGGGATTGCTCTGCCTGAGGGGGTTCAGAGTCATCTGCTAAGCCTGCTAGCTGTTCCTTTGAAGTCAGCCTAGGCAAACTCTGACACCTCCTGAGTGGTTTTTTACATAGAGCCTCTGAAACCTCACTCAGGGGATGCAGAAGCAACTTTGCTTGAGCACGTGTAATTACATTAATTCCAGGCTCCCTTTGCTTCTTAAACACTTCAAATTCTAAGTCATTCCAAACCAAAAAAGGTGAACTCTCGCTATGCACCAGAGCATAAATTTGGCCAGTCCAACCTTTGTAGCTCACATTTACCTAGGCGATAGGAGCATGAACTAGCCCCTTGCCTGTGGGTGGTAACTATGGATGGGAAATCTGGCATTTTGCACAATCTGGCTAGGGTTAATAAGGTTCTCACTAACAGAGGAAAGGTCCGTGCCCATATCCCGAAGGGCATTAATTCTCAAAAAGCCTTGGGGGGGGGGGGGGTTGGATTTCAATTGACTCACCAAACTCTTTTGCTGCCCATTCTGCTCTGTCGTTAGGGATCAGGCAAGTAGGATCGATGATTCTATATTGTAATTTCCACTGGGTAGGCTGTATATAATCCTGAGCCTCTTTCCGAATGGCTGCTCCAAACATGCTAGGCTGAAAAGGATTAGTGGGGGGTCATTGAGGAGCTGGAATTCCTTTGTCTTCGCTGGCTTGCCTCTGGGCTTGTAGAGGATTAACTCCTTGTTGAGCGGGTGTTGGTGGTGATGCCTTATAGGGTGAGTATACTGCATTGACTTCCTCTGGCTGGGGTCTCTCGAAGCTGGGTGGATCTCCTTCTTCCTCTGGGTAACCGAGGAATTTCAGCTTGGGCGGTTGCCGTGGGCGCGCGGGGGTAGGTGTCTTGACTGGAGGCGGAACTCGAGCCTGTTGGTTTGGCTGGGAGGTAGCTTTAGGACAATCTCTCCTGAGATGATCACCGCCACACAAATAGCACTTTACAGGGGGACCAGAAGTGGCTGGTTTTCTGGCGTCACTTGGAGGAGCGTGCTTAACCTCTTGAGAAACTGGTTTGACTGCCGTTTTAAATTCTCCTGGCTTTTTGGCCATCCCTGGTGCGTATACAGGTTTAGCTTTTTGCTTGTTGTCCCTGCGAAACACCCAAAGTTCATCCGCGGCCAAAGCCAGCTGTTGAAGATTAGGCAAATGCTTTTCCAGCAAAGTCACTTTAAGCTCAGGTGGCACCGGAGTCAGGAACTGCTCACACAAAAGTAACTGCATAATTTGTTCAGCTGTTTGCGCCTTTGCAGCTTGCATCCATTGCGAGCAATGACTCTCCAACCTATCAGCCACAGCAGAAAAACTTTCTTTGTACTGTCTCTTTATGCTCCGAAACTGCTGATGCAGACTTTCCGTAGTGAACCCAAAACAACGATGAACCAGGACCTTAAATTCCACCCAAGTGGGTTCATCTTCAGCTCTCCTTGCAAGAATCTTGGCTAATTGTCCAAAAACCTGAGAACGTAGCAGTTTAACAAAGAGTCTCTCTGGTGCGCCTAAGTCTTTACAGACTAACTCAAAGTTTATTAAAAAATCTAAGACACCTCCATCATCAGAATAAAAAGGCAAATGTTTCCTGTCATACCTGGCAAAAGAGTCCCTTTCCTTCCTCCTTTCCTTAGCCTTTATTTCCGCTTGCTCTCTTAGGAAAGCCACCTCTATTTCTCCTTGTCTCTCCCTCCTGGTTTGGGTGATGATCAGCTCTCTCTGGGCAGACAAGAAATCAGCCATCAACAAAGTCAGCTTGTCTGATTCATGGTATGACGCCTCGGAGCTGGGCTTCCCCTGGCAGCACCAACTGTAGTGTCCTCTCCAGTCTCGTCCTAGAGAATAGGCATCCTCTGAGTTTTATTTGGATCGTCGTCTCCCTCATCTTCCTGGTCGTCTGGCAAGTCACACCAGGTTGTCTGAGCTTTCATGGCATCTCGAGCGGTTCGCTCCAAGCGGCGCCTTGTTCTGTCCGTCATTCAAATGGTTCCACATCGCCAAGCATTGGTTCGAGGAGGGACACCCCGGTTATCTTGGGCCGGACGCCTCCAGTTGCACCTAAGGACTCATCCAAAGTAACGCATTGCAGTTCTTTGTCCAGAAGTAAGTCCATTCCTTCATGTAATGGAAGCTTAGACATCGACAAGCTTCTCCTGATTGCCATTTCTACTCTAGCAAAATAACAACTTAGGGAAAAGTCACTCTATTCTGCATTTCTTTGAATATGCAAAACTGATTCCAACAGAATGGTCTCTCAACAGCTCAGATCGTATGTCTCGCACACTGCCACCATGTGGTGCCCAAGCCTCCCTAAGGAGAGAGAGTTTGACAGGCCACTTACCTACCACCTTTGCACTGAGGCAAGTCCCAAGACCTCAGCAGTGCGTAGCGTAAGCCCCTTGAACAAGTCTGACCTTAAAAGAACATTTTACTTTTACCCAGTACTTTGCAAGTACAGATACATGGGCTTTGAGATTCCTTAGAACTCACAACAGCTCGGTTAGGTAGGACTCTTAAAGATAGCTAGTTTGTGGCCCTCTCCACCTCCTGGATTTAGCCAGACCCTGCTGTTCAAGAGACCAGTCCTTTTGTAAGAATTTTTATAATTAATTTTTATTAGAAAAATAGTGTTTCATAGAATCAGTTTATATTGCTCAAGCTTTAGCATAAGGAACATATTCAAAGATTATTACAGTTAAATAAAATAACTAATCCCCATTAAAATAAAAAAACACTACTAAGCTGGGCTAGGGTGGGCTAGCCCCACCTCCTTCTTTCTCTCCACTTACATTCTTTCTCCTTCAAGCCACATACTCAAACCATCAAGTTCTTTTTCTCTCCCATCATCATGGAATAGAACTTCTGAACTTCTTCCACATAACCCATCGTCCATTTTCTACATTCTCTAACTTCTCCCTTCTTCTTGATACTTCATGGCTGTTAACCAATTAGCCTCAAGGGGCTATAACATCTTCCTCCTCCCTCAATTCCCATGAAAATCCAGGTGTTTTATCTCTTCTCCAATTAGTTTGGAATGTTGAGTCTTTCACGGGCTCCTTGTCCAACCTTCAGCTTTATCTCGAACCACACTGTACCAGTCTTCAGAAAACACTCTCATAGCACTTAGAAAAACACATTCCAATGTCTCCAAATTTGGAGAGAACAGAGAAATAAGTTAATTTGTTGATGCCCACACTCAAACAACAACAACAACAACAACAATTCCATCCAGGGGGAAAGGCCTTGTTGAGGCAGAGGGGCTTGCGTACTTCAGTGAGTTTGAGAGCTATGCCCAAGTCAGACAGGTCTCAGCTGAGAAGCCAGACCAACTGTGTCCACCAACCATCAATTAAAATGAGAGGAAATAAACAGAAATCCATACCGGATTGGTCGTCGCCCAGGTCAGCAAGGACCACATCAGATGCTATAGCCTCTGGGCATCAGGTGACAAATGGGCTACAGGGCTCAGCAGACCCTGTTGAGGGACCAGGATAGGCTGCTGTAAAGCTACTGGAACAATGTAAACGTAAAACTTGGACTCTCGCTGAAAATTGAGAAATTATGAAATGTTATTACAAGGCAAACACAACAACCCGTGGTTTTTGAAAAAGAATGATGGAAATTTGGAAAAGGAAACACCGAAGTAATGACATAACTGAACAATGATTAATGGACCAGAGAGGTTTATCATCCAGAGTAAAGTGTTTTCAGAACTGGAATTGCAAGAACTAGAAAAGCTAGCAAAATCAACACAGAACAATGACCAGAATATGGAAGACAAATGGAGGGTAGAGGTACACACAATAGTGGAAGAAAACATATCAGTAGAGGATATGGAACAACCCAGAAATTGTGAGTTGACAGAACAGCAAACATCACTGAGGGGAAAAATAGTAACCCATATTAGCCAGAACACAGAAAGACAAAGCCTCCCCAATTTGCGCCAATTACAAAGTAAACCAGTAAAAGATCTAGTGAATGATGCAAATGTTGTCATCAGAACAATCCCGACTAACACGCTAAAGGAAACAAACCAGCTCATGTATAGCACAGCTACCATAGTAACCATGGAACTTGGATACAAGCTGCAAAAAAGAAAACTCATGGCGACCCAAAATGGAAAATTTGGCTGGAAAGAAAAATAAACAAATTACGTGCAGGCATTATCAACTTAAAACACTTGAAAGATTTCAAACTTAAAAATGAAAAAGTAAAAGCCAGACTATGCAAAATATATGACCTAGAAAGGAAAACGATTGTTGAAACTATGGAAGAATTAAAACAGCGAGTAACAACTACAGCAAAGAAAATTGAAAGATATGATGGACATTTGAAACAATATAGAGAAAACATGCAATTTCGAAATAACCAACGATTATTCCATACATCACTAGGATAAAATGCAGAGCAAAAGAAATTAGGCCCATGTAAAGATGATGCTCTAAAAATTTGGAAAGAAATGTGGGAAAGCCCAACCGGATATAACAAAAATGCCTCATGGATTAAAGACATTTGTAAAGAAACTCAAGGAAAACAAATGGATGATATTGTAATAACAACTGAAATAATTAAGAGGCAAATAAAGGACGTGAAAAATTGGAGTGCACCTGGTCCAGATGAGCTGCATGGATTTTGGTTAAAGCATCTAACAAGTTTCCATCAACGTACAGCAGTGCAATTTAACCACTTACTTCAAAAGTCTACAACTGAAGACTAGATGACAACAAGCTGCACATTTCTGATAATAAAAGATCATCAAAAGGGCAATGAACCCAGTAATTGTCGACCAATTACATGCCTTCCAACAATGTTCAAGCTCCTCACAGGAGTACTTGCAAGATCTATATATAAATACTTAACTGAAAACTCCCTATATCCAACTGAATAGAAAGGGAACTTTAAAAAATGAGGCACAAAATATCAGCTGCTTATTGATAAAATGATCCTGAAGAATGCAAAAAGATGACAAACAAACCTTAACATGGCCTGGATAGACTATAAAAAGGCATTTGACTCATTACCACACAGCTGGATTAACACTTGCCAAAAATGTTTGGGATTAGTAAAAACATCCAGAAGTTCCTCAAGAAAAACATGGAAAAATGGAAAACCCTCTTAATGGCCCATGGTGAAGAAATTGGGGAAGTTAACATCAAAAGAAGAATATTTCAGGGGGATTCTTTGTCACCACTGCTGTTTAACACCTCACTAATCCCCATGTCAATAATTTTAAATAAAACTGGATTGGGCTACCATATTTCACAACAAGCTGGAAAAATCAATCATCTCTTATACATGGATGACCTAAAACTATAGGCAAAAAGTTCTACAGAGATAGAATCACTGCTAAACACAATGCAAATATTTAGTGAAGATATCTAAATGAAATTTGGAATTGACAAATGTCTATACACCGTGGCAAGATCCAAAAACTAGATGGAATAGAGTTAAAAATGGCAATATTATAAAATCACTCTCAAGTGATGAAAATTATAAATACCTTGAAATACTAGAAGCAGACAACATTGTGTACACAAAAGTTAAAGAACTGACAGAAAGAGAATATATCAAAAGACTGCGAAAAATCTTAAAATCAAAATTAAATGGGAGAAATACAATCAAAGCCATAAACACATGGGCCGTTCCAGTGATTAGATACCTAGCTGGAATAATAGATTAGACTCAAAACGAACTAGAAGAATTGGATCGATAAACACGGAAACTAATGAACATGCCTCTCACACGACATCCAAAAAACGATGTGGACAGATTGTATTTTCCACGAAAAGTCGGAGCCCATGGATTACTGCAAATACAGGAGGTAGAAAAGGAAGAAAAAAGAAGCCTAAATGATTATATCAGTACAAATAGAGAAAAATTACTGAAAGCAGTGAAAATGGAGAATATTTTGAAAACAACAGAAACAAAGGCTCAATATAACACACCAGACATAGTAGTAATAGTACGAAGAAATGTCTGGATCATTGACATTGCAATTCCAGGGGATGCCAGAGTTGAAAATAAAGATTTGGAAAAACTAACATAGTACAGAGACCTGGCAATCGAAACATCTCGCCTCTGGAAGAAACACACTTCAGTGGTCCCCGTAGTCATTGGGGCTTTGGGAACAATATCCACACAGTACTATAAGCAGTTGCAGATCTCAGAAATCACACCATCAGAGCTACAAAAAACAGCAATATTAGGAAGAGCATACATACTGCATTGATATTTAACAGATACTTAGGTTTTTGATTAAAACTTGCATCTGTTATATAATACCAGTCAATGTTTTTATAATTTTGACTGTGTCTGGAGTTTTTTTTATTATCATCATCATCATCATCATCATCATCATACATACATACATACATACATACATACATACATACATACATACATACATACATACATACATACTGTGCCAATATTTAACAGATACTTAGGTTTTTAGTTAAAACTTGTATCTGCTATATCAGGGGTCCCCAACCCCCGGTCCACGGCCCTGTGCTGGTCCGTGGGATTCCTTGAACTGGGCCGCGGACAGGGATCACCGCCCCCCGCCCGCCCACACGGGGGGCGTGTCGCGCTTGCTGGTGGGCGTGTTGAGCTTGTGCGCATGTGCGCAAGCGTGACACACCCCTCATGCTCGTGCGTGACACACCCACCTCTTGGGCGAGCCCGGCTGTGGCGTTCACCCTCGTGCCCCTTACTTGACCGTCAAGACTCAGAGCACCCGAAGGCAAACAATCCCCTCTTTTCCACTGCTGCCACCAGGTGATCCCTAAATCACCATTACTTCATTAAGATGATGCAGGTCCACACTTCAAAGTAGAGTGGTGCCTCGCAAGACGAACGCCTCGAGGGACAAAAAACCCGCAAGACGAATAGTTTTTGCGATCGCTATGGTGCCTCGCAAGACGGCTTCTTCTATGGCCATGCTTCGCAAGACGATTTTTTTTGCCCAAGATCGATGCCTCGCAAGATGAATGAAATTTTTTCGTCTTGCGAGGTTCCCATAGGAATGCATTGCAATGCATTCCTATGGGAAACTGCTTTTCGCAAGACGATTTTTTCGCAAGACAGCGCTACTCGCGGAACGAATTACATTCGTCTTGCGAGGCACCACTGTATTTTAAAGATAACGTGTTTATTGATTACAGAAATAGATAGTAATTCATGAATATCTTCTTTAGGTAAATTTAGTATAAATAACAATCTTCAATTGACATAATAAAAGGGAACGCTACAGACCTCCCCCCTTAAATATGTTTGTTTGGGAGGGGAAACACGTTTTTCCTCCTAAACAAACAGGCACCCTTGCATTTAACTTTACTTACCATATAACACATTTAACATATCAATTACTATACCTTATACTCTAAACATTTCACTACTATTCAACAACATACTTTACCTTATTATTTACATTTAACATTTTCAACCATACAGAAATCACGATCATGAAACTTTTACATAAATAATTAACTGTGAATTATAGTCCATTTCAGTTTATAATAAAAGTCTGGGATGATTACTTCTGGGATGATTAGTACAGAGTGTTTACAGATTTTAAAAGGACCTGTCTTTCTTCTTTTACTTCCAGTCACTAAAATGATTCTATTTCAAGCAAAGGCTTTCTCCTTTCTTCCTTCAGATCTGCTCTGACCCCTGGGTTCTGCCTTTTCCACAAGCGCTCTCTAAACTCTTAGAGCCTTGAGCCTTAAGCTAGCCCACTGGGTCTTCAAATCATGAGGTAAAATACAAGAATTTTCTTTCAGAGTCGTTCCCTAACTTAGACCCCCCCAGATCTGGGTTCAGAAGCCCCCACCACTAAGCTTTTCCCAAAAGCTCTAGTGAGGAACCAAACTTCTTAGCCACAGACCTCTGTCTAAAAGGTACCCTTGACTCAAGAAAATTCTTTTTAAAATCAGGCTTGACTGGATTTCTTCAAGTCCAAACTCAGGCTTCACTGGATTCCTTCGTATCCCGCCGCTGGACACCAATTGTGGCGTTCACCCTCGTGCCCCTTACTTGACCGCCAAGACTCAGAGCACCCGAAGGCAAACAATCCCCTCTTTTCCACTGCTGCCACCAGGTGATCCCTAAATCACCATTACTTCATTAAGATGATGCAGGTCCACACTTCAAAGTATTTTAAAGATAACGTGTTTATTGATTACAGAAATAGATGGTAATTCATGAATATCTTCTTTAGGTAAATTTAGTATAAATAACAATCTTCTGTTTGATGATACACTCCTAACTATAATCACTCCTCAGATTTCCCCAAACTCCACACCTTCTCCACTCTCTTACTCTGACTATCTGACTCTCTCCAACTGACCTCCCACTCTCAGGCTCCGCCTCTTATACCATCTCTCTCGGCTCCGCCTCTCAGCAACATGAATATGCATGAACAATTAACATAACCAAACAAGAACCATTGACATAATAAAGGGGAACGCTACACCGGCCTTGAGCAGAGGGGAGGCGGCTTCGCCATGGCGGCCCACTTGAGCCTGGAGGACCTCGAGCTGACGGGCAGAGCGCCTGAGCCAGGCCTTCCGGGATGAGGGCTTCCGTGCCCTCTTGGCCGAGTACGCCGCCGAGGTGGCGGCCCTGGAGTGCCAGCGGGGCGTCGAGGCCCGCTTCCTCCATCCGAGCCCCTGCTGGGTGCTGCAGACCAGCCAGGCCAGCCTCCACCGCTGCTACCTCAGTCTCTGCGCCCTCTTCCACCTTGATCAAAGAGATCTGGCGGAGGCGGCGGTGGTCACGAGCCTGGACTCCTCGCCTTCCCTGCAACCAGCGGCGGCTCAGCTCCTCGCAGCTGGGGGCCAGGTAGTGTGGCAGGGAACAGCGGCTGCCACCGGGCGCACTCAGGGTGGGGTGGCCCGAGTGTGCCCGGCGGCAGCCGCTGGTCCCTGCCACACTGCCTGGCCCGCAGCTGTGAGGAGCTGAGCTGCCGCTGGTTGCAGGGAAGGCGAGGAGTCCAGGCTCATGACCGCCGCCTCCGCCTCTGCCAGATCTCTTTGATCAAGGTGGAAGGGACAGCTGGTGGTCGTCCTACTGGTCCTGGCGAAGCCCAGGCCGGGAGCCTTCGCCAGCGGCCAGGAGCAGGCCGGACCCAGAGCGGAGGGTGACGACCTCGAGGGGGGAAGAGAGTCTGACTGGGTGAACTACAGTTCCCGTCATGCCCCGTGGGCCACAGCGAGGCACGCGGACTCCACCTCCCGGCAGGCCCGGCGGTGCGCCCTGCCTTGTTGCCGGGCAATGCGGTATACACAAGATGGGGCTGGCCAGGGGCCAGCTTTTCCCCTGAGGGAGTGGGCGAGTCGCTTCTGGGCGGGAAGGAAGCCCCTGGGGAGGGGAGGCGGTGCGGGGACCCTCGGTGGGCTCCTTCCCAGCGCTCCTCGCCATGCAGTCCACGAAGAGCGCGGCCTGGGGTGGCCCCGGTGGCGGCGAGGCGAGGCTGGAGCTGCCGCGCTCCTGGGCCACCTCGCCCTCCGTCACCTCGCTACAACGGGCGGGCCCCGCGGGAACCGGACGGGGAAGGCCTGGGTGAGCTCAGACGAAGAGTTCGAGCAGGAGGAAGAGGAGTCCTCCGAGCCCATGGAGGTCGGTGCCCGAGCCCCCGCCTGCTTCCCCATTTCCCGACACACACACACAAACACCGGCTTCACCTCCCTCGCCCACCCCGTTGTCACTCCGGCGGAGCCCTGCGTTCGAGGCAGAGAATGGAGAAGGGTTTCCCACCACCCCGGTATAGGCGCCCCTACACGGAGGAATACGGCAGCCACGCCGGGTCGGGGTCGCGCTGCTCCATCCCTACAGGGACTAATAGGGCTCCCCCCCTCCCATTTGTGCACATGCCTCTATAAGGAGAATTATGGGCGTCTTCGTCGGAGTGGTCGTGCGGCTCTTATGCCTAGGGGCACAGACAGGGTCCCCCTGGGAGAGGCGCTCCTATACGGAGACTTACGGGAGTCGCAGCCCCGTCTCCTTACAGGAGCGGAGTCCCTACGTGATGGGTGCCTCTAAACTGGGAATTACGGGAGTCGTCTTGCTTCCCAGGCTCCTGCTGCTCGAATAGCTACAGAACCAATAGGATTCATTTGGGTCAGGCGCCCCTACATGGAGAAATAAGGGAGCCCGGTTTTGCAAGGGTCGCTCTTGTCGGGTAACTATGGCGAAAGGCAGGCGCCCTGGACGCACTCAGGCCGCCCCACCAGCCGGTGGGCACAGAGATTGCGGTAGCGGCGGAGGCTGGCCTGGCTGGTCTGCAGCACCCAGCTGGGGCTCGGGTGGAGGAAGTGGGGCTCGACGCCCCGCTGGCGCTCCAGGGCCGCCACCTCAGTGGCGTACTCGGCCAAGAGGGCATGGAAGCCCTCATCCTGGAAGGCCTGGCTCAGGAGCTCCACCCGTCAGCTCGAGGTCCTCCAGGCTCGAGCGGGCCGCCATGGTGAAGCCGCCTCCCCTCCGCTCAAGAGGTGGGTGTGTCACGCACGAGCGCAAGGGGCATGTTGCGCATGCGCACAAGCTCGACACGCCCCTCCGCAAGCATGACATGCCCACCCGTGAGCACGGGGGTGCCCCCACCCCCCAACCGGTCCGTGCAGGGAGCCTGCACCCCCCAACCGGTCCGCGGTCCGAAAAAGGTTGGGGAACACTGTGCTATATAATACCAGTCAATGTTTTTATAATGTTGACTATGCCTGGTGTTTCTGAATAATAATAAAACAAAGGCTGAACATAAGAAACATAAGAAACAACAATTTGAAAATAAATTAATCACTTTGAAAAATAAACCACAACATTTAAACCACAACATTGACAACACCTGAGAAATATTGATGTAAAGCTTGATAATAATTCAGCATGGGCATGGTTAAAACTGGGGACCATTAACAAAGAAACTGAAGGCTTTATTTTTGCTACAGAAGAAGAAGCACTCCAAACCAATGTGATGAAAGCTAAGATTCAAAGAACTAGTGCTAACAGCAAATGTTGACTCTGCCAAGAAAAAGATGAAACTGTGTCACACCTCATCTGTGAATGTCCAAAGATTTTACAGAAAGATTACAAAATTAGACATGATAGAGCAGCAAAATTAGTGCACTGGTCATTATGCAAAAAATATAACTTGCCAGCCTCCAAACACCCATGGGAACTTGAGGTAGAGAAGTGTCAGAAAATGACAAAGTTGAGATGTTGTGAGATTTTCTGATCCAAACCGATAGGCACCTTGAACATAACACACCAGACATAGTATCTGAAAGTTGAATCATGGCAACTGGACTTCTTCCTTATTAAGTTGAAACTTTTGCTACTCATCCAAGTAGCTTTTTCAATCTGAGGAGACTCCTGATATATTCCCCACGTTGGTTTCACATCCCCCTGGTCTGAATAGGCTCGTTAGATGGATGATGGATGGGGGGGGGTGAGTGAAAATCCCACCTCTGCAGTCCTTCTCCATCCATTGTCATGGGTTGTTAACAGTCATTAACAGTGGTTTTTCTCGTGGGTATGGTCCTGATATTTCTGGGGATGGATGAAAGGGCAACATGATAAATAGGAGACAGATTATGTCTAAAGCCTCCACCCCTGTTAAGTGAGGGATTTTCTATATGCACATGTATGGCCTCTCTGACCCCTCTCAAACCACCTATCTTCTCGGTCCAAAATCAGTACATCTTGGTCACCAAATGAAGGTCTTGTCTTCAACTTGAAAGTAACATTTTCTCCTTGACAATTTAAGTAGAGCGTATTTGAAGATATCTGACAGACATGTTAATTTGACTAACCAGAAAAATCTGTCAAATGATCACTGAGGTGAAATTGATTCTCCATGAGGAATAATCTTATCTCATCTCTCAATTCCCAAAAAATCCCAGTGATTGCCAACAAACTTCACAGTGTAGCAAAAATTGGTGGTGTTCACTGTCCATATCTTCGCAAAGCTGTTCAAAAAATCTTGAATTAATTGATTTGCTCTTCATAAAATTGACAATTTTGACTGATTTATTTAAGGTCTGCTTCAGTTTTTCTGGTATCTTCTTAGCAACTAGAGTTTCCCTATTTATGCAGCAATGGTACCAAGTCACCGACAGTGTGATTTCCTTAATCCATGCTACAACTCCAGTAACCTTTCCAGACATTGCTCGTGCCCCATCTGTGCTAATTCCAACACATCCAACACATTTCAACCAGTACATGACATGAGATGTTATAAACTCATTCAAGCTGTTAAATAGTACTTCAGCTGTAGTATGTAGTATGTACCAATCAGGAGATGAACAGTATGTCTTTGAAAATATTTATCTCGTGCTCATATCTAATGTAGCATAGTAAGGTCGCTTTGTTTGTTATGTCTCTGCTTTCGTCCAAAGTAGGGGGACATGCTATTTTTATTCTATTTATATATATATATATTCTATTTATATATCTATATATATATATATAAATAGAATATATATATAAATAGAATAAAAATAGTGTGTATACACACACACACACACACACACTATATTATATATATACACTTCATATCTCATTTTTAAGTTGTTTAAACTGGTTATTGTTTAATTTAAAATTATATGTCTATTTTATGTTATGGTTTAATTTAATTTTGCTAAATTGAATATTGTTGTATTTTTGTTTTATTAATTTGTAATTTCTCTGTTTTTTCTTCCTTTCTCTTGTTTGACATGGAGTGGAGGGCCTGTCCCCCCAGCGGGGGTCCTTTGAATATCAGAGTGATTATGGGTAGAGGGAGGTGGCGTTGGCACAGTTCCTACTCGTTGCAGAAGAACGGTGAACAGATGTTTGAAGGCTGTTCACTGCTCTGGCACTGTGACCAACTGTGACGGACAGGCCAGAAACCACACCTGTCCATCACAATGGAACACTGATTCAGGAGCCAATGGTTGAGCAGGAGGGCGGAACCAGGAAATAGGGAAGGGAATGGAGTGATAATCAGTTAGGATGGGAGTTAGCCAGGAGTTAGGTTTTCAGTTAAGCATGAGATAGGACAGTTGGTCAAGAGTTAGAGAGACAGTTAGGAAGGGAGTTGTAGAAAAGTGGTTTTGGAGATAGGGAATTGAAGAGAGAGTTAGGAGATTGATTGTATTGAGAAAGTTAAGAAAGAATATATATAGTCAAAGGATATTATAACAGTGAATAAAAACAAACAAACCTCAAAGTGAAAGCTAATGATATTTAATAAATAAGCCTAAACATCTGTGATTTACTCCTGTGATTTTCATGACATTTATAAAATCAATAAATCTGTTGAATTGACAGCACGTGTCTATGATCTATTTGGTATTAAGGGAATAATACCTGGTGGCAGCGTGAAGTGAGGACAAGCATCCAGAAGGTGGACTTGTGTTTAAGGGGAAAAAAAACAAAGGACACTGGGTGTACGTCACAAAGTGGTGACCAGCGGCGGGATACGAAAGAGAATCCAGTAAGCCAAAAGGGATTTGAATATAATCCAATGAGCCAAAACTAAAAAGTAGTTTTCTGATTCTGGGATTCAAAGGGAAGAAATACCAGAAAGCCTAAAATAAAAGAAAATCTCTGAGTCTAAGAGACTTGTTTGGAAAGTAAATGGTAAAGGTGAAGGAGTAGGAAACCCTAGAGCTGAAGGGATAGCTTGAAAGGGACTCCAAATCACTGAGACTTTAAATAAGAAAAACAAGTAAAAGACTCTGAGGAGATTTCTGAAAATTTTACCTCAAGCTAGGAGTGAAAGGACAAGAAAGGGTCTAGCTTTAAGATCCCAAAGCTCTGAGGAAAGAGAGCATTGAAGGGAATAAAGTGGATGCCTAAGTCCAGAGAAATAGCTGAGGTAGAATAGGTGGAAGAAGGCTTATCAGAAAATAAATATTGCTGGGAAAAGCTGGGTGTCTGTAGACCAAAAGATACAAGGTAACAGACACAAGGAACAGCGAGGCTAAAAGCCCAAAGATACAAAGTAACGATCTTAAGCTGCCAACAGAAAGGCTACAAAGTAACAGTAACTCTCTAACTCTAAAAGGAAACGCTTTGAATCGAGGCTTGACTATGCTTGATTATTGATTTCCCTAGAATAAATCTATCTAACTCTGATATATATATATATATATATATATATATATATATATATATATATATATATAAAGAAGAAATTTTCTGGTTCTAGGATTCAAAGCAAATGAATGCCAGTAAGCCAGAAGGAAAAGAAATCCTCTGAGTCTAAGAGAAAGGGTGGTCAATAGTCCAAGTGAAGGAGTAGGAAACCCTAAAGCTCTGTGGGAATAGCTTGGTAGGGACTCCTGATTGGGGAAAGAGAAAGGCAGGAAAGGACTCTGAGGAGATTTCTGTAGTTAAAAGTTTACCTCAAGCTGAGAGTGTAAGGACCAAGAGGGCTAGCTTTAGATCCCAAAACTCTGAGAAAGGGAGCGCTGAGGGGACCCAAAAGTGGAAGCCAAGGTCTAAAGGAATAGCTGAGGTGGATAAAACTGAGGCTTACAGAAGAGAAAAGTAAGCTGAATTAGCTGGGTGGCTGGAGGCCAAAAGAAACAGAGTATCACACACAGGAACAGGGAGGCTAGGTGCCTAAAAGTAACAAAGTAGCAAACCCGTGGCTGTCGGGGAAAGCTACCAAGTATCAATATCTCGAACACAGAAAAAAAAAGATCCCTTTTAAAACGAGGCTTGTCTATTTGAATCTGTGAGAAAACAACCTGCCAACTTAACAAAAATATAAACGGTTAAGAATGCCTTCCAAGAGAGGGAAGAAGGCAGTTATGGAACTAGCTGAGAGTCAGACTTTACCTCAGGAAGGGGGACTTTCTGACCAGGAGAGTCATGAGGAAGGAACACCAACCGTCAGACTCGAGGTAGTCAGACCAGCCATCCCTCCACTCTAAATCTAGTGCTGCTTAACATCAGGTCTGTATCCAATAAATCCCAGATTATTCAAGACCTTATCCTGGAGAAGGATGCAGACCTGGCATGCATAACTGAGATGGGTGGGGAAGGGGGTGTTCCCCTGACCCTTGCCTGCCCTCCAGGTTATGCAGTCCAGTACCAGGGTAGACTGGAGGGGCGGGGGGGGAGTAGCCATTGTATATAAAAACACTCTAGAGGTTGTTAGGCGCTCCACGGTGGTGACACCAGGTCTTGAGGCCCTTCACGTGTCGATTGGGGCCAGGGATGGTATTGGGATCTTGCTGGGTTACTGCTCTCCCTGCGACCCAGCCATTTCCTTACCGGAGCTGGCAGACTTCGTCTCTGCGGCACTGTTGGAATCCCCGAGGCTTTTGGTCTTGGGTGATTTCAACATCCATGTGGAGGCGGAGGTTTCTGGTCCGGCTCTTGAGTTCTTGGAAACCATGGCTTCCTTGGACATGTCCCAACATGTCAATGGCCCCACCCACATGGGTGTTAGACCTGGTGTTCTCCCCCGAGCTGAGAGAGTGTGGTCTGATGGTGACTGACCTTGCGTCGGTCCCCTTGTCATGGTCGGATCATCGCCTAATTAGATGTAACCTCTCAGTGGCTCTCCCTCCCTGCAGGGAGCAAGGACCTATTTTAATGGTCTGCCCTCAAAGGCTACTGGATCCTATAGGATTCCAGGATTCCATGAGAGGGATTCCAGCTGACCTGACTGGCACTCCTGTCGAGGCTCTGGTTGATGGCTGGCTTGCCGCCGCTACGAGGGCTGTTGACACTGTCATGATCATGAATATGTGATTCAAAGTGTGTGATCTGAATGGTTTATGTAGTCATGAGAAAATGTAAAATGGATTCAGAATGGTTCTGTATGAAGTTAATTTTGAATGGTGGGAAGATTTTCTGAAGAGATGGTGAGAAAGTTTCTTCTGCCCAGCATGGCAAGGACAAGATAAGGAGTGAAGTCAAAACATTCCATCCTAATTGGGACCAAGATTAGAGGAGAGAAAAACAACACCTGGATTCCCCTGGGAACGGAAGGCGGGATGAGAACGGACAACCCTAAATCCCAATTGGTCAACACCTCGAAAGATGATGAAGGAGGGTGGTGCTTAGCAAGTAGTAAAATGGAGATTTTGCCATGTGGAATGTTCCTTATTCTTTAGAGAGGCTTGGGATTCATTTTTTGCCTTTTATCTTAGAGTAAGAGCTTAGGTATGTAGAGAGCAAGAGAAAGAAAGAGGGGGGCTTTATGCCTTTTGCCTGCCCTAAGAAAAAGCCTTGTTCTTCGAAGTTAGTTATTTTTACTTAGATGAAACTTGTTATTCATTTAACTGCAATATTCTATGGAAATGTAATCAATGCTTTGCTTATGCAACAAACTGAATATCTATAAAGACTTTATTTTTGAATAAAAAATTATTCTTAAAAATCCTTAAGAATGGTCTTTTGAACAGCAAGTCTGCTGAGCCTGCTTCCAGGGGGATTGCACGGTCACGAGATTGCTAGTATCAGAGTCCTATCTTTCTGAGCTTTAGTGAGCCTTTGGAGACTACAAAGCCCAGGTGCCTGTACTTGTTAAGTGTAACTAAGTGCAGGAGTGAATCCTTCAGGCTAGACTTGCGGGAAGGGGTCTGTGATATGCCCTAGCTGAGGTGATTAGGACTCCACCCAGCTGATAAGGGGTACTCAGATGCCTGGACGCTCTCTGGCCAACGAATGGCGCTCCCTAGAGGGAGGCTGGTTTACGACATGGTGGCAGCGGTGGGATGGACTCTACGTGCTTTGTAGACATTTTGCCTGGAGGCAAAGTGAGAAACAGGAAAGACTCTTTAAGAGCCCGTGCTTTGCTTGGCAGTGACTGCGAAACGGAGCTGGTGCTTTAAGGAAGCCCTGCGTTTCAGTTGGAAGCGGCTGTGTGATAGACTTGGGGTGCTCATTAAGGAGACCTCAAGGGCAGCTTTAAGCTGTTGGGAAACCTTTCTGATAGAATTAAGTTTGGCATTTCCAAAGAGTGCAGAATGAGTGGCAAATTCCTCTGAGAAATCTTGTTAAGGTAGAATCAGCTAAAGAAAGGGAATTCCCACGTTTTATTTTGGCGCATTCGTCTGCTCTGCTCAGTCTGAGAGACAGGCATATTTTTTCTGCGCTGTTAACTTTTCACTGAGGCAGAGTGACAGGCAGAAGTAGAGATGGCACTGCATAGAAGTTCAACTCTGACCCATTTAGATCTACCTGAGGGGATGGAGAAGATTTTAGATCAGGAATTTCAACAGATCCTCAAAGAAAAATCTCTAGGTGCCGTGGCAGGAGCCAGACCCAAGCTGACGGGTTTGTCCCTCCTAGCTACAGGAGCGAGTATGGCAGCTGAAGAACCGCTTTTGGCGGGTAAAGCTAGGCGCTGTCTAGACATCCGTAAAATGGCGAGCGACCGCACATGGACTGGGTTGCAAGGTGCTGAAGAGGAAGAGGAGGAGGAAGAAGACACAGGAGGGGGAAGAGGCGACCCTCAGACCCCGATGATGCCAGACCATTCGAGTGTAGATGGAGCTGCGGGAGCCGCTGGCAGAATTCGGACCCCAAGGCATTCTACCATGACAGCGACAGACCGATTAACCCTCGTGATGACTGATTTCCTGGCTTCTCAGCGTGAGTTCATGCATGCACAACACTTAGGTGAGATACAGAGGCAGGAGAATGCCAAATTTGCAAGAGAGCAAGCAGAGATCGAAGCTGAGGAGAGGGAACGCAAGAGAGAATCTCTGGACAGATTTGACAGGAGAAGTTTACCAGTTTATAACGAAGCGGGTGACATTTTGGATTTTCTGATGAATTTTGAAATGGCTTGCAGAGACTTAGCAGTGCCAGGACATCTCTTTATTAAACTCCTACGTTCACAAGTAACAGGACAGCTGGCTAAGGTCCTAGCACGTCAGGGAGAACGGGAACCGACGTGGGAGGAATTTAAATAGCTGGTGCAAAAACGCTTCGGCTTTACGCCAGAAAATTTGAGGCAGCAATTTAGAAATATTAAGAAAAACTACAAAAAGTTTTTCTGCTCTGGCTGATAGAATAGAACAGACCTGTGACCAGTGGCTAGAAGTGGCTAAAGCACAGACAGCACATCAAATCAGGCATGTTCTGCTGAGTGAACATTTTTTGAACCTTGTACCTACTGAACTTAAAAGCTGCTTGATGGAAAAACATTATTCAGATCTCCAGCAGATGGCACTAGCAGCAGATGAGCTGTGGGCATTCCGCAAGAATGAGAAGTAGAAAGCTAAACCTACTTTGGAAGCCACAAAAAAGCCAACAGACTTTAGAAAGCCTATGAAAGCTGCACCACAGGAGGTTAAACATACTCCTCTGAGTGACTCTAAAGGAACAGGAGCAGCAGGCTCCCCATTAAAATGTTTCCAGTGTGGTGAGGATCACCTCAGACGTGACTATCCCAAGGCAATTGTCTGGCCTAGCCAGCCACCTAAAACCCAGAGTAAAACTCCTGTGGTTCCTCCACGCACACGCACCACAACGCTGAAGCTGAAATACTTGAGTTACCCAGACCAGGGAGATCAGGTGGAACCCAGTGAGCAGAAATCTCCGCCCGAAGGAAGTCAGAGTCATTTCCCTGACCAGCAGGTCTTACTACCTTCACCCAGTCAGCAAGGAGTTAATCCTTTCGTGCCTCAGGCACTAGCCAGCGAAGACAAAGGAATATCAACCCCTCCCAACCCATACCAGCCACGGATGCTCGCAGTTACAGCAAGGAAGAAAGTTGCTGTGGGTAAACAACATACCCAGAAGTTACCTTATGCTGTTTTGGACCCAGAATTTTTGCTAATGGATGAACAATTAGTGTGGTCTGATCGACAATTTGGTGAGTGGATTGAAATTTTAACCCCTGATAAAGTTCTCCAAATAGCCGGATCACGTGACACGGCAGCCGATATTAGTTCGATTTCTATAGACATTGTTCCTCCTACAGTGGACCCTCGACTTACGGAATTAATCCGTATTGGAACAGTGGCCGCAGGTCGAAAAGTCTGTAGGTCGAGGGTCCATTTCCCATAGGAATGCATTGAAAACCTATTAATCCGTTCCGGCAGAAGGAAAAAATACCCCCCTCCAAAAAAATTAAAATAACAGCAACAATGGAGCAAGTCCCACGCTGGGGCTGCAAAAAAAAAAATCACCAAAAAACAAAACAACACAGAAACATACCCCCCAGCCCAAATCTACCCTCCAAAACCCACCCAGAACAACTTTTTAAAAAGAAAAAACAGCAGCACCTTACCAGTCTGAAGCCTCCCGGGGTTCTGCAGAGGCTTCCCGCGCTTGCAAAGCCATGCTTACTCGCGAGTAGACCCGCGCCTTTTGCGGTGCTTACTCGTGAGTAGACCCGCACCTTCGTGTTCAAAGGTTCTCATCAGTTGAGAGAGCAGGAGCTCTCTCAACTGTGACACACCCTATATACAGTAATGGCCGACAGACCTACAGCACAAAGAAGCAGCCTCGGCGCCACCTATAGTTAGAAAGTTGAATTGCTCGCCTTTTCCCCCTGCCTATTTCTGTTCTTATGTCGATTCTCCGGCCGGAAGTCGAAGTGAAATTTTGCGGCTGGAGAAGTCCGTAACTCGAAAAGTCCATAAGTGGAGCCGTGCGTAAGTCGAGGGTCCACTGTAGCTTAATTTTGTCAGATGTAAGATTTCCAATTCACGCATACCATCCAGATGGTTCCGGTTTGGTTTACGCACCTTTGGCTTATTTGAAATTGTCTTACCAGGGATGGACTGGAGAGCGTCATGTTTTGGTCCATAGGGGATCGCCAGCGTTTCTGCTTGGAAACGATCTTGCATTTTTATCTTATAAACAGAGTCAGTACAAGCCTGTAGTGAATGTAATTACCAGATCACAGGCGAGAGCTGCGCAGAGTTCTGAGGGTGAAGATTTAGTAGTGGAAGAAGCATTATTACCTGAACAAACCTCAGACCAGCGACCCCTAGACCCAGAAGCTGGCCCTGCAGTAATTCAAGCAGAGCCTTTGCTTACTCCTGAACCAGAAAAACCAGTTCCGTTGCCTAGACAACCAAAGACTGTGGCTGGGGAAGTTGATGGCTCTCAGCCTGAGGACATTGTAAGTCAAATTGAGGGTTCAGCTGAATTAAAAAAGCAACAAGGACTCAATCCTTCCTTAACAGCCTTGAGAGCTCAAGCTGATCAAAAGACAATAAAGCAAGAGCAGCCTGTGAGTTTTGTTTGGGGAGAAAATGGACTGCTTTATAGAGAATTTGCTCAGGGTGGGAGAAAAAAATGTACAGCCCATGAAGTAGTTGGTTGTTCCTAAAGAATTTAGGGAAAAAGTTTTAGAGATGGCCCATAATTCAGCCTTTAGCGGCCACCAAGGGTTCAAAAAGACTTTAAAGAGAATTACACAGCAATTTTATTGGCCTGATGTGTCAAGGAATGTCAAGGACTATGTTGCATCCTGTGATTCTTGCCAAAGGGTAGGACACCAAACAGATCGAACTAAAGCAAGAGTCCAGCCAACACTGGTGATAGGGGAAGTGTTCAAGTGTCTGCAAATGGACAATTTGGGGGCTTTCATGCCTTCTAAATCACAAAAGCGTTTCATAATAACTTTTGTATGTCAAGCAAGCCGTTGGGTGGAGGCATATTCAATTTCCTCCATCTCTGCTAACAGTGTGGCCAAAATTTTTGTGGAAGTTTGTGCACTCATTGGTATTCCATCTATGTTAATTTGTGATAGAGCTGGCGCTTTCAGAAGTGAGCTAATAAGAAAAGTCTGTGAAATAAGCAAGACAAAGCTATCTTTCTCCATTCCCTATCATCCTCAAAGTCACGGGTTAGTGGAAAGAACCCAGCAAACTTTGCTAAAGGTGATTAAAACTCTTATTCAAGACTTTGGAAAAAGTTGGGATGAAGTACTCCCTTTTGCATTGCTAGTTTACCGGAGTGCGCCTCATGAAGCTTTGGGTGGGCTTAGTCCCAGTGAAGTGGTCTATGGGAGAAATCTACATGGGCCTTTAGAATTACAGAGAGCTGACTGGGAAGGAACCATCCAGTCTAGCTCAGTACCTGTTGCTGATTTTGTTTATAAATTGCAGGAGAAGTTGCAAGCTGTTCAAGAACTGGCTAAAGGAAACCTACAGAAATTTCAAGCTAGACAGAACTATTTTCATGATCGTAAGGCCAGGCATAGAGAGTTTGCAGTGGGGGACCAAGTGCTTGTTCTGAACCCACTCAGACCAAATAAACTGGAAGTTGCCTGGGAAGGCCCAGGGAAAATTGTTCAACGTATTGGAGCCGTAAATTATCTTGTGAAAATGTCTGGTTCTGGGAAAAAGCCTGTGTTATATCATGTTAACAGTCTGAAACCCTACAGGAACAGGGCTGCTGTGATTTTGAGTTGTTATGCTGCTTGTACTAAACCAGAACAAGAACCCATGGATATTTTGTCTGACTTAGAAAATGCTGGTGATTGGTTAGACAATTTGATTCTTTCAGGTACTCCAGAGGAGAGAGAATGGCTTTCTCAGATTCTAGAGCATTACCAGAATGCTTTTTCTGACAAACCAGGATATACTACCTTGGTCAACCATGTTATTGATACCGGAGATAGCCAACCTGTAAGATCTTACCCATATAGAGCTATTGGTAATCATGCTGTAGAGATTGAAAAAGAAATCAAGAAAATGTTAGACTTGGATGTTATTGAACCTAGTAATTCTGCATGGGCCAGCCCAATTGTTATTGTCCCTAAGAAGAATGCTTTAGGGGAAATTCTGGATGAAGTACGATTTTGTGTTGATTACAGGAAATTGAACAGCCTAACTGTTCCATATCTCTATCCTTTGCCTCAGATGGATGATCTCATTGAGCGCTTATCTAAAGCCAGATTTATCAGTGTCCTAGATCTAAGCAGTGGTTACTGGCAAGTCAATTTGGACGAAAATTCACGAGATAAATCCTCTTTTATAAGCCACTTAGGCACTTTTTGCTTCAAATGGCTCCCTTTCGGATTGAAGAATGCAGGAGCGTCATTTCAGAGGATGATTGATAAGCTCTTGAATGATTTACCTTTTGCTACAGCTTATCTTGATGATGTGGCTATTTTCAGTTCAGATTTCACTACGCACATGTCTCACATTGAAACTGTCCTATCCAGAATACAGCAAGCTGGTTTGACAGTCAAAGCGAGTAAATGTCAGTGGATACAAGGCAAAGTCTTGTATCTGGGTCATCTGATTGGGCAGGGAGAAATTCAGCCCTTACAGGCTAAAATACAAGCCATTAATGAATGGCCTGTGCCTACCACTAAGAAACAGGTTCAGTCCTTTTTTGGCCTGGTTGGTTACTACAGAAAATTCATTCCTAACTTCAGTCATGTGGCAACGCCTCTGACAGAGCTTACTAAGAAAAGGCAGCCTGTCAAGGTAAAATGGTCACCAGAGTGTCAAGGTGCTTTTGAAGCTTTGAAAGCTAAAATTGGTTCTGCATCTATTCTGAAATCACCTGATTTTGACAAACCTTTCATCTTACAGACAGATGCTTCAGATTTGGGACTAGGAGCAGTGCTATTGCAGAAAGGGGATGATGGAACTTGTAATCCAATTTCATTTTTTAGTAAAAAAACTGTTAGATCGTGAAAGACATTACTCCGTTCCAGAGAAGGAAGCCTTCTCAATAATTTGGGCACTCCAACATCTACGCCCATATCTTTGGGGCCGCAGATTTACTCTGCAGACAGATCATTGCGCATTAGTCTGGTTGCAAAAGATGAAATCTCATAACCCAAAATTGTTATGTTGGAGTTTAGCTTTGCAAGATTTTGATTTTGAAGTTCAACACATTCCTGGAAAACTTAATGTTGTGGCAGATAGTCTATCCAGAATGCATTGTGGATACCCAGACGTGGCAGATGGTTGAAACATTGATTTTTGGTTCACTGTTTTATTGCTGACATGTTCTCTGAGCATGAACAGAGTGTATTCTGTTGTTATCACTAACATAACTGTTTTTCTATTTTTCAGATTAGTAGAATTGCTTAACCAAATGTTTTGTATTCAAATGCTGCTATTAGAACATTTTCTACCTCAATTGCTTTGCTAGTTAGAATGCATAATTCAAATGCCATGATTCCAATTGTATCGTGTAACTTTAACATAGAGTTAAGCTAGTTACTAAGCTGAACTATGTAACCCAATTTTGCTTTGAAACATTGTAGTTGCTGATATAGTAGCAAAAATGGAGACTACTGATTATAGTCTCGGATTTTTGAACTCCGAGGGATAGCATGTCATGATCATGAATATGTGATTCAAAGTGTGTGATCTGAATGGTTTATGTAGTCATGAGAAAATGTAAAATGGATTCAGAATGGTTCTGTGTGAAGTAAATTTTGAACAGTGGGAAGATTTTCTGAAGAGATGGTGAGAAAGTTTCTTCTGCCCAGCATGGCAAGGACAAGATAAGGAGTGAAGTCAAAACATTCCATCCTAATTGGGACCAAGATTAGAGGAGAGAAAAACAACACCTGGATTCCCCTGGGAACGGAAGGCGGGATGAGAACGGACAACCCTAAATCCCAATTGGTCAACACCTCGAAAGATGATGAAGGAAGGTGGTGCTTAGCAAGTAGTAAAATGGAGATTTTGCCATGTGGAATGTTCCTTATTCTTTAGAGAGGCTTGGGATTCATTTTTTGCCTTTTATCTTAGAGTAAGAGCTTAGGTATGTAGAGAGCAAGAGAAAGAAAGAGGGGGGCTTTATGCCTTTTGCCTGCCCTAAGAAAAAGCCTTGTTCTTCGAAGTTAGTTATTTTTACTTAGATGAAACTTGTTATTCATTTAACTGCAATATTCTATGGAAATGTAATCAATGCTTTGCTTATGCAACAAACTGAATATCTATAAAGACTTTATTTTTGAATAAAAAATTATTCTTAAAAATCCTTAAGAATGGTCTTTTGAACAGCAAGTCTGCTGAGCCTGCTTCCAGGGGGATTGCACGGTCACGAGATTGCTAGTATCAGAGTCCTATCTTTCTGAGCTTTAGTGAGCCTTTGGAGACTACAAAGCCCAGGTGCCTGTACTTGTTAAGTGTAACTAAGTGCAGGAGTGAATCTTTCAGGCTAGACTTGCGGGAAAGGGTCTGTGATACGCCCTAGCTGAGGTGATTAGGACTCCACCCAGCTGATAAGGGGTACTCAGACGCCTGGACACTCTCTGGCCAACGAATGGTGCTCCCTAGAGGGAGGCTGGTTCGTGACAGACACGATCGCTCCTAAACGCCCTCTCCATTGCAGAGCTTGTCCAGTGCCCTGGTTTAATCAGCAGCTGTGAGCTATGAAGCAGAACAGGAGAAGGCTAGAGTGCAATTGGAGATGGAACCCGACAGAATATAATCGGAAAGCTGTCAGGATCATGACTAACCATTACCTTACTAAGGTGAGGGCTGCTAGTCGAGCTCACTTCGCTGTCCGGATAAGCGAAGCTTCAAATCAGCAGGCGGAACTTTTCAATATAGTCCGCGATCTATCCGGAATTGGTCTAAGTGATAGGCCTCCTACTAGTATCTCACCTGACCAATTTGCGGCATTTTTAAAATATAAAGTGGAGGCCATCCACTGGGAGCTCTCTCCTTTTTTGAACACAGTAGTTCGAGCAGAGACGTCCAGCGCTCTGCCTTGCCCAATGAGACTTGATCTCTTTCAGCCTGTGATGCCAGATATGGTGGACAAGGTGCTTGACTGCTGTCGTGCCACCACCTCCTCACTTGACCCTTGCCCGGCCTGGCTAATCAAAGCAGCCAGGCCTATAACAACCGAATGGGCCACTGCAATAATTAATGGGTCTCTCAAGGAGACACTCATTAGGCCCATTAGGAAGAAACCAAATTTGGCGGCGGACGATATCGGCAATTATAGGCCCGTCGCCAATCTTTCTTTCCTTAGTAAAGTGGTAGAGAGGGTGGTGGCTGACCAGCTTCAAGCCCATCTGGATGAAACCAATGCCCTGGATCCATTTCAGTCTGGCTTCAGGCTGTGCCACGGTACAGAAATGGCATTGGTCTCCCTGTTTGATGACCTCCTGAGGGAGGCCAACAGGGGCAAAATGTCGCTGTTGGTCTTCCTCGATATCTCAGCTGCCTTCGATACCGTCGACCACGATATCCTCCTGGGGAGGCTCTCCGAGCTGGGAATCGGTGGTCTGGCGTTAGCATGGCTCCGATCCTTCTTGGAGGACCGTCCCCAGAGAGTACAGCTTGGGGACAGTGTATCGGCTCCGTGGAATCTCAATTGTGGGGTTCTGCAGGGCTCGATTATCTCCCCAATGCTCTTTAATATCTACATGAGGCCGCTGGGTCAGGCCATCAGGGGGTGTGGGGCTTTGTGTCATCAGTACGCTGATGACACCCAGTTCTACATCTCCTTTTTTCCAACAACAGTGGATCCCGTTCCATCCCTTCAGCGCTGTCTGGAGGCCGTATTGAAATGGATGCAAGTGAATGGTCTGAGACTGAACCCAGACAAGACAGAGGTCCTGAAGGTGGGTGGCCCAGACATTGGTGGTTTGGGAAAATCCCTCACTTTTGGGGGTGTGTGACTCTCACCACAAAGACTGAGGTTCGCAGCTTGGGGGTACATCTTGATCCGGCGCTTACCATGGAAACCCAGGTAGTGTCAGTGGTCCGCACCACCTACTTCCATCTTTGGTGGATTGCCCAGCTGCGTCCCTATCTTGATGTCGGGGCCCTCACCACTCTGGTCCATGCTCTTGTAGTCTCGAGATTAGACTACTGTAATGCGCTCTACGTGGGGCTACCTTTGAGATTGATGCAGAAACTTCAAATGGTGCAGAATGCGGCGGCCAGACTTCTTACTGGGGTGAGAAAACATCAACATATCTCCCCCACTCTGGCGGCCTTGCATTGGCTACCTGTTCGTTTCCGCATTGATTTCAAAGTATTAATGATGACATATAAAGCCCTAAACGGTTTAGGACCTCAATATCTGGCGGAACGCCTTCTTCCACCTAGATCTACCCGTATCACTCGCTCTAGCCAGGAAGGGCGGCTGAGGGGCCTAACGCCGAGGGAGGCCCGAAGAGAAAGAACAAGAAAGCGGGCCTTCTCGGCAGTGGCCCCTCGGCTCTGGAACAATCTCCCCCCAGAAATTTGTCTGGCTCCCTCACTGGGCGTTTTTAAGAGCTGACTTAAGACCTAGCTCTTCAGACAGGCCTTCCCTCCTGTTGATACCTAACTTATTTTGCCATCCTCTAGTGTATTAATATTGTTGTTTTATTTTATTTTAATATTGTTGTTAGCTGCTCAGAGTAGACTTCGGTCTAAATGGGCGGGATATAAATAAATAAATAAATGCAAATTCTTTCTAATAATTGTTTCTTGATATTGGCTGACAAACCATGGATTTACTTCTTAACTGTGTCATTTGACAAAGGTATTAAGGAGAGGTCCTTGGCAGCTTTCTTGTTGATGAATGCAGAAACCATGATTTTTGCAGCAGATAATATAAATTCTTCAGCTATTGTGTGCGGTTTTCCGGTTTTTGCTATTAGTTGAGAAACTTCAGATGAGGCTGTGAGCCAGCTACAGCTGGCTGGTGGGAAGGAGCTAATTGCCATCGTGGGCAGGCCCCCTCAACAACAGCAGAAGGACTGTTATCACTCAGGAAAACACCTGAGGCGAGGGAGAGTGGAGGCCCTGGGCCTTCCCCTAGGGAAACAGCTGTAGTCTTGGCTGAGGTAGAAATAAAGGAGAGTCAACAGGGAGAGGGGGAAGTTTTGAAACCGGACATCTGGGAGGACGCTTGGGAGTTCCCACCACCTTTGGCCGAGAAGGAGAGTAGTCTGTCGGAGGAGACACTGGAAGAAGCTTCCACGAGGCTGGTATCTTCAGAGGACTGTCTGCTTGGCTGAAGGCCGGTATCTGAACAAGGGGAGACAGGGGGGAAAGGGAAGGCAGGTTGGAGGCTGAGGGAAGGAAACTCCCCAGGACAGGAGGTACTGCATAGCCTCCCCCACCTGCAGGCTTCAAGCTAAGTTGCTTTAGATGCCACGCCGGTGTCTGGACTGGCAATGACTGTTTACTAGCCGGAACTTTTCATATCAGCTGTGACGGGCTGCCGCAGGAGTGTTGTGACTCCCAAGGAACTGAAGGGCAGGGACTAGATATTCCCTTGGCCCTGCAAGGACTGAAATTGCAGAGAACTACCAGTCTCATCCTTGCTGTATAGAGCTGGGACCCCATCCTGCAAAGGACTGCAGAGACACTGTGTTTTCCTTTTTTCCTTTGTGTGCTGAGACAAATACAGTTAAGTAATCACCAGAGAACAACTTCTTGTATTATCAGAAAGTCACGTTGTATTTTCATGGGGTAGGGGCATATTCTGGATCTAAGAAAGGGCAGCCCATTTCTGCTGAGAGATCTGATGAGTGTTGAAAGCAATCACATTGGCTTACTTCCTGGTCAAGAGACTCTAGATAGGACTAATGGCCTAGAAGTTATTTCACCAGCTGCAGACACCTCTACCATAGAATCACAGCGTTGGAAGAGACCACAGGGGCCATCGGGTCCAACCCCCTGCCATGCAGGAACTCCATCAAAGCACTCCCGACAGATGGCCATCCAGCCTCTGCTTAAAAACCTCCAAAGAAGGAGACTCCACCACACTCGGAGGCAGCATATTCCACTGCCGACCAGCTCTGACTGTCAGGAAGTTCTTCCCGAGATTCAGGTGGAATATCTTTTCCTGTAGTTTGAAACCATTGCTCCTTGTCCTAGTGTCTGGAACCGTGGAAAACAAATCTGTCTCTTCCTCGACATGACATCCCTTCAGATATTTAAACATGGCTATCATGTCCCCTCTTAACCTTCTTTTTGTAAGGCTAAACATTCCCAGCTCCCTAAGCCGCTCCTCATAGGACATGGCTTCCAGACCTTTGACCATTTTGGTCGCCCTCCTCTGGACACATTCCAGGTTGTCAACATCCTTCTTGAATTGAGGTGCCCAGAACTGGACACAATACTCCAGGTGAAGTCTGACCAAAGAAGAATAGAGTGGTACAGTTCATTTTTTCTGCCTAGGTGTAGGACCTTACATTTCTCCCTATTGAAATTCATTTTGTTAGTTTTGGCCTAGGACTCTAATCTGTCAAGGTCATTTTGAATTTTAATCCTGTCTTCTGGGGAATTAGCAACCCCTCCCAATTTGGTATCATCTGCAAATTTAATCAGCATACTCTCTATTCCTTCATCCAAGTCATTGATAAAGATGTTGAATAGCACAGGGCCCAAAACAGAACCCTGAGGCACCCCACTAGTTACCTCTCTCCAGGATGAAGAGAAGCCATTGGTGAGCACCCTTTGGCTTCGGTCAGTCAACCGATTACAAATCCACCGAACCGTAGCACTGTCTAGCCCACATTTTACTAGCTTCCTTGCAAGAATATCATGGGGGACTTTGTCAAAGGCCTTACTGAAATCAAGATATGCTACATCCACAGCGTTCCCTTCATCTATCAAGCCTGTAACTCTATCAAAAAAAGAGATCAGATTAGTCTGGCATGACTTGTTTTTGAGAAACCCGTGTTGACTTTTACTGACGACAGCATTGCTTTCTAAAAGTAATAACAAACTGTCTGTTTAAAGATCTGCTCTAGAATTTTTCTGGGAATTGATGTCAGGCTGACTGGGCGATAATTATTTTGGTCTTCTTTTTTTCCCTTTTTGAAGATAGGGACATTTGCCCTCCTCCAGTCTGTGGGGACTTCTCCTGTTCTCCAAGAATTCTCAAATATTATTGGCAATGGTTCTGAAATTACTTTTGCTAGTTCTTTTAATATCCTTGTTAATATCCTTGGATGTTTTAAAGAGTGGTCTTCTTACTTGAATTGGGTGGAGCAGTGACCTGATCTCAGATGTCCACTTTCATCCGGATACCAGGTCTCAGAAGAATAGTTTATTTGTAAGGCTAGTTGTCTCCATAGTACTCCAGCGAGTGCAGGTGCCTACTCACCTCTTTTAGAGGTGAGCTCATTAGTCTTCACCATTAGTGTGAATGCATAAAGATCACAATAAAAAAAACAGGTTGTTCACCTGTGATGTTAGTTCTTCAAGGGGTCACTTGTGCATTCCTATGAATCACCCTCCCTCTCCCACTTTGGCACCTGCTTGCAATGGAGTACTGCCACCATGTCATCTGAATGTTCAAACTGAGGGGGAAGATATTTGTGCCTGCGTTTTAGACAGGAGGAATGGATCTACTGCCAAAGCTGTTTCTCAGTCTGGAACATTTCGAAGGGTGCGTCTGCATAGGTGCAAATCCATTTGTGCAAATGCATAGATGACCCCTTGAAAAACAAATGTTACAGGTGAACAAATTGTTTACAAGCACATTTGTATGACAAAAGGGTTGGTAAGTACTTTATTACATGACTTTTTCCCAGGTTGTTTTATTTGATTCACATGCATGTGTTAATACACACACACACACACACAGAGAGTATTTACTGTTGAAGACCTGATAGCTGAAATAATGTGAACTTGTTCCAGTGGAAAGCATTGCATTTGTTTCAGGTTGACATAAGATAATTTAAAAGCTTTCTCCATCTAGTGCGGAAAAATTGAGTTCCACTGGTCTTTACTTGCCATTGTGACGCTTGACTGAAAAACAATCATATTCATGAACCAAGACTTTAGATCATGCAGATTATACTTTTCTGCATACTTATCTGGATGTAAGCCTCACCACACACACTGCTAGTTATTTCTGAGTAAAAATGATCACAAACCCCCACCAGCTGAGATCCAGGAAAGAATGATGGTCTAAGGCCTATACAGCTTACTACAGTAGCCTCAGTATTTCAGACATGTCTTCCAACTGAGAAAAATGGGAGGATGGGCTGCTCCCCTTTCTCTTGTTCTTGTAAAGTTTGCAAGATTGATCTTGTCTTGATTAGACTTTAACTAGACTAGGTATATCTGATTATAGGGCCTTGTCTGCCTTTTAAGCTGGCAAATAAAAACAAAAAAGTAGCTATGCAATCCATTAACAGAAACAAGATTCAGGGTTGATAACTTTACTTAATCAACAGGAAGTCACATGTAGATTGCTACCTTGTCACCTTTCTTCTTCACTAAATACGCAGTCTCCTTTTTTGCAAGTCAGTATGCTTATAGTACCAAGGCCTGGGCATTACAACTGGTTCAGCATTTTGCCTGAGACACTTGCACAGGCTAACATTGCTACCTCTGGTTCAGTTTCCGGACTTGCTGCTATTTTCTCACATCCCCACTAATTTTGTACCATCTAAGTTTTGGACAACTCGAACGCTCGCCATCTCTCTCGCATTTCAGGGATTTGTTAGTAGCCGTTTCATATACGTAACCAATACGGCTCGTGAACCAAGAAAGTGTCTACTGGGCTTTCCGGTTTTTTTGCGCCTGCGCGAAGCTCTTACTGTATTCTAAGCTTCCTTTTTATCGGCGTTTTGGCCGTAAGACAAGCATGATATGTATATAGGAAGCAACAACCGCGAGTGACAACGTCTGTTCACCTCCTTCTCCCGACCTAGGTAGAAAGCGGCATTCTCTCCGCCCTGCCCGCATTCTCAGTTGCCACAACGGGAATAACTACAACGCAGGTAACGCTTGGTCGCACGTGGGGAGGGGGAGGAGAGAGAAGGAACATTTTGGGGCGGAGCTAAACTCTTCTCTTTCCCGACCCCTTTTCCCCCCACCCTCGGCTAAGGCGAGGTGAAGCCCAGCCAAGTCGCGAGAGGGTGGATGACGCTTGCTTCACGGCAGCGGATCCGGAAGGGGCGGGCGAATGTGTGTGTGTATGGTGATGGAGGAGGCTCAGGGGCCTGCCACGATGACTAACTGACTCTGTGAGGACGCGCTATGTGGTAAGTGGAAGGATTGGGCCGCCGCAAATATCCGATCCAGTTCGGGAAGTGCCGTGGGCGAACGGAGAGGTCAGGAGTAGTCGCACATGAAGGGTAGACGGACGCGGCAGGCTTGGGCCCGGTTTGTGGCGTAGCGAGGCCGTGAAGGGCTAGTGAGACCTGGGGGTAGTGAGGCGGAGAATGTGGGGACTGATGGGGCCGGGGTGGTTTCAGTCAAATATAAGGAGAATGACTGTGATGGAGGAGGGAGAGAGGTGATAATGCGAGAACCCGGCGGTTGCTGCTGTCGCCGCCGCTTGTTTCCGGCGAGGACTTCCATTATAGGCCCCTCGGTGCAGGCCAACTGCTAAGGGCGGCGGTGAGGTCAGAGCCAAGAAGTAGTAGTTACTTTGCTCAGTCGCGCGCCCCGCCCTGCTGTGTCTTGCCCTTTTGAGCATCATCATGCGGAAAGGCTTCTGATTTAATTTTGTCGTCGTTGGTTATGCTTTGTTCATTAGCGCGCTCCAAATTACCTGCCTTTGTTTATACAGCGTTTTATTTCGCTTCTATGCCCCTATCCTCGCTTCTGTTCAGTTACTGCCGTCCAGTGCCACACGTTGACCTCTTTTTCCGGCCACAGTGCCCTTACTTTTTCTTTTGCGATTGGCCTGGCACGTATTTTGTGTCAGAGGCAAGGAGGTGTTTCGACAACACCTTATGTGACTGTGGGTCTGTGCGACTCCAGTTTAGCGGTTGGCTTAAAAACAATGTTCCAACAATGAATTTGTGTACTGTAAGGCGTAAGATACCACTGTGGTGTAGTGGGTAGAGTAACGGATAAGAACTCAGGAGACTTGGGTTTGAATTGCTACAGCCATGGAATGTCACTGGGGGCGTGGAACTGGTAAAACCACTTAAATGTCTCACCTCAAAAGCCCTATATGGGTCATTATAAGTCGACTTGATGGCACATAACAACAACAAAGGAGTAACTAACTAAGGTACCTTAAAATCTAAATTTCCTCAAAAGGGTAGTGTTTTTCACTTAGTTTTTAATATCTACTCATTCTAATTTGTTTTAGTGATTACTGAGGGGTGGAAGAGCAGTCATTATTCAGCATTGAATAATCAGATTTCAGTGGGTCTGATATTTTGTGTCTCCACATTCCAGTGATCAGCTTGTAAATTGATACCTCACCGCTATTTTCTTACTTGGATTCTGTTGTTCACCCTAAGTAATTTCAGTATCTTCACTTTAAGTCTGTCTTAAGAGTTTTGTCTATTCAGTGACCCTTCCCTTCTTTTGCGGGTCTCTAGAAAACCTTTGTGGCTGGCTGGATAGTTCAGTGAATTCTCTGTGGAGCCAAAGGTTGGGAGTTCAGTTCCCTACTGTGCCTTCCTGAAGAGCCAACCTGTGTGGCTTTGGGCAAGCTGCAGTATGCTCCCAGAAGAAAAAAATGGTAAACCACTTCTGAGTATTCTCTACCTAGAAAACCCCGCAGAGGGTCGCCATAAGTCAGAATTCACTTGACGGCACACAGTTATAATTATTGCATACCCTTTGCTCTATTTTCTCAACCTAGGTTTAAAATACTAACTTTTCAATCAACTTTCCATATGATTACCCATGTTAGTCTGGGGCTGCAAAAGCAACAAATTGATGTGTTAAGGCTAACAAACATATTAAAGCATAGGCTTTTACAAACTGTAGTCTGTTTTGTTTCATATAAATTAGATAGTTCTATTTATAGTTGTATTTTAATTGAGCTTTAAAAAAACAACAACAGGCCTTCCCTAGATATCTTGCTGTGACAGCTTCTTTCCCTGTCATTTATTACTAACCTTGCTCCTCAAGAGTTTCTAACACCTTGTTGTGAGTCTTCATGTTACTTTCTACCACTCTGTAATTGCATTCTGATATAGGTGGCTGCTTTCAGTGGGGAAAAGTAGAGACACACTAATAAGACTTTGTTAGAGTAGGCCCATTTGAATCAGTGCGGCTTACAGAGGAATTAACTCACCAAATTCCCGTTGAATCAGTGGGCCTACTCTAGTGCAATTTATTACAATAAGCAACAGGAATTAGCCAATATATCGTGATTTTATTTGCTTAAGAGTGCTTGTTGAGAAAAAAAATGAGGTAAAAGTCATGTGTTCTCTGTTAGGCCTCTACATGCTATTCTAATTCTTTTCTTTTTTTCATTTTTAGCACTCAGTAGAATTTTAATTTAATTCTTTACATTCAAAGTCATAATGCAAAATTAACCAGAGCACATGATAGATGTTCTCTTGTATGAATAAGTTTCAAGGAAAAGTATCATATGTGCAGTAGAGATCCTAAAAGTTATTTCAGTCTCTTGGGCCCTATGATTTGAAAAAATAAAGGGTTTGGGTTTTTTTTTTCCTTTCCATTTCTGGATGATTTAGTAGAGATTTTCCATGGGATGTTGAGAAGTGTTTTCCACTGCTGTGAAATTCCATGTGGAGTGAAATGTCTGTGCTTCTCTTACAGTTCATAATGTTTGGATGGAGTTATAGTAAATTAAGCCAGTGGCAAGTTGGACTAGAGTTGGGAAAATCCATGTACAGACCTTGCTCAACCACAGTGGTATAGTGGGAGGAGTCAGACTAACTTGTTCCCTCTTAACTTAGTTATAATTAGGAGGAGGATTTCTATGACATTTCACATTTTCTCTGCAACCTACACTTGAACCTATAAGCAAGTTCAAACATGTTTATGAGTAATCTGTCTTTTTTTACCAGATTACTCATAAACAGGTTCAGATTCACCCATAATCTCAAACATAGGTTGCAGAAAAAAACATGACATGTCATAGAAATCCTCCCCCTAGTTATAATCCTCATAGTATCTGGGGACTATTTATTTATAGTACTTGAAATATTTTTAACCTGCCTTTCCCCTTATGAGAACCCAAGGTGGCTTACAACAATTCAAATACAGTATTTAGATTAATAACAATGAGTGAATGCATACATTGCTAAAAGGATCAATGAATACAATACCAAAAAACATAAGCACCATCAAAGCACATTCAATGCAGTAAGGTACAACAATCCATTTAAAAAATTCCACTCAGGCAGCCAGTCACTCAGGGAAAGCTTTCCTGAAGAGAAAGGTTGCCTGCTTGCAGAAGGACAATAAAGATGGGTCCAGCCGAGCCTCCTATGGAAGGGAGTTCCAGAGTCTGGGAGCAGCAACGTGAAAGACCTCTCTTGATGATCAGAACACTTGAGCAGGCTTAGAAAGGGACTTGCAGTGCTTGAGATAGTTTGGGCCCAAACTGTTAGGGCTTCATGGGTTAGAAACCATCACTTTGAATTGTGCGTAGAAACGGATTGGCAGCAAGTGGAGCTGCTGTATCGTGTGTGGGTGGGATGGTTATGTGTTCCCTGTGTCCAGCCCTGGTTAGCTGTTTTACTGCTCCGTTTTGGAGCTCCTGAAGTTTCCTGACACTTTCCATAGACAGCTCCGTGTAGAGTGCGCTGCAGTACTCTAGCCAGGATGTAACTATAGCATGTTTCACTGTGAGCAAATCAGACCTCTCCAGGAATGGATGGAGCTGGTGCACTTATTTTAACTATGCAAATGTACTCCTGTCCACAGCCAAAACATGGGCATCCAGGCTCAGCAGGGTGGATTAAAATTAATGATTTTTTTTTAAAGTTGGATTTTTAAAATTTAAATTGGATTTACTTTAATGAAATGTTTTTGGAGGAAAACTATCTAAATATAGTTTTCTTTTTAAGATATGTTATAGTTCAAAGATTTTTCAGCATGAAACAGACCTTAGTTATGTAGCATGAGCAATATGCAATATTTCATGCAATATTTACATTTTTGGGAAACTAATTCAATTAATCCAAGTTATCCAAGCAGAGATAACATGCACTTTTTCACAGTAAAAATGGTATAAAAGAAACAAAATTCAGGAAAAGACCTTAATCCCATTGTTGTTCTGCAAGTTTGTGTACAAACAATGAACACATTACAGTAGAACTGCGGTATCTGCAGGGTAACAGTTCCAAGCCTCCCCATGGATGCTGAAAAATGTGTATGTAGCGAACATTATGCATTGCCTGGTCTCTGGATTCCTCTAGTGTCCAGTTTTGGTAAATACACCCTGGAAATACATATAAATACGTATTTCGAGGAGGGCATTTAGTATTTTCAGGCAGGAGATAAGTGAATCTGGATTCTGATTCCATGGATTGGGGCAGGGGGGTCCTACTGTACCTTGAATGCTACGTTTGAAGATTGCTTGCAAGATAGTTTGCTTTTCAAAAAGATACTTCAGTTTAAAAACTTGATGTTTAAGCAAATAAAAGAATATGTATGCTATGTAGTGTTATTGTTTTAGTTAAATAAAACAAGTAAAGTACCGTATTTTACCATGTATATGACCCCCCAATGTATAAAATGACCCCCTAATTTTGACCCTTGATGGAGGTGGAGGAGCAGTTAATGGGCAACTGCTCCTCCACCTCCATCTCCTGCTGCTGCTGTCTCCGCTGCCCGCCCGATTACCTCCTCCAGTGCGACTGCCAGGGCTCACCTCCAGCTCACGTCGCTGCCTTGTCCCCTGCCCTAAGGAGATCGTGGGAGGAGGTGATCTGGCGGCTGCAGCAGGAAGAGGTGCCCAAGAGCGTGCGAGTGCTTGTTTGCCTCCGCCTCTGCCTCCTCCTGCCTCCACCACCGGAGGGGACAAGGCAGCGACGTGAGCTGAGCCCGTTAGTCCCACTGGAGGTGGTGATCGGGCGGGTGGGGAAGGCAGCAGCAAGAGGCGCCCGAGCGCGTGTGACTGCTCCTTCGCCTCCGCCTCCTGCTGCTGCTGCCTCGGGGCCACCAGAGGGGACAAGCCATGAGCTCTGGAAGAGGCAATTGGGCAACGGCGGCGGCAGCAAGAGGCGCCCGAGCGCGCGCGCGACTGCTTCCTTCCATGTATAAAACAACACTCAATTTTTCCTCTAATTATTTTAGGAAAAAGTGTCGTTTTATACACGGAAAAATATGGTAGTTTTCCAAATATGAATGATTAACCTGTTAAACTGAAATCAGTTCTTTTATAGCTGTTTTACTAATCTGATAGGTTATTATTCTATATACAAAATATTCCTCTGATTGCAAACATTAAAGGTTGTAACCACCAGCAAGAATGAGTCTTTACATTTAAAAATTATAATTTAAATTGAGTCGTACTGACTGCTGATTCAAATCATGATTGAAATTGATTTGATTTAAATCCAATCCACCCTGAGGCTCAGAAACTAGAATGGATTTTTCCAGTAGCTTGCTATGGGTGAGTATCATTGTATTGTAAAACATCTTGGAATGGTTTTCACTTGAATACTGAAGTTAGTTTATACAAGTCCTTACCCAGGTAGAGAGGAAAATTGCTGAACTGTTGTTGATATGGCTGTAATATAGCTGCCTGCATTTTTGGACTCTCTTTGGTGGATTGGCTACAACAACTGTCATGATGAATACCTGAGTTTTAAAATTTGCAACCATACCTCTGCTCACTGATGAAATGTATTCATGATGAGGCACTCTTTTCTAGAGTTGTTATAAGGAAGACATGAGGTGAAAAGTAAAATCATAGAATAATTAAGTTGGAAGGGGACTGACTATTAGGCCATCAAGTCCACCCTACCCCGCTTAGGGCAGGAATCCAAATCAAAGCAGATCTGACATATGGTTGGCCAGTTTTCTCTGGAATGCCTCCAGAGCTGGAGCGCTCACCACCAATGGTTCCATTGCCATATTGCTTGAACAGTTAAGATGTTTTTCCTGATATTCAGCCTCCTGAGTCAATGCATTCCGTTGTTGTACTGCTCAAACCGTTAGGAAGTTCTTTCTGATATTCAACTGAAATCTGGCTTCAACAGCTGAAAGACTCAGAGAACTTACCGTATTTTTCCGTTTACAAGACGACCCAAAGTATAAGACGACCCCCCCCTTTCTAACCCCCAAATTAGAAAATTTGCACGCTTGCACCCCTTTCATCCTCCCGCCCTTTCCCGGCTGTGTTTCCCGCTTCCTAAGCCCTGTGGAGCTTAGGAAATGGGTAATGCAGCCATGAAAGGGCAGCGCGCTCGCACCCCTTTGATCCTCCAGCCCTTTCCCGGCTGCGTTTCCCGCTTCCTAAGCCCTGCGGAGCTTAGGAAATGGGTAATGCAGCCATGAAAGGGCAGCGCGCTCGCACCCCTTTGATCCTGGCGCCCTTTCATGGCTGCTTCAGGATCACAGGGATGCGAGCGTGCTGCCCTTTCACGGCTGCTTTACCCTGTGGCTTCGCAAAAGGCAGGGAAAGCGGCTGCCTGCCGTGTATGAAACGACCCTCAATTTTTGGTCTAATTATTGAAGTAAAAAAGTCTCGTTTTATACACGGAAAAATACGGTAAATATATAAAGTCTCAGAAGTCTTTCATTAAGGTCTTCATGTTATATAGTTTGAATATTATGTCATAGACATATTATTTATCATTGTAAAATAACATATTGCACACTCCAATGTTTTTTTCATTTTTTCCAAAAAAACAAAAACAAAAAAACAGCTTTAGGAAAAAAAAGATAAAACTCCCCCCCCCCCCCCCCCAGTTTTTTCCAGTTTTTGTTCTAGGCCTTGCCATCTCTACTTCAGCCCATTGTTACTTGACCTGTCTTCTTAAGACTAAACATACCCAGTTCTTTCAGTCTTTCATCATAGGGCTTAGTTTCAAGTCCACTTGGTCATTCTTGTTGTGCTTCTCTGAACTGTTTCCCTTTTGTCTTCATCCTTCTTAAAGTATGGTGTCCAGAATTGGACATAATACTCGAGGCCTAATCAGTGCCAGATAGAGGGGAACTAGTACTTCACGTGATTTGGAGACTATACAGTGGTACCTTGATTTACGAACTTAATCCGTTCCGGGACGGCGTTCGTAGGTCGAAAAGTTTGTAAGTCGAAGCACCATTTCCCATAGGAATGCATTGAAAACCATTTAATGTGTTCTGAGGGAAGAAAAAGCAGGGGGAAAGGGCTGGAAATTCGAATTTCCTGCCCTTTTCCCCTGTCTTTTTGCCTTCGGAGGTCTCAAAGGGCTTCCTCCGATGTCAGAAAAAGCAGAACCTTACCTCCACTGCCGCGCCTTCGGTGGCGCTTACTCGTGAGTAGGCCCGTGCTTTCCGCAGCGCTTACTCACGAGTAGACCCGCCGCCGCGATCGGACCCCCAGGAGGTCTCCAAGGGCTTTCCCCCAACATCGGAGGGAGCCCTTGCAGACCTCCGAAGGCAAAAAGGCAGGGGGAAAGGGCGGGAAATTCGAATTGGGGGAAAGCCCAAACACTGCAAGTCCCACGCTGGGACTGCAAAAAACCAAAAACAAAAACAAACCAATCCAAAAATAAACATTGGAGCAAGTCCCACGCTGGGACTGCAAAAAAAAAAAAAAAAAAAAAAAAAAAAAAAAAAATCACCAAAAAACAAAACAACACAGAAACATAACCCCCCCAGCCCAAACCTACCCTCCAAAACCCACCCAGATCAACTTTTTTAAAAGGAAAAAGCAGAACCTTACCTCCACTGCCGCGCCTTCGGCGGTGCTTACTCGCGGGTAGACCCGTGCTTTCCGCAGCGCTTACTCACGGGTAGACTCGCGCCAGGGATGGGAAGGGAGTGCACCGGCTTCCTCCTCCTGCTCGGCAGAAGTAAAAAAAGTTCCCTGACCCCTTGCTCTAACCGTTGGGGTGAAAGAGCTACAAAGTAGCAGCCTCTTTGCCACCAACAGTTTGAATTTCCCGCCCTTTTTTCCCTGCCTTTTTTCGTTCGTAGGTGGAAGCTCCGTTCGCAAGTCGATCCAGATTTTTGCGGACGGAGCTGTTCGTAACTAGGGAGGTTCGTAAGTCGAGGTTTGACTGTTAATGCAGCCTTGTAATAACTATTCCTTGAACTCAGTGGTGACAGCATGACTGAAAACATGACCAGTTCGAGAGGAGGAAGAGAAGTAGTACAGTGGTGCCTCGACTTACGAACACCCCTACCTACAAACATTTCAACTTACGAGCAGCTCCGCTCGCAAAATTTTGCTTCGATTTGCGAGCGGAGCTTTTTCTGTAAGAACAGAAAAAGGCAGGGGAAAAAGGCGAGAAATTCAAACCATTGGTGGCGAAGAGGCTGCTTCTTTGTAGCTCTTTCGCCCCAACGGTTAGAGCAGGGGGTCAGGGAACTTTTTTACTCCTGCGGCGCAGGAGGAGGAAGGAGAGGTGGGGGCGGCTCCAGATCGCCGCGGGGCGCAGGAAGCCGGTGCACTCCCTGCCCATCCCTGGCGCGGGTCTACTCATGAGTAAGGCCCGCCAAAGGCGCGGGTCTACTCATGAGTAAGGGTGGCCGAAGGCACTGGGCTGAGGCACGCGGGTTGGAGGGGCTCCTCCGTGGATGGGGCGTGCGGCGGCGGCGCAGGAGGAGGCTCCCCGCCGGGGAGTGAGTGCCATCGGAGGAGGCTTCGGTCTGCCTGGTAAGGTGCTGCTTTTTCCTTTTTAGAAACTTCTGGGTGGGTTTTGCAGGGTGGGTTTTGGCTGAGGGGGGTTATGTTTCTGTGCTGTGTTGTTTTTTGCAGTCCCAGCGTGGGGATTGTTCGATGTTTATTTTTGGGTTTTGGTTTTTTTTTTTTTTTTTTTTTTTTTTTTTGGCAACCTTCGGGGCTTGCTCTGTTTATTTTTGGTTGTTGTTTTTTTAAAAGCCCCAGCGCCTTTCGATGGGGCTTTCTGTGTGCTTTATATATATTTTGGTATTTTTTTGAAATGCTGGAACGGATTAATCCCGTTCCCATGCATTTCAATGGGAAGTGGTGCTTCGACTTACGAGCATTTCGACTTAAGAACACCATTCCGATATGGATTAAGTTCGTAAGTCGAGGCACCACTGTACTAGTAAACATTGCTAGTCACCTGTTCTGCTCCATGTGCAGTCATTTGTCTACAGAAGAGATGAGTCACTGTGCCCCTTCTGATGTTTTGGTTACAGTCACTGCTGATAGTTGGCCCTCTTAGTTCACCTTCTACATTCCCCACCCCCAGCTGCAAAGATACTTCTCCCCCTCTGAACACAATTCAGAAAGGTGAAGCTTGGCATACCCCAAGATAGCAGACAGGCTCCATTTTAAAAATGGTAGCAAATCCATGTGTGATCCCAGCTCCTCTCATTAAGGCAAGAAAGGCAAAGGTAGACTTTGCATGTTGTAGCTTAGTTTCTTAAGCTAGAACACTCTCCCCACCTCTTCAGAAGAGAAGGAGTTTGATTCTTTAGTTTCTCTCATTCCCTGATGAAGGGGAGGTCCAAGAAGGAGGAGGGGAGGACAAGAAAAGGGTTTAGGCTCAGTTTTCCTGTTTCTGGCAGAGGATCTTGGCCTCTTATTTCAAAAAGCCTAAGAGGACTCAAAGTGCACATTAGACCAACAAACCATGAAGGAACAGGTGAGGCTTTTAAAAAGCTTATCTCGCCATCCTCTGATCCACTATTCTCAACCACATATATGGCCATAGACAGGGAAGAATGGAAGAAACCAGCTACAGCATCTTCCCCCTCCTTAAAAATACTGCAGTGTACTTAATTCCATCTCATACAGACAGGAGGGTTGCCATCATGTCTAGGGCTGTCATTATGTGGATACAGACATCTTGAAGAAACATGGATAGATAAACAGACACATACATACGTACAGTATGTGTGTGTGTGTATATATATATATATATATATATATATACACACACATATGTATATTAAAGATCAGACAGTATGCATACAAAGCAAGAAAAAACCCCCATAAGAATTGTACATATCTTGCAACTTCTCAATAAACATAACTAAATTAGTGCACCTGTCACTAGGACCGATAGAGATATATTTCATTCAGACTGCTGGTTACAATGCCCCATCACCCTTCCAAAAAACCTCTCATATTCCCTCTCCCCCCAAAAAAACCTTCCTCAGGGCAGCCTCAAATCAAAACACAGTATTAACATCCTGGCAGTAGTTGCCTTTGTTGCAGATGGCAGACTCAGCACTATTAAGTTCAGTGTTAGAGCTCATACAGTAATTCTTGTGCACTGGCAGATTTGTCTAAAACTCTAGCAAGTCAGTTTGTAACTCAAGAACAGTGTAGTCTGGACAGTGTTTGGGGAGCAAAAGTGATGTATCTCTAGAATGAGTACTAGTAGAAATCACTGATTTTAAAAAGTGCCCTTTTGTTGGTCCTTAGAAAGAGAGGAGGGACTCTAATTAGAATCAATGTTTTTCCCCCACATTATTTGCGAAAATACAGGGATGGAAACAGTTCTGGATTTCAGTCACCCAATCTGACATGAATAAAAAGAAACAATTCTGAGCCAACAACTAGTTTTTCTTCTTCAAATAAACAGCATTTCTGGTACTAATAGAACCTAGCACAAAGAGCAGAAGTGGTGGGGAATCCCTAGTGCTTTCCATGTATACACAACCATCCGTCACAGAGCAGTGGGTGCTGGACACTGTAGGAGAAAGATATTGTGTAGAATTCATAACAATTTTGTTGTTTAGTCGTTAAGTCATGTCCGACTCTTCGTGACCCCATGGACCAGAGCACGCCAGGCCTTCCTGACTTCCACTGCCTCCTGGAGTTGGGTCAAATTCATGTTGGTAGCTTCGATGACACTGTCCAACCATCTTGTCCTCTGTCGTCCCCTTCTCCTCTTGCCTTCACACTTTCCCAACATCAGGGTCTTTTCCAGGGAGTGTTCTCTTTTCATGGCCAAAGTATTGGAGCCTCAGCTTCAGGATCTGTCCTTCCAGAGAGCACTCAGGGTTGATTTCCTTCAGAATGGATAGGTTTGTTCTCCTTGCAGTCCAGGGGACTCTCAAGAGTCTCCTCCAGCACCACAATTCAAAAGCATCAATTCTTCGGCGGTCAGCCTTCTTTATGGTCCAGCTCTCACTTCCATACATCGCTACTGGAAAAACCATAGCTTTGACTATGCGGACCTTTGTCGGCAAGGTGATGTCTCTGCTTTTTAAGATGCTGTCTAGGTTTGTCATCGCTTTCCTCCCAAGAAGCAGGCGTCTTTTAATTTTGTGGCTGCTGTCACCATCTGCAGTGACCATGGAGCCCAAGAAAGTAAAAACTGTCACTGCCTCCATATCTTCCCCTTCTATTTGCCAGGAGGTGATGGGGCCAGTGGCCATGATCTTAGGCTTTTTTGATGTTGAGCTTCAGACCATTTTTGGCGCTCTCCTCTTTCACTCTCATTAAGAGGCTCTTTAATTCCTCCTCACTTTCTGCCATCAGAGTGGTATCATCTGCATATCTGAGGTTGTTGATATTTCTTCCGGCAATCTTAATTCCGGTTTGGGATTCCTCCAGTCCAGCCTTTCGCATGATGTATTCTGCATATAAGTTAAATAAGCAGGGAGACAATATACAGCCTTGTCGTACTCCTTTCCCAATTGTGAACCAATCAGTTGTTCCATATCCAGTTCTAACTGTTCTTTCCTGTCCCACATATAGATTTCTCAGGAGGTAGATAAGGTGGCCAGGTTCATAACAATACCTCAGAGTTATTTTATGCCTTCTCCAACATCCAGCAAAACATTTGATAAATACATCTTACTAATACAAGCTCTACATTACCTGTTGGGTTTTAATTAATGCATAGAGTCAGTATCATCACACATGTATCCAGGGTGCCACTCAGTAGTCTGCATTGTCAGAAAACAAAAGGAGTAAGGGCAATACTAGATTTAAAGAAGCTGAATGGGTTTGTGCTGTGCAGTATCATGCCTGTATTTCAAGGAAGAAAAATGATGCCAAACTTTACATAGAAGCATGAACTTGGACAGGGCCTATAAGGTTGTCAAGTCCAAACCCCTGCTCAATGTAGGAATACAAATCCAAGAATATCTGCAAGGTGATTGTCTAAATTTCTCTTGAATGCCTCAGGTGTTGGAGCACTCGCCACCTCTCGAGATAATTGATTCCATTGCCGTACTGCTCTAACAGTTATGATGTTTTTCCTGATATTAAACCAAAATCTAGCTTCCTGTATCTTGAGCCCATTGCTGCGTGTCCTCCACTCTGGGATGATCAAGAAGGGATCCTGCCCCTCCTCTGTACGACAACCTTTCAGTATTTGAAAAGTGCTCTTATATTTTCCCTCAGTATTCTTTTCTCAAGGCTAATCGTGCCCAGTTCTTTCAGTCTTTCTTCATAGGGCTTGGTTTCCAGCCCCCTGATAATCCTTGTTGCCCTCCTCTGAACTTGTTCCAATTTGTTGGCATCCTTTTTGAAATGTGGTGTCCAGAACGGGACACAGTACTCAAGATGAGGCCTAACCTGTGCCAAATAGAGGGGAATTAGTACATCATGGGATTTGGAGACTGTACTGCTGTTAATGCAGACTAAAATAGCATTTGCCTTTTTTGTAGCCACATCATACTGTTGGCTCATATGCAGCTTGTGATCTACAATGAATCATAGAATCGCCATAGGGTTGGAAGGGACCTTGGAGGTCTTCTAGTCCAACCCCCTGCCCAAGGCAGGAGACCTCATACCATCCTGGACAGATGGCTGTCCAATCTTTTCTTGAAAACCTCAAGCGATGGGGCACCCACAACATCAGGAGGCAAGCTGTTCCCCTGCTTAATGGTTTTCACCGTCAGGAAATTCCTCCTTATTTCCAGGTTGGATCTCCTTCTGACGAGTTTCCACCCATTGGTTCTTGTCCTACAGGTGCAATGGAGAATTGATACCCTCTTCCTTGTGGCAACCCTTCAGATATTGGAAGACTGCTATCATGTCTCCCCTCAGTCTTCTCTTTGTTAAGCTAAACATACCTAGTTGTTTTAGTCGTTCTTCATAGGATTTAGCCTCCAGTCCCCTGATCATTTTTGTTGCTCTTCTCTGCACCCCTTCCAGGGCCTCAGCATCTTTTTTGTATTGTGGTGACCAGAACTGGACACAGCACTCCAAGTGTAGCCTCATTAGCGCGGTATAGAGTGGTACTATCACTTCCCGTGATCTTGACGCTATCCCCTTGTTGATGCAGCTAGGTGTTCTTTTACCACTTCCTTACCTATTTTGACCTGCTTCCCTCTCCTGTCTCCCACAATGCTGCTTTTGACAGGGTGGACCAATCTTTCCTTTTGCATAAATACAGATGCAAATAAATAAATAAAAAATTAAGCAGTTACACTTTCTCCCTGTTGCCTGTCACCTTCTTGTCATCTTCTCCCACTAGTGGACCAACCATTTCCTTGACTTTTCTCTTCCTCCTTACGTGTTGAAAGAAACTTTTTTTTGTTATTTTTGGCATTTGTTGCAAATCTTAGCTCATTCTAAGCTAACTTAGCCTTCCTGACTCCATCCTTGTAGATTCGAGCTATTTGCTGGTATTCTGTTTTAGTTATGAGCCCCTTTTTCATTTTTTTATACTTATCCTTTTTGTCCCTTAGCTTGCCAGAGAGCTCTGTGTGCATCTACACCAGTCTTGTCAGACGTCTCTTGTTTTCCTTTCTCTGTGGTATTGTTTTGGTTTGGACCTTTATTATCTCGCCTTTCAGGGTTTCCCAAGCATCCCAAACTGTTTTTCCTTTTAGGATTTCCATCCATGGAATCTTTCCTATTACATTTCTTAGTTTGTTAAAGTCAGCTCTCTTAAAATCTAGAACATTAGTCTGACTTGGTACAGTTACCCTTGCCTACATGATGGTGAATTCTAATATGACATGGTCGCTTTCTCCCAACGTTCCTACAATTTCCACTTCCTCAACTATTTCCTCCCTATTAGTAGGTATTAAGTCCTGTATGGCTGACCCTCTAGTTCCCTCCTCTACCTTTTTGATGATAAAGTTGTCAGCCAGGCATGTCAGGAACCTGTTGGATCTCCCACTTGCTGCAGAGTTGGTTTCCCAGTTGACATCTGGGTAGTTAAAGTCCCCCATTACTTCAGTGGTGTGTTTCCTACACATCTCAGCTAATTGATTTGCAAAATGTTCATCTATTTCATCTGCTTGGTTAGGTGGCCTGTAGTACATGCCTACAACTATGTCATTCATTTCCCCCCTAATATTCAAGCAAAGAGCTTCAGGAAAGCTTTCATCCTTGGTCTCCTGTATTACAGTACAGGAGTAGTAATTCTTTACATACAGTGCAACTCCTCCTCTTTTGTTGGGTCTGTTTCATTGGAACAAATTATATCCTTCTAATATATTCAAATTATATCCTTCCAAGATCCTTTTCACTCTTAGTACTGCAGGTATCCCCCATCTTGTAACTGTGTGTTTGGTTTCTTTTTCCAAGGTGCAGTACTTTGCACTTATCCCTGTTGAATTTCATTCTGTTGTTTTTAGCCCAGTGCTCAAGTTTATCTAGATCATTTTGAATTTTATTTCTGACTTCCAGGGTGTTAGCTATTCCACCCAATTTTGTGTCATCCACAAATTTGATTAGAATTTCCTGTATCCCCTCATCCATGTCATTAATAAAAATGGTGAAGAGCACAGGGCCCAGGACTGAGCTCTGGGGTACCCCACTTCTTACCTCCTCCCGGTTTGAGAAGGAGCCATTAATAATCACCCTCTGAGTACGATTCTGCAGCCATCTCACAGTTGTTCTATCCAGCCCGCATCTAGTCAACTTGCTAATCAGAATATCATGGGGCACTTTGTCAAAAGCTTTACTAAAGTCAAGGTATACTATGTCTACAGCATTCCCGCTGTCTATCAGGGAGGTTACCAGATTTTAAAAAATGAGATCAGATTAGTCTGGCAGGATTTGTTCTTGATAAATCTGTGCTGGCTTCTAGTAATTACTGCATTGTTTTCCAGGTGTTTGCATAATAACCGTTTTTGTAATTTGTTCCAGAATTTTCCTGGGATTGATGTTAGGCTAACTGGTCTGTAGTTCCCAGGTTCCTCCTTTTTGTAGATTGGGACAATATTAGCCCTTCTCTAGTCATCTGGCACTTCACTCATTTCCCATGAGTTCAAGAAAATAATGGACAGTGGTTCTGAGAGTTCTTCAGCCAATTCCTTCAACACTCTTTATCACAAATCAGGGGGAAATCCCAGAACCTGACTCCTGTTCTCACCTAAAAATAGTGCAATTGTCAAATTTTCTAGGTATTTCTTGCTTGGAGCTACAAAGTAGTGGAAATGCCTAGAAGAAATGTGTCTTTTAGATTAACTGTGTGAACTCAACTATATATCTGTGAAGCTGGAAAGCATTGGATTGTTACTCCCCAAGGAATTTATATGAATGTGAAATGCTTCTGTCCTGTGCAAGCCAGTACACAGCACTCCCGGCTATTTGTTTTGAAGAGGTCTCAGCTATGTTTCTTCAGGGCTGATATTCTTTTATTCTAAAAGAGTAGAGCACAATACATCCAGATACTGAGAGGAGGCTAAAGGAATGGTATGAATACTTGTTGCAGAATACTTCATTTTAAATCACTCTCAAGGGTGTGCAGTGTGGGTCCTTCTTTGCAAAATGATGCTTACAGGGATTTATTTGAACCTTTGGGAATCAAGGGAAATGTCTTAAATTATGGCATCTGATTGGCTGTGTCTTTTGCCTTCCATAGTTTTCTATTTATTTATCTAAAATAAGAGTAGGGAATACAAAAGGTAAAAGGAAGTAGAAGGGAAGGGAAAAGGTTAGGGGAATAGGAGAACACAAAGTATACAATCATCCAATCTATTCATATTACAATAACAAATCCACTTTCTGCTTTTTTACAATTTGGTTACCCTCCAGCTATCAATTTACAGTTATATTTTAGTTTAAATCTATGTTACTCCAACACTATCTGAGAATCGAAGCCATTTGTATAATATATCCCATCGTTCAATTTCCTTCTGAATTGGACAGTTATTCATCACATCTGAAAAAATATCCATTTCTGCCTCATCCCATACTTTCTCAATAGGCTCCTCTTGTTTCAGTGACTCTGCTTTCTTCCAATTTATGGAAGAGAATGATGAATCCAGGACAACAGTCCAATTTTCAATATCACATTTTCTGACTGTAATAGTTGAATAAATCACTGGATAACTCTTTATCCCATCTACGTTACCTGGTATCTTACTCAATAAGGACCGTTCTGGAGTTAATGCAGCTTCACTTAACTGTTGTTTAACATCTGATGACCTCTCTTCCATCTGATCTTCTATCTGGTCAAGACATTCATTTATTTGCTGAAATCCTACTGTTATTATCTTCTGCATGGTAATCTGCCACTCATCTGATTTTTGTGCCATTTCCCCCAAATTTTGAGCCATTTGATTCTTTCCAATGAGTAGGGTTTATATAAATACTATATCCTTCACAAACCAAACCCACAGTCATAAACCTCCCCTAGGTTCTTTCTCCCATCTATACACAGATATTATCATATATAAATCAACTTTTAGCCCAACAATTTAAAATATAATCGTGGCAAAAATATCCCTTTTTCTCCAAAAAGCCAACAAAATTCTATTATCAGAGTCCCACACAGTCCAGCCAAGAAAGTCCAAACTACACCGCAAACACAAGGTTTCAGTATCTCCCCCAGATCTCCTTACAATCCGTCTAGAGTTCTTCCCATTAGTCCAAAGAATCCATAAAGAAAAACTCCAGTCCTTGTTTTCGTAGCTCCTCAGTCCAGTCGGTCACGTCTTGATGTCTGATTTATTTCACAGTCTGTTCTCATGCTTCAAAAAAACAAAAACAAAAACTCATTCCTTCTTCTCCAACCAAACTTGACAAGCATCTATTTTCAGAGTCCCACACAGTCTAGGGAGAGAGATCCAAGCTAAACCGCATTCACAAAGTTTCAGTCTCTTAAATCCTGTCCAGTGGTATTTCACTCCGGGATTTTCCAGAAACAAAAAACTTTTCCGTCTCACTGTCTCTCTTTCGGCCTTGAGCCAGCCTGCTGTTTAAGAGTCAGTTTCGCTTTTGAAGAAACCGGCTGGTAATCAAAACTCGCCGCTCCTTTCCTTCTTTCGGCCAAATATTTTCACCCTTTTCAGCTTAATGGGGCTGTTCATAAATCAAAGGCTTCAACTTACTTTGTTTCTACGCTGTAATACTTGTTCTCTTCTCCTGGGGGGGGGGGTTGCTCACAGCTCACTGCCAAAAAATGGCTCCCGCATCCGATCTGTGCTCGAGTGAATTTTACAGATGGAAGAAATAATGGGTTGCTGCCCAATCTTCCCCCCACTGTTGCTCACCACATGCTCAGAGACACCTCCCCTTATTCCTAAGGGGACCACAAATCGGGCGGTTCCAGCTTTTCCCGGGAGCTTTTCCCTGGAGCTGCTGGCTTCACCGCGACGAAGCCCCGCCTCTGGCTGTGTCTTTTGGATGAAAAAAAAACCCACGTGAAATTAAGTTCAGCGTCCCCACCTTTCTGTGTTTGCTCAATTGCTGCTCTATATCAAGATGAAGGCAGCAGCAAATATTATCTGTTATTCTCTCAGCTTCTTATTCTCTTAATACTAGAATGTATGAACTGTCATCTTGTGTTTGAAACATTAGTGGCATCCAGATTCAAAACAAAGAGTAGCAACAAAGATCAAGTTCAGCTGGTACCATGCTTCAGCGAAGAAAGTGGGGAAACATTCTCTGAATCTGCAAAATATAAAATCTGAAATGTGAAGTTAAAGCTACCTCTCCATATACATCTGTAATCAGTTCAGGGGCCAGTTAACTCATGAGCGGACTGACTGATCACATAAGTTCTTCCCTGCCCCCTCCGACAGCAGAGGTTGATGATCATCCATATTTTCCAAGTGACAGATACCTAGAGAACTTACTGAAAAACAGCCCTGACAATAGCTTTGTCTTTGGACAAGAAGTGGTTAACAGATTTAAAAAAAGGAGTCAGGTTTGGGATTTTCCCCCGCTTGGTGTCTCATCAATGGTAGTGAGCACAAGAGGATATCCTGTAGATCAGGGTGGATTTGATTTAAAGCAAATAAATTTAAATCACTAGTCAAATCACTAGTCAGTAAGACTAGATTTAAATCATGGTTTTCTACACGAAGACTCATTCTTATTGGTATAATCTTAATATTTGCAACCAGATGAAGGTTTCATTTTTAGAATAACTACTTTTCAGATTAATTTTACAGCTCTTTGGTTATACTATTAGAAAGTTTACACATTCCAATAGAAACTTGCCCCATGTACTTAGTGCTAGAGGATCCCAGAAGATGAGCACATGATCTATACTTATGGTTGCTGGGGGGGGGGGGGGGAGAACCAAAAATTGCTGGGATGTGGCTGCAATCTCTTGGTGCCAAAATATTTTGAAGAGTTATTTTGGACTTAATGAAATGGTGAAGCAGAAGTTTGAGTGAGTGCAACACGTTCAACAAAGAAACATAAACACCCTTTAACTTTTCAAGTAGGAGGGGGTGCTGATATTGAGCCTTTCCCAGAAAAAATTGAGCTAGGAAGCTGTAACTGCCACACCATTCTACATATTCCCCCAGGAAGTCAATGCACTTGCGACATCTGTCCTGCAGCTTCTTAAGTCCCTGCAAATAAAATTTTTCCGACTGCTGGTGTAACCACTCATTTGCAGCATTAGTTGCCTCCAGAACACTCCCAAATCGTTGTCCCTTTAGGTGTTTTTTGAGTTTGGGGAACAGATAATAGTCAGAAGGAGCCAGGTTGGGAGAATAGGGTGGATGGGACATCACTTGAAAGCCTAAGGACGTCAGTTTTGCCATTGTTTCACCTGCAGTGTGTGACGAGGCGTTGTCATGCAACAGGATGACACCTTTGGAGAGCTTTCCTTGACGTTTTTCCTTGATGTTTTGCCTCAACTTTGTCAATAAAGCACAGTAATATTTTGCATTGATGGTTGAACCCTGTTGGAGGTAGTCCACCAGCAGAACTCCCTTCTTATCCCAAAAAAACTGTTGCCATTTGCTTCTGTACCGACCTTTGCACTCGGAACTTCTTTGGCCTGGGGGAACCACTGTGCCTCCATTCCTTAGACTGTTCCTTTGTCTCAGGATCATAACGGTACAGTGGGGCCTCGACTTACGAACGTCTCTACTTACGAAAATTTCGAGTTACGAAAAGCTCTGACCGCAAAATTTTGCTTCTACTTGCGGCCGGAGCTTCGACCTCCGAAAGAAAAAAGGCAGGGGAAAAGGGTGGGAAATTTAAATTTACTAACTGTTGGTGGCGAAGAGGCTGCTGCTTCGCCCCAACGGTTAGGAAAAGGGAGGCTCAGCCTCCCGGGCTTCCAACACTGCCCCAACCGCCGCGCTGGGTGCCGGTGCTTTGGAAGCCCAGGAAGCTGGCACCCGGTGCGGCTGTCGGGGCAGCTTTGGAAGCCGGGGAAGCCGGGCTTCCAAAGCCGTCCCCGCTGCCCTCTGCCTCCCGTCCCCACGGGGATGGCTTGGGAAGCCGGGGAAGCCGGGCTTCCAAAGCCATCCCCACTGCCCTCTGCCTCCCGTCCCCGCGGGGACGGCTTGGGAAGCCGGGGAAGCCGGGCTTCCAAAGCCATCCCCACTGCCCTCTGCCTCCCGTCCCCGCGGGGACGGCTTGGGAAGCCGGGCTTCCAAAGCCGTCCCCGCTGCCCTCTGCCTCCCATCCCACTGCCCTCTGCCTCCACTGCCAAAGAAAAAAAAAATGACCAAAAAAATAAAAGCCGCCCCCGCTGCCCTCCACAGGAGGCAGAGGGCAGCGGAGGCGGCTTTTATTTTTTTGGTCATTTTTTTCCTTTGGCCGGAACGGATTAAATGGTTTTCAATGCATTCCTATGGGAAACGGTGATTCGACTTACGAAATTTTCGAGTTACGGCCACCGTTCAAATATGGATTAATTTCGTAAGTCGAGGCACCACTGTAGATCCATGTCTCATCATCAGTTACCAGTTTGCCCAGGAAATCTGACTCATTTCTTGCAAAATGTTCCAAAACAGCCACCGATGACTCCACACGTTTCCTCTTTTGTTCGGTTGTCAAAAGTTTGGGGATCCACTTTGCTGCCAGCTTTCTCATTTCCAAGTTGTTGTGGATAATGGCACCAACTCTCTCACATGATATTCTCAGATATATAGAAATACGTTTGGCTGATATTCGGTGGTTCTCCATGATCATGTCATGGATGGCTTTCACATTTGCAGGCACAGAGACAGAAACAGGCCTTCCACTGGGTTTCTCACTATCAACACCGAAATGGCCAGTTTTAAAATTGACAACCCAACGTTTAACTGTTGCATATGAAGGGCCACTGTCACGCATAGTTTGTGACATTTCATCATGGATCTGCTTTGCACCTTTCCCTTGGAGAAACAGGAACTTGATTATGGTCCTATGCTCTTCCACATTGAACTTTTCTGGAGGTGCTGCCATGTTCACTTTGGAGCTGAAAATGAAAGATAAGTTAAAATCATAGGTAGTTGATTTTTGCACCATTGAATACAGACAAATTGGCCAATCCACCCTGCAATTTATAGCTTCCTAGCTCAATTTTTTCTGGGAAAGGCTCAGTACTTATCAGTACCCCCTCGTAAACTAACGTTGCTATGCTGGCTCCATCACTTTTAAAACAGTATCAAATCCTAATATCTCTATCAACATTTTTAATACTGGCAATTCCACACAAATGCTTTAAATATATCCAATGCGATAAATCCTGCTTTCAGTTTTTGTTTGTCAATAACATGTTTTATATTCACTACTCTTCTAGTCAAGTCTGCCATTTGTCTCCCTGATGTGAAACCATACTGATTCTCTTTAGTATCAATAAAATTATTCTCTTTGCTAATAATGCAGTAAATAACTTAGCATCTTGATTATTTAAGGAAATAAGCCTATAGCTGTCTGGGTCTATAAGGTCCTTATTAGGCTTAGGAATTAATATTTTTAACGAATGCTTCCAAGACTTTTGGGCTTCTTCTCCTTCCACAATTTTATTTTTAAATTTTTTTAAAATATAATTAGTGTTTTTAGACCTGTTTTATCTGATGTGAGCCACCTTGGGTGCCCTATGGGAGAAAAGTGGCAAATTAATTAATTAAACTAATTTAAAAAAAGCTAATTCAATAACCGTTTGACTCAACTTCCCCAAATTTGGCACAGAGCAAGAGCTACACTGTGCCAGATTTCGTGCTGATCATGATTTAAAAAAAACAAAAACAACCACAGAATATTTGACTATTTAAATAAAAATGGGATTTTTTATCTATCCTACCCAAAGTCCAGTTTCAAAGTTATTTTTTTTTCTTTGAGCTACCTTCATTTTTAGAATTAATTTCCGGAATGGTGATTTGCTCTGCCACATAGTATCAGTTTTAATTTTTAAATTTCAGATTGGCCTTTAAATATTGTTTCAAATATTCTTCAAATATTTGATTTTTAGTGGTTCAATAAAAGGTATCATCCACCCTTACAGTTATGTAAACTTGGGGACCACATAGCCTTTTCCTTGTTCTTTTTGGACTGTATCAGACATGAATTATTGTACACCTCTAATTAAAAAGTTAGTTAATTGCCAAGGGGAGAAATTGTAGTTTTATATTGCTTGCATTTCTCTCTTGCATCTGTAGAAGAGATTTCAGAGGTTCTTAAGAGCACTGGTCCCCAACCTTTTTAATGCCAGGGACCGGTTTTGTTGAAGACCATTCTTCCAAGGACCGGCGTCCGTGAATTGGGGGGGGCGTGGGGGGGCGTCCGTGCGTGGGGGTATTTGTTATGCAGTAGGTTGTTGGAGGATAGCTATGAATCAAGCACATTACATAGGAACTAATGCAAAAGCGGTTAATCCGTCCTCTACCACTAGGGGGAGAATTTTAAAATTTTTTTTTTAAAAAGGGGCAGGAAAGGAGAGAGGGAGGGAAGGAACAATGGGGAAAAGAGGAAAGAAAGAAGGTCATCGCTGGGGCACACAGACCCCTCAGATAAAGGTTTGTGCTTTTAAGCACAAAAAGAGAGAAGACAGAGAGAAAGAAGACAATGGGGGGGAGAGAGTTTGGAGTCTAAAACACATTTTAAACCCACACATGCTATGGGGGGGGGGAGAGTTTGGAGTCTAAAACGCATGCTAAACCCACACATGCTAAACCCACACATTTTACAACAACACATTTTAAACCAAACCAAGCAACTTTTAAACAAAACACGTTTTAAACCAAACCAAGCACCTTTTAAACCCACCCACCAACACCTTTTAAAACAAAAGAGAGGTCACTTAGCTTTCGGTGTCTTCTGGACTGGAGGACATCACGGTGACTTCTCGCTGGAGGACAGGCAGGTGGGTGGTGAGATGGTCATCACTGCGAGGTAGAGGTCCCCTCCTTTGGGTCATCTTCTCCAGGGTTCCCTGTCGCTGTCTCTTGGCTGCAGGCTCCATCCTGGTGAAAAATCTGTCCAATTTCATCTGCTTCATCCTGCGCTGCAGAATCTTTCTGAAATGGCTGACCACATTGTCGTTCACCATGTCCATAACTCTTCCTGTCACAGTCCTGTTTGGGTGGTGCCTCTCAAAGAAGTCCTGGCACTCGGTCCATTTTTTGCAGATGGATCTTATCTCCTCGCTGCTAACCTGCGCTGCCTCTTCCTCTTCCTCAGTGGAAAGGTCCTCCACAAGAGCCTTCTGCTGCTCGGTTTGCAGTTCTGCAAGTTCTTCTGTCGTCAACTCCTCTTCGTGGTCTTCAACCAGCTCCTCTACATCCTCCTCGTCGACATCCAGACCCATGTCTTCAGCCATGGAGACAATGTCCCTCACCACCTGTGCAGCATCATGCGCCGACGGAGCAGCCATTATTTCTGTTATCATTACATTGTAATATATAATGAAATAATAATACAACTCACCATAATGCAGAATGCTCAGTGGGAGCCCTGTGCTTGTTTTCCTGCAACTAGATGGTCCCATCTGGGGGGGATGGGAGACAATGCCACCCGAAGTGTGTCTTTTATGTCCAGTCTACTGCGTAATTTAGTTTTTGTTGCAGTCATAGCAGAAAACCCTGCTTCGCAAAGATAGGATGTTGGAAATGGAAGCAGGCTTTTCAGTGCTTTTATGGCAATTCCAGGATATTCTGTCTTTACTTTGATCCAGAAAGTATGGCGATTTGAAGTTGTCTCAAACATACTTTTAAGGCCACCGTCATTTGCGATCTCAAGCAGTTGATCCTCTTCTAGCACGGATAAAGTTGATTCACCTGGCTTGTTCACAAATGGGTCACGGATCCATTCCTTCCCAGTTCTGGGGTCTTTTGCTGTTGGGAAGTAATTCTCAAACTCTTTCAAAAGCTGAGATAGATGATCATGCACCAGTTGGGAGAAAGAAGGCGCTGGCTCAGTCCCTTTCAAAATATCTGCTACTGTTTGAAACATATCAAAAATTCCATGTTTACTCGTCGCCCCCATAATTCTAGTTTGGCTTTGAATGCAGCCACTTTATCTGCTGACCTAAGCACAATTGTCATTCTCCCCTGAAGTGACAGATTGAGTTGGTTGAGCAGGTTGAATATGTCACATAAGTAAGCAAGTTTTGTAACCCATTCTGTGTCACTAAAATGTGCTGCCATTGGTGATTGTTTTTCTGTAAAAAATCTCTGGAGCACTTCTCGTAACTCAAAAACTCTGGCCAGAGATCTACCTTTAGAGAGCCATCTCACTTCGGTGTATAAAAGAAGATGTGTGTGATCTGCATCCATCTCCTCACAGAGCTGTGCAAACAGACGTGAGTTAAGGGCATGCACTTTAATGTGGTTGATCATTTTAATCACATCCTGCAAAACCTTGTGAAGTTTATGTGGCATTTTTCGGCTAGCCAGCATTTCTCTGTGAATGACACAGTGTGTAGACTCACATTCAGAAGCAACCTCCTTGATCAGAGTAGTGAAACCAGAAATCCGTCCAGTCATGGCAGCCGCTCCGTCTGTGCATATACTGACACAAAATGACCAGTTCAGTTTTCCTGACATGTAATCATTCAAAGACTTGAATAGTTCTGCAGCTGTGGTGTTGGTTGGTAACAAAAGTGCACATAATATATCCTCATGCACATCCTGAAAAATATATCGCACAAAAACAAGCATTGTTGCCTTATTGTCAACATCAGTGGACTCGTCCACCTGGAGTGCGTACCATGGTGACTCTTTAATTCTCTGTAACAACTGTGCCTCAATATCCTCTGCCATTTCATCAATTCGTCTACTTATGGTGCTAGCTGAAAGAGGAACACATGCCACTTTTTGAACTGCAGCCTCTCCTAAAAGTTCACGGCAAATGTCCTTAGCAGCAGGCAGGATCAACTCTTCACCAATAGTAAAGGGCTTCTTAGCTTTAGCAATGCGGTTAGCGACTAAGAATGATGCTCTCGGTGCAGACTGATTTGATGAAGTGGTGGCCATCAATAATTGCTTCTGTTCTTCGTGTTCACATTTTTTTCTTTTGAAAAACTCCAAAGGCTTGTCTTTTAATGCAGGGTGCTTGGTCTCCATGTGGCGAAGCAATTTTGATGGTTTCATGGCTTCGTTGGTTAGCTGCTCACCACATATTATACAAAGCGGGCTTGGAGAATGTGAATCACCCATTGCAATGAAGCCATATTTTAAGTATGACTCTTGGTATTTTCTTTTAAATGCAGATTTCTTTTTGTTGGCAGTCTTAGGGTCTTCTACTCTCTCGTCATTGGGTCTTTCCCCCTTTGCAAAGAAGCTCTCCAGTGATTATTGCTTTTTGCTCATTTTGGCTACAGTTAGCTTGCTGAGTGTTAACTGTAATAAGTCTATCTATAGATAGAAGAAGCAAGCCAAATCCATAAAATGAGAATCACTGCAATATAACAATTACTGTGCTAGATTAAAACTGAAGAGATCTGGGTTATACCAGGGCATGAAATTTACTGGATGATTTGGGCAAGCCAGATCCTCTTATTCTGACCTTCCTCAAAATTGTTGTGATAACAGGGAGAGAACAGCCTTAAATTCAATAAAGGGAAGGCATGAAATAAATGAAACAGACATACAAATTATACAGTAGAAAATGCTTCACATCTTTCTTAAAGAATTAAGAAGCCAATTGTACCAGGAAAAGGTTGCACAGAACTAAACAGAACACAGTTGAATGACAACAACAATTCTATTCACTTATTTTCTGTACATGACAGCTAAGTAGAACCTCAATATACAGAGGCTGTGGACAAAAGAGACAGAATACCACAGAAATCTAGAGGTTTCAAAAACAAATCAAAAACAGAAACAATCTGCATTATGCCCTTGTTGTGGACCCCTTGGAGACAAGTGTATGGTTAACCATGGGACCTGAACTCTGGACCTAGACTAAATTCTTGGCCTTGATCCAACAGAGGTTGCACACCTGAAAACCTATTTTATCTCTTAAGCACAGCCTGTTGAGTGTCTCCACATACTGTCTGTGGAACCATGACGTAAGATGTAATAATAGCTTTCATAAACTAGAAGAGTGATGAACATGTGCCCTCAAGATACTGCTGGACTTCAGTTCCAATCAATCCTAGCCAAACTAGTCAATGTGAGCGATGAAGGGAAGTTTAGTCCAGCCACATGAGGGGTCCACCAGTTCTCCACCTATGCCTCTACATTAGTTTGTTTATTTATTTTCTGTGCCACTTTTCTCTCACTTACAGAACCAAAGGTGGCTCACAAATTATCAATAGACAAAGCAGTTAAAAGCACAGCAAATTATATAAACTTGTGTTCAGACATATCAAGCTTTAAGCTCAGTTGTAGGTGTACGTGCATACCTATATATAGAAACACAGACAGTAATATAGAAAAATTGTAAACACTGGATTCAACTCACAAGGAAATAAAAAAGGTTTGGTCTCCCATAACTGAGCTGAAGCTTAGATGATAAGCACAATGATTGTTCATAACAACCATTCTAAATTTGCCAATTTATTTAAACTATGTATGACAATAAGCCTCCACAACAGTCTACAAACCATTTTTAAATTTTTAATGGTTTTTTTTAAAATGAAGTGTCCTACCAGATATCTGCAGTAGAGTTAGTTGTTCAGAATCCCAAAGGTGATGGTAGGCAAAAAGGATCAGAGGAAGGTGCAGTAGAGGTTGGACCTTTAAGGAAAAAGGGGCATCATCTTGCTGGATGCCTCCTAATCAGACGTCCAGGACCCTCAATCCCCCCCCCCCACCAACAAAACAAAAGCCACCCAAAACTTTGCAAAGGCAGTGCAGCTGGGCGATGGCTTAAGTCGGGCTTTTCCCCTCTTTCTATCCCCAGCGGCAGCATAGGAAGGGGGGGAGGGATCAAAGTGATCTCCTGTCTGTGCTGCCTTTGCAAAGGGATCAAATGTCCAGCTCGCATTCCAGGCGTCCCTGAAATAAGCAGCGCGGGCACCACAAGCCAGACGGTGGGGCAGAAGTGGGGGGGGGGGAGAGGAGAGGAAAGGAGGGAAAGGAAGGGGGACTTTGCAAAGGCAGTGCAGCTGGGGGATCACTTTGATCCCTTTCCCCTCGGCGCTCTTCGCCTCCCTCGGCGGGCCGATGGCGGGAAATTCAAATGGCAGAGGGCGGCGAGGAGTGCCAAGGACCGAGGGGGAAAGGGATCAAAGTGATCCCCCAGCTGCACTGCCTTTGCAAAGGCAGTGGGACTGAGCGATGGCTTCAGTTGGGCTTTCCCCCTCTTTCTATCCCCAGCGGCAGCATAGGAAGGGGGAGAAAGGAATCAAAGTGATCCGGAGCCAGGGGACTGCTTTGATCCCTTTTGCCCTCTTCCTATGCTGCCACTGGGGATAGAAAGAGGGGGAAAGCCTGACTGAAGCCATTGCCAAGACACGCATCGGAGCCGGCTTCATCCGCGCACGCCTCCCGGCGCCTGAGGCTCTGGGCACCCGGAGAAACTCCACTCCTTTTCCTCTCCACTTTGCATCCTTCCCTGCCCCTTCCTTACAAAGGCCTCCGCGGTGCTGATTTCCACCCCCGGCCCCGGTCCTCGAAAGCAGCTCCGCTCGTCCCTGTGTCTCCCGCCGCAAATACAAGGGGCCGCAACCGAAGGAGAATCCGGTCCCGTCTGATCAGCGGGACCGGCTGGATGCTGCAGCCCTGCCCTCCCTCCACCTCCTACCATCTTTCGCCCCATTGCACAAACCCCTAAAAGCCTACCTTCGCCTTCCCTCTCACCACAATCCCATCAACACACCCTTCTTCTTAACTGCCCTTCAGTTCAAATTTTTCCTTCCCTCGGATGTGGCACCAAACGATGAGCTCAACATGCCCCTCCGCAAGCGCGACACGCCCACCCACGCGTGCGGGGGTGTGTGCGGAGATCCGTGTCCGCGGCCCAGTTCAAGGAAGCCCACGGACCGGCACTGGGCCGCAGACCGGGGGTTGGGGACCCCTGCTTAAGAGGAGTTTCACTTGTTTAATGGGAGAGTAAGTTCTTTCATTTCAATTTTCCCTCCTATAGTTGCTGAAAAATCTGTTCTAGAGGTTTAGAGGACTGCAGAACATTGCCAGAGTTGGTGCAGGGCACTGTAAGGATAACTGCAAAAATAGCTTCTTCTTTCTTCTCTCTCAGTCAATGGAAACTCCGTGGAGTGCAAATTACAGCACAACTTTGTCGCACTATTAAAATGCATGTTTAGTTTTGATCTCTTCATTGAAAAAATCCAGTAATGTGGCTAATCTGACTTGTACATTAAATGGCATCAGTAGAGAACTTTATAAACTGTAGTGTGGATTTTCTAGAAGGTGTTCCAGTGCTGTAGATCTGGGTTGGAACAACTTTGGAAGACCTGTACGTATTCACTGAAGCATATCAACAAGAAACACAACACAGAAGCAAAAAAGACCTCCTCTGGAGCAGACTATGATTGAAATAATATTTCCACATTTTCAACAACAATCAGAATGACAACACACAAGCTGTGCCTCGCTGTCCAAAACATGGGGAGGAAGTGTCCCAACAATATGCAGAGAAATTATATTCTGACCTACAGTGACTTTCCTCCCAGCACCACAGAAAGAAGAATTCTATGTGGATTTTTCCAGGGGGTTGGAACAAAGAATTGGACTTCTGTATTGATCGCTTTCACCACTGGAGCCATGCTGAGATCACCAGTAAGGGACTTGATTTACCGTCTCAGCTGAACAGAGTGTAATGCTTATACACAGCCTCAAAAACAATCCCAACATAGTCATCTAAGAGGCAGTTAAGGGTGGCACTGTGGTTGTAATGGATAAATTGAGCTACACACAGGAGGCTGAGAGAATGATCCAACTCTAAATTTTACCAGCTCCTAATTACTTACCCAACTGCCAGATATCAAAAGAAATTACAAAACTTTATGAAAAACTTCCCTGAAAATATATGTGAACAAAATCTGACTAATGCACTGCAATAACCTCAACCAGTCACCTTCTACCTGCCAAAAAAAATTACACAAACCAGGGAACCCCCTGTAGACCTATTGTATCATGCTCTAGTACAATCACTCTTGGAGTACCTGGATATGTGGACTCCGTGCACAAACCATATGTCACCAATTCACCTAGCTATGTAAGAGATATCACAGACTTTCTAAGAAAACTCCAATCTACTCAACCATCTCCCTGACAACCTCATCTTAGCCACGATGGACATAGAAGCTCTCTACACTAACATCTCACACAGAGATAGACTGCAGGCTGTCAGGAACACCATTCAAACTAAGGATGAAGCACACATAGCCCCCATGCTCCTTGACTTTGTGCTCACACATACTACTTCACCTTTGACAATAAAACCTACCTCCAGCTCAACGGAACTGTCATGGGTAATTACATAGCTCCACAGAATGTTAATATATATATTCATGACTGAGCTAGAACAACACTTCATTAACTGTAGTACACCAGAACCACTCCTCTATATACATTGATTACATTTCTTTGATCTGAATTCATGGAAAGGAAGGCCTAGAGAAATTATACTGGGATTTCAATAACTTCCATCCGAACATTGACCTTAGCTTAGACCAATATACACAATAGCTGCATTTTTTGACACCACTGTGAAGCTATAACATGGAAATCTTAAGCAATACACTGTATCAAAAATCCACTGATCAAAACTGCATGTCTCCAGTTTCCATTCTGAACACACCATTAAATCTGTTGTTTACAGGAAAGCCCTCAGGCACATTTGCATGTGCTCGGACCCACAAAATATAGATTCCAAACTCAAAGATCTACATAATTCATTTCTCAGACTACAATACCTATTCAGTATGACTAACTTGGCAAGAAAAGAAAATACCTAGAAACAACCTTGTGCAAGATAGATCCAGAAGTTCACTCTCCCAGATGGGAGGTCTGTACTTGCTTACAGACACACACGCACCAGTCTCAAGCAATTATTGATACACAATGAACTACACAGTACTGATACAGAGATGGGGACTAACATCTGCTTGCCCCTATATTTACTCTGGGAACAGGATTACAGGATCCAACAATGGCACAAACAACATTAATGCCACTTTTACTCGTTCCTCTGCCAATGGATTTATGTCATCCTATGCTAACAGTGACCCTCTGCACTGTAGGACAAACGGAAAAATCTCTACACAAAAGAATTTATGGACATCAGGAATGGCAATACAAAGAAACTTTTTTCAATTCAGTTCACTCTGCCAGGATTTGAAAGTTGGTATTCTGAAGAAGAAATATCACAGAACAATCCAGAGGGAAACAGCTGAGATAAAATATATACATTTGCTTAATACCCATTTCAACCGATTAAATATTAGCCAAGGGTTCTTAAGCCATTACCAACTATGAAATATTACAATAATTATGTTATCTGCTGTTATTTTCTTTCCCAATTAACCATAGCGACCTTTAGAGAACAAGCTTCAAAGGTAAAGTTAGTCATTCTTATTACTACATGTTGTTTTTACTGTACTTTCCTTTAGCCATTGATCATCGTTGCTGTTTACAGAAAAGAACTAAATACCAAACAGGTCTCATAAATCATTAGTAGGTGTGAAATGAACTTTGTGTCTACCAAACACCATTGTCTCTTAGAGCGCAGGATGAATTTTTTTATCATGTACTCTCTATGTTCTTACTCTTATGTCTGAAGAAATCTACTTGTTCCACAAAAGCTCCTATTAGAATATAGCTCTTGGTCTTTAAGGTACTACAACATCTTCATCTTCCTTTGTCTTGCTTTAGTTTTGTGTCTCTATTTGCACAGACTACTTCAAAAATGATTCATTCAACTTTTTTCTCTCTGAGGAAGACACTTCAGGCCCTCTCATGGCTACAGAGAATAATTCCACAATTTTTTGCTGCTCCTCAGCTTTCTGAGTGACTTCTCGTTTTCAGTCCCCCACTCCAGCTAAGCAGGGACAAGACGTAATGAAATTACTTAGTTAAGGGCACAGGGAACTTTCTGAGCACACATAGCAAAAAAAAAAAAAAAGATGTGTTGTACAGGGATGGGGTGCCACAGGGTGCACTCTGCCTGTCTATATGGAATGTGAACTGATTTAACAAATATATTCGATATAAATGTAAATGTAAATCCATTTACTAAGGAAAACTTTCTAATGTACAGCACTTAAATTGGAAATACTTGGTTAGAGGAGAAAGTGTTTATGTTATAGTTAAATATTATTTTTAGACAAATGCAAAGTTTTATGTGGAAGTTATATCTGTTACGATTTATGTTTTACATTTTCTTGGCGTATACTACCTGCCTTTAGTCATTCAGGTTTAAAGAAAAAGGCACTAAAAACTGTTGATGCACTAATTTTAGCATACCCAGTAACTTATTTTTATGGTGTTGTGGTTGTCCACGCATTTACTTCTGATAAAGATGACCACTCTTTCATTGAGTTCATTGACATATTTGTCATTTTATGCCACTGCCAGTAGAATCACTAACAGTTTATTTTTTATGTTAAGTCCAGATAGAATTTGGCATCCATTCATTGGCCAAAATAATATTAGCTTATGATGGTGAACCTTTTTGAGCCCGAGTGCCGAAACTGCAACACAAAACCAGCCATGACTGTCCCGAAGAGTCCCACTCCTCCGGCTGCACAACTTCCAGTGCCTGCCTGGGACACTCCCCACTCCGCTTCCGGCTGCAGTACTTAAAGGCACAGGTGGCAGGAGCCGGGTGTTTCCATGCCTGGCATCTGGGGGTGTGTGTGTATGTGTTTGTGGCGGCGGCGGCTGTTGCCGTCTTGGCTCTCCCTTCCCAAGAGTTTTTCCTGAAATCCGGGATCGGAGGACAGGTAAGTATTTCTCGATGGTGACTTATGGCTCTCGTGCCCACAGAAAGGGCTCTGCATGCCAGGTGTGGCATGCATGCTATAGGTTCACCACCGCTGGCTTATACAATTATATAAGGGCAGGATTAGAGATGGACACAATTTGCACTTCGATGATTTGGCTCGCTTTGGCGCAGCACTTGCATAGGTGTTCCGAGAGTGCTTCAGACTTCCCTGTCCCACCTCCTTGCCTGAGTGGGCAATTGTGTGGAGACGGCAGAGGAAGGAAGCGTGCTGCAGCTGGTGAATGGGTGAGCATGCATTGGAGGTGGAGGGGAAGTGCACAGCGCCTGTAGAACACCTGTGCGAGCCCCAGGCCAAACTGTCAAAGTGTGGTTTGTGCCCATTTCTAGGCAGTATCATAAGTGTTCCTTCTGGCAGGCTCATCTTTGTGTTATCAGTTTTGAAATCAGGTGCTCAGCCAGTCACCTGAAGGACAGCCCACTGAAAGGAAAAACTGCTGCATGATTTCTCTTGCTGGACTTTTCTCTGTTATATTTTATGAGAAATGATTTTTTTGTAGAAAGAGTAAGCACGAGAAATTTTAGTGGACAGTTTTCTCTTCCACATTGACAGCAATCCACAGATGGACTAAATGGTTTAAATCTAGCTGTTACAACTTCAATGATTAATGCATTTGGTTGCCAAGATGGTTTTCTTACCATTAACACTACTGCTATTTGAATGTCACAGCAATGGTTTATGTAATGCTCTCTATGTGGGGCTTCCCTTGAGGCTGATCCAGAGACAACAGTGGGTCCAGCACATGGTGGCCAGACTGATGGTTAGTGCGAGCAAGTTTGACCATATCACCCCAGTTCTGGCTCGCCTCCACTGGTTACCCATTTCATACTGGATCAGGTTCAAGTTTCTGACACTCACGTACAAAGTTCTCTTTGGGCCCACGCTACGTGTTAGAACATCCTTCCCCTATGTCATCTGCCTGACCCACTAGATCATCACGGGTGAGACTCCTTTGGGTGGCCACGCTGAGGGAGGCCCAGAAGTCATCTACTAGATGTAGGGCTTTCTTCATGATGGCCCCAATCTTGTGGAACTACCTTCTGGAGGAGCTTCACATGACCCCCTCCCTGTGGACATTCAGGAGGCAACTAGAAGACATGGCTTTTTAAGGAAGCTTTCCACACTGACACGAGCTGACCACCTTTTCTCTGCCATTTTGTTGTTTTGAAGTCTGTGCCATCTGGTTTTATTCCTTAGTTGTTATTTGGTTTTAAATAGTTTTCTTTTTATGTTGGCTTGGTTTGTTTATTATTGTTAACCACCCAGAGTAATGCTCTAGCACTAATGGGGAGCAGTATACAAATTTAAGTAATAAATAAATTAAATAGTACAGGGTTATTTTTTGTTTTTATATAATTTAAACATTGATGTAACTGCCAGCTGATAACTTACTAGCCTGTAACATGTATTTCATCTCCTTTGAACCACACTGCTTACAGAGCAAACTTGAGTCCTGATATGTTTGCTTATTTTTAAAATGGAACAAATCTGTTTGTTGTTTTATCGCAACAAGACATCATGTGTCTACAACTTTCGAAACTGATAATTAATTATTAGTGCAGTGAGAGTAGCTTGTGATTGTGTCCTTTTTAATTTAATTTAATTGTTTGGATGCTAAATCCCAGAATATTCCATTCTGGAAGTTCCAGACACCTGAGTAGTGCTCACCTGGAAGAAGACTGGGCTAAAAGGCCTCATGGCCCAGAATAGACTGATCTCAGACCTAGTTTTCTTTTGGAAAAGAAAGCTGCCCAAAAGCCATCAGGGCAGCTTCTTTTGCCATGAGGCCTTCCAGGTGAGCACAGTTTAGGTTCTGTCTGGCAGATGAAACTGCCAGGATGGAGAATTCTGGGATTTAGAGATAAATCAAAAACAAATACTGATAATTGCTTTGAAATTACTGCTCAAAGGTATGTTAGCACTGTTCCATGGCAGCTTCCCATCTGATGTCAAAACAGATATTTGGAATTTTATGACAGTTTGCCTTTCTCGTATTTTGGGAAATTAAGTGGATAATTTAGTCAGTCTTTTTTCCCCCTTCTCCCTTAAAACAGGGTTTCTTTTAAGAAGACATCAGTTTCATATGAAGAGAGCTTCTCTTCTTAATAACTGGGTCAGAAGTTGGCATGGTGGTTTATTTCTGCCTTTGATGGAGGAGTAACCAGATCTCTCACCACTGGACTTAGAAGACTTCACTGGAATTACAAGATGTCATCAAATAGGAGTCAGAATCCTCATGGACTTAAGCAGATTGGTCTTGATCAGATTTGGGATGATCTCAGAGCTGGAATTCAACAAGTTTATACAAGGCAAAGTATGGCAAAATCCAGATATATGGAACTTTATACGTATCCTTAGCCTTCTAAGTAATCAACCATTCATGTTTATGTTGGTGTAGAATTACACTTTTGCTGTTATAGCAGTAGGCAGCATTAGGGTACATGGGTGTATAATATTTTACATTATTACCTTCAGTAAGTCTGCAGTATGAGTACATGGAGATCCAGATATTTGTCTAGAGAAAAATTGTCTCTTGAGTGCAAGTGAACTTCCTGATTCGTTTCCAGCTTCCATGATTTGATCAAGAGTAAACAAGAGAATCAGAGCCACTGGCAAAACCAGAATCTTTGACTCAACTCTTTCATATTTCTTCAGAAACTAAAGTATACCAGGACTATTAGGATTATGTGTACCAGAGTATCAAGATTGTACTCTCTGGCATAAATCTTCTTGAATTATTTGGATATCCATGCACTCTGCATACCAACCTGGAAATATAAATTGATGTGGTTAGGGGTTGTTATCACAAGACCTGAATCTTTTGTTCTGCAACAATCTCAGTATTATTATTTTTGTGCAACTGCTTTGTGGTCTGGAAGATTTTGTATCATGCAGAGCTTTGTAGGATGTTTTGTATTTTTCTAGCAAAATCATCACTGTTCTATCCTGTTTTCTTCTTGGAATAAAGCAACACATTTATTCTCTGGGCCACTATATGTAATTACTTACTAGTATGACTTAAAATCGTCTTAGTACTTAATTACCAAGCTGAATCTTCTCATAAACGTGGGTATGTAATACAAGGTATGTATTGTTTGTGTATTGGAAAATAGTCAGAAAATAGGCAGTTATCTCCAGTATTGTCTTGGGATAGCTTCCCAGATTCCTTCTTTTCAGTTTCATGTTATGAATATGTCAGCATTTAGCTTGCAATGCCTTAAGAGCTTGTATGCGAGTAGGATATTTTATTCCTTGTTAAATTCTTCAGGAATATGTTCACCCACAATGCATGTGTAAAATTAAAACGGATTGGGTGAGAGATTCTTGCATTTTCAAGCAAATCTTTGCCTGCATAATCTTCGTTAGTTAGTTAGTTTTAATCTTGCCTTGATAGATTCCTGGCTGAGGAACACAGAGGGTCAATACAAATCAGATTGTTTTTCATTCTTCTTCTTAAGTTTGGTTTTGTTCACATTATATTTTGGCACAGCAGGGGGTACAGTAGGTTAAGTGGAATGTATTTGTAATTAATCACTTACCTGGTTGTCTAGGGCAACAGAATTGAAGCCACATGAGACTCCAACCTTTCTTTTAATCATAAAACTGTTAATTTTTTAAGATCAGGTAGAAATAAAGGATGCCCGTTTGTCTGCATCCTCAAGCAGAGTTTTCCTTTTTCAGGTTATATATGAGTATATTGCTGTGTTGAAAGACAGTGGAGGATTAATGATGGCTTGCCTAACTGCTCTCTTGGTGTTTCTGTGTGGAGGAAGTGGGATTGGATCACTGTTTAGGGATTGGACGCTGGAGATAAAATAGAGTAGTGGTTCTGAACCTTGAGTAACCCAGGTGTTCTTCGACTGCAATTCCTAGATTTGTATTGGCTGGGGTTTCTGGCAGTTACAGTCTAAGAACACCTCAGTTACCCAGGGTTGGAAACCACTGGAATAGAGGATCATGGCATATAAAGTCAGACATAAGTAACTATAGTGCAAGAATAATGGAGTTGGAAGGGGCCAGTGCCAACCCTTTGCTCAAGTCAGGAAAGCAAATTAAAGTATGTCTAACATACGGCTGTCTAACTTCCTCTTGAATGCCTCCAGTGTTGAACCACCCATCCAAGTAATAGGTTCCATTGTTGTACTGCTCGAATAATTAGGAAGCTTTCCCTGAAACTGAAATCTGGCTTGAGCCCATTATTACCTGTCCTGTACTCTGGAATGATTGAGAACGGATCCTTCTGCTGCTCTGCATGATGATCTTTCATGTATTTGAAGAGTGCTGTCATATCTTCCCCCCAATCTTCTTTTCTCAGTGCTAAACATGCTCAGTTATTTCAGTCTTTCCTCATATGGCTTGTCTTCCAGTCCTCTGAACATCCTTGTTGCCCTCCTTGAACTTGTTCCTGTTTGTCTGCATCCTTGAGTACGGTGTCCAGACACAGTACTCAGAGTTGAGGCCTAACCAGTGCCGAATAGAGGGGAACTAGTACTTTGTGTGAATTGGAGGCTATACTTCTGTTAATGCAGCCTAAATTAGCATTGGCCATTTTTACAACCTCATCAGTGTTGGGTCAGCCTGTGATCTACATCATGTTCAGCCTGTGATCTACAACAATTCCAAGATTCTTCATGCATATAGTCTTGCTAAGCCAAGTTTCCTCCATCTTGTATATATGGATTTGTTTTCTTTTTCTTAGATGTAGAATTTTGTCCTTATCCTTGTTAGATTTCATTCTATTGTTTTTGGCCCAGAGCTTGAACGTCTCAGGATGTCTTTGAATTTTGTTTCTGCCTTCCAGGTCATTAACTGTTCTACATAATTTTGTGTGATCTGCAAATTTGATAAGGATTCTCTGCACCACCTCATTCAAGTCATTAATAAAAGTGTTGAAGAGCACCACGTCAGGACTGAGTCCTATGAAAGTTTGTCACCTCCTCCCACTTTGAGAAAGAACCATCAATAAGCATTCTCTTGAGTATGATTCTTTAACCAACTGTGGATCCATCTGATAATTGTTCTATCCAGCCTCCTCTTAGTTAGCTTGCTAATCAGAATATCATGGGGCAATTTGTCAAAAGGTTTGACAAAAAATGGATATTTTATTGTTTGACCTTACTACAGTTCATGTTACTTTCTCCTCTTCAATTTATATTGAAACACTTCAGAAAAAAGAGAATAGGTTAAGGCCAATTCTGTTACAGTCAACCCTCGACTTACGAACGGCTCTAGATACGAACATTTCGACTTACGAACCACTCTAATAGGAAAAAATGGACTCGACTTGTGAACTTTTTTCGAGTTACGAACAGAAAAAAAAAATGCATGGGGAAGGCAGGGAACCTCCCGCTCCCCGCAGCAAGCGCCACTTTCAGAAGCCTCCCGGGGGCAGGGGAAAAGCACCATTTTTTTTATTTCAAGCTCTTTTTCCCCTGCCTTCCCGGCAGCCATTTTGTGCTCTTCTCCGCTCCCGCCCCCCCTCTCCCCGCCTCTCAGCTGATCGGCGCTGGGTCTCAGAGGCTTGCCCAGCACGTAAAAAGGCAGTGGAAAAGCACCCGGGGAAGCCTCTGAAAGCGGCGCTTTGCCGCGGGGGTGGGTGGGTGGCGGGGGGCAGGGAGCGCACCGGACTGGCGGGCCCCCCCCCGCGGCGATCACTGCTTTCAGAGGTCCCCCGCCAGTCCTCCGATGGTGCTGGGCAAGCCCCGGGAGGCCTCTGAAAGTGGCGATCGCTGCGGGGGGGGGGGACCCCCGCCAGTCCTCTGATGGTGCTGGGCAAGCCTCCGAAGGCTTCCCCAGCACCATCGGAGTACTGCCCCCCCCCGCGGCAATCGCCGCTTTCAGAGGCCTCCCGGGGCTTGCCCAGCACCATTTTTGAATTTCCTGCCCTTTCCCCCTGCCTCCGATGGTGCTGGACAAGCCCCGGGAGGCCTTTGAAAGCGGCGATCGTCGTGGGGGGGGGGGCGCCAGTCCGGTGTGCTCCCTGCCCATCCCTGGCATGGGTTTACTCACGAGTAAGCGCTGCCGAAGGCCCTGGGCAGCTGCGCAAGAGGAGGAAGGAGAAGCGGCCGGGTGCTGGTGCTTTGGTAGGGAGGCTTCGGACCGGTAAGGTGCTGCTGTTTTTTCTTTTTAAAAAGTTGTTCTGGGTGGGTTTTGGAGGGTAGGTTTGGGCTGGGGGGGTATGTTTCTGTGTTGTTGGTTTTTTTGGTGATTTTTTTTTTTTTTTTTTTTTTTGCAGTCCCAGCGTGGGACTTGCTCAAATGTTTATTTTTGGATGTTTTTGTTTTGTGTGTGTTTTGCAGTCCCAGCGTGGGACTGCAAGTGTTTTATTTTTCATTTCTTTTTTGGGGGGGTATTTTTTTCTTCAGCTGGAACGGATTAATGGGTTTTCAATGCATTCCTAAGGGAATGCATAGTTCGACATACGAACGTTTCGACGTACGAACGTTGATCCGGAACGGATTAAATTCGTAAGTCGAGGGTTGACTGTACTTCATGGGAAACCTGCTCCTGTTTCATCACTAAATAATTCTGTAGTTTTAAAAGTTTTCAGAAAACGTAAGTGTTGTATAATTTTTCGTTGTGTACCGTGTTTCCCCAAAAATAAGACAGGGTCTTATATTAATTTTTGCTCCAAAAAATGCATTAGGGCATTTCAGGGAATGTTTTATTTTGTTCATGTACAACAATCTACATTTATTCAAATACAGTCATGCCATCTTCTTCTGGTTGCTGCACAATGGTGGAGGGTGGGGTTTCATTTAACGGGCTTATTTTTGGGGTAGGGCTTATATTACGAGGCATCCTGAAAAATCATACTAGGATTTATTTTCAGGTTAGGTCTTATTTTCAGGGAAACTGTATATACTGTAATTCTTCTGGTTTCTACCAGATTGTGTTAGGATGACAATACGTTTGTGCTACAGATTTCAGGTAGATATCCTGTCTTGAACAAGGTCAGTTTTGGAAATATTTGATTCAAACTAGGAGTGTTCTGAAAGCAAAACAAACCCAGATTACTCAAAACATATTGGGAGCTAATTCTTTTTTGGGGAATGAAGGATCTATCTCTCATCCTGGATCAAAAAGTGCTAACAGTGGCCCTATCTGCCAGATACTTCTAGAAAGCTCACCAGCACAGCATGAGGGCATACCAGAATCTTCCAATAGTTGGATTACACTTTCCATCATCCATGACCAGTGGCCATGTTATTCAAGTAAGATAAGATATTTTTGCCTTTGGAATGAAGCATGAGAGGAAAAGAGGCAGAATAAGTTGTGGGGAAGCAGTTGTAGCAGTTCTGCAGAAAACATAGGTTATAGAAAAAAAAGAAAAGGCTTCAGTCTTGTACTTACTTACTTGAGAGCTAGCACCATTGGTTTCAATGGTGTTTATTATCTGAGTAGAGATGTATAGGATTAAATTTCCAAGGAGTTTGAATGTCAGTAAAGAAAGTTTAAGAAGGGGTATGTTGAGTTCAGGACACAGAACTTGTTTATGCCAAAATGCAAATACAGTGGTGCCTCGACTTACGAACGTCCCGACATACGACCATTTTGAGTTACGACCAGCTCCGGCCGCAAAATTTTGCTTCTACTTGCGACCGGAGCTTCGAGTTATAACCAGAAAAAGGCAGGGAAAAAAGGCGGGGAATTCAAATTGCTAACTGTTGGTGGCGAAGAGGCTGCTTCTTTGTAGCTCTTTCGCCCCAGCAGTTAGAGAGTGTGTGATCGGAGGAGGCTTCGGACTGCCTGGTAAGGCGCTGCTTTCTACTTTTTAAAAACTGTTCTGTGTGGGTTTTGCAGTGTGGTTTTGGGCTGGGTGGTGGGATTATGTTTCTATGCTGTGATGGGTCTTGCAGGATTTGTTTTTTGGTTTCCCCCCCCCATTTCTGATGGGTCTTACAGGGTTGGTTTGTTTTTTGGTCCCCCCCCCCCATTTCCGATGGGTCTTGCAGGGTTTGTTTGCTTTTTGGGTCCCCCCCCATTTCCGATGGGTCTTGCAGGGTTTGTTTGCTTTTTGGTCCCCCCCCCCCCCATTTCTGATGGGTCTTGCAGGGTTTGTTTGCTTTTAAGGTTTTTTCCCCATTTCCGATGGGTCTTGCAGGGTTTGTTTGCTTTTTTGGTTTTCCCCCCCCATTTCCAATGGGAGGGTTTGTTTGCCTTTTGGGTCCCCCCCCCCCCCATTTCCGATGGGTCTTGCAGGGTCTGTTTGCTTTTTGGGTGTTTTTTCCCCCATTTCCGATGGGTCTTGCAGGGTTTGTTTGTTTGTTTGGTTTTTTCCCATTTCTGATGGGTCTTGCAGGGTTTGTTTGCTTTTTGGTTCCCCCCCCCCCCATTTCCGATGGGTCTTGGGGGGTTTGCTTGCTTTTTGGGTCCCCCCCCATTTCCAATGGGAGGGTTTGTTTGCTTTTTGGGTTTTTCCCCCCCATTTCCGATGGGTCTTGCAGGGTTTGTTTGTTTGTTTTTTCCCCATTTCCGATCGGTCTTGCGGGGTTTGTTTGCTTTTTGCTTTGCTTTTTTTGCATTTCCAAAGGGTCTTGCACGGTTTGTTTGCTTTCTGCTTTGCTTTTTTTGCATTTCCGAAGGGTCTTGCATGGTTTGTTTGCTTTTTGCTTTGCTTTTTTTGCCTTTCCGAAGGGTCTTGCACGGTTTGTTTGCTTTCTGCTTTGCTTTTTTTGCATTTCCGAAGGGTCTTGCACGGTTTGTTTGCTTTTCTTCCCCCCCCTTCGGCCGGAACAGATTAATCGCGTTTCCGATGGGTCTTGCAGTGGTTTTTTTTTTTTTTTTTGTGATTTTTTTCATCGGCTGGAACGGATTAATTGCATTTCAATGCATTCCTATGGGAAATGGTGCTTCAACTTACAACCATTTCTAGTTACGACTGGAGTTCCGGAACCAATTAAATTTGTAAGTCAAGGCACCACTGTACATTCAATTGAGAGAATCTCAGCATTCTTGAGACATCTGGGTATCTGGATATTTGAACAATTTGGTCGTCTTCAGGGCAGTACAGGTTAATTGGTGCAACCTGTTACAAGGAAATTTGTTAATATGCTTCCTTGTTCTTGGCTAATATAAAGAGAGTAGGGTAAATTTTGTGAACTTTCCTGCTCTCCAGTAGACCCCTAGTTATGTGTCCATCATATAGCTGGTTTTGCAATCAGTCTTTCAACCAGGGGAGAGCCTCCTGGAGCACCTACGAAATCACACAATGCAACAAAGTATTGGCTGTTGTTTTTTTCTTAATAAATTGCTGAAACTTTGTTAATCTTTATAGCATGCAGGGAATTATCTCACTAGTTGTCCATTTACAAAATACCGAGGCAGCTCTGGGGCAATCTAATTTATCTGTAGCTGCAGTTAAACTTACTCCCAGGACTGATCATCCTTTCCTTCCAGAAAAGTTATGTTTTGTTCTTGTATCTTCTTTCCAGAAGTTCTTACTTTCCAGAAACATCTGCATAACCAATCAGTTTTCTAATATACTAGAACATCTTGTTTACTTTTAAGATCTTTGGTAGCCCACTCTTTATGGATTTGTGGAATCACAAATGAAATTCCATGTTCAGCTCTCACATATGCCATGAATTCACTTGGTGGCCAGTATTCTTAGCCCCTGCTTCTACATAGGTTAGATTAATAATTTAATTCTTCGTGATGTCCATGTATCCACATAAATTGGGTTTATGTCTGCGCAAAACTGGTTCGGAAAGTTCCAGAGCCTCAAAAGCATCTTGTCCGCTGCCACAACAGCACGCATTGAACTGCTCCGCAGCCTTTTTGTACAGTGGTGCCTCGACTTACAAATGTCCCAGCTTATGACCAATTTGAGTTACGACCAGCTCCGGCCGCAAAATTTTGCTTCGACTTGCGACCGACGCTTCGAGTTACGAACGGAAAAAAAAGGCGGGGAATTTGAAGTGCTTTCAGTTAAGCATTGGTCAGCGAAGAGGCTGCTTCTCTGTAGGTCTTTCACCCCAGCGGTTAGAGAGTGTGGGTTCTGAGAGAGACTTCAGACTGCCTGGTACTGTACTGTACTGTATTTTTTTTTTGGCATTTTTGTTTTTTAAAATTTTTGCTTTTTGCATTTTTACTTTTTGCTTTTTGACTTTCTTTTTTAAAACAGAGACTGTCTGTTCTGGGTGAGTACTGTATGTACAGGGTTTTTGCAGCGTTGGTTTGGGCTGGGGGGGGTGTTATTTTTTTGTGCTCTGATGGGTCTTGTAGTGTGTAGTTGTAGCATTTTTAGTCCCTTCTATAATGTTTTTTTTTGTATTCTGTGGCTCCTAGGGTTTGTGTACTGTGACCTCTCTTTTGTTTTAAAAGCTGTTTGGTTTAAAAGGTGTTGATTAAAATGTGTGGGTTTAAAATGTGTTTTAGACTCCAAAGTCTCTTCCCCCCCCCATTGTCTTCTCTCTCTCTATCCTCTCTTTTTTTGTGCTTAAAAGCACAAACCTTTGTCTGAGGGGTCTGTGTGCCCTGATGACCTTCCTTCTTTCCTCTTTTCCCAATTGTTCCCTCCCTCCCTCCTTTCCTGCCCTTTTTTTAACCTAAGTCAAAAAAAGTCTCCCCCTAGTGGTAGTGGACGGATTAACCGCTTTCCCATTAGTTCTTATGGGAACGAATGCTTCGACTTGCGACCGACACCTTGAGATACAACCAAAAAACAGCTGAAATGGATTAATCGCATTTCAATGCATTCCTATGGGAAATGGTGCTTCGACTTACGACCATTTTGACTTACGACCATCTTCTGGAACGGATTAAGTTCGTAAGTCGAGGCACCACTGTACTTAACTCTGTCATTTAGCGATACGTCTCTGCCTTCATTTTCTTCCTTCTTCTTTACCTCTTAGCTATTTAGGGGAAAAGGAGATATTTTGTTTAAAAAGTTATTATTTATCCTTCCCCCTCGGAGGCCCACCAAGGCTTTCCTTTCGGGGCCCCCATCCCTGATTTATGGCCTCTGCCCTAATGAAAAAGTGTGCCACTTATGGCAAAAAGATCTCTCAATCAGATGGACACAATATCTGCCTTTTTAGCTTGGGGGAAACTCACCTTGTCCAATCTTGCAAAATCTGCAAGACATTTACAGCTCTTTGAAAAATCTCCAGTCCCGCTTGCACTTCTTCCTTTGGGAAAAATCCCTTCAGGTGACTGACGTTACTCTGAGACAACAACCAGAACCTTTGGCCACCAAGATCATGGACTATGCAGACCAGTCCTCAGCACTAGCCCTTCCAGCCCCTTCGACCTCAAAACCACCTTCGAAATCCACCGAGAAGTCGGACCACAGTACCTGTAAATGACTAGCACCCTCCAATACCGAAGATGTCAAACAAAAGAAAGGAGACAGAGAGTCAATACAGAGTTCCTCGTTGCTACCTCAGACTCCCAACTGCCTGTCTGAGAGCCAACCTCTGCTATTACTGCAGACGCCCAATATACAGTCTCGGTCTCAGGAGGTGAATATCGTAGCCCTTCTATGCAGAGTGTTCCTATGTCTCCAAGAGCTCCCTCTCCTTGTACTTCTCAGAGAGAGCTATTACTTCCTCCTTGTGTGTTCAAGGATGACCAACGATCTAAATCAGAGGCCCTTCCCCTGACCCAACGATCACCTGAGTCTCAACATCATGGTTGAACCCGGTGGAGTCCAAAATCATAGTCACCTACATGATCTCCATCACATTGTCAACTTCCTTGCTACTCGAGATCTCCTTTGGTGGATTCTCGATATCGAGACGACTCGTACTATGCTCCTTTTCTTCTACCCTTCCCATTTCCTGTATGGGTACAGGGACTGGCCATTACCACACTGTTGGTGTAGTCACAGATCTCGAGATCATACTAGGCTCCATGCCCAGACCAGGATCTGCTCTCATTCTCGATACACCTATAACTATGGCCCCTGGAGATGCTCCCCTCGATATCGTAACTGGTAAGGGGACTCCTGTAGCCATTGGGAACTTGAAAAACATTTTCGATCTTGAGTTCCTTTACGCTCATCCTCATCAAGCTATTGAAACCTGATCGCCACAGGACCACCATCTTTCAGCCTCCATGCACACGTTGGCTGTCTGACCTGTATTGCCGTGAGTGCTCTTGCCTCCTCCCAGCCTGGATTTTCTTCTTAACCAACAACAAATATAGACAAAACCGTTTATTCCCTCAAGAGACAGACACTCTGATGACAGCTCCTCCAATTTGGAACCAAATGACAACAATGAACGCACCCTTCTCTCAGGCCGCTCACTTGACCCAGATGTGCAGGACTCAGCCCCCATTTCACCCTCAGAGGATCTTTATTCTTATAATTATTTGATAGAATGGCAATTATTGCTACATTTCCCCCAGAGAAGCAAATCCTCACCATCTTGTTTCAGTAAGTGGTCTACGCAGTCACTGGCCAACAAATCTACTCTGCACGTCATGTAGCAGACTGTGCAGCAAAGAACATGGCGGCCAGCCTCATTCTCAGATGACATGCTTGGCTGTGCTCTGTGGGTCTCCATGGAGATTCAAAGACCTGTATCGTATTGAGGAGCTCCCTTTTAACGGAAATGGCCTCTTCAACACTGAAGACATGATTACATGCAAGATCTACACAAAAAGAAAACTGATGCCAAGAAAATGGGTATCACTACATACCGGTCTATGCCACAACTTTTCCACCCTCAGTGGAAATGTCTTCTCCCGTATACCTCTTATAAGTCAATATCTGAGAGACCAGGAATCGGGCTGTTCTGTTTATCAGAGGCCTAATCAAACCTCCTCCTCTGCCAGATACAAACTAACAACCTTCACCAAAAAGGTGGAGAGGAAGCCTAAGTCACAGTTTTGACAAGCTCCAGCCCAACCTCAACATTCCCCCTCCTATCCGTCATGTTTTCCCTCACACGAACATCTGTTTAGCACCCTTCCTTCACGTGGCGTACCATCACCTCAGATGCCTGGGTACTAACATCATTGCCCATGGATATGCAATAGAATTTTCTATGCTCCTACACACCGGATGCATACAACATAGCCCACCTCTCCACACTCTCTTAAAAGAAGTTTACACCTTGCTGGCAAAAGCAAGTTGTCACCTCTTGGATGGCTTCTTCTCCTGGTACTTTACTGTACCCAAGAGGGATGGTGGACTATGTCCTATATTGGATCTCCATGCCCTAAACAAATTTATCACTCGAAAGTGCTTCCAGATGATAACAGTACAATCTATCCTCCCCCTACTTCAGCTGGGAGACTGGTTCGAATCCATAGACCTACAAGATGCGAACTACCACATCTCAGTTCACCCACATTGTCGTTTCCTCAGCTTCATCATCAATCAGGCTTACCACTTCCACACACTCCCCTTCAGTCTCTTGACAGCCTCAAGGATCTTCGTGAAATGTATGGTGCCTGTGGCTGCGTTTCTCAGAACATGGGTCAGCGATGGCGAACCTATGGCACGCATGCCACAGCTGGCATGGAGAGCCCTTTCTGGGGACATGCGAGCCACAAGTTTCCGGATCGCTACTTCGCCCCCCGGCAACGAAATCTCAGGAGGCAGCTGCAGCCGCGGTGCTGGTGCTTCAACAGGCAGTGGGCCAGGATACGGAGCAGCTGGCGCTGGCGGTGGATCCGGAGTGGGGTCTCAAGGCACCTCTGTGCCCGGGATTCCCCCTTCCGCTGCCACTTCCGGTTCTGCCACTTCCGGTACTGCCACCGCCATTTCCGGTTCCGCTGCCGCCACAGCACGCCACCCGCGGGTTTTTTTTCTTTTTCCAGTTCGGGCACTTGGGCCCAAAAAGGTTCGCCGCCACTGACATGGGGTATCTGCGTTTTCCTCTATATTGGCTCCTGGAGGCACACAAGAGGGAAATGTTACAAGCCAACATTCACTTTACTCTGCACCTTTTGTTGAATCTCGGGCTCCACATCAACATAGACAAATATGCGTACCCAATCTATCCATTACATTGGGGCAACCCTCGACACAAATCGAGCACGGGCTTGTCTCCCCCAAACAAGAGTGAATAGTATCATACACTTCACTCAGAAACTCATCCAAACCCAATATGTAATTCCTCACTCCGTCATGCTGAAGCACGCCTTTGGAACTGCAACAGAAGGTGTCTATCTCCGGACTAGATCAGATGGAAAGCTCTTTAATCTCTCTAGATTGAGAGTGAAGACCAAAGTCCAACTGAAATGCCTGCGGGACTTCCTCTTCGCTAATGATGCAGCCATTGTTGCCCACTCTGCTGAAGACCTCCAACAACACATTAATCGTTTTAGCAAGGCCTGCCAAGACTTTGGACTAACAATCAGCCTGAAGAAAACACAAGTCATGGGCCAGGGCGTGGACTCACCTCCCTCTATTACCATCTCCACGCAAGAATTGGAGGTTGTTCATGACTTTGTGTACCTTGGCTCAACGATCTCTGACACTCTCTCCCTAGATGTCGAGCTGGATAAACGCATTGGCAAAGCAGCTACCATGTTCTCTAGACTCACAAAGAGAGTATGGCTTAATAAGAAGCTGACGGCATACACCAAGATCCAGGTCTATAGAGCCTGTGTCCTGAGCACACTCCTGTACTGCAGTGAGTCCTGGACCCTTTGTGCACGGCAGGAGAGGAAGCTGAACACCTTCCATATGCGTTGTCTCCGACGCATTTTTGGTATCACCTGGCAGGACAAAGTTCCAAATAGAGTAGTCCTAGAACGAGCTGGAATTTTTAGCATATATACATTACTGAAACAGCGACGTCTACGTTGGCTTGGGCATGTGAGAATGGCTGATGGTCGGATTCCAAAAGATCTCCTGTATGGAGAATTAGTGCAGGGAAAGCGCCCCAGAGGGAGACCACAGCTGCGATACAAGGATATCTGCAAGCGGGATCTGAAGGCCTTAGGAATGGACCTCAACAGATGGGAAACCTTGACATCTGAGCGTTCAGCCTGGAGGCAGGTGGTGCATCATGGCCTCTCCCAATTGGAAGAGACCCTTGTCCAGCAGGCCGAGGCAAAGAGGCAGTCCCGAAACCAGCAAAATCCGGGAGCTGGACAGGGGACAGATTGTATTTGTCTTCAGTGTGGAAGGGATTGTCACTCTCGAATTGGCCTTCTCAGCCACACTAGACGCTGTTGCAAGACCTCTATTCAGAGCACGTTACCATAGTCTCTCGAGACTGAAGGATGCCTACTACTACTCCGTACAGTGCTTCTTTAGGGCACATGGCATCCACCACGACTGTTTTAACCTCATGCCAGGCTCAGACTAAGGCCCCTCCAATCCTTCTATCTCCTAGCCTACGTCGACAAAAGACTCTCTTTTCCCATGGCTCATGCACCACCTCCGATGGTGAACAGTCAAGGTTCACTTACAAGTCAGCACCCCCCTTTTGCCATGAACATCCATCCCATCTCATAGTCAAAGATGCAAACATGACAGGAAGGGATGTACACTGCCATCATAGGATGGTACATGCTTGGTGGTCACCATGCAAGAGAACTCACCACATCATTTCCCTTGAACTCACAATTTTCAAAGCTCTTCAGGCATTCAGCAACATGATAAGCAGCTCCACAGTCCAAATTTCCATGGACAATACCATGGTGATGTTTTCTATCAATAAAAAAGGTAGACCAGGTCCCCAAGCCTCCTATACCTCTCTGACCTCCTCTGGGAGTGCTACATCGCCCATCACATCATCCCAATAGCAACTCACATTTCAGGCATGGACAACAAGACAGCGGATCGCCTCAGCTGAACAATGACTCAGACACACAAGTGTCAGCTATCCCACATTGCTTACAGCCAGCTTGTTCATCACTGGGGCATACACTTGGTGCGTGTTTTTGCCACTGCGAACAATTCCAAATATGTGAACTACTGCTCCCGCACAGGCAGGCATACATTCTCCACTGACTAGACCAAAGGCCTATTGTACATGTTCCCTCCCTTTCCACTGATCCAGCACACACTTGTGAGAATCCTTCACAACAACTCTTGGTGGCCCCCGCCAACAGTGGTTCATGACCCTCCTCACTGTGTTTGACAAAATCCGCCTGCCCCAGCACCATGACCTTCTTTTTCAGCATGGGGGAAACGGTCTTCCATCTAGACATTCCTCACCTGAAGCTTACAGCCTGGAGGATATTCCCTTCCTCACCAACATCTTGAAGCAGGTCAGGCACCTTTCCATGAATTGCCTCTGTGGCTACAAATGGAGCAAGTTTCAACTTTATGCATCCTTCTGTCAGCTTCCCCAGCCTCTATCTACTGTCCTGATCTTTCTCGTGAACCTTAAGCAGGGCCTTTTTTTCTATTCCATAAATGTCTACCTTGTAGTACACGTGCCTGCTGGCCATTCTTCCACCTGCACCCCATCAGACGGTCAAGAAGTTCCTGAAAGGTCTTCAAAATGCCTACTCTGATGTGAAACCTCCACAATACCCTTGGTTGTTTCCTCTCGTCTTGTTTCAGCTTACCAGTCACCCTTTTGAACCACTGGTGACAACTGACATTTGTCTCCTGACTCTCAAGAGTCTGGTCACTCTCACATCTGCACGCCGAGCAGCTGAACTAATAGCCCTTCACTGTGACCTCACTTACTGTCAGGAATGCCCCTCCTTAAAGGAGCTATTTCACTAGGGGAAGGTGCCAACTTTAGTTCCCAAATTCCACCACCCTTTGAACCCTAGCCTGGGTAAAACCTAGAAGATGCGTGAGCAGCTGTGGGAAAGCTTCTAACCCTAGATTTCCAATTACTCCCTTATTATGGGATAAAATACTGCTGGCTGTGTACTTTAAGACTTGCAAACCAGCCTGACTAGGTAGAATACGGAAAGAACAAATAGCCAACATAGCCCTGTGGCTAAGGCATTTTCTTTAGACACTCAAACCCTTGTTTCCTCAAGGATCACACTTGGGTAAAATATAAAATAAAGTTTATTTAAAAGAGTAAAAATTTATAAAACATAAGAAATTCAAAAGAATTACAAATTGTACTGTTAAAAAGCCAAGCCTCTAAGGATTAAATGAGCTTCTGAAAACAGTTCCCAGTAAAACAATGAAAGAAGCTAGCTAACTATAGTATAATAGGTTTACTACTTAATTACCATGCTATTCTAAGTTTCCATTGCTAAGTCTCCTAATAAATCAATGAAGGCTGTAAAGCCTGTCACTCCCTCCTGCTCCTCCTTCTCCAACTCACACACACCTAGCCCCCTTTCTATAACTTAAATCAAAGTCTCTGCATCATGATGATATCCAATCAGCATAAAGTCCTTTGTTCGCAAGTCCGCACCCCTCTTGTAACTTTCCAGAGTCCAGTCTCCCATTCCCAGGGTAGTAAGCAATTAGGATGGAATCCAGTGTTTCTCCTTTGTGGTCTCTGTGAATGCACACTAATGGGTTAATCCACGCTTGCGTGGAGCAGCCTCGGAACTTTCTAGCTTTAAGCGCATGGTGCCGGGACCTCCCCCATGCCGGCTATAGATCCGCCCCCGGCACCGAGTGCCTCAGTTCATTTTTTGACCGCCGCTGTAGCAGCTTCGTTAGGAACTTCGCACATAAAAAACAATTCTAATCCTTACCTTTCCCTTCTCTTGACCTCCCTGGCTTGAGTCTGGACCGTTGTCCTTTCTTCAGTAACTGTGAGTAACCTGCATAAACAAAACAAACAGATAATTGTTAATTAGCCTCAATTAGAGGTTTATGGCCTCTCCAGGCCTCTTTAAGAGGTGCGAGGTCTGTTTAAACAAGTTGTTTCTTCTGCCTGGGGGAAGAGCACCAGCCGGCGTTGTGTATCCTTTGTAAGAGCTTTACAAAGCCGGCTTTGAAGCAGCGCCTCAGGGATTTTCTCTGAGAAAAGTCTCTTTTGCCTTCTTAACAATCGCTGATGGATTCCCCCAAGGCTTCACAGCCTTCTCCGGCAACTTCACCTGAGCCGCCACTCCATAAGGGGGGAAAGCTGCTTCCGAAACCACCCCCAGGCTCGAGAGCAACAACAGCTGCATCCACCCCTTTGCAATCTTCCTCTTCGGGCTCAAAGAAGAAGAAGAAGGCGTCTGAGGCTGCTAAGTCTGCAGAGAGCTGGGCGCCGAGGCCGGAGATATCCTGGCAACATACGGTAGCCCTAGCTTTGCCCTTGGGAGAAGAAAAGGGCCCCCTGCAGCTCCCACCGCCATCCCCACCTGTCAGTGATATTCCTGACTGGGGTAACACCTCTTTGGAGGTTGGTGAATTGGCGCAGAACAGCCCTCATTCATCAATGGGCTCGTTCACACAGCAGCCAGCGGCTTCACCTCAGCCGCCAACACCAGCGGAGGCTCATAGGAAAAGGACTCATATGACCCGACACCTGGAGCCAACCCAATTGCAGGAACCCTGTGGCCGTCAGGCGGATCCAGGAGGTTTTCCTGCTCGTCAAGGCCGTTGGCAATATGTTGACTACCCGTCCTTTTATCCAGCGCCCTATTATACCGACCCATATTTTCGGTATCGGCGCTATGAGCCTTATCCGCCACCCTTTCTGCCCCCACCGCCTCCCCACTCTGCCTGGCGCCGTTTTGAGCCACAAGCTGAGGAAGGCTATGTGCCTCCACCTACACCTCAAAGGAGAAGTGCTCCCTCGAACTCGGCTCCGGCAGCGGGAGCGAAGCATCCGCAGGTTCGACCGGACCCGCAGTTAACCCATTCAGCCTTCTCCAACCCGGCGGCTGATCTCGAGACTGATCTTGGTTGGGCTCATGCTGAGGAAGACTTCTCCCCAAATCGTCAGGAGGACTTACCTTATTCGGATTGGGATTCACAAGAGTCAGAGGGGGAGGAAGATTTTCCAACCAGTCTTCCTACACCCATATCAGACGCCGGGGACAGTCACCCTCCTTCGCCATCGGAGGATTATTCTTCATATTCCCAACTGATACAGAGAAGACAGATAAGGTGTTTGGGGACATTGCGCAGGACCAGACTCCACCCGTTCGTCTTCGATTCATCCCTTCCTTTTCTGAACTTATGAAGGATGCTTGGGCTAGGCCCTCTACTTCTTATCAAATCTCAAGGAGGGTCGAGAATTTATATAAGCTTTTTTGGTCCAAGGCTGATTGCCTCTTGAAGCACCCTCTTCCGAACTGGTTCGTAGTGGACAGCACGCAAAACAGCTTGGAATCATTCAAACGCTTCTCCCTCCGATAAGGAAGGTCGTAAATTGGATATCTTTGGACAGCGTTTTTATTCTCTGGCCTCCTTTGTCCTTCGTGTAGCCAATTACTCCGCTGCCATGGGCGCTTATCATCGCCACTTACGGAATTTGGCATTGCCCATTCTGCAGGCAGCTCCTGAGGACCTTCGCAGCCAGGGCCTCTCATATCACCAGGAGGCAATGGGGCTGGCACGTCACGAGCACACATTGCTGCTCGTCATGCCTTGGAAGCAGCATCCAAACAACTGGCCACTGCCATCTCTTTGCGGTGGCATGCTTGGCTAAGATCTGCCAACATATCAGAAGATGCGAGGGCACGGATCGAGGACCTGCCGTTTGATGGAGTAGGGCTTTTTGATCAGAAAGCTGATTATATTCTTGATAACCTGCTCAAGCTCCGGAAGATGGCACGGTCGTTTGCGGCGCAACAACCTAGCCCAAGGAGTACCTGGAGACGCTCCTACCAGCCTAGAGCATCCCAGGAACGTCAAAGGTCCCAACCCCAAGGCAAGTGGGCAGGTAGCGCCCTGGCCAACAAAACCGCAGGCAGGACCGCAAAACCAAGCAGTCTCTTTAATGCACCTGACTTCTCTGTCGTTGACCAATCAGTCTGTTTGACCCCTTTTCTTTCCAATTGGTGTTCCTTCACGTCTGACACTTGGGTACTCTTTATCATAGCTACCGGCTATGCTATTAAATTCGATGTACCCCCTGTCACAGGCCACCACCACCCTCTTTGGAAGATGAAATTCAGGCCCTGTTAGGAAAAGATGCCATTGTTCCTTTGCACCATCCCCAAAAAGGATAGAGGCCTCCGGCCCATCCTTGATCTTAGAGGCCTGAATTCTTTCATTACTCCATGAAGATTCCGTATGGTTTCCCTGGACTCTGCTATTCACATGTTACGTCCAGGGGATTGGTTTACCGTGATTGACCTGAAAGATGCTTATTTTCATGCTAGCATCCGGTCAGACCATCGACGCTTTCTCAGGGTTTCAGTTGGAGGAATCACTGTTTACCCATATTTGGATAACTGGCTCCTGGTCGCCGAGTCCAAATCACAAGCTTGTAAATACACGTCCTTGACACTGTCTCTTTTGTCAGTGTTAGGACTAAAGGTCAACATAGAGAAGTCGACTTTGCAACCTACACAACATGTAAATTATATTAATGCGACTTTGGACGCTTTCTTGGGGCAAGCTTTTCTCCCTGACAACAAGATTGTGAAAATGCATGATTTGTTATGCTCCTTTTCTTCAGGTGCTTGGGTCCCTGCCCTACAGGTCCAGCGACTTCTGGGGCTGATGGCATCTACCACAGCTGTGGTACAGCATGCTCGACTGAGGATGCGGTCCCTTCAAGCCTGGTTTCTCTCACTCTTTTGGACGTCTTGCGACCACCCATCCACGGTGCTCCAGGTTACACCGGAACGTGCTGCACAACTGGACTGGTGGAGCTCCCCCCCCCCCCAAGCTACGGATAGGGAGACCCTTTGGTCTCTTGACCCTGATGGTTCAGTTAACTGCGGATGCCAGCCCGTCAGGCTGGGGGGCTTGTCTACGCCACCGTGCTGTCCATGGCCGCTGGTCCATGATAGAAGCCGGCCTGCATATCAATGTGCTGGAGCTCCTGGCAATCACCAAGGCCTTTCGGGCCTTCGAGCCCCTACTCCGTGGTCGAGTGGTCCAGGTCGCATCCGACAATACCACTGCAGTTTATTATATAAACAAGCAGGGCAGCACTCACTCGTTACGCCTTCTCTTTCACACCATCAACCTTTCGGAATGGTGTTATGCTCGCCACATTTATCCAGTGGCTGTACATTTGGCAGGCAAGAACAATTCCGTAGCAGACCATCTCAGCAGGCCACTGTCCTGCTTTCACGAGCGGGCTCTCGACGATGCCATCTTTCGCCACCTCTGTCGTCGATGGGGGACTCCAGACATAGACGTTTTTGCATCCCGGACGAACAAAAAGTGTGCCATGTTCTGCTCCCGAGTCAGCATCAGCCGCAACTCCCTAGGGGACGCCTTCCTAATGAATTGGTCACGGGGCCTACTCTACATGTTTCCACCTTTCCCCATTCTTCAAAGGACTGTCGTTCGAATCCGACAAGAGAATGTAAATGTCATACTTGTAGCCCCTTGGTCGCCTCGCCAGCCATGGTTCTCGATCCTGCTCTTGAGAGCCGCGGAATACATCAGGCTGCAGCTGGTCCCTCATCTACTGTCTCGAGACAAAGGTCGGATATTTCATCCGGACCTCAAGTCCCTCCACCTGACGGCTTGGAGACTTCCCCGACTGTAACAGACGTGCTCAATCATGCTCGCAAACCTTCTACCACCCTGACCTACTCCTATAAATGGAAGGTGTTCTGTCACTTTGCATCAAGATGACATTTGCCTACTAGGCCAACGTCTCTGGACGCACTCCTTCAGTTTCTCCTGCACCTGTTTCGCCTGGGACTGGCCCATTCTACCTTCAAGCAATTTCTCCGAGGCCTGGAAAATATGTGCCCTGGCTATAGACCACTAACACCTCAGTGGTCTCTCCAATTAGTTCTTCGGCGGCTTATGAGGCCTCCCTTTGAGCCCTTGGCGTCAGCATCAGTCCGCTTGCTAACCCTCAAGACTGCCTTTCTCCTGGCGATAACCTCAGCTCGCAGGGCTGGAGAACTGGCTGCACTAAGAGCAGAACCTCCTTTCTGCAATTTCATCCAGACAAGGTGACCCTACGACCAGACCTTACCTTCCTGCCTAAGGTATCTTCTGACTTGCATTTGAACTAGCCAATTGTCCTTCCTGTTTTCTTTCCCACACCATCTTCACCGCTTGAGACAGCTCTGCACGCTCTAGACGTAAAGCGTGCTCTGTCATATGTGCACCGCACGGCCACTTTTCGTGCCTCACAACATCTCTTCATCACCTTTGCTGGCCCCTCCTTGGGAGCACCGGCTTCCTCTCAGGCCATCTCTAGATGGATAGTCCAGACCATCCATCTTGCCTATGACTTGGCAGACACTCCTCTTCCAGGACCAGTGAGAGCTCACTCTACTACAGCTGTAGCATCCTCAATGGCCTTTCTCCGTGGAGTGGACATCGTGGATATCTGCCGGGCTGCCACATGGGCCACTCCATCTACCTTCATCTCGCACTACCGCCTGAATGTCCGAGTGAAGGCTGAGGCTGCGGTAGGTCGAGCCGTCCTGGCTTCTGCACTTTTGTGACGTCCCTCCTCGTAAGTCAGCTTGCTAGTCACCCATTAGTGTGCATTCACAGAGACCACGAAGGAGAAAAAGAAGTTACCTACCTGTAACTCTGGTTCTTCGAGTGGTCATCTGTGAATTCACACTCCCCGCCCTCCTCCCCGCTGTCCGTCACGTGTGCCATGGCATGCTGGGCAGCGGCGGTCGGTTCCTTGGAACTGAGGCACTCGGTGCTGGGGGCGGAGTTATAGACGGCATGGGGGAGGTCCCGGCACCATGTGCTTAAAGCTAGAAAGTTCCGAGGCTGCTCCACGCAAGCGCGAATTAACCCATTAGTGTGAATTCACAGATGACTACTTGAAGAACCAGAGTTACAGGTAGGTAACTTCTTTTTATCACTTTTGGGCTGCAACCTTGAAGCAGTCAGAAAGACAAAACAAAAGACTGGTTCTCAGGCTGGAGTCCTCGGCACCTGTGAGATTTTGAAAAACAAGTACTACAAGACCCATCGCCTCACACTTACCTTGCTTTTTCCTGTGACAATGTTACCTTTCACACATACATCTCCTTTTTCCCCAAGGTGACCTCTCGTTTTCATATGTCACAACCTGTAGTTCTTTTATCCTTCACCACAAAATGGCTTTAAACTATTGCTCCACTCTCTGGATGTTAGGAGAGCTTTGGTCTTCTACTTACACAGAACAAAACACTTCAGACAAACAAACATACTTTTTGTATCCTACCAGGGTCCCAAAAAAGGAACAGCCGGTCTCCTCTCAACGCTTCTCCAAATGGATCACCATGGCTGTTTCTCTCCCTCCAAGTCATTCCCTCCAACTCTCCATGGCCACTCCACCAGAGGCATCACCACTTCTACTGCATTTCTTCGGCGCATTGACATACAAGACATCTGTTGAGCGGCCACATGGTCACAGCCGCTCACCATTGTCACCCATTATAGATTAGACCTTAGAGCCTAGAGAGATGCTTCTTTTTCAATGGCTGTTCTCTCTTCTATTCTGGCTTAACTCCCACCTCCAAACCTCAGCTTGCCAGTCTCCCCATTTGTGTGCATACATGGACACCACGAAGATGTGGTTACTCACTATAACTGTGGTTCTTTGAGTGGTGATGCATGTATCCACACAACCCACCCACCTCCCCCTCTTGTTTCTCCCTCTGTCTTGCAGTGGACGACTGGGACTGAGGAGAGCAGGGCCGTGCTTGCATGGTAGACACAAAGACGCTTTTGCTTTTGAGGCTCTGGAACTTTCTGAACCAGCCTTTGCGCAGGCGTAGGCCCCATTTGTGTGGATACATGGATCACCACTTGAAGAACCGTAGTTACAGTGAATAACCACATCTTTACCTGTTGCAAGGATTACAAAATAACTTAAGCACTGTTGATTTCAATGTATTTAATCTAACTGAGTCCAGATCCAGACCGACATACGTGAAGCTATTTTGAATGTTTGATTATAGCAGTGGTCGGGGAACGGGGGTAAATTACCCCAAATGGAGTAAAAATGAAAATCCTGGGGGTAATGAGCAGAGCGCTACCCCCCCACTCCCACCCCCTGCAGCCGAACTTCAAACTGGAAACCACCTCTCCCTGCTACCTTCTTTGGTTGCGGCACTTGTAAATCCGTTCTTTCAGAGATCGGAGATAAGGCTGCTTGATTGGTTACAGCTGTAGAACAGCCCCGGGCAGTCAATCTGGCTTGTGAATGACTGCTTCCGCCGGAGATGACTGCAAGCATGACTAGGGAAAGCTGCAATTAAGGAGGGAAGGAAGGTGCGAGAGAGCGACGGGTGGCTTCATCAGCTTGTTTAAATGTATGTAGAAAATGGAGGGAGGGAGGGTGAGTGGGTGGGTGTATGTGTGTATGAGAGAGAGAGAGAGAGAGAGAGAGACTGACTCAAAAGTATGAAAAAAGGAACAGGCAAACAGGAGGGAAGGCTTGAATTAAGGGGGAAAAAGGGTGGCTTCATCAAGCTTGTTTAAATGTAATGAGAGGAAATGGACATACAGTGGACCCTCGACTTACGGAATTAATCCGTATTGGAACAGTGGCCGCAGGTCGAAAAGTCTGTAGGCCGAGGGTCCATTTCCCATAGGAATGCATTGAAAACCTATCAATCTGTTCTGGCAGAAGGAAAAAATACCCCCCTCCAAAAAAATTAAAATAACAGCAACAGTGGAGCAAGTCCCACGCTGGGACTGCAAAAAAACAAAAAAAAAACAAACAAACAAAAAAAACAAAAAAAAAACACACACACAGAAACATACCCCCCAGCCCAAATCTACCCTCCAAAACCCACCCAGATCAACTTTTTAAAAAGAAAAAACAGCAGCACCTTACCAGTCTGAAGCCTCCCGGGGTTCTGCAGAGGCTTCCCGCGCTTGCAAAGCCATGCTTACTCGCGAGTGGGCCCGCGCCTTTGGGTTCAAAGGTTCTCATCTGTCCTTTACAATTCTAAGTGCACTTGGAAAGCAGGAGCTCTCTCAACTGCGACACACCCTATATACAGTAATGGCCGACAGACCTACAGCACAAAGAAGCAGCCTCGGCGCCACCTATAGTTAGAAAGTTGAATTACCCGCCTTTTCCCCCTGCCTATTTCTGTTCTTATGTCGATTCTCCGGCCGGAAGTAGAAGTGAAATTTTGCGGCTGGAGAAGTCTGTAACTCGAAAAGTCCGTAAGTGGAGCTGTGCGTGTCGAGGGTCCACTGTACTGAATTGAAGCAACTAATTGTTGAAAATTGAGGGAGGAAGGGTTTGTGTGTGTGTGTGTGTGAGAGAGACAGAGAGACTTGACTCTTTCATAAAACCATGAAAAAAGGAACCTTCTAAAATTTAATCTCCACTGCATCTAGCTCTGCAGTTTCTGCTGAGAACAGCAGAAGTCTGAAGCGTGTAGCAATCACGTTTCTCTATTTCTCATCCCCAAAGCAGACAAGAGTATCATAGTTTATTCCCAAAATCTGAATCCCAGTCTTTCTGCTCCTGGTCCTACTTTGACTGCAGCACCAAACAAAAGACTGTGGGTTTCTTTATTGAGTCAATCCATCTCATGTGCAGTCTTCCTCTTTTCCTACTGCATTGCACTTTTTCCTGCATTGCTGCCTTTTCGAGTGAGCTTGTCTTCTTACGATGCCACTGTTATTTTAGCTTGTAGTGAAAGTGCACACTTAATTTGCTTTACTTATCTTTCTGACAAGTCATAATAGGTTTGTCATCGCTTTCCTCCCAAGAAGCAGGCGTCTTTTAATTTTGTGGCTGCTGGCACCATCTGCAGTGATCAGGGAGCCCAAGAAAGTAAAATCTGTCACTGCCTCCATATCTTCCCCTTGTATTTGCCAGGAGGTGATGGGACCAGTGGCCATGATCTTAGTTTTTTTGATGTTGAGCTTCAGACCATTTTTTGCACTCTCCTCTTTCGCCCTCATTAAGAGGTTCTTTAATTCCTCCTCACTTTCTGCCATCAGAGTGGTATCATCTGCATATCGGAGGTTATTGATATTTCTTCCAGCAATCTTAATTCCATCTTGGGATTCCTCCAGTCCAGCCTTTTGCATGATGTATTCTGCATATGAGTTAAATAAGCAGGGAGACAATATACAGCCTTGTCATACTCCTTTCCCAATTTTGAACCAATCAGTTGTTCCATATCCAGTTCTAACTGTTGCTTCCTGTCCCACATATAGATTTCTCAGGAGACAGATAAGGTGGTCAGGCACTCCCATTTCTTTAAGAACTTGCCATAGTTTGCTGTGGTCCACACAGTCAAAGGCTTTTGCGTAGTCAATGAAGCAGAAGTAGATGTTTTTCTGGAACTCTCTGGCTTTCTCCATAATCCAGCGTATGTTAGCAATTTGGTCTCTATTTCCTCTGCCCCTTCGAAATCCAGCTTGTACTTCTGGGAGTTCTCGGTCCACATACTGCTGAAGCCTACCTTGGAGGATTTTGAGCATAACCTTGCTAGAGTGTGATATGAGTGCAATTGTACGATAGTTGGAGCATTCTTTGGCACTTCCCTTCTTTGGGATTGGGATGTAGACTGATCTTTTCCAATCCTCTGGCCACTGCTGAGTTTTCCATTGATGATGATTAAAAAAATAGCGCACTGGTCCTTTGATATTGGGCTGTGGCACCAGGGTGGGTGACATGACCTTTAGCCTGGTTTGTTCCTTTTTGCACACCACACACAGAATGATTAAAGTGGTAGGAAAAGCCCCTCCCCAACTCTGCATTGGCTGTCTCTAGCAAGCATGTCATTGCTAGCACCACTCTGGCAGCCATTGATGATGATTAAATCCTCTGCGAGCTAGCAAAAATGTAATGCAACTTGCTAGGCACGTTGGACACCTTATTACTCCCTATACCACCCCATGGCTGGAGTGTAATGTGTTCCAGCAAAAATAGTGCACATCTTTATTAAATTTGGTGCATCCTGCTAGTTCGGTACATAGCCTGGCAGCCATTGATACTGATGATATATCCTGCTAGTTCGGTACACAGCCTGTGTAGATTCAATAATATTTTGAATTCAAATAATGTATGATTTCCTTCCTTTCAAATCAAGGGGGTAATGTTGGCGTATATAAATTTTTTGGGGGGTAAAAGGTAAAAAAGTTCCCTGACCCTTGGATTATAGAAATGCTAAGTATTAATTTTATGCTTTTTTGGTGGCTAACTCTAATATTCCTTGACTGTTATCACAGTCATGTTTATAACTACTGTACTAGTGTACATCAATCTAATCAAGCCCGAGGAGCTGGTGTGCCTACTTCTAAGTCTAAAAAGGGCCAGACGCCTGGTGGAGCTCAGTTTGTTGGCTTGGAACTGTACAAGCGGCTTAAAGAATTTCTGAAGAACTACTTGACAAATCTTCTTAAGGTAAGATAGTAACTGTTTCAGTGGGGAAGCCAAGAATTTGTAGCATTACTGCACCACTTCCCTTTAAAAATGTTTTATTATTAGTTTAAAATGTACATGTAATTATAAGATAGAAATGAGATGTCTGAGACAATCAGGACAGTGTCATCATCTGCTAGGTAGCATAACTGTAAGGACTTTCTAAGTTGCCTTTCAGTAAAACTCAAAGGTAGTATGCAAATTTCTAAAAGTCAGAAATGCTGTTTAAACAGGATTATGGATAAAAATGCCTGAACTTTTAAAACCGGTCTTTATTGAAAAATATTCATTGAAAATGTTAGTATAATAATGCTAGGAAGAATTGAAGGCAATAGGAAAAAAAAACCAATCTGAGATGGATTAGCTCAATAAAGGAAGTTATACTCTTTAATTTGCAAAACCTGAGAGGGGCTGTTAATAAGATAAGACCTTTTGGAGGTCATTAATTCTTCAGCTCATTGTAAATCAGAAATGACATCACAGCACATAACATAAAAAATCTGACAGAAAAAAACCTGAGACCAAGAACATTGGCAATGTTTGACTTCTGCCAGACATGTCCCTAGTTGAGTCAGGAAGATTAATGCTTGCAAGTTTATAAATAGCACTGAATTGCAAATTTGAGATGAAAAATATATTTTCAGTAGAGGTATCTATTTTCATGTTTGTAGAATTTTTTAAATACCTGGTATTATAATTTGACAATATTTGTAGTGATGGGGGTCTGATATGAGTGTAAAGTCATAACTTGCATTATCTTTACTTTGTTATTGTAACACAAAACAAATAAGGAACATGGGATTCAGCTTACAGAACAAAGCCCTGTCTTTCTGTTTACTTCATTCCTTTCCTTAAATTTAAATGTTTTTGGATTGTATTCATCAGAAATACCTTCCCACTATAAGGGCAAAGCTATAACATATGGTGTAGTGTCCTTTGAGTGTTAGGGTCAGGTAAAAGATGGCTTTTGGGTTTGTGCTTCATACAGTGACTGTTTAGTTTGTTCTAATTTTGGTTCTATCTTTCTTACACTCCTTTAGTGTGGTTGTGATGAGAAGGAGATGCAAAGCTTTCACTTCTTTTAAGCTTAGTAGAGGTTCTTGTTTGTTTTCAAACTACAGAGTGGGAGAACACCGTGGTTAAAACTTTTTGTAAAATGTAAAGTTACATCTGCAGATGTTTGCAGGGAGTTAAGCCCTGGCACACTGCATTTCATACCTGATTGGAGAGTTTGCTGTGTAAATAGTTGCATAGCTCATCTGTGAAAACTGCATGTTGGATATAATACTTGTCTTGGAACAAATTTTGCACCTTTTGTGCAACTTTTGAGTTACATATATGTAGTTATGCAACAGGAGTTCAGACTATAATTTATTCAAACTTCCTAGTTTGATAACAAAATTGTTTAAACTCCCCAGAGTCTTGCACTAGGAATAGGAAAACGTTTATTGGGAAATGGTATGATAACACTTGAAATAAATAAATGATGTGGCAAACTGATGAGACTTCTGTGACTATCTTAGATGATGAGGAAGCAGAGCTCTAACTAACCAAAGATGGGAAAAGACGATGCAAGTGTTTGGTTTCTTAACAAGACTGCTTTTCCAGTAATTTTGCAGCAGGCAGATAGTTATTTTCTTAAAATCTGGCTCAGTGCCCTTGAGTGCCCTGAATGACAATGGATGGAGTTCCATTTGGCAAGCCAAGACAGTGCAAGAAGTAGCCAAAGCTTGCTTGTGGCCATCAAGGCAGGACGCACATAGAGGGACAACAAGATTTGGTATTATTATTAACCTTCTTTATTGGTGTATTGTCTATTTCAGGATGGTGAAGACTTGATGGATGAGAGTGTGTTAAAATTCTACACTCAGCAATGGGAGGATTATAGGTTTTCAAGCAAAGTGCTAAATGGAATATGTGCCTACCTCAATCGACACTGGGTTCGTCGTGAGTGTGATGAAGGTCGAAAGGGAATATATGAAATTTATTCAGTAAGTGTACATAAAAGGTAGTTATTTGTTTTTAAATGGGAATACAAAGATTCTAGACATTTCATTTATTTCTGCTGTAATTACTCCTCCCTGTCTTTATAACATAAACTATTGCCTTGTATTCCTTGTCTTCTAGACTGCTTAGTTTGTTACTATTTGCTTGTTGCAAATAGTTATACACTAAATAGTCCCACTGAAATCACAATTGGGGAGGGCGACTTTATTATTAGTCAGTTTTCATCATTCAGAATGCACTGCAGGCTATATGGTTGGGGGATGGGAAGACCTTTCTCTCTTAAAATCTGGCAGTAGCTAGAACTTGTTTGAAATGTGCTGTGTAACTTTAAAGATTAACAAATTATATGAGAAAGTAGCAGAAGAACTGTGGTCAGTAGGCTTACCTGAAAGAGCCCACCTACCACTTTATGTGTTTTGCAAAAAGTGTGCAAAAAGTGCCCAAAATAATTTTTTAATAGTTAAGAGTACTGGTCGATGAGGACCTGCTGTTAAGAATATCTGGGTAATATTCAGTAGATTGTCAGGTGTTTGTGAGGCTCAGTTCTTTACCAGTAGCAACCACTGAAAGCTTTCCACAGTCAAAAGAAAAAGAAAAAAAGAAAAAGTACTTCTGCGTTGAGCAGGGGGTTGGACTTGATGGCTTTGTAGACCCCTTCCAACTTCACTTTTCTATGATTCTATGAAAAAGCTAATTGAAATAAAGTAAGTTTGGAGTCAATCAGGAATAGACTTTTCTATAAAATGACCATAAGCTGAGTTCTGGTATTGAAATAAATTACCAGTCTAAATATATGCATCAAAGTATGTTGTTTCTTAATGCTAAATATATTTGCCTTGCGAGTGAACATGTATGGCAGTGGTTCCCAAATGTTTTCCACTCATGGCTCCCCTGAGCAGCAGTGGCAGAACGGGAAGAGCAGCAAGGGGTGCTATGCGGAGCAGAAAACAAAGAAGTACGAAGGAGCTAGAGCCAGCTGGAAGAACAGCAGCTGCAGTGCTGCCAGCTCAGTGAAAAAACAAAGAATAGCTTATGCGTTCGTCCTGGCTGATTTGGCAGCACACCAGGGAGCCACAAGGGGCACGGAGTTCTATGGTGCACACTTTGGGAAACTTCGATGTATGGGATTGTAGGAGATAAACAACAGAATGCGAAGTCCAACCCATCTCTGGGCCACTCTTTTGCATCTTTGGCTTCTACTTTTTTATTTTTTTAAAAAAATTGCCAATCCTGAAGTCTGCTCAGCCTTTCCTCAGTTCACACAGGGTGATAATGAGTCCAGTAAATATTGCTGAGGGCCTTCGTTAACAGCAGTTGCTGAGAGATTCCTCACAGGCAAATTTAGAAATGTGTTCTATAAGGAGAAAGTTCCAAAAACTTCATTGCATATAACTGCAAAGTAATATTCTTGATTGATAACTATTACTTCTGTTAATTCCTAGCTTGCACTTGTGACCTGGAGGGACTGTTTATTCAGGCCATTAAATAAACAGGTATGTTGTTGCATTGATTACTATATTGCCTTTAATAGGTAACTCATATTAATAGGCCATGTGTATTGTAGGAGTTAAAGGAAATACCATTTTTCATTCTTTATAAGTTAAATTAAAAGTTTTAACTGTCCAAAGAACAAGTCAGTACCAGACTAGAGAAGGTGTTTGCAGATTAGGGATGAGTGTTAGTTGCTTCTTTGTATTCTTGAGCTCAAACTCAACATTAATGTTAGATTTGCATTTAAAGTTAAATTGGTAAATCTTGTGTGCTTTCTAAGATGGTGAAAATCAGTTTCTTCTTCATGGTCTTCGGGAGTAACACACATGAGTCTTGTGATCACTTTGGAACTCTCTGATTAACTTTGGGCGGGGGGACTGTCCTTCAAACAGTCATGTCCAAATAGTTTCTCTCAGTTCCTTTTTGTCTGCTGTAAGAAGACAAAAATTGATCAAAGACTGTTCAGTTACCTCTTAACTAAACAGAGTAAGTGGTTTCCTTTCTTTTGTTTCTCATGCTGGTTTTTCATCTGAATTGCTTGATTTTATTCAGTTAAGATTATTTTATAGCCTCCACTGTCTTGTTAAAAAAATACACTGCTGGGAAAGATCTCTTTTGATGGACTGAATAAGTGTCTTTTTTGCTGGATTGAAGGTCCTCTAACTCAACAGCATTCAGGTTTTGTTTTGTTTTTTTGCAATTCCACATAAGGTGGGACTCCGCATTCTACCTTATATGCCTCCATCTGTGGGAAACATCCTCACAAGCAGCAGATTTGGCAGCAAAAAATATATTTCTCCAAAACTTTTCATTCTGTTTTTAAGATTCCAATATTCTCAATCATCAATGTTGACTCAGTCACTGACATTGATTAATGTTCCATCAACATTGATTCCAGCAACCGTGTCATTGAAGCCTTTGACATCTGCTGATCTATCTGGCCATTTCCCCAGGAACTGTTCCCCTTTGACATCTACTTGTCTGTTCTCCAGCAACATTTTCTGAAAAAGATGGTACAATAGATCTCTAGCTCAGATTTCAGTTTCAGGTAAAGAACACCAAGAAATCTGAATGGATCATAGATCCTCCTCTTTGACTGTGGAAACAAGTGGTCTGCTTGACCACTACTCAGTGGTCTCTGCCATCCAGCAGTACTACCAGAAATCACCCTCCCAAACCTGTCTTTACTCCATTCATTGATTCAAGTGTTGGATTGTTTCCAACTAGAAACTCAGGGACCAGTTTTGCATAAAGTTGTCTGAGTCAGGTCCTGTTTGGAAAGATGTATTAAGGATGCTACATCTATGTATAATGGAGTGCACATTACTTTGAGGAGAGAGAATGTTTCTCCTCTGTTTTCAGTGTGAATACTTGCAGTGATCTAAAGCCTCCGAACATTTCATTTGAAACTATTAACAACACTGCAGAAGATATCATTCTCCTGCAGGGGTGAGAAATATTCTAGACCTTATGATTCTCCCTGCTATTGCTATTCTCCAAGGTGACATTATACATCAGTGCAGTTATCAAGAGCTGATATTGGGATTATCTCCCCATTGGTCTTGAGACAATATTCTTTGTATTGAAGCTATTCTCAACATCAGAATGGAGACAGAGATCTTTTCCTCAACATTACGACTAAGAAAGACATCATGCCCAATTCAACAGCAATAATTTTGAGACTACAGTAGGACCCCCATGTCCATGGGGGATTGGTTCCAAGCCCCCTGTGGATCCTGAAAACCACAAATAATAGTGAATGCCCCCTTCCCCACACCATTGTCGCCTCCCTCACGAGAGATGGCCTGGGCCAGCCCCACACCCCTCCACCTACCTCCCACAGTGGTAGCGGGTGAAGGAGCTGAGCCACCAGGGACAAGAGCTGCCCTTTCTGGCTCTGGTTTCTCATGAGGTGCTGCAGCCTGGAAGCAACTTGAGGCAGCAGCAGTGGAGGAGGAATCCTACCTGCCTGCCTGTGACTGAAGGGGACTGTGAGTGGGCTGGGAACAGAACCTGGGGAGGAGAATGAGCCGCCTGCGTGAAGGGAAGGGTAAAGAGCCACCTGTGTGAAGAGAAGAGAAGGATTGGGAACCACTTTGGTAAGAGGAGAAAAAAAAACACAGAAGAGAACAAGAATTCATAGTAGGGTCCCTGGCAGGGGCTCCCTGTAGTGGCCTGTTCTAATAAAATATGTGATTTAAAAAAATGTTTTAAGGATTTCTTTCTTTTAATAGTTTTAATACAGTACTGTATTTTCAGACAAGTGGATAAGTGAATCAGCAGATACTGATCCTGTGGATAAGGGGATCCTACTGTATGTGATACATAGGTCTGATGCTTTTCTGTCTCAGATTTTTTCATGATATATTGAGTAACGCTTTACCCTTATCTCCACTGAAGACATTAAATCCTGTTCAGAGCAGAACTTGGAATTGGTGAATTCTTTGGTACTATAAGTTTAAGCATTACCACCAACAGAATCCTGTGTTTAGCCAAAAACCATCCCTTCAGTTTCTGTACAACTTCTATTCCTACCTGCTCTGTCCCATTTATTTAATCAATTCTCCCTGAAACCATTCATCATGTCCCCGGTGTGTCAGTTGGAAAATCTTTATTGTGAGCAGGGGGATTGTGCAGGGTTCTTTTTTTGCCACCAAGCAGGAAACGTCATAATAGTGTAGCTAACACAGAAAATGGGGAAAGCCTCATAGAGAAGGGAAAATTTGACTGAATAGGAAGAAAATTTTGTTCCCTGGCTGCTTTTCCATGAGGATATTTTATACTGTTTTTACCTGAAGAACAGCGAAACAGTGTTCTTCGTAGTGGCCTCTGTGAATGCACACAAATGGGTTTATCCTGCACCTGCACAGGACGTTCGGAAGATTCTAGAGCTTAGAAAAAAAAGTCAATTAGTTCCCCCCCCGTAGGGTATGAGCTCCGCCTCCTCAACCTTCCTTTCAGTTTCCTCTTTTCCGCTGTTCGAGTAGGACGTTAGGAAACTAGAGCGCTAAGGAAAGTGATTTTAGCCTTGCTAAATCGATCTTTAATATTTTTCTTATTATTCTTATTATTATTGTTGTACTTGTTTTTTTCCAACGATAGAACCTTCAGCTTACAAAACTTCCCATTCTATCGTCGCTTCCCCCCCTCCCTCAACGGTTTCCCCCCCTCTTTTTCTTTCCCTTTGTTTTATGGCCCCTCGGGGCTTCAAGAAATGCTCCGTTTGTCTTCGACAAATCCCACTTACAGACGGGCACGATCTTTGTCTTTTTTGTTTGAGGGAAACCCATCTCACCCAGTCGTGCACCACGTGCAGGAGTTTCTCCAAGCAGGCTATTAAGCTGCGGCTACAACGACTTAAATCTTTTCTTTACGAAAAAACTCTCAACCCTGCTATGGAGGCTATAACCCTCCCTTCCTCCAACCCTCCTCGCCAGGAGGTTGCTAAATCGACCACTAGCCCTGCTGCCTAGTCTCTATCCAGCACGACTTCTTTACCTGTGAAATCCAAAAAGTCTACAAAACCGCCTAAGCCGGCTTCTTCCAAGGCTCAGCCGCGGTCTACTGATCCTGCAAATAAGAAAAAGAACAAGGAAAAGCCTAAGAGGCATAAGGACTTAGCCAAACCGGCTACCGCACCTCTTGCTATACCTCCTATACCGGTATAGGAGTCTTTGAGGGACGATATTGGGCTTTCTGACAGGGAGGAACGCGCTTTACCTCCAGCCCAACAAGCTCATGATATTCTGAGCATGTCTCCGAGTTTGGGCCGATTTGGGGCTGTTGCACCGTCCAGCCCGGCCATAGCCCCTTTCAGCCCTCGATCTTCATGGCGGGCAGATACCGAGACTGAGTCGGAACAGGAGTCTGCTCCATGCACTCCTAGAAAAAGAAAGGAGAAACGCAAACATGCCTCTCCGTACCAGCCATCCGGGCTTGAGGAACAATATTACCATCCAGAGGGTTTACCTCCTTATGGTCACCCGTACCCTAACCGGCACCATCCCTATCCATACCAGAGCTATGGATATCCGGATCAATGCAGAGGGCTGGACTACCCATTACCACCCTGGTACCCTTCCATTGCTCCTCCACGACAACAGTCGTTGCAGTACCAAGGGGATGTCTCCACTCCTCAAGCTGCACCATCCCGAAAGAGACCGATCATACCGACGCCTTCCGCGCCGTCTAAACGACTCAAACTTCATAAGGGCCGTTCCTCAGTACAGGCTACCACGATGTACTCTGGTCCCCACAATCATGATACAGAACCGTTCTCTGTATCCACTCAATCGGATGCTGACCCTATACTGTCAGCCCTGATACCACGTCCACCACCGTCGACTTCCCAGTTGTCTAGAGGTGCCAACTCATCATCATCTGACGAATCTGAAGCTCCTGATGCTGGTACCACTGGCAATACCTTGCAGTCCCCTCTCGAGGACTATACATCCTATGCACAGCTTATCTTGCGCATGGCGAAGACACTAAAACTTGATGCACAAATTCCTCAACAAGAACTGGACTTGGTTTTTCAGGATATGGAGCAGGACAAAACGCCTCCTCCTAGTTTGAGCCTCATACCGGCACTCCTTACTTTGGTTAAGGACTCTTGGGAGAAGTCTCCTTCAACTCTCCAGATCCCACGGAAAATTGAACACCATTATAAAACTCATGGTTCGGACTCAGATTTTCTATTGAAACATCCCGTTCCCAACTCCATTGTGGTCGAGGCTACTCAATACAAGTCTCGCACTAGATCTTCTACCACACCGGTCAATAAGGAGGGCAGAAAGATCGACTCCTTTGGAAAAAAGCTTTATTCATTGGCGGCATTGCTTATTAGGATCTCGAATTACCAAGCCTACCAAAAGCATTTGTGGGATAGAATTCTCCCCTCGCTTCAAACCCTTTCAGAACCATTGAAGACCGAAGCTCTTAATACCTATGCAGAGGCCAATACCCTCGCTAGACAACAAAGGCACACAGCAAAGCATACCGCTGATACTGCCTCCAAATCTTTACTTACTTCTATAGCACTCAGAAGGCACGTGTGGCTTCGAGCGGCCAACATCCTGGAGGATACCAAGACTAAGATTGAGGATCTTCCTTTCGACGCGGTCGGGCTGTTCAATTCTATAACAGACGACATAATGGAGAATATCCACAAAATGAGAAAGACTGCTAAATCTTACATCCCGTACCAGCCTTATCGGTACCCAAAACCTTCATACAAGAAGCCATTCTACCAACAACCTCCTCAGTACCAGTCCTTTCGGTACAGCAGGCAACAACACCATGAACGTGCCTACCAGCCGCCTCAATCCACTGCGTTGCAACCTAAGCAGCAACAATATCAGGGCTCCAGGCAGCCCTTTCAGAAATCCCAACGCAGGGGTAAGCCCTATTCTTAATTGCCCTGGTATCTCCACCAGACTATTTCCGTTCCTTCCCCAATGGAGGAAGATTACATCAAACAAATGGGTTCTGACTATCATTGAGAGGGGATACGCCATAGAATTTGCGCGCATTCCCCCGACAAATTCCATCAAACCCACCCCATTCTCCTTACCTTTACAGGAGGAAATTTCGGCTCTCCTCAGTAAAAAGGCGATAGTCATAGTTCCACCTAATGCCTCAGACGGAGGTTTTTTCTTCCGGTACTTTGCCGTCCCTAAGAAAGATGGGGGTATTAGGCCTATTATGGACCTCCGTCAGCTCAATGAATATATTCTCTACAAAAAATTCTGTATGCTAACCCTAGACTCCATTTTCCCTCTCCTGTCACAGGGAAACTGGTTCACTACCATCGATCTCGAGGACGCTTACTTTCATATTTCAATTCAACCGTCCCATTAAGGATTCCTCCGGTTCCGGTTCCGGTTCCAGCACACCACTTACCAATTCGCCGCCCTCCCCTTCGGGCTTTCTACAGCCCCCAGGACATTTACAAAATGCATGGCCCCTGTTGTGGCTTATCTCCGTACCATGGGGATAAAACTCTTTCCGTACATCGACGATTGGCTCCTCGTCGCCAGGACTTATCAGGAGGCCATCGCAGCCACAAGAACTACTCTTCAGGTCCTACGCAAATTAGGCCTACAAATAAATTCAGAAAAATCCCACCTAGTACCATCACAGCTAGTGACTTACATAGGGACGCAACTGGACGCCCGTCGGGCGAAAGCATTCCTACCACCTGACTGAGTAGAGAAAATCCGTCGGGCACTACATCCTTTCCGACCTCTCGGTACCATCACCGCTCTCAATGTTCAGCACCTGCTGGGCCTTATGGCTTCCACAATATCGGTGGTCCCGTACGCCAGGCTCAAACTCTGTTCTCTCCAATCCTGGCTCATATCACAATTTGACCCCACAACGGACTCCCAGCTAAAAAAACTCGTGGTACCGCCACTACTGGCAACTCAACTAGCGTAGTGGGCGTCCCCCCACAACTTGCTAGTCGGCAGACCGTTCTGGCCGCCACCCCTGTCGATCCAGGTGACGACAGATGCCAGCCCCTCTGGTTGGGGAGCTCACTGCCAGGAACTGCAGATACATGGACTATGATTGAGGGGTGAAAGACCGCTCCACATAAATCAACTAGAGATGCTAGCCATCATAAACGCCTTTCAGGCCTTCCTACCCAGAATCGCGGGGAAATCAGTACAGCTCGTGACTGACAATACCACGGTCATGTACTACATAAACAGACAAGGAGGGACTCGATCACTTCCTCTCCTTCGTCTCACCATAAAGTTCTGGGAGTGGTGTCGTACCCACCGTATCGCCCCGCAGGCAATACACATTTCATCGGAGGAGAACTGCTTGGCAGACCACCTAAGCAGACTTCCCACCAGAACGCACGAATGGTCCCTCAACGACACTGTCTTCCTGGACATCTGCCACAGATGGGGTCAGCCAACAATAGACCTTTTTGCTTCCCGTACCAATACCAAGTGCCCCAGGTACTGCTCTAGAGCGGGCAGGGACAGAGCATCTCTCGGAGGCGCGTTCATGGTACCGTGGTCCGGGGAACTTACTTACCTCTTCCCTCCAATACCAATGTTACTCAAAACGATAACCAGGATCATCCAATACCGGACAGACGCGATTCTCATCGCCCCATGGTGGCCACGGCAACCGTGGTTCGCCCACCTGAGGGAAATAACACAAGAACTATTCCACTTACCTCCGATACCGTCTCTCCTCTCCCAGAACGACGGGGCAATCCTTCATCCCGATGTCCGATCCCTACATCTGACGGCATGGAGGATAACCCCAAGTTCCGTGCAATCTTAAACCAGGCCCAGGAAACCATCCACTTCTCGCCTGTATAGTTCTAAATGGAAATCTTTCCTCAAATTCACTGCATCTAAGGGATTTACCCCAGTCCCTTCATCTCTTTCGACTCTACTTACCTTTATCATGTATCTCTTTAACCTTGGACTAGCACATTCCACTATTAAGGTTTACATTGCAGCAATAGTGGCTCACCAACCTCCTGGATCTAGCTCCGCTACACTTTTTTCACACCCCACGCTCAAGAGATTTCTTAAGGGCTTAAAAAACGTCTGCCCTCCATCACAGAATTGTGCCTCAATGGTCCCTGCAACTCGTTCTCGAAGCGCTTACGAAGCCACCATTCGAACCGCTGGCTACCTGTAATGGAAAGTTACTTTCTCTGAAGGTGGCATTCCTCGTGGCAATTACATCCGCCAGGAGAGCTAGTGAGTTAGCTGCTCTCAGATCGGACTCTCCCTATCTCCAGATGCACCCTGAAAAGGTCACCTTGTACCTAGATGTGTCCTTCCTCCCCAAGGTGGTGTCGGAATTCCACGTGAACCAACCCATCGTGCTTCCGACCCTATTTCCATCTCCATCCACACCGATTGAGCGTAAGCTCCATACCCTAGATGTGAGAAGGGCCTTTGCCTTTTACCTCCACAGAACCAGACATTTTTGACGTTCCCCACATCTTTTTTTGTGCTACTATGGCATTAACAAGGGTGCACCTGCCTCTCCACAAACATTATCAAGGTGGATAGTGCAATTGATACAGCTGGCATACCAACTTGCCAATAAGCCGGTACCGGAACATCTTAAAGCTCATTCTACCTGAGCTGTCTCTGCATTGACTGCTTTGCATCGCGGCATTCTACTTCACAACATCTGCAAAGCGGCCACTTGGTCCAATCCTCTGACCTTTACCAGGCACTACCGCCTCGATGTCAGAGCTAAGAATGATGCCGCATTTGGAAGGGTGATCCTGTCATCTCTCTTGCCGTGACGGCCCTCCATCCGCTGAGTCAGCTTGCTAATCACCCATTTGTGTGCATTCACAGAGGCCACTACGAAGAAAGTTAGGTTACCTACCTGTAACCATGGTTCTTCTAGTGGACCTCTGTGAATTCACACATCCCCCCTTCCTCCTCTCTGTCCGTCACGGTACCATTCTATCTATCTACTCCATACGGTAACGGCGGACCAGGGAAACTGAAAGGAAGGTTGAGGAGGCGGAGCTCATACCCTACGGGGGGGAACTAATTGACTTTTTTTTCTAAGCTCTAGAATCTTCCGAACGTTCTGCGCAAGCGCAGGATAAACCCATTTGTGTGAATTCACAGAGGTCCACTAGAAGAACCATGGTTACAGGTAGGTAACCTAACTTTTCATTGCCTAACTGCATGAAGAATTAATCCACATAATGTTGTGGATTGTGCTGCAAAAGTTGAATTAGCATCAGTGGCACTGAGGAGGCATGCCTCAATTTGCTGTGTGGGTGTCTGAAGAAACTTAGTTGAGAATAGATTTACCATTTGATGGAGAAGACCTCTTCAGTATGAAAACTGATTAGGCCATCAACTATCTTTTTAAGACACACACAAAGAAGATAGGCGTAGGTAGGTATTCCACCTTCTCAAATGCTTATTGATTCTCCCCCAGTTGTTGGTCCCCAAAAAGAGTAGTGGTCTGTGCCCTATTCTAAATTAGATATAACCCTGTATGTTTGAGCTAAAAAGTTTCAGATAGCAACAATTCAGCCCTGTTACTTACACCAGTGGGGAAATTGGTTTGTAGTAATTTATTTGAAAGATAGAAATTTTCATACTGCAATATCTTCTTATTGTTGATACCTCCAGTTTACGTCACCAAATCTTCCAGATAAAAGGTGTTTTTTCTTTTTTTCTTTTTGTTTGGATTAGCCACAGTGTCCCAGGAATTTACAGAGTAAATTGCTCCTGTGGCAACAGTTTTTGAAAGAGTCAAATCACAGTATTTGATAACTGATTACTTGTGTGTTACAAAATAAAAGCAAAAATAATTAGAGTTGGAAGGAGTCACTAGAATCATTTAAGTCCAATCCCCTGCAGGCAGAAGAAATCCCCAAACAAGCATTTCTGACAGCTTCCATTAAAAAATCTCCAATGAAGGAAAATCCATCACTCTTCAAATAAATGTATTCCACTGTCAGATATATTCCACAAGTTTGTCTTGTGTTTAATTGAAATCTCCTTCGTAATCCATCCATCACACAATCTCAAAGGGCTTTCACCAGCAAAAGAATATAACTAGAGCATCTCACAGTACCCATGATATGACAGATCCAGATGTTCTCATTGAAGTTCCAACTGCTCTGAAACATCTTGCCAAGTATGTAGTGCATGGCTTCTGTGGAACTGAACATGCCTTGGTTCTGGGTATTCTCATTCAGAATCCCTGTGTCAAAGAGGAAGACATGCTGGAGTTGCTAAAGTTTGATTAAAAACAGCTGCGAGCCATTCTCAACATTCTTAAAGGTGACAAGTTCATCAAATGTAGGATGAGGGTGGAGATAACCCCAGATGGCAAATCCATCCAGCACAATGTTTATTTCATCAGTTGGTCAATGTGATAAAATATAAGCTTCATGATCCATTGATTTGCATCTGCTCCTCAGGAGTAGCAGAAAACAAGCTTGCCCCATCTTCCACTTGACAGCCCTTCAAATATTGGAAGTTGGCTATTGTGTAACCATCCCTCAGAGGACTCCTAACAAGAGATGGGCATGATGTGCCACTTTGGTAATTCAGCACTTTCCAGCCCCGTCTCTTCCAGCAGGTACCCATTCAGAAGCAGGGCAGGGAAGCTGTGGCACTGCCTTTGAGTGCGTGCCCTCCAGAAGGGGTGGGGCTGAGAACTACTGAACACTTGTTTGGGCGAAGAACTGCCGAACCAGCGGTTTGTGCCCATCTCCTCACAACAAAAGTAAAAGTAAAAGGATTGTGGCACCTTAAAGATGTAACAGAATTATTTCAATATGAGCTTTGGTAGATTACAGTCTGCTTCCTCAGTGCATTGTAATCCCTGAAAGCTCACATTGGTATAAATCTGTTAGTTTTAATAAAGATATTACCTAATCTTTTGGATTGTGTAAAGGACCACACAACTATCTCTGTTGTTTTTTATTAGTTTTTAGTGTTTTACAATTCTTACGTTTTTATTTTTGTTGCAATGCTGAAACAGACTACCCTGTTTCCCCCAAAATAAGACCTAACCTGAAAACAAGTCCTAGTATGATTTTTCAGGATGCTTGTAATACAAGCCCTACCCCAAAAATAAGCCCCAGTTAATTGAAACCCCGCCCTCCACCATTGTGCAGCAACCAGAAGAAGATGACATGACTGTGTTTGAATAAATGTAGATTGTTGTACATGAGAAAAATAAAACATCCCCTGAAAATAAGCCCTAATGCATTTTTTGGAGCAAAAATTAATATAAGACCCTGTCTTATTTTCGGGGAAACACGGTAACACAGCCATTTTGTTGAAAATTAGTTACTTCTTGTAGACAATCAAAGCTTAAATGTGACCTCTCGCTAATTCTCACTTTTCTTCAGGATTTGGGTCTGTGTCAGTGAGGATAAGTCTCATCTCATTCTCATTTATGTTATCCAGTAATTCACTGAACTTCATAGTGGCCAGAGCATTTTCAGCAGAGGACCAGGCATTTAAGTTTTCAGCTATGACTCTCAAGGTGGTCCAGGACCATTCTTTGAGAGTTCAGACTGTAGAAAGACTTTTAGGACTGATAGCATCTAGTACATCAACCATGCCAACCATATTCTTGCACATTTGGCTTTTTTTAAATTAGAATCATTGTGTAATGAAAAGACTTACACCTCCTATTTCAGTCCTACTGCAACATGCTACTTTCTGAAACTGTGAATAGGGACTCTTCCTGGATTATCCTGGTCCCTGAACTAGATAAACAGCCAATGTTCATTTTTTGCTGCTGTTTGTAAAATTACCACAGCTAAGTGCTGACTTTACACTGTCTTTTTAAAAGAATAAGAACACTTCTGATGAAACATAAAGCCTTAGTTACTTAGTTGATGCCACATAAATGATGTCTCCCCAGCACTGAAGGGCAGTATATGTGGATGTAATGTCTTATGACTGCTGTCTTCTAAAAAACAGGGTTTGTAAATCAAAAAGAAGTTTATTAAACACACACACACACACACATACACAGAGAGAGAGAGAGAGTAAGAAGTTTCAGTGTTACAAGCTGTCAAGTCTATCAGTTGTATGGCCTCATAAGCAACGCCCTTGGCCATTGTCTGGCATTAGAGGATTACTTCAGCTGAGGTGTCTGTTGGTCACCAAGTGCTGCAAAATAGTCTCTGACTTGTTATCTGAGTCTTTTCCTCAGATACTTAGGGCTTCCTTAGCTTTGCCCTATCTCAAATTTTCATTGGTTTTTTCCCTCCCTCCCTCTCTTTCCCTCCCTCCCTGTCTTGTCTGTCTGTTCTTGTTTTTTAGTTGTGTAGGTGGAACTGCCTGTGGTTCTGCTGTTAACAACTAATTCTAAAATTGGGGGATGGGAATTCCCCCCAGTCCGGGGCCAGGAGTGTAGTCTTTAGCACTGCCTTCTCAGAGTGGAAGAGTTAATGTTTTTGTGTCGGCCCATTCTATGTTAACCATAAGGAACTTCTATAGTAAGCCAAACCTTCTAGTTACCTCTGATCAGAGATAGCAGCAGAAAGCTTTTTCAGTGGGGAAAATGGGTGAATAAAACCACCCTAACCCAAGCATCCATTGCAGGAGCATTCTTGTAGCTGACACTTGCAGGAGAGATGGTGTGGTAGCTTAATTCTGCTTCCCCTGTAGCCTTGCGAAATAGGGACAGGCATAGTGCAGGCAAAATCACTCTGATCCAGAGGACCTTTGCAGCCACTGCTCCCTGGTTGGTGTGTTTGTGACCTGACTTCATGAGGGCAGTCCCTGCCTAATAGAAATCTGCATAAAATAAAGCTGGAGAACTAAGTGTTGTGTGGCCACACCTTAGTATGTGACCTCATGGAGGTGTCACTAAAAGAAAGCTTTTGTCCTTCATTGTAGCACTTTATGTTACACTGTTGAAAAAGTAGTTCTAATATTACATTTTTAACTAAAAGTAGCCAGAAAAGGATTTTGAGCATCCTAATAGTTGCAGATTTCAACATTATTTGGAAATAAACTTTTAGTAAGTGATGTTAGTTATGCTTATTCGTAATATACAAAGAAGAAGTCTTAGAATCACACATTTACAGCAGAGTTCATTTAGCTGAAGGCAGCAGGAATACACACCCAATAATGCCTTCCAACAAAGTTCAAAGTATAATGGCTAAAATCTTGTTGCACAGCTCAATGTGCACAATGGTGATAGTGTTATCAAAAGCACAAATTTCCACTGATTAATGGTTTCCTTTGGGGATTTTGAGGTAGAGATGCATGTGGGTTGTGTGCACTCCAAAATCACCTTTCAACAGTGAATCTCTTTTATTTGGTGATTTGACATTGCTGCTGATGTTGTCACTGTTGCACACCCGTGGAAATGCGCAACAGGATGTCACTCAATATGTCAGATTTCATTTAATTTTAGTCTCCCCTTTCTTACAGTAGAGGAAACCAATGTGACTTGAAAGCACCTATAATGAACAATTTATAAGTGTCTGAAAATTTGATACTTTTAAGCAGAAATTAGAGGAATGGGAAAATGCATAATTTAAAAAATTGGAGGCAGAGGTCTGGCTAGTAAGCTCCTACCATAAACGTTTGTGATTAAACTATTTTGGCTAAACATCTGTTGGAGGTTCACAAAATTCTTATCACTAACAGTTGCTTGATACAGAGAAAAAGAAGCTGAATTTCATACTGTGAGTAGTTTGCCTTTTATAGAAACATATGTTTATCCAGATTGTTCATGATTTTTACCTTGAAAATAATGTTATTTAATGTTTTTCAGGAATATTCATCAAAGTTTAGGTTTAAGAAGTAAAAGTAATTATGTGTATTAAATTTAAAAGTAAGTTGCTGTTCTTCATTTGTGAGGAAGCATTCTATAGAAAGGATTTCTTTAATTAATTTAACCAAAATTAAAGAGAAGTAAAAACAGACTATATACACCACTGGGACCCTAAGGGAGTAACTGCCTAAACCTTTTACTCTTGTTGGACTATCAGACTCCACTAGGGGGCACAGTGCTTTGATCTCTTACAAGCCAGTGTAAGGCAGATCTGTAGGGTAATTCAAAAAAGCCTGTTTTCTGATTGCAGCTTACAAAATATTCTGTGCTCGTTTGTAGCCAAAGTGAGTAAGTACTTGTCAATACATCTTTTCCTGTTTTATTTTAAAGCAGGCAAGCAAATAATGCAAACTTATGTAAAAGTTACAATATGAATCTCAAAAGCAAAAATCAACAAAAAAGAATATTGTTGAATACAAGATGTACAGTGGTATCTATAATAATTTCATGAAGCAGAGACAGTTTAAAAATATATCATAAGACTACTTGTCTGAAAATGTCTACACCATCTTGAAATAGCTTTTAGTAATGCAAAATGAATACAAGTAAAAAGATGAATCAGAGAATTATTGAGACATCTCTGAGGTTAAATTTTTCTTACTTAACAATATGTATAAAGATAGTCTCACTCTGTGTGGTCAGATGAATAAATGTTTCAGGAAAATATTAAAATACAAAATCACTAAAACAAGATGAAGCATAACACAGTTTAAAGATTGGCATAGCAGTTAGCATTAGAAAACTACTGTATGTTCTCACCTAGCATAGAATCAGTATTTACAATAAGCCTTTATTCCTCATCATCTCTCTTGCTCATTCACATGAGTGAGAACTTTTGGGGCTATTTATAGTTCAAGTCTCAGTGTTTACTTAAATTGCTACCCAGTGGTAACTGTCTCTTAATGGCAATCCATTGTTGCTATTAGCAAAACATTGCTTACATCTTACTGCCAGCTAGCAGTAAGCTGTGCCTGCAAGCAGGGCAATAACAACTGATGTAATAAACTCTTGCTTTCAAGCAAGAGAAACATGTCTGAACATTATTTGCCCTTTAGATGGTGATATTAATTAGCAATCATAAGGTAGTTTTCACAATTGGTCTTTGATTTCACTGGAACACTGTTTTATCTCACCCCCTTTCAAGGTTGCTTTAAATCACATATTTCACATTCCACCTTTCAAATCTAGAAATAATTGTGCAGTTGGTCTCTCATGTTGTTAAGAAATTCTTGAGCTAAGGACTCATCCAAGTCATCAATCAGTTGTGTCAGCCTGACAGAGGGTCATAATGCCAGAGTGAAGTCTGTAGATATCTCTCCAGTGTAGAAGCTGAAGTCAGCTGTTCTTTTTTGGTCTTCTTGTTGTCCTTGGCTTCCGCAGCTAGTTCCAGGCAGGGATTCCAAGGAAGGAGGTACAAAGTCCTGATATTGGGTAGATCAGGTATGCGTTGGGTTCCCCAAACAAACTCTTCTGCATTCTGACTGATGTAGTCAGTCAAATTTTATTGAAGAAGTCTACGGGCCATTTCATCAATCATTCACCATATACAATAACATTATTGAATTCAGACAAACATGAACATAACTCGATGGGTACACCGAGTCGCTGGTAAGATGTCACTCTCATTGCAGTGTTGCTGAGAATGCTTTGATTTGTCCTGTGCGGTCATAGGACTCTCAGCAGAAAGAATAATACTGAATTCCTGCATTTTCTGTGGACCCAACCAGGGATGAAAGTTTGGTTTGCTTCCTCAGTCCCTTCTTGTATGTAGTATACAGATTTTCCATGTTTTCCATGTGTGGTAATTAATTTACAGGAAAATAGCTTAATGAACGATGATCCAAGTGTATGTTGCTCATCTATCAGCAAAGACAGCCTACAGCTGCTTTCATGAGCTACCACCAGCACCAAAAAAAATTCTGTCACCCAGATGCCTTGTTCAGTAGGGACACTATAAAAGAGCAGCAGATAGCAGCACAGGGTGTGTGTGCCTGTGCCAAGGAAGTAGCAGAGAAGCTTTTTGGTCAAGATGGAACAGATATGAGTGAACCTCAGACATGTTCCAGTGATGTCTTTGTGCAACTCAGTCAGGGCAGCCAAAACAAGGGGACAAAAACTATCTTAGAACTGCAGAGCTGGAAGAGACCCCTATGGATCATTGAGTCCAGCCTCTGTCAAGGAGGCACAATGGGGAAATGAACTCCCAAACTCTGGCTCCACAGCCAGATACCTAAACGATTGACCTAGCCAGCAAACAGCTTCCATTTTCTCTACTCTCAAAATCAGATTGTTGGATACAATTATATAAACTTCTACAGCAACTCTTACATACAGAGGAAAAGAACATATATACACTTTCAACACTCTCCAGATATTCTCCAAATCAGCTCTCTTAGTTATTCTGATCAAGGACATATAACTGTTACTTTTCTCTGCTTTTGTAGGATTTGATTTGTCTTTCTCTTTATTCATAACTATGTTAAAATCCCCAGCCATTACAACAAACCCTTTCCTTGTCTCTTTCACTTCCCTGAAAGTTTCATTTTTTTAAAAAAGTACCCAAAGTATAAGCCTCATCTCCTAATGTTCCTCGTACCATTATATAATGTCCTTTCCTATCTTTCTTGATACTATTCATTTTAAAATCACGGTTTTATAAATATTTGCAATCCCTCCTGATTTTTAACTTCCATACATTTTTTCATAAATACCAGACTAGTTTAATTTAACATCATTAGCACTTCCCTTTGCTTGATGCATATCGCCCATTCTGTCTACCATCTAGGAAGGTCAGAGATTATGTGGCAAAGAACTTCTCCAACTTGGTTCTTTTCTGGCTTTACCTCTAGTTCTTTTCATCCAGGACCGAGCTTTCCATTTCCTATTTAAAACTTCCATTTCTTTTAGTCATAGTTTTCTCTGCCCTTTTGACAGTCTCTTCTCAGTTGTTTCCCATTTCTAGTTTAGTGCTTAAAAATGGATAGAAATTAGACTTGGAACAGTGCTCAGGCTTTTCACTAGCTGTGGGGGCTCCTGTTTTTAGAAATTTTGCTTGGGGACTGCCCTTGAAGACAGCTTGAAAACCTCAGATAGTGCAAAGTGGCAGCTAGAATCATAGTACACTAATTCTGAAAGAGCTGTAGTGGCTGCTTCTGAATTCAGTTTATTTTAATGGTATTTATCTTTAAAACCCTAAATACTTTGTAAGTCTGTAATATCTGAAGAAACATCTCTCTTTACACCAGCCTGCTCATGTTTTTAAAATAATCAAGGTGAGCTTTTCTCACCCTATATCTCCCTGTTGTTGAGTCCCAGTTAGGAATTCTCTTTCTATGGAGTTTTCACTAGAATGGTGCTGCAGTATTTTTCTTTTAACTGTAGTAGAACACCACCCTGCTATCTTTAAGAATGAAGAATGGGTTTAAAATGATTTAATAAATAATAAATAAAATAGATTTTCTCTCCCCCCCCCCCATTAAGCCCAGATGCTTCCAAGCAGTCTTTAATTATGGTGAAAGGATCAAACAATATTCATCTGTCAATATTATTGAAATGAATTTTGGATTAGCAGGATTCTCAAATGTCTGCAAGGTTGTTATATGTAATTTGATTGTGTGACTTCTTCATGTCTTCTCTTGACTCATTTCATATTCAAGGTAACAAATGCTGTGTTGAAGCTGATTGAAAAGGAAAGAAATGGTGAAACAATCAATACAAGACTGATCAGTGGAGTTGTACAATCTTATGGTAACACTCTTTTTAATTGCTAATATCTTCCTAGCTGTCTTTCATACTGTGTATCAAGTGGTCTGAGATGATCCTCTGCCTAACTATCTATAGCCGTATGAGGGAATTTCTAACATTTCCTCTTACATCAGTTCTGGGGACATCTAAGGTGTTGCCGAATCCATCTGAAATGAAACTGTGGGAATGTTTATAATACTCATGTGCTTTGCTCTTTTTCCTCACTGGATTGAGTAATAATGTGTAGTAGATCTAATGTAACATTAGTTTTATGATCTACTGCTAAGGCTTCTTCAGTGTGTTCCACATCTGTAGCAAGTATCTTGTGTGGAATCTTAAGTTCTAGCTGCCATATACCATAAACCTCAATATACCTTACCTTTCTGCTGGAAGAGTCAAAGCTTTATGACACTGACGTTAGGTGAGGAACAAAAGGAATAATAAACAAAAATAAAGAAAAAGTAATTGAGAATTGGTGGTGAGATGTTTTTATTTCTGCTCTAAGACTGTCGTAATTTCTCACTTAGCTGAAAGAACCACATACTGCTTCTTAACAACTTGAGTAGATCTTGCTACATGAGATTTTCACTTGTTCACAGATGCCTGTGAAGATATGTATGAGTGATCACTGGGTCTTAGGCAAGGGTTGCTGCCCCCCCATAAAAAATTAAAATGAATAATGTAAAGTTGTAACAATGTAATGTGAGTTGAAGAAAATACTTGGTGAATGCAACCGTTTGACACAAGAGACTGAGTCTGTATGTTTCTATAATAAACCTGCTGATTCTTCTTCGTGGTCTCTGTGAATGCACACTAATGGGTTAATCTGTGCCTGCGCAGAGCAGCCTCGGAATCTTCTAGAGCTTAAGCACATGGTGCCAGGACCTCCCACATGCTACTCTTAACCCGGCCCTGGCACCGAGTGCCTCAGTTCCATTTCTGCCTCCACTGCAGCTGCTTCTCGGCTTCGGAGCTCCCAATTTCGCGCTTTCAGAAAGAAATTACTTACTTTGACCTCCCGGCTCTCAACTACGGACTGTTGACGATTCCTTTGGATCTGTGAGTTAGACAAAAGCATAAAACAGAGTTACATTTTTGGTTTTTTCTGACATCTATATTTTTGCTTATGGCCACTTCAGGCCCTTTCAAGTGTTGTACGACCTGCCCGAACAAGATAACCTTATTGGACGGCCATTCTCGTTGCCTATTTTGTTTGGGAGAGGAGCATCAGCCGGCTCTTTGTGCCGCTTGTAAAAACTTCAGAAAGCCAGCACTTCTGCTAAGGCTGCAGCGCCTTCGCTCCTTCCTTTGGGAGAAGTCTCTCTGCTGCACACGGGAGCCAGTTATGGATCCGCTGCAGGCTCGCTCCTCAGAGCATTAGAATCATAGAATCACAGAGTTGGAAGAGACCACAGGGGCCATCAAGTCCAACCCCCTGCCATGCAGGAACTCCATCAAAGCACTCCCGACAGATGGCCATCCAGCCTCTGCTTAAAAACCTCCAAAGAAGGAGACTCCACCGCACTCCGAGGCAGCATATTCCACTGCCGACCAGCTCTGACTGTCAGGAAGTTCTTCCCGAGATTCAGGTGGAATATCTTTTCCTGTAGTTTGAAACCATTGCTCCTTGTCCTAGTGTCTGGAACCGTGGAAAACAAACCTGTCCCTTCCTTGACATGACATCCCTTCAAATATTTAAACATGGCTATCATGTCCCCTCTTAACCTTCTTTTTGGAAGGTTAAACATTCCCAGCTCCCTAAGCCGCTCCTCATAGGACATAGCTTCCAGACCTTTGACCATTTTGGTCGCCCTCCTCTGGACACATTCCAGGTTGTCAACATCCTTCCTGAGTTGAGGTGCCCAGAACTGGACACAATACTCCAGGTGAGGTCTGATCAAAGCAGAATAGAGTGGTACTTCCCTTTATCTAGACCAGTGGTCAGGGAACAGGGGTAAATTACCCCAAATGGAGTAAAAATGAAAATCCTGGGGGTAATGAGCAGAGCGCTAACCCCCCACTCCCACCCCCTGCAGCCAAACCTCAAACTGGAAGCCACCTCTCCCTGCTACCTTCTTTGGTTGCGGCACTTGTAAATCCGTTCTTTCAGAGATCGGAGATAAGGCTGCTTGATTGGTTACAGCTGTAGAACAGCCCCGGGCAGTCAATCCGGCTTGTGAATGACTGCTTCCGCTGGAGGTGACTGCAAGCACGACGAGGGAAAGCTGCAATTAAGGAGGGAAGGAAGGTGCAAGAGAGCGAAGGGTGGCTTCATCAGCTTGTTTAAATGCATGTAGAAAATGGAGGGAGGGAGGGTGGGTCGGTGGGTGGGTGTATGTGTGTATGAGAGAGAGAGAGAGAGACTGACTCAAAAGTATGAAAAAAGGAACAGGCAAACAGGAGGGAAGGCTTGAATTAAGGGGGGGACGGGTGGCTTCATCAAGCTTGTTTAAATGTAATGAGAGGAAATGGACATACTGAACTGAAGCAACTAATTGTTGAAAATAGAGGGAGGAAGGGTTTCTGTGTGTGTGTGTGTGAGAGAGACAGAGACAGAGAGACTTGACTCTTTCATAAAACCATGAAAAAAGGAACCTTCTAAAATTTAATCTCTACTGCATTTAGCTCTGCAGTTTCTGCTGAGAACAGCAGAAGTCTGAAGCGTGTAGCAATCACGTTTCTCTATTTCTCATCCCCAAAGCAGACAAGAGTATCATAGTTTATTCCCAAAATCTGAATCCCAGTCTTTCTGCTCCTGGTCCTACTTTGACTGCAGCACCAAACAAAAGACTGTGGGTTTCTTTATTGAGTCAATCCATCTCATGTGCAGTCTTCCTCTTTTCCTACTGCATTGCACTTTTTCCTGCATTGCTGCCTTTTCCAGTGAATTTGCTTTACTTATCTTTCTGACAAGTCATAATAGGTTTGTCATCGCTTTCCTCCCAAGAAGCAGGCGTCTTTTAATTTTGTGGCTGCTGGCACCATCTGCAGTGATCAGGGAGCCCAAGAAAGTAAAATCTGTCACTGCCTCCATATCTTCCCCTTGTATTTGCCAGGAGGTGATGGGACCAGTGGCCATGATCTTAGTTTTTTTGATGTTGCGCTTCAGACCATTTTTTGCACTCTCCTCTTTCACCCTCATTAAGAGGTTCTTTAATTCCTCCTCACTTTCTGCCATCAGAGTGGTATCATCTGCATATCTGAAGTTGTTGATATTTCTTCTGGCAAACTTAATTCCGGCTTGGGATTCCTCCAGTCCAGCCTTTTGCATGATGTATTCTGCATATAAGTTAAATAAGCAGGGAGACAATATACAGCCTTGTCGTACTCCTTTCCCAATTTTGAACCAATCAGTTGTTCCATATCCAGTTCTGACTGTTGCTTCCTGTCCCACATATAGATTTCTCAGGAGATAGATAAGGTGGTCAGGCACTCCCATTTCTTTAAGAACTTACCATAGTTTGCTGTGGTCCACACAGTCAAAGGCTTTTGCATAGTCAATGAAGCAGAAGTAGATGTTTTTCTGGAACTCTCTGGCTTTCCCCATAATCCAGTGCATGTTAGCAATTTGGTCTCTAGTTCCTCTGCCCCTTCGAAATCCAGCTTGTACTTCTGGGAGTTCTCGGTCCACATACTGCTGAAGCCTACCTTGGAGGATTTTGAGCATAACCTTGCTAGCGTGTGAAATGAGTGCAATTGTACAGTAGTTGGAGCATTCTTTGGCACTTCCCTTCTTTGGGATTGGGATGTAGACTGATCTTTTCCAATCCTCTGGCCACTGCTGAGTTTTTCATTGATGATGATAAAAAAAAATAGCGCACTGGTCCTTTGATATTGGGCTGTGGCACCAGGGTGGGTGACATGACCTTTAGCCTGGTTTGTTCCTTTTTGCACACCACACACAGAATGATTAAAGTGGTAGGAAAAGCCTCCCCCCAACTCTGTGTTGGCTGTCTCTAGCAAGCATGTCATTGCTAGCACCACTCTGGCAGCCATTGATGATGATTAAATCCTCTGTGAGCTAGCAAAAATGTAATGCAACTTGCTAGGCACGTTGGACACCTTACTACTCCCTATACCACCCCATGGCTGGTGTGCAATGTGTTCCAGCAAAAATAGTGCACATCTTTATTAAATTTGGTGCATCCTGCTAGTTCGGTACATAGCCTGGCAGCCATTGATACTGATGATATATCCTGCTAGTTCGGTACACAGCCTGTGTAGATTCAATAATATTTTGAATTCAAATAATGTATGATTTCCTTCCTTTCAAATCAAGGGGGTAATGTTGGCGTATATAAATTTTTTGGGGGGTAAAAGGTAAAAAAGTTCCCTGACCCCTGATCTAGACAATATACCCCTATTGATGCAACCAAGAATTGCATTGGCTTTCTTGGCAGCCGCATCACACTGCTGACTCATGTTCAGTTTGTGGTCTACCAAGACTCCTAGATCCCTTTCACAGGTACTGCTGTCTAGCCAGGTGTCTTCCATCCTATATCTGTGCAGTTCATTTTTTCTGCCTAGGTGTAGGACCTTACATTTCTCCCTGTTGAAATTCATTTTGTTAGTTTTGGCCTAGGACTCTGATCTGTCAAGGTCATTTTGAATATTAATCCTGTCCTCTGGGGAATTACCTCCCAATTTGGTATTATCTGCAAATTTAATCAACATACTTTCTATTCCTTCATCCAAGTCATTGATAAAGATGTTGAATAGCACAGGGCCCAAAACAGAACCCTGAGGCACCCCACTAGTTACCTCTCTCCAGGATGAAGAGAAGCCATTGGTGAGCACCCTTTGGCTTCGGTCAGTCAACCGATTACAAATCCACCGAACCGTAGCACTGTCTAGCCCACATTTTACTAGCTTCCTTGCAAGAATATCATGGGGGACTTTGTCAAAGGCCTTACTGAAATCAAGATATGCTACATCCACAGCATTCCCTTCACTTATCAAGCCTGTAACTCTTATCAAAAAAGAGAGATCAGATTAGTTTGGCATGACTTGTTTTTGAGAAACCCATGTTGACTTTTAGTGATGACAGCATTGCTTTCTAAGTAATAACAAAGTGTCTGTTTAATTATCTGCTCTAGAATTTTTCTGGGAATTGATGTCAGGCTGACTGGGCGATAATTATTTGGGCCTTCTCCCCCCCCCTTTTTTTTTAAAGATAGGGACAACATTTGCCCTCCTCCAGTCTGTGGGGACTTCTCCTGTTCTCCAAGAATTCTCAAATATTATTGCCAGTGGTTCTGAAATTTCTTCTGCCAGTTCTTTTAATATTCCTGTACTACTTCTCTACCTATTCTGTGCTGCATTTCCCCCACTACATCACCGACATTCTTCTAGTGCTGGTCATTCGCCAAAAATGACTAAAAAAGCGGCAAAGGCGTCCTCCTCGAGGCCGACTGCCCCGGCATTGATACTGAAGCCGTCTTCGGCCTCGGTATCAAAGAAAAAGAAGAAGCCGTTGCAAAGGCCCTCCCGGCCCGTGGCCGAGGCCCTGCCATCACTTCCACCTCCAGTTCAATCTTGGCATGACTCGGTGTGCCTCAGCATACCATCGGGAGATGAGGAAATTCCTCCCCTGAGGCCAGTGACCGCACCATCCCCGCAACTGTGCTTATCCGCTGACTGGGTGGACACCTCGGCTGAGGTGCAGCAGTTGGCGCAGGCCAGCCCGCGTTCTCTACCGGGCTTGGCGTCGGGTGTCAATGTCTCTGCCCATCTCCGTATTGCCTGAGGCTCCTAGGAAGAAGAAGCAAAAGGCCCATCATCTGGAGCCCCGGGCCAAGCCCGAGGCCTGTCAATATCGACAGGCTCCACCAGATTATTACCTTGCATATCAGAATTTTCAGAGGGCTCGACATTACGATTACTGATATTACTATGAACCTGGAGGCTTCGAGCCTGACGCTCGATGGTATGCGGCACCGTATGAGCCCGAGCCCTACTACCGGCACCGACCAGCACCTCGCTACTGTTGGCCCTATTCACCCTCGCCTTCACCCTCGCCCCCTCAGTATCGAAGGTATGCTGAGCGCTACCCCTACCTGGAAGAGGACTTCGGGTCCCAGATGCTGAGGCAGAGATATGCTAAGAGGGCTGCCTCGGACGACTTCTTACCTCCAGCTCAGCTGAAGAGGTCTCGTCCCGTGCCGGTGTTGGTCCATCATTCTTGGCTGGATCCCACCTCCATACCTCTGGCTTCACCCGCATTGCCTCCACAGAGGTCTGAAAGGGAAAATAGGAGAGGTGATTCCATTCCGTCCGATTCGTAACAGCCAGAGGGTCCTCAAGATGTCCTCTCTCCATCTCCTGACCATATATATCCCTGATGAATTCGACACTGGGTCGGAGGCTTCTGATATCGATGTCGACAAAGAATCTCCTCCGAATGTGCCGACCCCGGCTTCGGATGTTGCTGAAAACCACCCACCCTCTCCTTCAGAAGATTACTCCTCCTACTCTCAATCCGGAGGATTGCAAAGGTAATGGACCTGGCCATTGATCAACCTGTGGCAGAGGAGGTGGACAAGGTCTATGAGGATATTACTCAGGACCAGAACCCTCCTCTCCGCCTTGCATTCATCTCTTCACTCTTGAAGCTGGTCAAGGAGTCATGGGACAAGCCTTCCACTTCCCACCAGACACCTAGGAGTGGAGAACCTGTACAAAACTCATGGGGACAGTACAGAGTTTCTCTCTAAGCATCCCCTACCAAATTCCTTTGTGGTGGACGCTACGCAGAACAGCCACAAAGGAACTGTTCGGCGTCGGCACCAAACAATAAGGAGGGGAGGAAACTGGACATTCTCGGCCGCCGGGTCTATTCCTTAGCCTCCTTTATTCTGAGGGTGGCAAATTATTCTGCAGCGATGAGGGCATATCATCGCCACCTTTGGAATAAAGCCTTGCCAGCTTTGGAAGCCGCTGCAGAAGATCTCCGGGCATCGGGTCTGGCATGCCATCAGGAGGCCATGGCATTAGTGCGGCAGGAGCGAATAGCCGCCCGACATGTGGTGGATGTGGCCTCAAAACAGATTGCCACGGCAGTGACCGTACGCCGCCATGCCTGGCTGCGTTCAGCAGATATTTCAGAGGATGTAAGGTCCAGGATCGAGGACCTACCCTTTGAGGGGGTAGGTCTCTTCAATGGCAAGACAGATGAGATCCTGGACAACTTGCTGAAACTCAGAAAGACGGCCAGGTCGTATATCAACCAGCAGCAATGTCCACGAAATGCCTGGCATTCCTTATCCCTTCAGGTCTTTCCAGGACCGTCAAAGGCCTCGGGGTTTTCTTCAATGCCCTTCTGGCAGCAGGCGGGCAGGCAGCGCCCTCGCCAACAACCACATCGCCCTGACCACAAGCCGAGGCAGGGCCTTTGACTTTTCCCTCCCACCAACAGCAAGCAACCCTTCTATTTGTCTAGCCTCCTTCTTCCACGTCTGGCACACCATCACTTCTGATTCCTGGGTTCTCGCGATTATAGTCAAGGGCTACACAATCGAATTTGATGCTCCTCCTGTGACAGGGTTGCTCAGGACCACCAACCCCTTTTCCCCGTTTTAGGACGAGGTCGACTCCTTACTTCAAAAGAATGCCATTGTGCAGGTTCACAACCCAAACATCGCACTCAGCTTTCCCCCCCGCTACTTCACCATTCTGAAGAAGGACGGGGGCCTACGCCCCAACTTGGACCTCCATCCCTTGAACTCTTACATCACTCCCCGGCGTTTCCGTATGGTCTCCCTCGATGGCACTATCCAGATGCTGAGGCATGGCGATTGGTTCTTGGTCATAGATCTCAAAGACACATATTTTCACATCAGCACCCAGCACATGTTCACCTGGTCCACAGGCCTACTGTACACGTTCCCTCCGATCCCGCTGATTCAAAAAGCCATCATCAAGGTGCGCCAGGACAATGCGGACACCATCTTCATCGCCCCTTGGTGGCCTCGCCAGCCGTGGTTCTCCACTCTGCATCAGAGGGTGGTGGACTATCTCCGGCTTCCGGCAATCCCTCATCTTCTAACCATACATCACGACAGAACGTTCCACCCAGATCTGGACTCCCTCCACTTAACGGCTTGGAGGCTACCCCCACTGTAGCCGAAGTCCTAAGCCTTGCACAGAAGTGCTCTACGACATGGACTTACTCCTACAAATGGAACGTCCTTTGCACATTTGCATCCTCCCACCACTTACCTGCACAACTGACCTCTCTTGACGCGGTCCTCCAGTTCCTCCTCCATCTCTTCCGATGTGGCCTTTCCCATTCCACACTGAAAGTTTATATGGCAGCTATAGTGGCGCATCAGCCGCCCTCCTCACAGGCGGCAGCTTTGTTCCGCCATCCCACTCTCAAACAGTTCCTACGGGGTTTAAAGAACATGCACCCGGCCTACAAGCTTCCCACGCCTCAGTGGTCCCTTCAGCTCGTGCTCAGTCACCTCATGAGGCCTCCGTTTGAGCCCCTGGCTACGGCATCTGAACGGCTGCTCACTCTGAAGACTGCCTTCTTGCTATCACCTCTGCACGTCGGGCAGGAGAGCTGGCTGCTCTTAGAGTGGACCCTCCTTTCCTTCAGTTCCACCCGGACAAGGTGACACTCTATCCGGACCTTTGTACCCAAGGTGGCCGCTTATTTTCATTTAAACCAGCCTGTTGTACTCCCTACATTTTTCCCTGCACCGACTTTACTCCTGGAACGTTCTCTGCACTCCCTGGATGTCAAGCGGGCACTCTCCTACTATGTCTCTCACTCCTCATCCTTCCGCACTTCGAATAGGCTGTTTGTCAGCTATCAAGGTCATTCCAGGGGAGCACCAGTCACTTCCCAGACAATCTCTAGGTGGATTGTCTTGACTATCCGTCTGGCATATGAGCTGGCCCAGACGCCTCTGCCACATACCATGAAGGCCCATTCGACCAGGGCTGTGGCCTCCTCCATGCCATGTTCCTCAGGGGAGTGGACGTCTCTGATATCTGCAAGGCAGCCACATGGGCTACGCCATCTAGCTTTGTGACCCATTATCGGCTGGACGTCCAGGCTAAGGCTGAAGCTGCTGTTGGCCGTGTCGTTCTGGCCTCTGTACTCTCGTGACGTCCCTCCTCCGGGTAAGTCAGCTTGCTAGTCACCCATTAGTGTGCATTCACAGAGACCACGAAGAAGAAAAAGAAGTTACTTACCTGTAACTCTGGTTCTTCGAGTGGTCATCTGTGAATTCACACTTCCCGCCCTTCCTCCCCGCAGTCCGTCACTCACGTGTGCATTTTGCATGCTGGGCAGTGGCGGACTGTTCTGCGGAACTGAGGCACTCAGTGCCGGCGTGGGGTTAAGGGTAGCATGTGGGAGGTCCCGGCACCATGTGCTTAAGCTCTAGAAGATTCCGAGGCTGCTCTGCGCAGGCGCAGATTAACCCATTAGTGTGAATTCACAGATGACCACTCGAAGAACCAGAGTTATAGATAAGTAACCTCTTTTTCTTCAGTCTTAGGCATTCCTACCTGTAAGTAAATCTGATTGTGTTTGAGACTTGTTCTGCTTTTTAAATTTCTTTTTAAAGAAAAATATATTAGCAATTTTAGATTTTAAGGACTTTTGTAATAAGTAAAAATTATTAGGTTTTCTAGTGATGAAAAAGCTTACTTTAAAATAGTCTTCTATGCAGAATGGTCTCTTCCCCCCCTCCCCCGGCCCCCATGGAATTTTTGTAGGTGAAAAATTTAATCATTTTTAATGGATTGATAATAATTCTGCAGTGTATTTCTCATAAGTGCAACCTGACGTTTTAACAAATCGTATGGAAGCTGTACTAGTCCATTGAATTTGTTCTGAAGTGTACGGTTGACTAATTTTGTTCATGTCCTTTTAGTGGAGCTGGGGCTGAATGAAGATGATACCTTTGCTAAGGGACCTACTTTGACGGTTTATAAAGAATCTTTTGAATCTCAGTTTCTTGCTGACACAGAAAGATTTTATACAAGAGAAAGCACTGAATTTTTGCAACAGAATCCAGTTACAGAATACATGAAAAAGGTATGTGATCTTACAATGCATGCTTTTGGATCTAGAAATAACTGCTATTATTTCAAGCAGTTATTTCAATCTTGCTATTATTTCAATCTTGCAGTAGTTCAATGCAAACCTTTTTAAAATTAACCTCAGGCCTTCATCTAACCCTAATTCCTTTCCTAGACATTTGCCTCACTCTGAATGCTGTAAAACAAAGGAAAGCAATATGTTGTGGCCGTTGGAGGTATTTCAAGAGTAAGGAATTGACAATTAGCAGAGAACTCTTCATGATATGCAAAGAAGTAAATGAGAGTACTTAAAAAGCTGCTGAAGCAATTCAGGGAGCCTACCTTCTTTTAGAATTAGAAGAAAGGAAGTCTTCAGTTTCCAAGGTGTAATGAATTCTCTTTTAATAAGTCATAAATAGCCAGTTCCACTACCATATTTTAACCACACTACTTTTCACAGGGAGCTTTCTATTGCAAAAAAACTGAAAATGATCTAGATGCAAAGGGGATTTAAGTTAGTCACCTTTGCATACCATGTTTTCTTCAAATAGTTCAGGACTATGCTGATGAGTCTTTGCAACATCCCAGTGAAGTACTTTAACATGGAAGATGATGACGGAACAAGAGCATTTAGTACATTCTGTGGAAAGCAGATTTGAAAACAGTGTTCATTACATGAGCGCACAACCTACAACAAATTATAAGAACATTGAAAGTCCTGCTAATCAGACTAAGAACACATTTCTTCTACTTTCTTGTTAAACACTAGTAGCCTTTTGAATCTTTCTGGAAGGTCCACAAGCAATACGTAGAGCCCTTTCCAATGAAAATATACATTAAAATCAGGTAGCAGAAGATACTTAACAATATAATAAATAACCTTGGTCCTGAAGAACACAATGCAGAATTTTTGGGAAAAGGATGCTAGAATAGATTAGTCTTGCTGCCAGAGCCAGCGGTTGGTAATTAACTTTCCTACTGTGTCTGCTGGGAGACTAGGCAGCCTGCATAGTTGCACAGTGTCCCTAGAAGAAGGGAATGGTGAACTACTGTGTAATCTGTAACTAGAAAACCCTAGAAAAATTGCCATAAATTCAAATCAACTTCAGAGCACACGGTGTTATTGTTATAGTAGACTATAACTATTTCCTCCACAGTTACCAATGTGCTATAGGTATTTAATATTTTCACATAAAATAGGTGCTCTGGGACGGCCTTTATATTGTACAAGGAGTTAATGTGAAATTGTACTACTGTGTTCACACAGATGCCATATCACACAGTGGCCCAAACCCTGTTGCTTAGTGTAGTAAATTGTACTATATTCAAATGGGTCTACTCTAAATGACATATTTATCATAATACAGTCAGAGTAGGCTCATTTGAATTAATGGAACTTATGGAGAAGTTGACTCACTAAATAGTCATTGCCTTCTCTAGAGTGATTTACTACAGGGTTTGGGCCATTACATTTTACTGGAATTTTTCTCATTATTGGGAGACTCTGCAAGCATGAAGGTGGTTGGTACCATGGAGGTTCTACACACAACTGGAGTATCCATATAGATTCAGTTCTTAAAAAACGTCCAGTTTATGAATGTGGGATATTGTGCTTCTATACCCACAATTCAGAAAGATAGGAAATAGCCTGATATTGCTGCACAATATCAGGCCTAGCTTTACATATTGAATGTTGACACCAGCGGCAGCAGTCAGAATGGTCTACAGGATACCCTCTTCTGTTCACTATCATTCACAAAGTGACACCACACAAGGGAAGTCATCATAATCTTAGAACTGCAAGAATTGGAAGGGACCCTGTGGATCATTGGGTCCAGCCCCTGTCAAAGAGGCACAGTGGGGAATCGCACTCCCAACCTCTGGCTCCACACCAAGGTGCCAAAATCCCAGAAGCTGACTCCTTTTTTCATCAGTTAACCACTTCTCAACCAAACACAACAATTTTCAACAAGTGTGAACAGTTTAACCAAGGTCAAAATCATCCATACTATGGGGCTGTCTCAATGTGTTATCGGCCCGACACATGAGAAGGGCCATACCTTGGACCTGGTTTTCTCAACGGGACTGGAAGATGGTGGTTTGGATGTGGAGGGGCTGGTTGTGACCCCATTGTCATGGTCAGACCACTTCCCGGTCAAGTTTAGTCTATTAGCTTCTTCTCCCCTCTGCAAGGGTGGGGGATCTATTAAGATGATCCGCCCTCGGAGACTAATGGATCCAGATGGTTTCCTGAATGCTCTGGGGGATTATCCATCTGATATGGTTGGTGCTCCTTTCGAAGCTCAGGTCACCCTATGGAATAGGGAGATGACCCGGGCGGTTGACACGATTGTGCCTAAGCGCCCTCTCCCTGCACGCAGAGCCCAGACAGCTCCTTGGTATACTTCTGAACTGCGGGCGATGAAGCGAGAGGGGAGACGGCTGGAGCGCAGGTGGAGGAAATCCCGCTGGGAGTCCGATTGAACACGACTTAGAGCCCATTATCGGGCCTATTTCGTGGCAATACGGCTGGCGAAACGGCAATATTTCTCCAGCCATATTGCTTCCTCAGAATGTCATCCAGCAGAGCTGTTTCGGGTGGTCCGGGATCTTCTTCAACTGGGAAATCCGGTGGAGGTCCCGGACTGCTCATCAGCTCGCTGTGATGAGTTTGCCATTCATTTTGAGGGGAAAATCGCTCAGATTCTCAGTGGGTTGGACTCCACCGTTACTGCAGAATCAGAGGATGTGTCCAGTGTGCCGTGCTTAGTTCAAGTATTAATGGATGAGTTTCAATTGTTGCGACCTGAGGATGTGGACAGGGTGCTTGGATCTGTCCGTTCTACCACCACTCCGCTCGACCCTTGCCCATCTTGGCTAATTGGAAGATCCACCAGGGGGGTTCGCACCTGGGTCCAGGAGGCCGTGAACGCCTCTTTGAGAGAGGGAGTGGTCCCTACCACCTTGAAAGAGGCGGTAATTCGGCCACTCCTAAAAAAGCCTAACCTGGACCCAAGGCTGGTGGTTAACTACCAACCAGTGGCAAACCTCCCTTATTTGGGCAAAGTGTTGGAGCGGGTTGTGGCTGGGCAACTCCAGGCACTGCTGGATGAAACGGATTTTCTGGATCCATTTCAATCGGGTTTCAGGCCGGGTTTTGGTACGGAGACTGCCTTGGTTGCCCTGTATGATGACCTTTGCCGGGAGAGAGACAGGGGGAGTGTGACCTTGTTGATACTCCTGGACCTCTCAGCGGCTTTCGACACCATCGACCATGGTGTCCTTTTGGATAGGCTGGCTGGGTTGGGAGTTGGGGGCACCGCTTTGAGGTGGTTCCGCTCCTTCCTAGCTGACCGTGTCCAGAGGGTGGTGCTGGGGGACAGTTGCTCTGTCCCATGGTGTTTATGTCATGGGGTTCCTCAGGGCTCAATACTGTCCCCCATGCTGTTTAACATCTACATGAAACCGCTGGGAGAGGTCATCAGGAGGTTTGGGCTGAGGAGTCAGCAATATGCTGACGATACTCAGCTCTACCTCTCGTTTTCCACCAATCCAGGTGAGGCGGTTTCTGTGCTGAACTGGTGTCTGGACCTGATAATGGACTGGATGAGGGTTAATAAATTGAAACTCAATCCAGACAAGACGGAAGTGCTGTTAGTGGGTGCTTCGCCGGACAGGCTGGAGGGCCATTTCCCTGCCCTGAATGGGGTTACACTCCCCCTAAGGGACAGGGTCCGCAGCTTGGGGGTGCTCCTGGACCCCAGTCTAACACTGGAAGCCCAGGTGGACTCGGTGGCCAGGGGCGCCTTCCTTCAGCTGCGGAAATTATACCAGCTACGGCCCTACCTGGACGAGCGGAGTCTCATGACAGTTACACACGCACTGGTAACATCTCGCATAGATTACTGCAATGCGCTCTATGTGGGGCTGCCTTTGAAGATGGTCTGGCGACTGCAACTGGTCCAGAATCGAGCTGCGCGGCTGGTGAGTGGTGGGGCCGCTAGGGAACACATCAAGCCGATTCTGTTTAAATTACATTGGCTACCAGTTGCTGCCCGGGCCCAATTCAGAGTGCTTGTTTTGACATATAAAACCCTAAACGGCTTGGGCCCTGGATACCTGAAGGACCGCCTCCTTCCATATGAACCTACCCGGCAGTTAAGATCTAGCCAGGGGGCCCTTTTGAAAGAGCCGTCCCTCAAAGAGGTAAGAGGGATGGCTTGTAGACAAAGGGCCTTTTCGGCAGCTGCCCGCAGACTATGGAATGCCCTCCCGACTGAGATTTGTCTGGCGCCAACGCTGATGACATTTCGGCGCCAGGTCAAAACCTTCCTGTTCCAGAAGGCTTTTAATTGAAATAATATCAACTGTGGGTCCTGATGGCAATTTTTAGAGTATATATTTTAATTGCATTTTAATTGTTTTGTCTTTTTATTGTATTTTAACTGTTGTAAGCCGCCCAGAGACCTTTGGGTAGTGTGGGCGGCATATAAGTTAAATAAATAAATAAATATGTGAAAGAAAGACAGTGAAGAAAAACTGGCACAAATATCAGCTCATTTGAAATGTGTTGGGGAATGAGAAAGAACCGGGTGTAGTCTGGAATAATTTCCTTTTGCTCTATTGGCAGCAGTACTTAAAAAAATCTGCTTGACATAATTGAGAAGTGCACATGGAATTAATTAGTAGCAGAATTATGTAATAGAAATTATTAAATACAAATTAAATATACACTGCATATAATTAACTCTTAAAAATAGAAATTTCATAAAATCATTATAAAATTTTTATGGTGCTATTTCTCGCTGGCAAGCTAATGCCACTGCACAAAAACTGGCTGATTTAATTTTTACCATTGAGCACTGAACTGCCAGCAGATAGCCTATAAAGTGCTCATCAACTCTTCCAGGGATACTTTGGATGAATGAAAATGTGACAGAAACCACAATTGGATATTTACAGTTTACCCATTGAAAGCAACCTCTGCTGTGCTGGCAATGTCAATCTCATTCTTGTGAAAGGCACCAGAATGAGTTGTGGATTCTCAGCTCCAAGAGTTCCTGAAATGAGATGGATTATCTAGATCCATTTCAATCTAACTTCAGGCCTGGTTATGGGATGGAGACTACTTCTGTCACCTTGGTGGAGGACCAATGCTGGAAACTGGACAGAACCAACCCCTGTTGGTTCTGCTGGACATCTCAGCAACTTTCAATACAATCAACCATGGTATCCTTCTGGACTGTCTCTCTGAGATGGGACTTGGAAGCACTGTTTTACATTGGTCCTTCCTGGAGGGGAAAACCCAAAGGGTGGTGTTAGGGGAGTCCTTTTCGACACCCTGGCCATTGGCCTGTGGTGTCCCTCAGGGTTTTGTTTTGTTCACTATGCTATTTAACACATACATGAAACTGTTGAGAGTGGTTCTGTGGAGTTTTGGAATTTAATGTCACCAGTCCAAGTCAATCTCTCCTTTCCATCTTAATCTGAGGAAACTATTTTGGTTCCAGATCAGTGTCTGGTGACAGTAATGGACTGGATGAGAGCAAATAAACTTAATCCAGACAAGACAGAGGTGCTCCCGGTTCATCGAAAAGCAGATCAAGAAATAGGGATGCAGGCTGTGCTGGATGGGATTACACTCCATCTGAAAATAGAGGTTGGGGGTGTTCCTGGATTTATCTCTTGAGCCTGGATGCCCAGGTTTTGGCAGTGGCCAGGAGTGTCTTTCCACAGTTAAAACTAGTGCACCAGCTCCGCCTGTTTCTTGAGAGGTCTGATCTGGCCACAGTGACACTTGCCCAAGTTACATCTTGCCTGGATTACTGAACTGTGCTCTGTAGGGTTGTCTTTGGAAAATGTTCGGAAACTCCAGGGGATCCAAAATGTGGCAGCCAGATTGCTAACTGGGGCTGGTTACAGGGAACATATAACTTCCCTGTTACAGGAGCTACACTGGCTGCCAATCCATTTCTGCGTGTAGTTGAAAATACTGTTTTTAACCTATAAAGCCCTATAGAGTGCTTTTTAAATTATGGAGTAATCTATCCCAGTTGAAGGTGTGGTTTATTTAAAACATACAAATTTAATCCAGGGCCACCAGGGCCCAGAATTCCTGTGCCCGAGCAAACAAAACCTCCAGACACCTGTCTCAAAAATCAGTTGCTGACTTTTGCTCTCCCTTTATACTCTAAGGTACAACCCACCTGTAGAAAGGCAATCTGTCTCTAGTACTCTAACTATTTGGGACAAACCAGGCGTGAGCACCAGATGCCAATATCTATGTACTGCAACAGGAGATTTTCAGTTTGGAAACATGAGTGGCAACTGGTCATTGGACCCAGGATTTCTTGGAAAGGCTTTAATTGTATCAATTGTACCACCTCATAACCAGTCAATTTTTTCAGTACCAGGACCCAAGGATAATTTGGTGGAGAAACTGGCAGAAAGATCCCATGGACTGGATAGTGAGCATGCTAAAAATATTTACATGTAGTTACATGATCAGTGTTTCCTCTCAGCACAAGCAAATCAAAACATCTTTGATTAGATGCTCTCATTAAAACAAGAAATCTCTGACATGAAAGCAATACTACAATATATTGTTGCTCTGAGAAAGGTGGGAATTCTATAAACAGCATCTCCACCAAACACACCTGACACAGACCTGGGAGACTACCAGGCAGGAAATGTGAGGTTACTTCAGAAACACAAGAAGATGTTTGTGCAGCTTTAAAGGGCTTTAAATGTTCTATATGGCATGTGGAGAAAATAATACATGACTGGGCCCTTATCTCTGAAAAGACTTTAGAGACTCTGACTGGAATATATGACTTAAGAAATGCTACTGAGAACTTCAATTTAACCTTTTCAAATCCAGATTTAATACTTATAGATGAATGGCAGGATCTAACTCTGAATGAAACTAATACCAAGCCTTCACCTGTGGTGATATCATGCAAAAAGGACACTTCTTCTTCGTGGCCTCTGTGAATGCACACAAATGGGTTGTTCTGCACCTGCGCAGGACGTCTCGGAAATTTCTAGAGCTTAAAGACATGTGATTAGTAGGACATTCCCCCATGGAGCGCATGCTCTGCTCTCCAAAAGTCCCCTCAGTTCCTTTTTGCCGCCGCTTCGGTTGGACTTCTTTCGGAATGTTAGAGCGATTACTGAGATCAACCCTTTAAACCAATTTGGCTATTTTCAATTATCTATTCCATATTTTCAATCATCTCTTTTTTTGGAAGTTATCCACTTCTTTTTTCTTTTATCTACAGTCAACCCTCGACTTACGAACGGCCCTAGTTACGAACATTTCGACTTACGAATGGCTCCGTTGGAAAAAATTGACATCGACTTGCGAACTGAGCCTCGACCTACGAACGAGGCTCCGTTCGCAAGTCAATGCCAACGGAGCGATCGGCGCCTTTGGAGGTCTCAAAGGGCTTTCCCCCCGACATCGGAGGAAGCCGTTTGAGACCTCCAAAGCCAAAAAGGCAGGGAGAAAGGGCGGGAAATTCGAATTTCCAGCCCTTTCGCCCTGCCTTCTTGCCTTCGGAGCTCTCAAACGGCTTCCTCCGATGTCGGGGGGAAAGCCCTTTGAGACCTCCGAAGGTGCCGATCGCGGCGGCGGGGACCCCCAGGGAGGTCTCCCAGGGCTTCTCTGCCACCATGGGAGACCTCCCTGGGGGTCCCTGCCGCCGTGATCGGCGCCTTCGGAGCTCTGAAAGGGCTTCCTCCGATGTCGGGCGGAAAGCCCTTTGAGAGCTCCGAAGGCAAAAAGGCAGGGAGAAAGGGCGGGAAATTTGAATTTCCCGCCCTTTCTCCCTGCCTTCAGAGCTCTCAAAGGGCTTCCTCCGATATCGGGGGAAAGCCCTTTGAGACCTCCGAAGCCAAAAAGGCAGGGAGAAAGGGCGGGAAATTCGAATTTGCAGCCCTTTCGCCCTGCCTTTTTGGCTTCAGAGCTCTCAAACGGCTTCCTCCGATGTAGGGAGGAAAGCCCTTTGAGAGCTCCGAAGGCGCCGATCGCGGCGGCAGGGACCCCCAGGGAGGTCTCCCATGGTGGCAGAGAAGCCCTGGGAGACCTCCCTGGGGGTCCCCGCCGCCGCGATCGGCACCTTCGGAGCTCTCAAAGGGCTTTCCCCCCGACATTGGAGGAAGCCCTTTGAGAGCTCTGAAGCCAAAAAGGCAGGGAGAAAGGGCTGGAAGTTTGAATTTCCCGCCCTTTCTCCCTGCCTTTTTGCCTTCGGAGCTCTCAAAGGGCTTTCCGCCCGACATCGGAGGAAGCCCTTTGAGAGCTCCGAAGGCGAAGATCGCGGCGGCAGGGACCCCCAGGGAGGTCTCCGATGGCGGCGGGGAAGCTCCCAGGGCTTCTCCGCCACCATCGGAGACCTCCCGGGGGTCCCCCGCCACCGCGATCAGCGCCTTCAGGCTTTCCCGGGGAGTAGACCGGGCCTACCGGGGGAAGCCCTCCCCTGGTAGGCCCGGTCTACCAGGCTTTCCCGGGGAGTAGACCGGGCCTACCAGGGGAGGGCTTCCCCCAGTAGGCCTGGTCTACTCCCCGGGAAAGCCTGAAGGCGCCAATCGCAGTGGCGGGGGCCCCCCGGGAGTTCTCCGATGGCGGCGGAGAAGCCCTGGGAGCTTCCCCGCCGCCATCGGAGACCTCCCTGGGGTCGCCCGCCGCGGCGATTGGAGGCAGCACTCACCCAGCGCTGGGAGGCTAGAGCTGGTCGGGTGCTTGGCCGCTCGCCCCGGCCGCGGCGGAGGCAGCGGAGCGCTGGGAGGCTAGAGCTGGCCGGGTGCTTGGCCGCTAGCCCCGGCCGCGGAGGAGGCAGCGGAGCACTGGCAGGCTTCGGACTGGTAAGTCCTTTTTAAAAAACTTTTCTGTGTGGGTTTTGGAGGGTGGGTTTGGACTGGGGGGTTATGTTTCTGTGGTTTTTGTGTGTGTGTGTGTGTGGTTTTTTTTTGCAGTCCCAGCGTGGGACTTGCTCTTTTTATTTTTATTTTGGTATTTTTTTGAAATGCTGGAACGGATTAATTCCGTTCCCATGCATTTCAATGGGAAATGGTACTTCGACTTACGAACTTTTCGATGTACGAACGTCCTTCCGGAACGGATTAAGTTCGTAAGTCGAGGGTTGACTGTACTCCATTCGTTTTCTCGTCTTCCCGCGGTTTTTTCTCCCCCCCCCCCACTGCCACCTTTCCCTTCCCTTTTCCCCTACCTTTTATGCCCCCCCCAGGGCCCTTCAAGCGGTGCGTGCTTTGCACGACTAAGATCCCGCTTACCGACAGTCACGACCGTTGCCTTTTCTGCTTAGGGGAACAACACCAGACGCACTCCTGCCCCGAGTGCAAAAAGCTTACTAAGCCTGCTTTAAAACTACGCCTACAAAGGCTTCACTCCTACCTTTGGGAAAGGTCTCTTAATCCGACCTCCATGGATCCGGCAACCTCTCCAACTCCGCATCCAGAAAGTTGAGAAACCTCTCGCCCGTTAAGGATCCTGACAACTCCGTCACCTCAACAAAAGGACCCTTCGAAGTCCGCTTTGAAGTTGAGCTCGACCTTCACGTCGAAAGCTCCAACCCGTCCCGATGACTCGTCTAAGAAAAAGAAAGATAAAACTAAACCTAAGAAAACTAAGAAGCCTACAAAATCGACTCAAATAGATCCACCTCAACTGGTGATTCCATCACCCATCCTCAAGGAGTCATCTAGACTCCTCCTGGTTCGATCTTTGATAGAGATGACCCAACTCTAACACCGGCTCAGGCTGTAGCCTCCATTGCTAGCCTTTCGCCGAGTACTGGCCTATCTCCAGCTGATGTTCATTCCAGCCCGGCCTCGGCCCATTCAAGCCCTAGATCATCAGGGCAGGCGATACCTATTCAGGTCTCTGGCTCAGAGTCGTCACATCACTCTCTCCGCAAACATAGGACGAAGAGACGACACCTTTCTCCAATCCAATATCCCCCTTCGCACAGGGAATTTTACTATTATCCTGAACCATCTCGGTATCCAACTAGAGATGACCATGGGGAAAGGTACCATCACTATGACCCCTACTATTCTGAAGACCTGACTGAACAGGCCTATTATTATGAACCAAGGAGGGTGAGATATGCTTCTCCACCCATTCACGTTCCATATCACCTTCACCACCACGACATCGACACACTTCATCCTCAGCATACCCAATATCGACTCACCATACATCGATCCCTACAAAATCGGCCCTCAAACATACTCTCCCTGTACCAGATTCTCAACCACAACCCAAACGAGCTAAGCACTCTTCCAAGCACTCTCAACATCATACCTCTCTCCAAGTCACCACCACCTACAAAGGGCCCCCACCTCCTCCCCCTGACATCAAACAATGTCCGGTATCACAACTACCTCCACCATCACTACCATCGACATCGGCGACCAAACCACTACACCGATCATCCTCACAATCGTCCCTTTCCACTCAAGATTCAACATCTGGTATGTCCCAGGAATCACCCTCTAATTTACCTACTCCATGTGTTGGCGACAACCACACTCCATCCCCATCAGAAGATTTCACATCTTATTCCCAGCTGGTTATGTGAATGGCAAAATCATTACAACTTGACATCGAAGAACCACCGCCTCAGAAAAAAGACCTGGTCTTCGATCTTAATTAAGATAAAACACCACCTCTTAGTTTGAGTTTCATTCCGGCCATGCTCGATTTAGCAAAGGAATCATGGGACAAACCCCCCTCATCACTTCAGATTTCACGATGAGTAGAAAATCATTATAAAATTCACGGCCCCGACACAGCTTTCCTTTCCAAACATCCCACACCAAATTCAATTACTGTAGAATCCAATCAATCAAGAGCACGTAACAAATCATCTGTGGCTCCCACCAACCGAGAAGGAAAGAAACTAGACATTCTGGGAAGACGACTCTATTCCCTTACATCATTTATCATGAGGGTCGCGAACTACCAAGCCGCTATGGGCGCGTACCACCGCCAGCTATGGAATAGGATCCTACCTATCATCCAAGTGGCTCCAGACACCACCAAGACAGAAGCCCTGAACATACACGCCGAGGCTTCAGCCTTAGCTAAACAGCAAAGAATCGCTTTCCGCCATACCGCGGACGCTGCCTCTAAGGCTATGTCCACATCTACTGCCTTGAGGCGCCATGCCTGGCTGAGATCGGCAGGTATCTCAGATGATACTAAAGCAAGGATAGAAGACCTTCCTTTTGATGGTGCTGGCATTTTCAATACTAAAACGGATGAGGTCATGGACAATCTCCATAAAATCCGCAAAACGGCACGCTCATATTCCACCCAGCGTCCTCAATTCTGTAGACAACCTTTCTTTCAACAGCAGTTTCAACCATACCAACAACCATATCGACCATACAAGCCAGAAGTATCCGACAGATCCTATCCAGGTCCATCTACATCTACCGTACCTTCCTTTCGACCTCAACAGCAACAAGCACGTCGACAGCCCTTTCAACGCCCACAAAAAAAGGGTAAGCAGTATCCATAGACCCCTTCTATCTACATTTCAAACTAGACTCCATCCCTTCATCTCGGCTTGGCGCTGTATCACTAATGATCAGTGGGTCCTTTCTATTGTCCAAAATGGTTATTTTATTGAATTTCAACATACGCCACCCTCTGGTGCCACTAAGATTACTCCATACTCTCTAGCTCTCTGTGAAGAAGTTTCTCTTCTTCTACAAAACCAAGCCATTCTCATAGTCCCTTCCTCTACATTACATGATGGATTTTACTCCAGATATTTCACAGTCCCCAAAAAGGATGGAGGACTCCGTCCTATTCTTGATCTTAGAAACCTTAATAAATTCATTCGACCCAGAATGCTGACCCTTGACACTATCATCCCTCTCCTTTCACAGGAAGACTGGTTTGTCGTCATTGACCTCCAAGATGCCTACTTTCACATCTTTATCCATCCACTTCATCACAAATTTCTACGATTCTTATTCGACAACGTTTGATACCAATTTTGCTCTCTTCCATTCGGACTTTCCACGGCACTGAGGACCTTTACCAAATGTATGGCACCAGTCGCTGCCTACCTCCGACTACAAGGTATTACAATATTCCTCTACATAGACGACTGGTTAATAGTCGCTACTTCGTATCACGATGCAGTCAGAGCTACCCAACAAACTCTCAATACTCTTCAAGATCTAGGACTCAAGGTAGACCTTGCCAAATCCCATCTTGAGCCTTCACAGACCGCCACCTACATCGGGGTGTATTTCGACTCCCTTCGAGCCAGAGCCTTTCTCCCTCAAGAGAGAATCACCAAACTAAAACGAGCCATCCGACCGTTCCAACCCCTGGCTTCGGTATCGGTGCATCAAGCCCAGCACCTTTTCGGGCTTATGGCTTCTATGACAGTTGTTATGCAGCATGCAAGGCTCAAAATAAGGTCCCTACAATCATGGTACCTATACATGGTACAAAATACATGGCTTATGGACAAAACAAGAACAATTATTACACATCAAACATCTCAAACTCTTAGCAATTATCAGGGCTTTCCATGGCTTCTTGCCTCTCATTGCAGGACGAGCAGTACAGCTAGCTACAAACAATACTACAGCGCTGTACTATATAAACAAGCAGGGAGGTACCGACTCCCTTTCGCTCCTGTATCTGACGGTCGAACTTTGGGAATGGTGCTACCTACACCACATTTTCCCGGTAGCCGTCCACGTCGCCACAGACGACAACCGTCTTGCAGACCATCTCAGTCATCTTACCACAAGGACACACGAGTGGGCACTGAATGATGAAGTTTTCGATCTCCTCTGTCACCCATGGGGTGTTCCGTCCATCGATCTCTTTGCCTCCGAGACTAACACCAAGTGCCAACGCTATTACTCCCGAGCCGGTGTCGACACGAACTCACTCAGAGATGCCTTTATGATAGACTGGGTCGGAGGCCTACTCTACCTATTTCCTCCGATTCCACTCATACAACGAACCGTCATTCGACTTCGACAGCTCCACTCGAATGCCATCCTCCTCACCCCATGGTGGCCACGTCAACCGTGGTTCACCCACCTGAGATCGATATCGATCGATGTGTTCCATCTCCCATCGATCCCCAACCTTCTGACCCAAGACAACGGGATGATTTACCACCCCGACATAGACTCTCTGAACCTGACAGCATGGAGGATATTCCCGCCATACGAAATGTACTAGATCGAGCTCGAAAGCCATCAACCCAGAGGTTATACCAAAACAAATGGAAATCATTCCTCTCCTTTGCTCACTCTCAGAACTTACCCGCAACTCCAGTTTTGCTGAAGACTTTACTTACCTTTATCCTCCATCTCTTTCATCTCGGTCTCTCTCATTCTACCCTCAAGGTATAATCTCTGCTATTATAGCTCATCAACCTTCTCAGTCTGACTCAGCTAGGCTTTTCTCTCACCCAACGCTGAAGAAATTTCTCAATATACGTCCCCCACGTCAATACCCTCTTCCTCAATGGTCTTTGCAACTTGTCCTTAACGCACTTACCCGACCACCTTTCGAACCAATGGCTACCACTACTTTCAAATTACTTTCTTTAAAAACATCGTTCCTCATAGCAATAACATCTGCTAAATGTGCCAGCGAACTTGCAGCCCTCAGATCAGACCCACCTTTCCTTCAGTTTCATCCAGATAAGGTTACCCTCTATTTTGATGTATCATTTTAACCTAAAATTGTCTCTGATTTTCATCTCAATCAACCATTGACTTTACCAATTTTATTTCCATCTCCTTTTAACACCTCTTGAGCGCATGCTCCACATGCTTGATGTAAGACGCTCTTTGGCCTTCTACATTGATAGAACTAAATCATTCAGAAAGTCTCCAAGGCTCTTCTTATGTTTCCATGGCCCTCATAAGGGTGCCCAAGCTTCGCCTCAAACTGTCTCTCACTGGATTGTTCAAGCTTTTTCATTGGCCTATGAGCTCACAGGCAAGATGCCTCCTGAACATTTGAGAGCTCATTCTACCAGAGCGCTGTCAACCTCTACTGCCTTCCACCGTGGAATAGAGCTTCCTCACATCTGCCATGCAGCTACATGGTCTAATCCATCGACCTTTGTGAGGCACTACTGTCTGGCTGTCCAGGCGAAGAATGATGCTGCTTTTGGCAGAGCGGTCTTGACATCTTTTCTACCGTGACATCCCATCATCCGGTAAGTGAGCTTGTCAGTCACCCATTTGTGTGCATTCACAGAGGCCACGAAGAAGAAAGAGAGGTTACCTACCTGTAACCATGGTTCTTCTAGTGGTCCTCTGTGAATCCACACATCCCGCCCATCCTTCCCTCTGTCCGTCATGTTGTCTTTTATATAAGCCTTTGACAGCAGCGGACTCTTACAGGAACTGAGGGGACTTTTGGAGGGCGGAGCATGTGCTCCACAGGGGAACATCCTACTAATCACATGTCTTTAAGCTCTAGAAACGTCTGAGATGTCCTGTGCAGGCGCAGAACAACCCATTTGTGTGGATTCACAGAGGACCACTAGAAGAACCATTGTTACAGGTAGGTAACCTCTCTTTTGATGAACAGTCTCCAACCACACACTTTTGAGGAAGACGGGTCCTGATATGGGTGTGTCATTGTAGTTGTCAACTGAGTGCCATATTGCTATTCACAGTTGGCCACTAAAAAGGCCAAATAACATGGTTATCTAAATCAGAAGGATTACAGGTTAATTTAAATATATTGGGCGATTACTGGGACCCCGAATGAATATAAAATGCTCCTGTATCCTACAAATATATATATCCTACAAAGCCTAAAATGTAGAGAGGCATGGTGCATCTGATGTTTGCAGATGGTAAGCATGCCCACAACAAGAATGCCCAATACTGTCGTATTTATTTATTTATTTATTTGATTTATATCCCGCCCATCTGGTATATTCTACCACTCTGGGCGGCTACCAACATACATATATAACACAGACATAATCAATAATAAAAACAGTGAAAAAATATTATAAATAATAAATAGCAAAAGAAAAAGAGTTAAGTGCTGACAGGAGGGAAGGCCTGGATGTACATCCATGTTTTTAGTTGGATTTTAAATGTACCCAGTGTAGGGGCCTCGCGAATCTCCGGAGGAAGGTTATTCCAGAGGCGAGGAGCCACCGCCGAGAAGGCCCGTTTCGTGTCTTTTCCCTCCGGGCCTCCCTCGGCGTTAGGCTCCTCAACCTCACCTCCTGACTCGCACGGGTGATCCGGGTAGATCTCGGTGGGAGCAGGCGTTCCGCCAAGTATCGAGGTCCCAAACCGTTTAGGGCCTTATAGGTAAGCATCAGAACTTTGAAGTCAATGCAGAAACGAATGGGCAGGCAGTGCAGCATGGCCAGAATAGGAGAAATATGCTGGTGTTTTCTCACTCCAGTAAGGAGTCTGGCCGCTGCATTCTGCACCATCTGAAGTTTCCGCATCAGCCTCAAAGGCAGCCCCACGTAGAGCGTGTTACAATGGTCTAATCTTGAGATTACGAGCACATGCACCAAGGTAGTGAGCGCCCCCGTGTCAAGGTAGGGCCGCAGCCGGGCTATCCACCAAAGGTGGAAAAAGGCGGTGCGGACTACCGACGCCACCTGCTTTTCCATGGTGAGCGTCGGGTCCAAGTGTACGCCCAAGTTGCGGACCCCACTCTTCGCAGCCAGGGTCACCCCCCCGAACGAGAGAGAGTCACCCAGGCCACCAACCACGGGGGCTCCCACCCTCAGGACTTCCGTCTTGTCCGGATTCAGCCTCAGCCCATTTTCCTGCATCCATTGCAGTACGGTCCCCAGGCAGCGCCGAAGGGACAGGACGGCATCACCTGCAGTTGGTGAAAAGGAGATGTAGAGCTGGGTGTCATCCGCATACTGATGACACGATGCTCCACACCCCCTGATGACCCCACCCAGCATGCCGCGGAGACAAGTAGAGCAGTATCATTCAAATGGGGAACACACACAATCCATCCGAAGACCAAGTTCAAACCTATTATGAAACCTGCCCATAAATTATCAAATATGAGTAGTGGTAATTACAACTTAAAATATAAAGATCCCCTTATTGGAGGAAACATACCTAAAGATCCTGATTACAGTGTAAATTCAAAAGGAATATTTAGATCCCAAGAAAAATTAATAACTCAAATGCCTCTCCTTTTAAAAGCAATACATATCCCTGAAAAATGTGTCAAACTATTTGTAATTGCACTCACTATAAGCAATGCTACAGACATTCTTGTATCAGATGACAGTCTCCAGCTCAAAAGTTCTAATTTAGATGGACAGGCAATGCCAGCAAGTGGAATCGCCATCTAAATATAAATTCCACAAGCTCATTGGTAACGCTCCTATATGATATGGTAATTTACACCCTGAGTCTGACTTGGATCATGAAGGGAAGCTAGTATGCCCTCCATTTGTCAATCAACCAACCCCATGATCCTACAAATAAATTCAAAATTCAGAGCTCCCACGTGAGAGAAACATCAAGGATTAACACCCTTCCTATCCAAAACAAACTGCTTAGTAGCCATAGATTTCAGGAAACATCTAAAGGGAGCAGTTACCTGCCCTGCCAGATTGGAACCACTACTGTTCCTGGCTCTGAGTGGCAACTTGGCAACAGATAAGCACCTTTGGCAGCCTTCTTTCAACCTTGTCGGAACATTCTAGAGCTTCTGCAGTAGCAAAAAGATACATTAGTGTAGACCCCTCCCCCCGGTATATGTACCTTGGCGCCAGGCTCTCCCTTCAGTTTTTCTTCAACTGCCACGTTGTAAGAACCTTGATCGTGCTTCTTGTGAAACCTGAAAGTGAAAGAAAGGAAAGTTATTTAACTTTTATTTAAAATCATCTTTATTTACCAATTATAAACTTATTATTGAAGGGGAAAAAAAGTACGCTCCGGCCTTAGGGCCGAAGCGCCCCCCCCCCCCCCATTCCTTGTTTTCAAACCGTTCTTCAGTTCATGGCCTCTTCAGGCCTGTTTAAATGCTGCGTGGCCTGCGATAACAAAATCCCGCTCTCCGACGGCCAAGCTAAATGTCTTTTTTGCCTCTGTGAGGCTCATCAAACTTCCACGTGTCCTCGCTGCAAAAACTTTAAGCACGGAGTTCTAGCAGCCGCCTTTCCAGGCTCAAGCTTTGGCTTTGGGAGCAATCTCTCCAGCCTGCTAAGCCTATGGCCCAATCTGCCTGCAAGTCCATCTCCCACGCGAAAGCTATGGACAAAGCCGTTTCCGAAGCAACAAAACAACGTCTTTCAGCTACTCCATCTCGCTCGGATCACTGAGAACCAGCTGTGCCCCCGACCTCAACCATCATGCGGGTTCACAAGCCTAAGCAGTCGACGTCGAAATTCTCAACATCGAAAACAGCCTCTAAGAGAGAACTGTCCATTGACGCTTCCTCAGCACCGGAACCGTTAACTCCGAAGAAGGCTAAGACTTCAAAATCGAAGCCTTCCAAAACTGCTTCCCTGACTCCATAGCCACCGGAGTCCGGAGACCTCATCTGTGTCGGTTCTCTTTCAGATGAGGAGGTACTTCCACCTCATCAACCATCACCATCTCAGTCTCCCGATTGAGAACAGCGTGTTGATCGACTCACAAGTTCTCCTGATAGCTTGCAACAATCCTTCGGCTCTCCCAGTGATTCTTCACAGATTGTCTCGCCAAACATCCATGGCGCTGAAACGCAACCAGAAACTATGCCTTACTCTGCCCCAGTAGGCCTACCACCTCGTGCTCCGGCACATCAACAAAAGCACTAAGCCTATAAGAGCGTCTGCTTGCCTTCTTGCGTGGAAAGAGATCACGCTCAGTACCATCATTGGGATGCCGTATGCCCCAATCGGTGCCCAATGGAGAAGTCCGCCAAATACTATCGACCAGTCGTTTTTCCTGGTCCAGCGGCGCGGCCACAGCATGTTATCTTTGCTGGCGAGCCTTTGGTGTCGAAGCAATCTTATTACCATGATCGCCCAGGACTACCTGGCACCTCTTCTCTGCCGGCACCTAAGAGACCCAGGCAAGCCGATCAATATTCCTCGGCTATGGGCACGTTTGCAGCACCGGCAAGTTACTATTTCCCTGTCCATCAGGAGGACCGCGAGCATTCATCCCGCTCGGCGTCACGGGCGTCTGTCTATTCCACCATAATACAGTGTGGTCCATCGACGCCTTTACCACCTCGACAGCTGTCTCGACACCGACAGTCTTGGTATCGACACCATCTCCATACCATACTGCAGCACTCGAAGACCCTCGATATCAACTGTTGTCCATGGACGCACCTTCGATGCCTGCAGCAGTCAAAGATCCTCGATATCGACTACTGTCCACCAACGCCCCTCGACATCGACAGCTCGGCGTCGACACCAGTACTTTGAGGACCAACCGCTTGACGTCGATCTTGATCAACAGTCGATTGACTCCAGGCCTGAGGCCGATCCATTTGACCACGGTTCCAGGCCTCAAACACCGTCAATACTTTTAACATCTCCGGACTCTGACCTGGCAGACACAGATCCTCCGTCGCCAGCAGAGGATTTTGAAACCTATGCTCAGCTAATGGTTCGTATGGCCAAATCCCTTGACCTGCAAATCCACAGACCAACTACTGAACCAGCAGATCATCTTTATGATCCCATCTCTAAAGACACTACCACATATCCATGCTCCCTTCTCTCCTAAGTACAGCTAGGAGTTCTTGGACCAAACTGGCATCATCTCACTCAGTGTCTAAACACATCGACAGCCTTTATCAAGTACATGACCCGGATGCAGTCTTTACACAAAAACAACCGGCTCCCAATTCCATCTTTGTCGAAGCTTCACAATCTCTCTCTCGACACTGACAAGTGCTAATACCACCTAATAAGGACAGCAGGCACATTGACTTTATGGGCAGATGGTTATATTCCTCTGCTGCTTTCACCATGAGAGTGGCCAACTACCAAGGAGCTATGGGTGCTTATCAATGCTTTCTTTGGGACAATATGTCTACCTTTATTGATGCGCTCCCTGAAGAAAAAAAGGTCTTAGCACAAACTTTTCAACAAGAGGGTCTCTTGGTAGTGAAACAACAGATGCTATCTGCTAGACACACTTTTGATGCCACGTCTAAATCAATGGCTACCTCTGTAGCACTTCGACGCTTCTCATGGCTTGGAACCGCGGGTCTTGCCAAAGATGCGCGCACCCTCATTGAAGACCTCCCATTCAATGGAGTTGGTCTTTTCAATGCTGAGATGGATGACATTCTTGAGAATGTTCAGAAAAAGAGGACAGCTGCCAGGCATTGGGGAGTATACCCCACATACCAACAACGCCCTCAGCACAATCAGTGGCGCCGCCCTTACACCTCTTACCAAAAATTCCAACAAGAACCTCAAAGGCAAACATCTTATGTGCCTTACTATAAACAACAACCTTACTGAGCCAAGCCTCATCAACAGACCACAACCAGGCGCAGTGACCGTAATCCCAAACATCACGTTTGACATTCAACCGACCGAGATCCCAATAATACCTCCTACTTCTCCTCCTGCCCTTTGCAAGCACTTACCTGCGTGGGCAGACATCACCACAGATGCATGGGTCCTCTCCATCATACGGAACGGGTACCGCATCGAATTCCACCAGCTTCCTACACCATCACACCTCCGTCACAAACTGCAGGACGAAATACAGTCATTACTACTCAAAGACGCCGTAGAGCCAGTACTGCTACAACATGCAGTCAAAGGTTTTCTCTCTCGCTATTTCACTGTCCCCAAAAAAGACGGAGGTCTTCGCCCCATCCTCGACCTCAGGGAGCTAAATCAATACATCACTACCACCAAATTCCGCATGGTCACCCTCGAGTCCGTCCTTCCCCTACTCCACAAAAAAGACTGGTTTGCAGTCATAGATCTCAGAGATGCCTATTTCCATGTCTCTATTCATCCTCTTCACAGGCCCTATTTACGTTTCCAACTAGGAACTCAGGCCTACCAATTCAAAAGACTTCCTTTCGGACTCGCAACAGCTCTCCAGGTATTCACCAAATTCATGGCATACCTTAGGCTTCACAGAATTCACATCTTCCCATACATCGATGACTGACTGCTTGTAGCACGTTCCCGTTGCAAAGCACAACAAGACATTCGTTTCACTTTGTCTCTTCTCCGGGATCTCGGCCTTGCAGTAAACCTGCAAAAATCCAAGTTAGAACCCACAAGATTGGTTCATTACATAGGAGCAGTTATAGACTCCATACATGCTCGGGCGTTTCTTCCAGCAGACAAACGCCTCAATCTGATTTCATTACTGCGTGCCTTCACTCCTCATGCGCTCATACCTACGCTAACAGTTGAACGTGTTTTAGGCACTATGACGTCCATGACTGCTTTGGTTCAGCATGTTCGCCTCAAAATGAGATCACTCCAGGCATGGTTCCTGGCCTTGTTCAACTCATTGACAGATCCACCACATACACTACTGCGAATCACTCCAGAACTTGCCTCCCAGCTTGCATGGTGGCACTCCGCTCAGAACCTGACGATGGGACGGCTTTTTCAACAACCCTGGCCACAAATCCAGGTTACTACAGATGCAAGCCTTACCGGCTGGGGCGCCCATTGCAGGTGCCTGCAAATCCATGCCCAGTGGTCACAAAGAGAAAAGCTGCTGCATATCAATGAGCTAGAACTCTTAGCAGTAATAAAAGCCTGCAAAGCTTTCAAGAACCATCTTATGGGCAAAATGGTTCAAATAGCCACAGACAACAATGATGTATTATAGTCTCAAACAAGGGGGCACTCACTCCCCAAGTCTTCTATACCTCGCTGTTGACCTGTGAGAATGGTGCCTCTCTCATCACGTTTGTCTCACGGCAATACATATAGCCGGGCACAACAACAATTTGGCAGATTTGCTCAGTCGCAAAGAATCTCAAGCCCACGAGTGGGAGCTGGATCAATCTGTCTTTCCCTGTGGAAACGATGGGGCACATCCACCATTTACATCTTTGCCTCCCGAATAAATCGCAAATGCAAACGTTACTGCTCCCGCGCAGAAGTAGGCAAAAACTCCTGTGGAGTTTTTCATCGGCCGTTGGCCCAAATCGCTCACTTACCTGTTTCCACTGTTCCCACTCCTCCACAAAGTCGTAGTCCATCTTCAGCAGGACAGGCCCAATGCTATCCTGATAGCCCCATGGTGGCTGCGAGAGCCAGTGTTCCCAATTCTCCACCACCTGTTGTCCGACATTTATCACCTGCCCTGCTTGCCTCACCGGCTCACACAGAACAAAAATCAAATTCTCCACCCAGATCTCCCTGCACTTCATCTCGCAGCATGGAGGATTCGGCCTCATTGATGAATGTCATTCATCATGCAAAGAAACCCTCAACCAGAAAAGCTTTATATGTACAAATGGAGAAAATTCCAATCTTTTATTGCTGAGACATCCCTCTCCTCAACCAACCCCTCTCTTACAACTGTCTTACGTTTTTTATTGCATTTAAAAACTAAAGGCCTTTCTCTTTCATCCCTCAATGTCTACCTTTCTGCAATTGTGGCTTATCAACCACCAACCTCTCCGGCAGCTAAGTTTTTCAGGCACCCTACTCTGAAACACTTTCTTAAAGGACTGTCACACCTGTACCCAGACGTACACCCTCCACCACCTTAGTGGTCACTGACATAGGTCCTTCAACAATTTACAAGGGCCCCGTTTGAGCCTCTGGCTTCAACTGTGACCTTAGATTACTTACCTTCAAAATGGCGTTTCTTGTAGCCATCACGTCAGCTCGATGTGCTAGTGAACTTGCAGCCTTGAGGTCTGACTACCCTCTCCAGTTTTACCCAGATAAGGTTAGACTTTTTGTAGATATATATTTTCTACTTAAAGTGGTCTCCCAGTTTCACCTGTCCCAACCTTTGGTTCTTCCGTCTTTCTTTCCATCTCCATCTACTCCTCAAGAAAGGATTCTCCATACATTGGATGTAAGACGGGCTCTGGCTTTCTACATAGCTCGCACTAAATCTTTCAGATGTTCAGTTCGACTTTTTGTCAGCTATCAACTTCCTGCCAAAGGTCTCCAGGTCACCTCGCAGAGAATATCCAAGTGGGTTGCGCCTACCATCCAGCTAGCTTATCAGCTTGCTCGAGCTCCAGCGCCACAAAGTATCCACCCTCATTCCACCAGGGCGTTGGCGACTTCTACGGCGTTTCTTCGAGGCATCCCTCTACCTGACATCTGCGCCTCTGCCACATGGTCACAGCCGTCCACGTTTATCAATCACTACAGATTGGACGTTCGGCAGAAATCTGATGCTGCTTTTGGGCGTCCTGTTTTATCATCTACCTTCACGTGACACCCTCCTCCCGGTAAGGTAGCTTGTTAGTCACCCATAGTGTGATTCACAGTGGCCACAAAGAAGAACGACAGGTTACCTACCTGTAATTGTAGTTCTTCAAGTGGACCTCTGTGATTCACACATCCCGACCTGGTCTCCCCACTGTCATACCCTTTTTCTTTATGTGGCGGTTGGCCTAACTGAAGGGAGAGCCTGACACCAAGGTACATATACTAGGGGGGAGGGGTCTACACTAGTGTATCTTTTTGCTACCGCAGAAGCTCTACAATGTTCTAATGAGGCTCCGTGCATGCACGGATTACCCATAATGTGAATCACAGAGGTCCACTCAAAGAACTACAATTACAGGTAGGTAACCTGTTGATCTTCCACCAAGACGTATTGGCTCCTCAACAGAGATCTGGGCTAAGCTGGAAGATTTATTTGACACTTTACTTACGCTGTGCCCTAACTATATTTTTCTAAATAAATCTAATGCTTCGGCACTACATGGGTGTGGTATAAATTTAATGAATAAATAAAATAAGTTCATGAGGCAAATACTGGGGCTCCCTCCAGGGACTCCCTCAGCTCATATTAGAACTGTGTTGTGTCCCCTCAATTGTGGCCAGAATTTATTTGGCCTATTTTAAATCGTGGCGTAGTCTAAATGATTTAGATGACCATTCCCTGACTAAGTGCTGCTCGCTGGAGCAATTGCTGATGGGAGGATAGCCACAGTGGTGTTAAGATCAGTTATAGGTTTACAGTCTTTCCATGGAAAAGTTTCTCTCAGTCCTCAAGCACTTAGGAATTGATTTTGATGCTAGCCAAGACAGGGCTGCCATTGTTGGGTCACAATTTTCTTTTTTGTATCCTCAGCTTTAAGTTGCAAGGCCATACTACTTTGAGGCATTATCCTTCCCATAACTCCGTAGAGCTTTTACAGAATTTAGATTCCAGCGGAGCTGTGGGAAGGATAATACCTCAAAGTACTACAGCCAATTTAAAAACAGGTAATTATAATAGCTTGTTAGGATGCTTATCATCAGTCTGATCATAGCATCCTTCAAAACAAACATCCAAATTCACTGCTCATACTTGTTTCAGTTATACAGCATTATGATCCTCGACACAAGAATGCAACTTCTTGGCTGCCAGCTCAAATTCTGCTATAGCATATGTGATAAATAACTGCTTATCAGTGAACAAACCTAATGCTGCTTCCTCAGAAGTGCAGTTGACAATTGTCTGGATGATAGGTGACAAAAATCTTTATTTGGGATCCATATAAAAGAGACAGAACAAAATATAGTGAGTTCTATCTGATTACAGCCATAGACACATATTTGTTCTGAAACTTGAGTTCCTCAGTATTACCCTTCAAGATATGCAGAGGGCATATTGGTAGAGTATGGTTTGTGAAGACTGAATGACCCACATTTCCTGGACTGCTTACATTCAGTCATTACTGAGCTAGATAGATCGTTTGATTTGAGTCTTAGACAGCTCTATTCAGTCCAAGTGGTATATACTGGAGTAGCTTTCAAAAACTTTCTCAGGACATTAATTATTTTGTGCCATCAAATCAATTCTGATTTACGGTAATCCTTTCTAGATTTTCTAGGTAGAGAATATACAGCAGTGTTCCCCAATCTTTTTCGGACCGCGGACCGGTTGGGGGGTGCAGGCTCCCTGCACGGACTGGTTGGGGGGTGGGGGCACCCCCGCGCTCACGGGTGGGCATGTCATGCTTGCGGAGGGGCGTGTTGAGCTTGTGCGCATGCGCGACATGCCCCTTGCGCTTGTGTGTGACACACCCACCTCTTGAGCGGAGGGGAGGCGGCTTCACCATGGCGGCCCGCTCGAGCCTGGAGGACCTCGAGCTGACGGGTGGAGCGCCTGAGCCAGGCCTTCCGGGACGAGGGCTTCCATGCCCTCTTGGCCGAGTACGCCGCCGAGGTGGCGGCCCTGGAGCGCCAGCAGGGCGTCGAGCCCCACTTCCTCCACCCGAGCCCCAGCTGGGTGCTGCAGACCAGCCAGGCCAGCCTCCGCCGCTGCTACCGCAATCTCTGTGCCCACCGGCTGGTGGGGCGGCCTGAGTGCGTCCAGGGCGCGTGCCTTTCGCCATAGTTACCCGACAAGAGCGACCCTTGCAAAACCGGGCTCCCTTATTTCTCCATGTAGGGGCGCCTGACCCAAATGAATCCTATTGGTTCTGTAGCTATTCGAGCAGCAGGAGCCTGGGAAGCAAGACGACTCCCGTAATTCCCAGTTTAGAGGCACCCATCACGTAGGGACTCTGCTCCTGTAAGGAGATGGGGCTGCAACTCCCGTAAGTCTCCGTATAGGAGCGCCTCTCCCAGGGGGACCCTGTCTGTGCCCCTAGGCATAAGAGCCGCACGACCACTCCGACGAAGACGCCCATAATTCCCCTTATAGAGGCATGTGCACAAATGGGAGGGGGGGAGCCCTATTAGTCCCTGTAGGGATGGAGCAGCGCGACCCCGACCCGGCGTGGCTGCCGTATTCCTCCGTGTAGGGGCGCCTATACCGGGGTGGTGGGAAACCCTTCTCCATTCTCTGCCTCGAACGCAGGGCTCCGCCGGAGTGACAACGGGGTGGGCGAGGGAGGTGAAGCCGGTGTTTGTGTGTGTGTGTCGGGAAATGGGGAAGCAGGCGGGGGCTCGGGCACCGACCTCCATGGGCTCGGAGGACTCCTCTTCCTCCTGCTCGAACTCTTCGTCTGAGCTCACCCAGGCCTTCCCCGTCCGGTTCCCGCGGGGCCCGCCCGTTGTAGCGAGGTGACGGAGGGCGAGGTGGCCCAGGAGCGCGGCAGCTCCAGCCTCGCCTCGCCACCACCGGGGCCACCCCAGGCCGCGCTCTTCGTGGACTGCATGGCGAGGAGCGCTGGGAAGGAGCCCACCGAGGGTCCCCGCACCGCCTCCCCTCCCCAGGGGCTTCCTTCCCGCCCAGAAGCGACTCGCCCACTCCCTCAGGGGAAAAGCTGGCCCCTGGCCAGCCCCATCTTGTGTATACCGCATTGCCCGGCAACAAGGCAGGGCGCACCGCCGGGCCTGCCGGGAGGTGGAGTCCGCGCGCCTCGCTGTGGCCCACGGGGCATGACGGGAACTGTAGTTCGCCCAGTCAGACTCTCTTCCCCCCTCGAGGTCGTCACCCTCCGCTCTGGGTCTGGCCTGCTCCTGGCCGCTGGCGAAGGCTCCCGGCCTGGGCTTCGCCAGGACCAGTAGGACGACCACCAGCTGTCCCTTCCACCTTGATCAAAGAGATCTGGCGGAGGCGGCGGTCATGAGCCTGGACTCCTCGCCTTCCCTGCAACCAGCGGCAGCTCAGCTCCTCACGGCTGGGGGCCAGGCAGTGTGGCAGGGACCAGCGGCTGCCACCGGGCGCACTCGGGCCGCCCCACCCTGAGTGCGCCCGGTGGCAGCCACTGTTCCCTGCCACACTACCTGGCCCCCAGCTGCGAGGAGCTGAGCCGCCGCTGGTTGCAGGGAAGGCGAGGAGTCCAGGCTCGTGACCACCGCCGCCTCCGCCAGATCTCTTTGATCAAGGTGGAAGAGGGCGCAGAGACTGAGGTAGCAGCGGTGGAGGCTGGCCTGGCTGGTCTGCAGCACCCAGCAGGGGCTCGGATGGAGGAAGCGGGCCTCGACGCCCCGCTGGCACTCCAGGGCCGCCACCTCGGCGGCGTACTCAGCCAAGAGGGCACGGAAGCCCTCATCCCGGAAGGCCTGGCTCAGGCGCTCTGCCCGTCAGCTCGAGGTCCTCCAGGCTCAAGTGGGCCGCCATGGCGAAGCCGCCTCCCCTCTGCTCAAGGCCGGTGTAGCGTTCCCCTTTATTATGTCAATGGTTCTTGTTTGGTTATGTTAATTGTTCATGCATATTCATGTTGCTGAGAGGCGGAGCCGAGAGAGATGGTATAAGAGGCGGAGCCTGAGAGTGGGAGGTCAGTTGGAGAGAGTCAGATAGTCAGAGTAAGAGAGTGGAGAAGGTGTGGAGTTTGGGGAAATCTGAGGAGTGATTATAGTTAGGAGTGTATCATCAAACAGAAGATTGTTATTTATACTAAATTTACCTAAAGAAGATATTCATGAATTACCATCTATTTCTGTAATCAATAAACACGTTATCTTTAAAATACTTTGAAGTGTGGACCTGCATCATCTTAATGAAGTAATGGTGATTTAGGGATCACCTGGTGGCAGCAGTGGAAAAGAGGGGATTGTTTGCCTTCGGGTGCTCTGAGTCTTGGCGGTCAAGTAAGGGGCACGAGGGTGAACGCCACAATTGGTGTCCAGCGGCGGGATACGAAGGAATCCAGTGAAGCCTGAGTTTGGACTTGAAGAAATCCAGTCAAGCCTGATTTTAAAAAGAATTTTCTTGAGTCAAGGGTACCTTTTAGACAGAGGTCTGTGGCTAAGAAGTTTGGTTCCTCACTAGAGCTTTTGGGAAAAGCTTAGTGGTGGGGGCTTCTGAACCCAGATCTGGGGGGGTCTAAGTTAGGGAACGACTCTGAAAGAAAATTCTTGTATTTTACCTCATGATTTGAAGACCCAGTGGGCTAGCTTAAGGCTCAAGGCTCTAAGAGTTTAGAGAGCGCTTGTGGAAAAGGCAGAACCCAGGGGTCAGAGCAGATCTGAAGGAAGAAAGGAGAAAGCCTTTGCTTGAAATAGAATCATTTTAGTGACTGGAAGTAAAAGAAGAAAGACAGGTCTTTTTAAAATCTGTAAACACTCTGTACTAATCATCCCAGAAGTAAAAATGCCACCCAAACGTACCAAAAGGGGGAGTCCTGAGGCTGAGGTTTTACCTCAAGAAATGGAGGGAAACTGTGATCCTTTTACTCAATTGGACCAGGAGGAAATTGATGAGGGGGCCTCAGAGGAACAAAAGGAATTAAGCTCCCAGGAGTTTGAAAAATGGAAGCTGGAACGAGAATTTAAATTTAAGGAACTACAGCTCAGAGCTGAGCAAGAGACCAAACAAAGGGAACTAGAGCTCAGAGCTGAGCAGGAGCAAAAACAACTAGAAATCAGAGAAAAAGCTGAGGCTGAGGCTAGACAATTGGAATTACGACAAAAGGAAATGGACTTTCAATTACAGATGAGACAATTAGATATTTCTGCTCAAAACAATAACCTCAACAATAACACCAGTGTTGGAGGGGGAATTCTCTCAAAAATTGATCTTAAGAAGTTTCCCCAATATAAAAGAGGGGACTGTCCCAAATCTTTTCTCATTGCTTTTGAGCGCGCCTGCTGGGACTTTGAAATCAGAGATGATGAAAGGATGATAGTTTTGAGGGCTCAAATAAGTGGAGATTTGGCTGAGTTATATTCACAGATGGCCCTAGAGAAGGCCAGAGATTTTGAGGCATATAAAAAGATGGTTTATTCAAGGTTTTGTATTAACGCTGAACACCTGAGGCAAAAATTTCGCTCTCTTACTAAAAAGCAGGAGTAATCTTATTCCCAGTTGGGAGCTAAATTACAGCAATGTCTTGAGAAGTGGATGGAAAGGGAGGATATCACTTCTCTAGAACAAATGAAGAACGTGATTGGGTTAGAACAATTTTACTCCATATTACCTGGAGAATTGCGTTATTTAGTTAGGGACAAAAATCCTAAAAATTTACTGGAAGCTGGTGAACAAACAGATTGTATTAATGAGTACAGGAACCCCAGATTCTCAGAGCTAAGATTTTACAGACCAAACTGGGACAACTATGAGAAGCCCTTTAATAAAAATTACCTCAGCAAAACAACAGGAAGAGAAGGCCAGGGCAGTACTTCACCTAAATTGCCATGGCCTAGTCCGCCAAGGCCAATAAACCCTGAGTCAAAGTTCACCAAATCACCTCAGAATGAGAGAAAGAATTATAAATGTTTTAACTGTGGCCAGCCAGGCCATTTACAATTCCAGTGTGTGTGACCTAATCCTAATACAGGGAAGAATGATAATCAAACAAAAAAAGTGTATTGTTTAAAACAAGTGGAATTTACTGAGGGAAGCAGTAACCAGAGACCTGTTTCCATGACCACCACAACTTCTACTGATCTTGAGGAGGAGGATATTCCTGAAGCCCCTGTAGTACATTGTTTTTACAGGACTTTTATTATAAACTGAAATGGACTATAATTCACAGTTAATTATTTATGTAAAAGTTTCATGATCGTGATTTCTGTATGGTTGAAAATGTTAACTGTAAATAATAAGGTAAAGCATATTGTTGAATAGTAGTGAAATGTTTAGAGTATAAGGTATAGTAATTGATATGTTAAATGTGTTATATGGTAAGTAAAGTTAAATGCAAGGGTGCCTGTTTGTTTAGGAGGAAAAACGTGTTTCCCCTCCCAAACAAACATATTTAAGGGGGGAGGTCTGTAGCGTTCCCCTTTTATTATGTCAATGGTTCTTGTTTGGTTATGTTAATTGTTCATGCATATTCATGTTGCTGAGAGGCGGAGCCGAGAGAGATGGTATAAGAGGCGGAGCCTGAGAGTGGGAGGTCAGTTGGAGAGAGTCAGATAGTCAGAGTGAGAGAGTGAAGAAGGTGTGGAGTTTGGGGAAATCTGAGGAGTGATTATAGTTAGGAGTGTATCATCAAACAGAAGATTGTTATTTATACTAAATTTACCTAAAGAAGATATTCATGAATTACTATCTATTTCTGTAATCAATAAACACGTTATCTTTAAAATACAGTGGTGCCTCGCAAGACGAATGTAATTCGTTCCGCGAGTAGCGCTGTCTTGCGAAAAAATCGTCTTGCGAAAAGCAGTTTCCCATAGGAATGCATTGCAATGCATTCCTATGGGAACCTCGCAAGACGAAAAAATTTCATTCGTCTTGCGAGGCATCGATCTTGGGCAAAAAAAATCGTCTTGCGAAGCATGGCCATAGAAGAAGCCGTCTTGCGAGGCACCATAGCGATCGCAAAAACTATTCGTCTTGTGGGTTTTTTGTCCCTCGAGGCGTTCGTCTTGCGAGGCACCACTGTACTTTGAAGTGTGGACCTGCATCATCTTAATGAAGTAATGGTGATTTAGGGATCACCTGGTGGCAGCAGTGGAAAAGAGGGGATTGTTTGCCTTCGGGTGCTCTGAGTCTTGACGGTCAAGTAAGGGGCACGAGGGTGAACGCCACAGCCGGGCTCACCCAAGAGGTGGGTGTGTCACGCACGAGCATGAGGGGTGTGTCACGCTTGCGCACATGCACACAAGCTCGATACGCCCACCAGCAAGCGCGACACGCCCCCCCGTGTGGGCGGGCGGGGGGCGGTGATCCCTGTCCACGGCCCAGTTCAAGGAATCCCACGGACCGGCACAGGGCCGCAGACCGGGGGTTGGGGACCCCTGATATACAGAATATACCATTCTGTTCTTCTGGCCACTGGGACTGTGCAGGTTGCCCATGACTATGCAGCTTGGCTCTTCTCCCTGGAGGCACAGTAGGAAATCAAACTGGACATTACATCACATTTAATGAGCCCCATCTTTGCTGTCTTTCCACAAGCAGACAAAGACCTTTCTCTTCAGGCAGGCTTTCCTTTAAATGACTGGTTGATCAAGGGATTATTTTATTCTATTGTATTTGTGTTTTTAATATTCCTCTTATGAGTTTTTATATCTGTTTAATGCGCTTTTCAAATATTGTAATAATTTATTATTTAACATTTAATTTTGTTTCTTTTAATACTGTAAGCCACCTTGGATCCTTTAGAAGAAAGGCGGCATATAAATATTTAAAAAAAAAATGAAATAAAACAAATTAATTATTTATTTATACAGTGGTGTCTTGAGTTGCGAACTTAATTCGTTCCGGGATGATGGTCGTAACTCAAGTTGGTCGTAACTCAAAGCACCATTTCCCATAGGAATACATTGAAATGCGATTAATCTGTTCCGGCCGTTTTTTGGTTGTATCTCAAGGCGCTGGTTGTATCTCAAAGCATTAGTTCCTATGGGAACTAATGCAAAAGCGGTTAATCCGTCCACTAGAGGGAGACTTTTTTTTAAACCTAAGATGACCCCTAAGGTTAAAAAAGGGGCAGGGAGGGAGGGAGCCTTTTTTCCGGTCATATCTCAAAGCGCTGGTCGCAAGTCAAAGCAAAATTTTGTGACCGGAGCTGGTCGTAACTCGCAATTGGTCGCAAGTCAAGACATTCGTAAGTTGAGGCACCACTGTACAGTGGAGTCTCGACTTACAGATGGCTCCACTTACGGACTTTTCGAGGTCTGTACTTCTCTGGCCGCAAAGTTTCACTTCAACTTGCGGCCGGAGAATCGACCTACGGACCAGAAGAATTTGGCGCTTTCCCCGCCTCCCCCTTCCAGTCCGTAGGCCGCGGATCTGCCTCTGGATGCTTGCCAGGGCTTCTCCGCCGCCATGGGAGGCATCTTAGAGGTCCCCCCCGCCGCCGATCATGCCTCCGAAGCACGATCGGCGGCGGCGGGGACCTCCGAGAGGCCTTCCATGGCGGCGGAGAAGGCATCTGGAGGTCCCCCGCCGCCAGGAGCCGAGCCGCGCTGGGCGATCCCAGCCATGCTTGGACTCCTGGACTTCCCCCCGCTGCCGCCCGGCTCCCAACAGCGGCGGCGGCGGAAGTCCAGGAGTCCGAGCATGGCCGGGATTGCCCGGCGCGGCTCGGCTCCCGGCAGCGGCGGCGGGGGACCTCCGAGAGGCCTCCTATGGCGGCAGAGAAGGCATCCGGAGGTCCCCCGCCGCCGCTGGGAGCCGAGCCGTGCCGGATGATCCCGGCCATGCTCGGACTCCTGGACTTCCCCTGCCACTGCCCGGCTCCCAGCAGCTGCTGGGAGCCGGGCGGGGGTGGGGGCGGGGGAAGTCCAGGAGTCCGAGCATGGCCGGGATCGCCCGGCGCGGCTCGGCTCCCAGCAGCGGCGGCGGGGGACTTCCGGAGGCCTTCCCCGCCACCATCTGAGGCCTCTCGGAGGTCCACCCCCACCGCCGATCGTGCTTCGGAGGCACGATCGGCGGCGGCGGAGAACCTCCGAGAGGCCTCCCATGGCGGCGGGGAAGGCCTCCGGGGGTCCCCCCCGCCGACGCAGGCTTTCCCAGGGTGGACCGGGCCTACCAGGGGAGGGCATCCCCCGGTAGGCCCGGTCTACTCCCTGGGAAAGTCTGGGGAGTAGACCGGGCCTACCGGGGGAAGCCCTCCCCTGGTAGGCCCGGTCCACCCTGGGAAAGCCTGCGTTGGCGGGGGGGGGGGGAGACCTCCGAGAGGCCTCCGGCAGCGGCGCCGAAGCCCTCAAGAGTCCTCCGGTAGTGGCGATGGCGGCGGCGGGGGACCCCTGGAAGGCTTTGGAAAGGTAAGTTCCCTTTAAAAAATTTTTTTTTGTGTGGGGGGCGTTTTCTTGGCCGGTTACAGATTAAATGGTTTTCAATGCATTCCTATGGGAAATGCATTTTCGACCTGCGGACTTTTCGACCTACGGACCCCATTCCAATACGGATTAATTCCGTAGGTCGAGACCCCACTGTAGTTTAAAATATCTAGTGAGATCTGTTTACTTACAGGCAGAAGCTCGTCTTTTGGAGGAACAACGTAGGGTTCAGGTATATCTACATGAGAGCACACAAGATGAACTAGCACGAAAATGTGAACAAGTGCTTATTGAAAAACACTTGGAGATCTTTCACACAGAATTTCAGAATTTGTTAGATGCTGACAAAAATGAAGGTAAGCTGTCTTATATACAATCTCAGCCCATCCACTGGACAGAAGGAAATAATCATCTCAGGTGGCAGATGCTGCTGGGCAGCGATAACAACTTCCCAGCTGTTCTTTCTGATCTACCAAGTATACTAAGAGTATATTTCCCTAAATATGTTGTATATTCACTTCCTTTAAATATTATCTATTTAATAATGTAAGCTGCCATGGGCCTTTTTAAAGGAGAAAGGTGGGATAAAAATATTTTAAATAAATTTGCACAATGAGGGTCTCTCTTCTTGACCAGAACATCAAATTTTCTAATTTTTCTCCCCAATTTTTTGTGTGGAAAAGTTTCCCTCTTTAGAGAAGAAAACTACATAAAATTCATTAATAACAATACATTGATGTGAAATTGCTTCAGTCTAAAATTGAACTTGACCAAGCTTGATTGTACAGGCAGTATAACAGTGAAACTGGAGGTGCCCGAAGTACTTCCACAGAAGAATGTTAATCTCTATTAGAAATAAAGAATATAGCATGTTGATGAGTCTATACATAGTATACAAGGTTCGCTGTGTATACTACAATTAGTGTATCAATGTTTTCCTTTTACATTTAAACAAACAATGGAGAAGGACACATATGTTGAAAGTTTTTAAATAAAAATTCCAAGTAGAACTTGGAATTTGTTTTGAAAATAATGCTCAAACCATAGTAAGTGTGGCTTTTTAAAATTAAACTGGGAAATTTGACAGTTTTGCTTAATCAAAAAGTATGCTAAATTGAATCACATACTATTTAGGACATAAGATTTTTTCTGGAAATGTTCCTGGAACACACACCTCTTCAAACATTTCTGGAGAATGAACAGTACAGCTTCATGAGTCATGATTATCAAATCTCACTGGGTTTATTCTAAGTATGACAAAGGTTTAAATCCAATTCATAATCCTTTTCTAATAATCTAATCAAGCAAATATTTTAGTGAAAAATGCAGGCAAGTGCACAGTGTAATTCTTATGTCATACAGCACATTCAGAGCTGTAATTGATTAAATAGAAAAAAACCACTAATGTCTATTTCTCTTATATAATTTATATCTTTATTCAAAAAGTGAAGACACTGGAAGCTGGTAACATATTGGCCTAAATTTAGTTGCTGTTCCCAACTGAAACATTAGTATATGAGTGACAAGTCAGTACTTTTATCAATTCCATTCATTCAGTGGATGTATTGTATTTCAGACTAGCTATTGGATTTAGACTATTACTTTTAAACATACCTAAAGAGATCAGATGTGGATGTGGATGTATTCCTTCAACATGATAAAAACTGATTATAACACAGATTTAAATTTGACTGGTATTGCGTCTTACGTAGTATTTTTATTTATGTTTCTTATTAATTTAATGAACTAAAAATAGATTTTTCTGCAGAAACCTTCTATTCCACATTTTTGTTTATGAGAATTAGTGTCTGTGAAACTGAATATTTAATAACAATTTAATACTATCCTAATCCTAATCTTATTTCTATAGAATATATGGTAATTCTAAATATTGAATAGTTAACCCATAATTAAACAACTAAACATTGTGGATTTCTTGGGTTTTTCAAAATGAATTTGTTTGTAACTAGAGATGGGGGTATACGTATACGAATACACCCCCGACCAAATGGACATAATGAAGGTCCAGCCCCTGGGGCCGGACCGTCCACTCACGTGTCCGCCGCCGGCTCCGCTCTCCCTTCCAATCGCTCCGGAGCTCGCGGTTGGCTATCCACTCCTGGCAGAAGGAGGGAAGACAAGACTCTCTGCCAGACTGACGAGTGGATAGCCAACCTGCAGCTCTGGAGCGATTGGAATGGAGAGCGGAGCTGGCGGCAGCAACTGCACACGCCCATCTCTACTTGTAACCATAGAAGTTCAATGTTTAAAACTTCAGTTTGTTTTTAGATTCGTAAACCAGAGATAGACCAAAGGATTCTGTGTATCAATAGAGTTGTGAGTATTGACTGTTCAGTTTATACTCCCTTAAATGAATTATGATTCCAAGGCAGGCTTTTATTAAAAAACGAAACAAAACTCTTCAGTCATGTTGTTAACATGAAACATGATTCCTCAAGTGATTTATAATTAAATTAAAACTCTATATCACAGAATTGCTTTTATTACTTTCAGTCCTATTTAGTTGTGGTTTTTATATCACAGTGGCTGAAATTCTGTAGCTTAGTGTAATAAGTAGTAAGCCTAGAATAGGCCCATTGAATCAGTAGCAGTTTGGTGAATATGTAAGTTTTGTTGGTTCAAATGGTGGGCCTATTCTAGTTGCAACTTGCTATTCTAAAGTAGCAACTGGAGCAGGTTCATTTGAATTGATTGAACTTACGGACGACTTCACAGAGTCCTCACTGGTTCATTGGGCCTACTGTAGTGTAACATATTACGTTATATAACAGGATTTTGGCCACTTCTGCAATAGTATCCTATGAGCATCTAGCCAATTATGCTTTCTGTATAATCTTGGTAAACGGGATAAATCTGATACTGGAATGTTAACATACCTAAGTATCTGGCTGTTTTCTTTTCTTCCAGACTTGGGACGCATGTATAACCTTGTATCTCGAATCCAGGATGGCCTTGGAGAGTTGAAAAAACTTTTAGAAACACACATTCATAATCAGGGTCTAGCTGCTATTGAAAAATGTGGAGAAACTGCACTAAATGTAAGTATTTGAAATGCAGCTTGTACTGAATACATATAAACTCTGTCGTAAGATCGAATCCACGTGACGGAGTCCCAGCTCCTGCCAACCTAGCAGTTCGAAAGCATGCAAATGCAAGTAGATAAATAGGTACCACCTCGGTGGGAAGGTAACGGCGTTCCATGTCTAGTCGCGCTGGCCACGTGACCACGGAAACTGTCTTTGGACAAAACGCTGGCTCTATGGCTTGGAAACAGGGACGAGCACTGCGCCCTAGAGTCGGATACGACTGAACTAAATGTCAAGGGGAACCTTTACCTTTACCTACCTACTTAAAACACTAAGCAACATAATTTCAGCTTATGGAAACTTAGTAAATTAACAGCTACTTAATTTCCATTGATACAATCAGTCTGTCCTAGTCATGATTAAAATTGGACTAAAGTCAAGGCAGCTCACGAATGAATGCGGATTTGAACTAGCCTGAGGGCTTGCCCAGATGTGTGCAAGTCCCACAGTAAATGATATGGTTGGTTGAGGTTGCTCCTGAAGGCTATAGGAGAAGGGAAAAGTTCAATTGATTCAAGTGGGCCCACTGTAGTTGAGACTTACTCTACAGGCCTTCCACATTTGGTCAAGTTTGAGTTTCAGACATCTGAGTTATATACCCACAAAGTGGGTCCTCCGAGGAAAGTGACAGAGGCAGCTGGCATAGTTTGCTACCAGGCACAGAGGTGGATGGCACAGAGGTGTTTGGAAGAGTTGTACTTTAGTTTGCCACAAGGCACAGAAGTGGATGACACTGAGGTAGTTTGGTTTGCCTCCAGGCACAGAAGTGTTAGACGTACTTTAGTTTGCCACCAGGATGAGAGGCAGATGGCATTGAGATAGTTTGGTTTGCCTCCAAGGCACAGAGGTGTTTGGAAGAGCAGGTTTCTTCTTCTTTTCCCCCTGTGTTAGAGGAATGAATAACAGGGACATTGAGGCAAGCTGGCATAGACGGAATTCGGTTTTGCACCCAGGCACAGAGGCGGATGGCATTGAGGTAGGGTTTGCCTCCAGGCACAGAGGCATTTGGAAGAGATGTGGCCTTGGGGGTGTTTGAGGAACTGGTGACTGGCTGGTGAGCAGGTTTCTTCATCTTCCCCCTGAGTTAGCGGGGTGGGACGTTGAGGCAGGCAGGCTTCTTCCATTGGTGGCATAGTGGCAGAACTCAGCCACATGGAATCAAGATGAGGGAGAGAGTGAGAATCAGGCACCCAAAGTACCGTGTGATTCCCCTGGATTGGCAGGGTGGGACGTTGAAATAGGGTTTGCCACCAGGCACAGATGGCATTGAGTTCATTTTGTGCCCTGAGTGGGTCATGGTGCTGCACTGAATTCAGTTTCTGCCCTGAATGGGACAGAAAGAGGCAGGCAGATGGTATGGTGGACCTGGGGAACTCAGGCAGGCAGGCAGATGGTATGGTGAGGGGAGATCATGCCAGGGGGGCTAAAAAAAAAAGGGAAAAAAAGCAACCGGTGGAAGACTGGGGCTTTCACGGTGGACATTGGAAGCCTGAGCAGGGCAATCATCTTGGCAACAAGACGAGTGACTGCCTCCTGTGCCTTACCCTTCGACCGCCAGCTGAGGTTAATTGCACACCCAGTCGGCGCAACTTTGTGGAGTGTGGCCTGACTCATGCTCCCAGCCCCAGCAACCTTTTGGAAGGAGGTGCCTCCTTCTGACTCCCCACTTTCTCCCCCTAGTGCTGTTCTCTTCCTCAGACAGTGGTGATAAACAGCCTTCCCCAAACAGGAGCTTCAAGTGGTGCCAGTGGAGGACAGATGCCTGGGGTTTGACCCCCTCTGGACCACCACAAGCGGGGGGGAAGGGTGAAATACGCACACACATACACACTAGAGATCACCCACCCTACCCTAACCCTCAAAAAATAACTAGACCCTGAGCTAAAATGTAACCAGCTGAAGAAAGCCCTCCCTAAATTCCCAGTATTTCAAATAATAATAATAATGAAAAAAAAGTAAATGTTAATTTAAATGCTTTGCTGCCACAGTGAAAAACTGCTGGCTTCCTAAAGCACATAGACAGCACAGCAGCAGCAACTGCCTGCTCCAAGACTCTGAGCAGGAGTGCAAAATGGCTGCAGAAAAATGTTTTATAAAGCCTGTTAACAAGAAACTGCCCCACAGCCCTTTTTGCAGCGCTACTGGCTGCCTGCCTTGCCAATCCAGGGGTCTCTAGGTCCCTCCCAGGGTTGCCCAGAGCTTCTGATTGGCAGCAGCAGGCTGCAGATGTCACTGGAGGTCCAAAGAAGGGGGTAGACAAATCGACGAATCAAAAATAGGAAAAACTTTGTTGCTTCGCATTTGTCAGGGTCTCCGTTGTGAACAAATACGAAGTGACGAATCATGATTTTCAACAAATATCGCAATTTGTTTTTTGATTCATTCCCATCTCTAGTAATAAATTGCAATAGAGTAGGCCCTTTGGATTAGTGGGGATTTGATGAATCGGCGCCTCTGCAAGTTCTGTTGAGTCAAATGGATCTACCCTATTTGCAATTTTAGCATGATAAGTTGCACTAGAGTAGGGCCATTTGAATGAAAGAAAGAAGTTAATTCATCAAATTTTCCCTAATAGAATGAATCTATTCTAGTGCAACATATGACACTAAGCACCAGGATTTCAGCTACTCATTCACTAGATCTGCTGTATTTGAATTAACATTCGATATAGGTTCATATAACAATCATTGTCCACTTCACTGGTTGTTGTAGTCATAATGATAGTAGGACAGAAGGGGAACATGTACACTGCTGTCAGTGGGGATGGGATTTCCAGAATTCTAGGAGTTCCAATCCCAAAAGTCACCTAGAATCCCCCCAGGCAGTTTTCTAGGACTAGGAGATTAGAATGGAGAAGACAAAAATACGTGTTTCTACTGCTGTTACTTTATTTCACATGTGTCCATGAATTACCATCTCATGGTGCACTAGGGCATTCCATTATTCTTCCCAGCCTATGCACATGACGTAGAGCCAACAGTGACAGTAGAAACACATCTCTTTTGCCTTTGTCTTTCTTCAGTCCCAAACTGGGGGAGTCTAGGCAACTTCTGGGACTCAAAGTCCTAGAATTTCAAAAAATCTTTTCTGTGTCTGTCAGTTGCTTGGAAGAGCACACATGATCTCAATTAAGTAAACTTTATGAAATCGTATATGATCATCAGTTTTAGAAAGAGAATATTTGGTTTCCCACATTACAGCATATTATTTTGAAGAAGGAGCAACATAACTGAATACCGTGAGTGTTTTGGCAGCAGTTTGTTCTGAGTTAGACAAATGCAAGCCAGAGTTTAGCCAGTATTATATAAGAAAGTCTGATATTACAAATGGTCTTCTCATCATATAGCCCAAGGTCCTTTTTAAACTTCTCTCTGCTATTATAGTGTAAACATATTTAGTTCCTTTATGTGTATATCTGTAGATTTGCATTGGTAAATGCATACCATGGGTTTGACTGAAAAAGTTAAATCAATGTGTGCCGGGAAAAAGTTAAAAATAGTTGAGAGGTGAGCTAGAATGTTTGCGTATGAAACTGTGAGCTCATTGGCTAACATGATTCCCAGCTGAAGGGCAACTGTTTGGTAAAATGAGTATGTGTGCCCATTGGGGGAAAAAGACACAAAGAGCTATGATTTAGATGAGGATTCTGACCTGAGACTGTTCAATGAAGTCAGGGTCTCAAAAAGACTATGGTGAGAGCTGTGAGATAGATAATTAAGAGCTGAGCTGTTAGTAAGAGCTGATGTCTGTTTTTAAGAAGCTGTGAAAAACAGTGTGTTCCCATTGGACTTTAGTAAAAACAAGCACCCATAAAAACAAGCATCCATCTACAATAATCAGCCACAATATTAAAACCACTGACAGGTGAAGTAAATAGCATTGATTATATAATTACAGTGGCACCTGTCAAGGGGTAGGATATATTTTGCAGCAAATGAACAGTCAGTACTTGATTTTCATGTGTTAGAAGCAGCAAATGTGGGCATGTGAAAAGATCTGAGTGACTTTGACAAGGGCCAAATAGTGATGGCTAGACAATCATCTCCAAAATGGCGAATCTTCTGGGGTGTTCCCAGTATGCAGTGGTAGTACTTACCAAAAGTGGTGCAAGGAAGGACAACCAGTGAACCAATGTCAGGGTCGCAAGTGCCCAAGGCTCATTGATGCACGTTGGGAGCAAAGGCTAACCTGTCTGGTCTGATCATACAGAAGAGCTACTGTAGCTCAGATTGCTGACAAACATAATGCTGGCCATGATAGAAATATGTCAGAACACACAGTGCATTGCTATTTGCTGGTTATGGGGCTGTCTAGCCGCAGACCCATCAGAGTGCCCATGATGACCCCTGTCCACCACCAAAAGCACCTACAGTGGGGACGTGAGTATCAGAAGTGGACCACGGAGCAATGGAAGAAGGTTGCCCAGTCTGATGAGTTACGTTTTCTTTTAGATCAGTTGGATGGCTGGGTGCATGTGCTTGTGTGGCGTGTATCTGGGAAGAGATGGCAGCAGGATGCACTACGGGAAGAAGTTTGGCCGGCAGAGGCAGTGTTAGTGGGCAAGGTTCTGCTGGGAAATCTTGGGTCCTGACATTCATCTTTTTCTTTTTTTAATTTTTAATTTTCTTTTGAGTCAGGGAAGATCATAGGGAAGGGGATTTGGAACAAGGTACTGGGGTAAATAAAAAATACATCATGATATTACTTTGACATGTACCACCTACCTAGAGATTGTTGCAGACCACGTACACCCCTTCATGGCAATGCC